>CM050167.1:278524429-279745241 GCA_027410445.1 Discoglossus pictus
ATATATAGAGATGAGATTTCAGTTAATTCTACCTAAAAGAAACACAATACAGACCTTGTCTACATATCAAGGATCTCCCCAATAATAATCCAGTTAAGCACACACAACAGTGGTTGCCCCATTATAAGGCAAATGCACATAATAGTTAATAGATTAAGAGGTCCTTTTTTACTTTCTAAATTATTTTGACTTTTATGAAGACTAGCTCTTTAAACAAACATGCTGTAAAGAATACCATTACAAATGATGCATTATGGCTCAATAAATATATATTTATGTATTATTACTACCTATAGTTTTAAATTAACGTATACAGTACTTGGTACTTTCACTTTGTCCCTTTAGCTGTTTGGCATTGCATAGGTTTCTGATCAGGCCTAACTAACCCATAGGAGGGACAGGCTCATAAAATTACATAAATTACATAAAATTACCCTCCCACTAATTTGCCTGGCAGCTGCATTTGATATAAATCCATTGAGCTTGATTGATGCAAAGTTCTAATTTGTCACTGTCAAAAAAACAAAATTTGGAAAAATGGAACAGAATAATAATAATAATAATAATAATCTTCATTGTGTACAATTACAGTTTTGTCTACATCATAAAAGTAGAAAGTACATTATATTTAATTTGGTACTTTATAGTCAAAATATCAAAAACAAAGGTAAAATAGTTTATTCTCTGAAAGTACTACTTAATGAGTAGTGGGTTTATAGAGCATGCTTCAAACCTACTGAAATAGTCATTGAAACTCAATACAAATACACAATGGTCAGCTGAATATATAGAGTGAATTACATGCTGTAAATGGAATCAAATTAATTTGTCAAATAAATTAAAAATAATGTATTCGTAAAATGAAAAAATAAAGAAATAAAAAAAAAAAAATAATAATAATAATAATAATAATAATAAAAGTGCAGATTTCCATATTCATAAAGCAAATGAGAATGAAGCGCATCAGTAAAGCTTCTTGACCAGTTATCCAGTAATTGTTTTCTAATATGTTTAGCAGACATTTGGACTGTATTCCAGAAACAGTGATTTTGATATTTTGTTTTATATTTTCCATTTTGCAGTACACATAAAGGTGGAATGCACCTAATGTGATTTAGTGTGTACACGGAGATACATGCGGTTCCTTGGTCTGCTTTGTGAAGGGATTACTACTGCCCTTTGTGCAAATTCATGGTTATTGTTAGATTAGAAAAACAGAAAAGCAAGAGTTGCCACATATCAGGTGATGTCAATTTCAATTCAAGGAATTTAAGGTATACAGAAATGTGATACCGTGGATCAAGTTTTCATTATATCAATGTAGAATATACATAAATTTGATAATGCATGCCTTTCTAAATAGAAATGAAAAAAAAAAGAACTTCCCTAAAGGCATGTATGTCTCACAGAAACACTGTGCCATAAAATATCTTTACAAAGTGTCAGATTACAGTATTTCATGAGACACACCTTTAGCATGACAAATGTACTGAAAGAGACATTAACATACATATATAGTAGTGTATTTATGCAAGAATCCATCCATTTCCCCCCTATATATATATATATATATATATATATATATATATATATATAGTAAATAAATAGTACATCTGTGTTCACATTTGAATGTCTAAAACAAGTTTAAAAAAACCTGCTTCTAGCTCAGAATTCGGAGAAAAACAGTTATTACACTGCATTCTGGGAAGCTGAGCCGGGACATGCAAAGTTGCCCAAAAATGCCTCGCTCTTCAATCCATAGCCATTATCAAACATGGCTTCCTTTAAGCGTATGCCTGCTGTGTTACACAGCTTTAATGCAACTCCATGTACAGCTGTTTCAAGCTTACTGGCTATCATCAGCATGGAGCGGGATCTTAGCCTGTGTTGCGGTGTGTAATTGGGCAAACGCGACAAGTACCCAGAATTTTTGTTCAGCTGGACAGGTTGAGTACCAAGGCGGTTGAGAAACAAGATATATACCTTGTTTCTCAACCGCCTCAGTACTCAACCTGTCCGGCTGAGCAAAAATTCTGGGTACTTGTCACATTTGCCCAAACCAATTTACATTACTCCTTATGGGAGTTTGGTACTCAATCTGCCAGAGCCGATTAAGGCTGAGAACCAAGGTGCGCGCGTGCATGCATGTGTGTGAAATATATATGCACATGTTTAAAAAAGACCACTGTAGTCATAACATCATAATATATATTATTTTGAAGAACTACACTTGAAAACAGCAAAATAACAAAGAAAATAAATAACAACACAGACTAATTTATTAACTAATGTATGCAAGTATGTTAATGTGGAATTTACCATTTATTGCTTCTGATGATGAATTTCCGGAGGTGATAGGGGACATAGCACTGACAGCTTTATATGCCACATAACTATTGTGCAGAGGTAGTTTCTATCAGCAGGACTAATCTAAAAGCTTTTACATGTATAAAGGACATGTAAAGAATAAATGCAAATATAAGTTTGCAATTTATTTATGCTTTCGAAAACATTGTGCCTATTATTAAGGTTAAACAAAAGAGCACACAGAAGCTAGTTACATTCTTACATATTTCCCAGCTTAGTAAACTAGAATGGAATAGTGCTAATGCAATCTCATATATTACTACTACTATACTGGAGATAGAGATCTAGGAAGTGATTCGTCTAGGGGATCTAGTAATCTACACATGCATATCTAGACAAGCCTTACAACATACATAAACAAGCCCTGGGTCAACATTACACAAAGGCCTCCCAAAGGCATGCCGAGTGTGTAAAGTACATGTTCTTAACTGGTACAGACAGGATGCCACCTACATAATACAATTGTGTGCTCCTGAACAAAAGCAGGAAGCAGACAGGGAGTCGCAAGGTGCAGAAAAAAAAAAAACTTGTGTTTTGCATTACAAAATTATTACGAAAAAAATATTTAAGTGCCATTGAAACAACCAGGAACTGCGCAGAACATAGATAATCTGTAGATTTAATTTGCAGACAAATACTCCTCATTGGCTGATAGGGGCAAGCCTACAGATCATTTAAACACCTGAATCACCTTTTCCTGCTTTGAGAGAGTAATAAAAAAAAAAAAAAAGCACACAGTGGAACATTATCAAATACCATCCTTTAGTTGCACCAGAGAAAGCAAAAATGTCTTGGTATAAATGTTCCTTTAAATTCTTAATCCAGATAGTGTACAGTATAAATGCACTATGCTTTCTTATACAAATATGTAAAATATTTATTTTGCACCTTTAATGGCTCTCGGAGTTTTGTAATATTCGGCACACTAAAATAAATCGTTTTTTTTTCTTTTTCTAATCCAACACATTGGTTATATCAGAAACACACATTACGAGCTATTTTATGCACACACACATTTATTTTCCACACACACAGGGCTGCCTACACATTGTACCTACCAATAGAATCACTGCATTTGGGTATGGATTTTAATACTTTACTAACCTTTAAGTCAACAGCAGCTCAGTGCAGCGGACTACACATTCCATGATTCCTTGCTACAAAAACTGCCATCACATGTTGATACAATGAATTTGCGGTCTGTGACTGGCCCAAACAATGTATGAATTTAATGCAAATTTTAGCAGGGACATGCAGGGTGTTAACTCAAAAATCAACTGCTTGCAAACTCAAGAGATTTAGCAAATTTAGGGTAATTATAATAAATGTTTACAGGGCTCCCTGCACATCCGCTGGTTTCACACTTGCGGATCTCACATTCGCGGGTTGGTTTTTCCTTCTCACTTGTACATGCGAGAGGCGTCCGCTGAGGGGTGGGGGAGGTACGCTGAATGTTGCATTTTCCCGCTGGGGTAGTTACACCCGACCCCTCGCCCAATTCCTGAAGGACAGCAGACAGGTAACTATACAGTTACCCAAGTTTTAGTTATTCACAGAGTTTTGGCATTCAATGGGACCCCACGAACGTCGGGGGCTGCCTGTATTTGGGATTTTTTCATGCAAAAATGTTTTCATACACTACTGATCCTCATATATCAGATGCATTCACCATCCAGGAAACATAAATATGCCTTAAAAAATTATCAGTCCAGTTGTATCATCTCCGAACTTGGGCCTTTTTATAGCAAATATCTACTGAGAATGTAACCTATAAAGAACAGACCATTCTTAACATGTATCATATATTCAAGAATATGTTACAAATCAGAAAGTCATCTTCAAGGTTGGCTGTATTGGTCTGCATAGAGATTGGATTTAAACTTTATTCTGTATTTATATAGCACAAACGTAAATATGGCAGCAGCACATCTATGCAATTAAGTGGCCTTGGTAATACACATACTATACCACTAAGTTACATAGGCAACAATTTTAACTCTAGATGAGTATTATTCTGCTAAGTATGTGTCGTTCTTTATAAACAGGGATACTTGTGAATGAATATTTTCTTGGCTGATCTATTGAAAAGTGTGGGCATACTGACAAGCCTTATGGGTTGTCATTTGCTGAGCATTGGGAAATAAAAAGTCTGTAATATTCAGCCATACAGAAATTTGGATGAACAAAGACGTCTTGGGTGACTGAGATAATGTAGGGTCTGTTATCAACACTGCAATGTGCATTATACCACTTTGTGAGCTGGCTGGCAGAACAATGGATGTTCTGGCTGTGTGTGGTGTGAGATGAGGGACTCCCCAGACAGAAAACATTCAGGCACTTACTGTCAACCACACGCCTTAAGAACCCACGGCAACCTGTGCCAGGAAAAACCATAATTACTAGGTCTCTGTCTGATCTTGCAAATATGAGTGTATATATCTCATGACTGTACCCAAAGATAATTTTTACTTTGCCCGTCCTGGTGTGCAATGTCTTAACCCTGTCATAGCTTCCAAGAAAAATAGAAAGATTCCCATGAAAACATACGATATATGAGCTTTCAAAAAATATACACAGAAAATGATATATCTTACAGAAAAGATTCTATGATTACTGAAGATATTAGATCTGGACATTTAGAAAACCTTCCTTGAAGATATGTGCTTCCAAGATTTCACAGATTTCACCTGTATTCTTGTAACAAATATCCAATTACATAACATTTATTATAAGCGGTCTGGTTCTGCTAGTTTATTGTGTAATGAGGTATTTTAGTAAACTGTATGCGGATTACATTAATAAGAATTACTATTTCTTCATTACCTCTACTAAACTATTACTCTTTATTGGAAAGTGCCAACAATTTAAAGAATGCTATTACAAGGGGTCCACTTCTGTATCACTATCTTATGGGGTAAAGGGGCTTGTGTACCTCAATGAAGCTGTGAGCTAAACATGTAGGGTCACCCAAGATAGGAAGAGACAAATCATGGTCCACTGTAGAAGGAACTGACAACCCACTCCAGTATCTTTTGCCAAGATAACCTTATCGATAAGCACAACCAGAGACATAGCGTGCCTGCAAAGCCGAGGTCCATAGGGTCACAGTGAGTTGGACATGACTGAACGACTAAATAACATTACAAGGGGAAATTGCACTCAATAAAGTATGCGGCACATTATTATTAATGATTATTTATAATGCGCCAACATATACCGTAGCGCTGTACATGGAATGTGTTCAAAGCAAAAGAATAATAACACATTGCTAAGGCTGGAGGGCTTAGAATCCAGAGTCCAATGACATTCCCAAAGCACCAAGATTGTAAGTTTTCAATCTAATAATACAATCAAAACGTGTTTATACTGAAGAAATTGAATGCAGTAATTCATTTATTTTCATATAAAAAACGTACCGGTAATATGTAAAATGTTTTCCATGAGTGCATTCTGCAAAATGCAAGCCAGTGAGAACGGGTCAATATGATAATCATGTGAAAAGACTGCCAAAATATTGAAAACTAGGTATACAGCCTGTAAAGGCCTAAAATGTGTGTAGTAACAGGAGTACGACGTGTAGAAATCAATGGCATAAATCAAAGTTTGACCATTCTTGGGAGCCAGAGCTATTCAAATTTTATTGCTAGCTCCGAACTTTTTAGTTATTAAACATATATTTCTACAGATGATCTGTAACCAAAAACATTTTGTTGGCTGGCTCCTAGTTTATATGGCTGGCTACTAAGTTACATGGCTGGCGTAAATGAGTCAATAATATTGCTGTACACAAAGAGGATACAAATGAGTAAGTATAGAATATGACACCTTAGAGCAGCTTTTATGGCTGCATCTGCACACAGCATTACACCATGCAATCATTCACATGAAACAATGCCCAGTGTGTACAGTGCTGCATCTCCAATCCCCTGCCCCACATAGCACAGCACACACAGACACCATGCCCTTTGACCTCAGGCTGTACACTCCTCCCACCATGTACTGAGAAACTATAGCCCAGGATCACTATGCAACATAACTCTATTGCCAAAACCAGGTTTAAAGGGCTGGGAATAAACAGGATGGATGCCACCAGGTTCCATCTCACAGATCTGACACATGGATACAAAGATACACTGTGCTCTTAGTATTGATTAATGGCTGGGAAAGCAAAACACTGCCACCCACACAAATATACACTCTGCACACATTAACCCTGTGTGCAATGGAGCTTCAGCATTCAGGTGATCTGCACCATTAACCATTCCCATGCTGCACTGATTTACTGCACGGCTGTGAAAGGGTCAATGCAGAAAATGTCACAGGCTCCATGTGAAGATAGAGAGGGAGATTACAATGGGAAAAGAACTAAGAAAGGGGGTAATGGAGCCTCTCTGAGCTCATGCACAAACAATAGAAAGTGCAAAGAAAGAGAAAGGCCTGCTCACCCACTCACAATACATTACACCCCAGGCACACAACAAAAGCCCCAGCAAAGTCACAAGCAGCCAGGAAACTCACCCAAAATATAATGTTGAAGCCAAATAAGAAATACTTGACACAGCAGCTGACTTCAGGTCCCTTGAAATGCTGGTGTTTACCAGACATGGTTTGTGTGCAGGGGGAGACACCGAGGGGGGATCAATCCAGATAGGCACAGCAGCTAGTGATCAGAGGGGCTGCACAGGAGGGTGTGATGCACAGGCTGGCATTAGGAGGGTGTGATGCACAGGCTGGCATTGGGAGGCTGCCCTGAGAGCTCAGCACAGGCTATTGTTATACAGCGTCCTGCGGTCTGGGGCATGGGATGTCCATGTCTGCTATGCTGCCTGGTGCTGGATGCAGGGATGATCAGTACAGCCCCTCCCAGAGAGAGGAGGGATCCAGCACTGGGAGAGGGCAGCGACATGAGCAGGGGGCGAGGGGTACTGCACCCACACTGATACATGCATGTGGTGTTTATCATATACACAAGGGTGTATTTAGGGTTTATGCTGCCCTAGCCCATTCATATTTGGGTGTCACCCCCACTTACAGCTCCTCATCTCCCCTTTCTGTATCTTACAAAGTATATGCATATTTATGTGTGTATATATTATGTCAGAAGTGTCAAGCACACTTACAGACAGAAATATCACAACATACAGGCATTTCTGTGTATATACAAACACATTTTAATGTACTGCACTCTATCTTCAGGCATACCACTGTCCCTGAAAATGTGCTGCACTAAGCCTGGGCTGTATGAGGTAGAAATACACACCGGGATATATCGTAACATACACTGTACAATATTGTTACTTACAATGTGACTGAATTAATCAGATGCACCTATCCTGTTATATGTACGCACACATGCTGCACTGCCCTGCGCCGACGACGTCCCGATGCAGCTGTCTCCAAGTGCCCGGTATGTGGTTAGGGGTTTTCGGTTAGGTTTATAGGGTTAGGGTCGGTAAGTGGTGTAGGGGGTTAGGATTAGGGGCTTAGGAACTTACATTTAGGGGATTACGCTAAGAGGGTTAGGGCCGGCAAGGGCTGTAGGGGCTTAGGGACAAAAGGTGTAGGGGGTTAGGGTTAGGGCCGGTAAGTGGTGAAGGGGTCTTAGGGTTAGGGCCGGCAAGGGGTGTAGGGGGTTTGGGTTATGGACTTAGGGTTAGAGGGTTAGGTTTAGGGTTAGGGCTGGTAACTGGTATAGGGGGTTAGGGTTAGGGCCGGGAAGGCATGTAGGGGCTTAGGGTTAGAGGCTTAGGGAGTACATTGTGATGCAAGCGCGCCTGGCACCAGGAGGCTTCCCGTGCCATGCGTGCACATAAAAGGATAGATCCAATCAGATTTGTTACAGCTCAGTCTTTCCCCTTTCTATATCTCAAATCGCAAACTTTATATGTATATATAAATATATATATATATATATATATAATATTCCAGAAAGTGTACTTACATACATAAATATTACTACATCCAGACATTTCTGTGCATACACAAACATATCACATATATAATTGTGAGTAGCGAGGCCCTCGCCAAGCGAGGGCCTCAGTTGCTGGCATGGAGCGCCAAAGGCGCTCCTTGCCAGCAACTGCGACCCTCACAAGATTTACGTTCAAACGCAAACAACCACACAACCACCGCGACCAAGCAAACAACACGACACACCAACTACGACCTTCGCAAACTTTTACCTCGCAAACTTTTACCTCGCAACGCAAACAACATACGAGACACTTTAACACACATTACGACCTCGCAACAATCGGACGCAACTCGCGAACATGAAAAAATTCAAAACACAATACATACACACAGCACATACATAAAAAGCTTACCTACAGCAAGAGGGAGCATCCAGGACCTCAAAAAAGCAACTTACACCTTCATTTAACTCAAAATAAAAGAGTTTAGACACTAAAAAATTCGCTAAGCGAGAGAAAAAATGGCCGCCGAACAAAACGAAAACGAGGCTACAGCACTCTAAACACGCAAAACACCACAAGAAACTCGCAAAACACCACAAGAAAGTTGCAAAACACCACAAAAGACCTTCGGATATTCCGCTAAGACGCATACCACACATTACCCGCCATTTTACGACAATGCAGAAGTACACGACTACGCTAGCGGTTTGGTCTCGCGCACGCACAGTTTTACACTGCACACATTCAGCACGCTTACACAGCAGCTCCTCACCACTAATGCTGCAGCAACATCAAAACAGATTGCCAGCTCTTCAACACAATGCTTCAAAATAGGTAAAGTATATTCATTTATTAATGTATTATATATTTCATTATTACACACCAAACAGCATTAGCTCACTTACGATTTCATTGCTGTCATTTTTTGACAGGCAATTCGCTAGTAAAGATAATAATAATGTACTGCACTGGCATCATCAGGAAGTCTGCTACCCCTTGAAAAGGTGCTGCCCTAGGCCTGGACTTCATGAGACCAGGTAGAAATACACACCGGCATATACCATAACATACAGTGTTCAATATTGTTACCTACATTGTGACTGGAATTATTAATCAGCAGAATTCAATTGTCTAAAATACAACGTTGTGTTATTATTCAAACTAGCGAATTGCCCATCAAAAAATGACCGCAATGAAATTGTAAGTGAGCTAAGGGTGTTTGGTGTATATAATGTGGCTGATGTAGCGTTGTTCGTTTTCTATGTCGTGCAAGTTTTTATTAATATTAGTTTTGTATGTCGTGCAAGTTTTTCGGAATATCCGTAGCTGTTTGGTGGGCTTTTTCGGAATATCCGTAGGTGTTTGGTGTTGTTTTGCGTGTTTATGGTAGTGTTTTGCGTGTTTAGGGACCTTTAGCCTTGTTTTCGTTTTGTTCGGCGGCCATTTTTTTTCTCGCTTAGGTGATTTTCGGGTCTCTAAACTCCCAAATTTGTGGTTAAATGGAGATGTAACTTCACTTGCAGAGGTCCTCGGTGCCCCCCTTGCTGTGAGTAACCTTTTTATGTGTTTGTTGTTTGTATTTGTTGTGTTTGTAATGTTTTTGGTGTTGCACGGGTTGCGTCCTTGTTTTCTAATCTCGTAGGTGTTTTTCGGCAAATACGTAGGTGTTTGGTGGTATTTTGCGTCTTTAGACTGCTGTAGCCTCGTTTTCGTTTTTTCGGCGGCCATTTTTTCTCTCACTTAGAGAATTTTTTAGTGTCTAAACTGCTTTAATTTGAGTTAAATTAAGGTGTAACTTTAGTTTTCGAGGTCCTGGATGCTCCCTCTTGCTGTAAGTAAGCTTTTTATGTATTTGTTGTGTGTATTTGTTGGATTTTTGATGTTTTGATGTGCGCGTGTTGCGGCCGTTTTTTGCGAGGTCGTAATGGGTTGTCTCGTATTTTGTTCGCGACCCAAAATTTAGCGAGGGTCGCAGTTGCTGGCAAGGAGCGCCAAAGGCGCTCCTTGCTAGCAACTGTGACCCTCGCATTGCGAGGGCCGCGGGCTCGCTATGCGAGCCCGCAAGCATTAGCAACAACTCGTATGCTCACAACTATATATGTGATACGTATTTTAACATTGCTGTGATAGGTGTTCAATATATTACCAATTCTTCTAACAGTTATATATTCAGTAGGCCCCAGTTGTCCTTCTTTGGAAGGAAACTTTAATGGAAAATCTCCCTGTCACTCCAAGACTACAGATATCTGTATTATGACGGGTAGTCTCCATGAAAGGGAATATTGTCAGTAGAAACATGCTCATGTTCATATATGCCATCATAATGTTTGATGCAAGTATACAAGTGAAAACCTCAGTTTGCCTAATTTGAGCTGAAATCCTTATACAAAATTGGCAGTTTTGCTTTGTTGCACTTTAAATTTGATTGTGTAATTTATTTACTAAATACTAATATACCAGATGAAATACACTTCTGAAGCATAAATACAGTCAGTGTATATGTAAAAAAAAGCACACCTGTTAAGGTTTCCAGGCATCCTGCCAGGGCTCTGTAACATTAACGGTAAATAAAATGTATCACACTACATACGACTTTATAGAACAAATAGTTGCAGGATGAGCACATTTAGAAAGTTTCAAGATACCATGATATAGTTGAGAGGTAAAACTCATCTACTCTGTGAAAGAAAATGAAAACTAAAAATATTTTTGGGACCTTTCCTACTGGGTGGCCACTGGAAGTGGTAGCCCACGGCCACTAAATGGCACGGCCAATATTTAAGTCAATTTCTACCCCTAACCCCTAACCCAACCAACAGGAAAGGTCAATATTTTGTTATAATGTACATATTCCAAAGCAAACAAGCATGAAAAAGAGAAGCTTGGATGTTAATCTCTTGTTTAAAGGGAGGTTTCTGGATTTCTCTAGGAATATAGTATACCTATGTATCTCTTTACTTTTGTGTACTTTATTTTATTAAGAAGAGGTCGCTAACAGGCTAATTTGAGGCACTGCACTTCACAGTCTGTTTGATTATAAGCTATAGAGGGCAGACCAACACTGGTACAAATTGTAGGTAGAAAAAAACAGGGCTAATATGTTTTTCTTTGTTTCTTTAACCTATGTTAATTTTTTTACTGCTCAGGCAAACGTCAGTACTTTAAAAAATCACAAAATGGTTCACCAGAATGTACTTTCAAAATACTGTAAGTATCTTTACAGAAAACATAACAATTACATTAAATACAGGTAATCCACGTGTGATGAAAAATGTTTCCCTGTCTAATGTATGAAATGATTTTGTATCCTATAGATAATGACGGCCTTCTGCCATGCATCTCTCAGCATGTTTTGACCTAGAACATTATTATTATTATCATTTATTTGTAAAGTGCAAATATATTACGTGACATGAGCTAATTTCCACATAGAAGCTGCCATCACTTCCTCCAATAATTCAGCATGGCTACACCAGATAGTACAGGCAGAAAGGAAGTTTCTATCGTCACTGCTCCATAGAACAAATTATATTTAATATTTTCAAGAGTTGCAGGGACAGCACATTTGGAAAGAACCCAGAATTTCTGATAGAAGACAGATAAAAATAATGAGGAAGGGAAAGGAAGAGGACTGAAGAGAGGTAGTAAAAGGAAATAAGACAAAAAAAAATGTTTGTTAGTTGAAGAATTTTCTCTAAAATAAATAGTTTCATTTGTGTGTATATTTTCCAGTGTATCTTATTGACAACAGTCAATTTTAAACTTATCTTCAGGGAATCTCAAACAGGCCAGGTTTTTTAGATAACACAGTTTAAATATAGACAAGATATTTAGAAGTCCAATCACATTTGTGTTCAAACAATGGTATCTAGAAATCAGTGGCAGAGGTAAAGAATGGAGGCCCAGAAAAGAAATTGCGCTGCTTCCCCATTACCTCCCCAAGACTCTATTCCATAAAATCTCCCCTCCCTAGGACCCTTTCCCATAGTTGCTCCCCTTCCCTTACCTTATACCTGGATATAAAAAGTCTACACACAGAACTTTTTCCACCTTTAATGTGACCTATAAACTGTACAACTCAATTGAAAAACAAACTGAAATCTTTTCATTATAAGGAAGAAAAAATATAAAAATAAAATGATATGGTTGCATAAGTATGCACACCCTTAAACTAATACTTTGTTGAAGCACCTTTTGATTTTATTACAGCACTCAGTCTTTTTGGGTATGAGTCTATCAGCATGGCACATTTTGACTTGGCAAGATTTGCCCACTCTTCTTTGCAAAAACACACCAAATCTGTCAGATTGCGAGGGCATCTCCTGTGCACAGCCCTCTTCAGATCACCCCACAGATTTTCAATCGGATTCAGGTCTGGGCTCTGGATGGGCCATTGCAAAACTTTAATCTTCTTCTGGTAAAGCCATTCCTTTTTTGATTTGGATGTATGCTTTGGGTCGTTGTCATGCTGAAAGATGAAGTTCCTCTTCATGTTCAGCTTTCTAGCAGAAGCATGAAGGTTTTGTGCCAATATTGACTGGTATTTGGAACTGTTCATAATTCCCTCTATCTTAACTAAGGCCCCAGTTCCAGCTGAAGAAAAACAGCCCCAAAGCATGATGCTGCCACCACCATGCTTCACTGTGGGTATGGTGTTCTTTTGGTGATGTGCAGTGTTTTTTTTGCGCCAAACATATCTTTTAGAATTATGGCCAAAAAGTTCAACCTTGGTTTCATCAGACCATAACACCTTTTCCCACATGCTTTTGGGAGACTTCAGATGTGTTTTTGCAATATGTAGCCTGGCTTGGATGTTTTTCTTCGTAAGAAAAGGCTTTTGTCTTGCCACTCTACCCCATAGCCCAGACATATGAAGAATACGGGAGATTGTTGTCACATGTACCACACAACCATTACTTGCCAGATATTCCTGCAGCTCCTTTAATGTTGCTGTAGGCCTCCTGGTAGCGTCCCAGACCAGTTTTCTTCTCTTCTTTTCATCAATTTTGGAGGGAGCTCCAGTTCTTGGTAATGTCACTGTTGTGCCATATTTTCTCCACTTGATGAGGGCTGTCTTCATTGTGTTCCATGGTATATCTAATGCCTTGGAAATTCTTTTGTACCCTTCTACTGACTGATACCTTTTAACAATGAGATCCCTCTGATGCTTTGGAAGCTCTCTGTGGACCATGGCTTTTGCTGTGGGATGCGACTAAGAAAATTTCAGGAAAGACCAACTAGAGCAGCTGAACTTTATTTGGGGTTAATCAGAGGCACTTTAAATGATGGCAGGTGTATGCTGACTCCGATTTAACATTATTTGGAATGTGATTGCTTAATTCTGAACACAGCTACATCCCCAGTTATAAGAGGGTGTGCAGACTTATGCAACCACATTATTTTTATTTTTTCTTCCCTCTACCTAAAAGATTTCAGTTTGTTTTTTAATTGAGTTGTACAGTTAATAGGTCACATTAAAGGTGGAAAAAGTTCTGAAATGATTTACATAGTATTTAAGGTTGAAAAAAGACCTTCAGTTCATCAAGTTCAACCTTTCAAGATCTCCTCCGATCTGCAATATGCAGATTAACTATTAATTAATTAGTTGTTATCCATAATAACCCTGAATTCCCTTTTTAATTAGAAATAAATCCAGTCCCCTTTTAAAGCTATCTATCGAATCCGCTGTCACCACCTCCTCTGGTAGAGAATTCCACATATTAACCACCCTTACTGTGAAGAACCCTTTTCTTTCTTTAAGGTGGAATCTTTTTACTTCTAACCTCAAGGGTCTCATTTTTTTTCAGCACAGAAACCTGACATTTTAACAGGGGTGTGTAGACTTTTTATATCCACTGTATACTATCTCTGTGTAGCAGCCAGTCCCTCTCAGCAGTCATCTTCACATAGCACCCAATCTCTCTCAACATCCACCTCCATAAAGCACCCACCCTTTTTAGTATGCATCCCTACATAGCACCCAGTCCTTGTCAGCAGCTATCCTTGCTCAGCTTCCACCCCCCCCCCCAAGGCACCCACCTCACAGAACCCATCACCCTGTACTTTGCTGTCATTCAGCCCTTGATCTCTCTCACCTCGTCCCTGAAACACAACCCCAGCATGCTGAACTGGCCCTTACTGCCACCACATATATGCAAAAAAAAAAAAAATGGACACAGTATTGGGCCCCTCAGAGGGCAGCCCTGGTGCATTGGATCACCTGTACTGGTAGCTCCGCCCCTGCTAGAATTCATAGCTTGCCTGGTCCATGAGCAACAGTTTAGGTACCACAGCTGTCACAACCAATGGTTGTGGAATATAGGGCTACAGAGGGTTTGGTAGCTCCCACTAAAATTGTGGCAGGTATACAAAGTGTTATTACTAATGTCTGTACTGCTGGCCAGCATAGACTCTTAAGTGATCCGTTGCCCATAAACCCAGTCTGCAATATTAGTATGTCTAGTTTTTTTTATCATCTTTAAGTACTGCATAGCTCTGTAAATTACAATAATAAAACACAATAATATTATATTTTATAAGACATTGTCACTACTATAATGTCTGACAATGTGACCCGCACACTCAGTTTGATCTGTAAACTCATCACTTCTCAGGGGCCGGAGACAGACCACATTATCAGTATATCTTACTGGTGAACTGGCACATGGATAGTCCAAACTCTGTCTCAGGGGTCTGCAACATTTTGTAATTTAGGAGCCAATTTACATCAGAACTTTAGACCAAGGATCCATTGTACTAACTTATATACTCATATCTAAGATGCATTTCAGTGTTTTTACAGTATATTTTGTGGAGGTCCTGTTCCATTCACTTCACTATACTTTGACACCATAAAAAAAAACAAAAAAACTCTAGATTTGAGGTAAATGCTGTTAACTGTAATTTCTTAGCATTTAGCAGATAAAAATGGAGTACATATTGAAAATATAGCAAACATTCATTAGAGTGTGATAACATACAATAATTACAAACACCAAAGATGGCGGCAACACGGATGTCCTGGGCTGCTATGGGTTTCTCCATTTCATCCAAGCCTTCTCAATGGAAATAAGAGAACGGTTCATGCAGATCACAATATACACAGCTTGGTTGTTGTACTTGTTTCACGCCTGACAGGATTGTTACACTTGAAGAAACATTTCAGTGCTATTCTTTGTACTTGTGACCTCTTATGTCTTTTCACTAGAAGGAACGTACCATACTCTGCAACAAACATTTTTTTCTCACTGTTCTGGTGGCAACAAAATAGCTTTTAAGAATAAAAATAAGTAAACCTATTGTATGGGGAAAATAGGTCACAGAAATGCTAAATAAATTAATGCTGATGATTAAGTGTTTAATTAAATATTACTGTGTTAGAACTTTCCACTGTTTCAAGATGGAATCACATTATTGGAGAATACTAGTGCACATTATATAAATACTTAGGACAAATCCAGGGTGTTGGCTGGTGCCAGTTTTTTTCTCATATTCATCATTTATAGAATTCTTATTAGAGTTTTAATATTGCTAGAGTAGACACCTCAGAAGGAGTAAATGTAACCAGTTAATATAAAGGGCATGAACTAGGATTTGCCAACTGATAATTGAAACCGTACATTTCCCCTTATCTACTGCTTAGACCTGACTACATTGATTTTGAAAAATATATTTTCAGTAGGCATTTAATTATTGAGTAAATGGGGGAATCCGTTCAACTATTGAGTTTAAATCTGGCACCAATAAATTGAAATCTGATAACCTTCATCACATCAAACTTAAGTTTGAGACTAAATTGAGGCAAGGCACAAGTAGAGCTTTTAAGGATAAGAATATTATGGGCCTATTTAAAAAAAATATAAAATAAATAAATATATATAAATATATATAATATATATATATATATATATATATATAATTTTGTTTTCAATTTTGCTTTACTAGACCCAACAACTGCTTTTTTCCTCCTTAATAGGATTAGTCACCTGGGAGGGTCCTTGTAGGTAGATAAGATCACTATTCAAGCCAGCAAGTAATGCTCATGTAGTCCAGTGTAGAAGTGCCCAGGTACAAGTAGACATTGTTAGCATTAAGATAGTCTTCGTATTTTTAGATGTTTATGCTTTCATAGCTAATAATGTTGGGCAGTCAAATTTGAGACATCATAGTGAGGAAAATAGAGTATGAAGAAAGCCAATTGTGACAACCTGTATGTTGATTGGTGTATGATAAGAGCCTATTGCCCAAACCTCTCCCCACATGTGTGCCCAGTTCAGTTTACCTCTGTACAGCAGGACAAAAATGTCAGCCCTTAGGTCAGACAGAGATGTCTGATCTTGTATAGAATAAAAGATCTAAGTCTGAATAGATGCTGGAATCCTGATTGCTGGAGTAAGTTCAATAACAAAATCTACAAATTATGTGAACCAGTAATATCACCTTTATTACTGAATCAGACATTTATACTGCACTCTTGGCAACAAAAAGGTCAATCAATTCAAATTTGCATCCATGGTTACCCCAATCACCTTCTAGCTCATGTTATTACTTATGCCCAGGTGGGTTTGACTGACAGGCTTCCCTCCTACTATATGATATCATGCCTTGTACTTACCTCCCTGGGCTAGGAGACAAAGTCTAAGAGAATCATCAATTCTACTGTAACAATACATCAATTACAGTAATTGCATTAACAATCCACAGTCTCGATCCACACCAGCCCTGGACTGAAGGATAGCCATCTGGCTGTGGGTTATGCGACTCATAGGGGTTCAGTTATCTCCCTAATCTGGTTATCAAACTAGTCCAGTACTAGGAAATATTGGGCATATACAATATTTCCCTTGTAATTTCTAGCCCCCAAAGCACAATATAGACATACATCTCCTATCATGTTCTTGCTCACACCCCAACTATAAACATGGGTACCATAGTATGGGCTTAGTAGTACCCAGGCAATTTCCACTACCCTATGCTTCTAAAAGCCATAACTAGGAACACAAATCAGAATGTCCCCAATGTTAACCCATATCTCAGTGGGCCCCTTTACCCTGGCACAATAGACACATCTAATGGTTGAGGGCATCTGTCTAACATGCATGACACCAATAATCTAGTTAAAAAAAAAAAAAAAAACACACACCAATAAGCTTGAGGTATGTATCATACATTAACCACTATGCAAGACAACATAAGAGCATTTTTAAATAAAAAAATCTTCTTGACTTTACTGCTCACCTGAGGCAGGGTTAGCCAGTTGAGTTCTATTGAAGAATTTAAAGACTGTTTTTAATGTAATTGAATAGCAGCTTCTAATAGTTTAACACATTTTGGTCTTCAGTAAAACACAAACAAACACTTAATACAAATGTTAAATCAAAGGTGGTAAATTTTATCTTCAACTGGAAAACAAAGTCACCAAAGAAGATACTATAAATATGACACACCGGTGGCCCTTTCAGACGAGTAGAAAGGAGAAACACGACCGTTGTCTCAAAAATGGTTTGTGCGTTTGGGGGGGGGGGGGGGGGGGGGGTGTTGGTGGTGGTGTTCATGATCTAACTACAGAGAAAAGATTGTTCGGATCAGTTGTGCATCGTGTATATAGGACTGCCCTGAGACTTAGGGCAATAAAGGAAGAAAACACTAAAAAGAAAAGGATGTTTGCAGATTCACACATTTGTAAAATTTAATTGGTAGGTTAAGTAAATAAAATATTGATATATTTGTTGTGATACAGATCACTGACTTTAGAATTTTCATATCTAAACATTTTATTAATTTCATAAAATCTCTGGATACTTTGAACAGGGAACCTTCCGTGTCCCTAGAAGATACTTATATGAACTGGTTTCTACTTACTCTGCAAAGCAGCACAGAAAATGTAAAGTCTTCCAAAGTGAAAGATATACTCTACTTTTGCAAGTCATGAGGCAGATTACATCAGCATTGCGATATTGTTGTGTTTGCATGGCATGTTTTTAATCAGATGGCTAGTCCTGTACGTGTAAGATATCAACCTGGCTACCACAGTGGTATCATAGGAAGAGTGTTCTATGTATTTGTCAGCACTTCAGTTATCACTGAATGTGGTATCAGAAGGGGTGTGTGGTCATCACAGCATTAAACAGAGTATATCAGCAGATAATATTTATTTATTTTAAGTTTGACAGTTCTGGAAGAATCAAATAAAAGATGAAGATTTCTTCTCCTAACCAAGGGGAACAAAAACAAAAAAAAAACACAATAGCAGAGTCATCTACTGAATCCTCAAATGACAAACTTGTTTTTGGTAAGGGAGTTGCTTTTTGTTGCAGTGTCTGCATGTGCCTGATAGCCAATGACTACCTTGGAAGATAACCCCAATCTCTCCTTGTATATTTTCCTGCAAGAAAAAAAAAAAACAAGCTTTAGTATAGTGGTTCTATCCATGCTTAAGAAAAGTAGACAGCATCAGTGTCAATATCTAACCCACATTTTCTATACCAGTTTTGACGGTCAATAAAATTGTAAGGCTGGGAATGCTGTTTGATACGCAATGTAAACCGTTTTATACTGTGAGTACCTTCGGCGCTCATTGCGAGGCTTGCCCTGAGCGCATTTGGTGCTCATCGCATTGCAAGCCTCTCCTGTCGTGTACTTTTTGTCCTCTATCATGACGGTGCTCAAAGAGAGATATATATATTTCTATGTATATGTAGTTAAGTAATAATTAATGATTTATTCAATACATTTATCTACTTTAATTATTTCTAATTCTTATATGCAGCAAGCAATAAATAGGCTGAAGAGCTAACAATCTGTTTGTATTTTGCATCTGCATAGAATATAAATTTTGAGTGTTGGTGCCCGGCATCTAAAGTGCAATGAATGTTCCAAGTGTGCAGTATAAATAGGCTGCGTACGCAAGGTAAAGCCGTTTATTGTGTAAAGCGACATTGTATATTCGCAATGTTATTAATGTGTTACGCGTCTTGTGAGCAGTTCCCGGCTTTTGTAATAGTGTTTTATTGTCTCTTCGTATCTGTGCTGATAGTTGTAGTGCGTTAAAGTGGCTTAATGGCTCGCCTTGCTATGCGAGGCTCGCAGGCCATGAGCGCCTTTGGCGCTCATCGCCCAAGCGCTACGCGCTAACGGGGGGCTACGCGCCAACGGGGCTAAGTGCTACGCGCCAACGGGGCTAAGTGCTACGCGCCAACGGGGCTAAGTGCTACGCGCCAACGGGGCTAAGTGCTACGCGCCAACGGGGCTAAGTGCTACGCGCCAACGGGGCTAAGTGCTACGCGCCAACGGGGCTAAGTGCTACGCGCCAACGGGGCTAAGTGCTACGCGCCAACGGGGCTAAGTGCTACGCGCCAACGGGGCTAAGTGCTACGCGCCAACGGGGCTGGGGCTTAGTGCTATGCATTAACGGCTCGTGTCCAAGTGCTACGCATTAACATTGTAAGCACCACGCAAAGCGTGACGACGTCTTGTAGTTAGACAATTATAATATGTGATGTATAGGAAGTAATACCTTTAAGTGGGTCAAAGTTATTTTAAATGCTTGGAAAATCCAGTTTCATAACTCTTATCTCACTGAATGCAGGGGTGTAGGAACCAAAATAATTTAGGGGGACAGAAGATACAACTCACTTGATGCACAGAACACTTAACAGCTTATATATACATACACACAAAGCTGAAAAAACAAACTGTTGTAGGTGATGTGTACACCCCAAGGATTGAGCTAGGCTCCAGAGTGTTAATTTTTGTAAAAATGTACCCTGTCTGAGCATGCTCAGCTTTGCAACCAATCAGCAATGCTGTATGCAGCCAGCTAGATGAGGCTGCTACACTGGGTCCTTAAAGGAACATAAAAAAAAAAAAAAAAAAAAAGCGACAGTGAAGTGAAAAATGCTTGAGCGATTACACTGTTTTTTAGACACACACCCTCTCCTTGATAAATCCTGACAAGTTATAATTTTACTGAAAACAAACATGTCAGATTATTCTTCCTATTCTAATTGTCTTAGACACATGCACACAAAGAATTGCAGGACCATAAATGCTCATTTGCCTGAGTGAGTCCATGCAATTCACTGGGGCTGGAAGAGGTCTGAGGGTCAATAAACTGGGGCTGGGGGATGTTTCACCTGGGATGTAGATAAACAAAAACACAGATCTTGTTCTGGTTATTACAGAAATCTGAAGTAAAGAAGCAGCTCCATTCAGGCCAAAAAGATACAATGTATTATGTATACTAATAGTCACTGGGATTTTCAGGGGGTGTCAGCATAGATAGAAAACAAGTTGCAAATGCAAGAAATTCAGCAAACTTTAAAGGTTTATTTGGGTACTTTTTCCCATGGAATTTTTTTTATACACACCAATTCTCTATCAGATGTGTTCATAATCCAGCTCCCTTGCATATACCTTTAAAAGAGGGACAAGGAAAGCATTGTTTTACTTAAACACATTCATGTGAGAAAATAATGGTACCGTTACCCAATGTGAGTGACAGCCTCTCGATTCTCTGCTTCTCTGGTCCAAATTGCAATTTTGTCTCCTTTTGCACGTATGTTTATTACTGCACCACATATTTCATCATTGTATTCATCAAAGACTTCACCAATCATGCACAGCAACTGAGAGCCGACAAAGAATTAAAGGCATTAGCAACATTTCTAAAATTTACAGAGACTTTAATTTTGAACAGTTTATCCCAATTGACATCCAGTGCCTGAGCCAGTATTGACAGATACAACACTTCAGTGTCCCAGATGAACCCAATAAATGAGTTTAGTATATTGTGATCAAATAAAAGTTGATCCTTGTAAGTAAACCTTTACTGAAGATTGCTAGTCTCCCTCACTTATACATGGATGAGGCTGCTGCAGTAGCGCGTTTAGTACTGAACTCCACTTTGAAAGCCAACTTTTTGCAATATCATTTTTTCCTCAAAAAGTTTATTTAATTGTAAATATTTGACTAAGGAATGTTTATACCAATCTTTACTACTTAAAAGCCTAGCTACAGCTAATCTTTATTAGAAAGACTTTGTTTCCATTTAACAAACTTGAGTACTTTGTGTTAAAATATACACAGTAGCTGAGAAATCATTGTTTTGTATTGCTGCAGTTTTGAATTTAAGAAACCCTAAGCTTCAGAGCCTTTAAGGAAGAAGGAGAAGTTTTATTAAAAAAATCATTACAAAGGAATATGTATTAAATTTGCCAATAAATGGGACACTGTAGGTCTGAAAACATTACAAATAAGGTACAAAATGTACCAAACTGTATGGCTAAAACACAACTTTGGATAAATATAACTAAAAATAAAAAATAAACACCCCTGTAAGGGGTGCCCACAAGACTGGATCTTTAAAAAGGACATTTTCGAAAGATAATATTAAAATCCTATGCAGTAAACAGAACTTTATTTTTGCAGTGGATTGCCAGTTGACCAGTGAGGAGGCTCTTCCAGCAGCCCACTTCACACACTATTACTGGCTAACTACATCTAGTATACACTATATTCCCATTATCCACTGAGCAACTGGAATATTTCCAAACCGTGCAATGTTTACGAGACAAATAGACTCCCTTACAGTCTCCAGCCAAAGAGCATCCAGATCACTGTGTCGTTGCTGCTTGGAGAGAGTTATTAGCCACCTCCCGCCTCGCTTATTTCTGCTGTCCTCCCACATGGGCTCAATTCCATCCTGCATATAAAAAAAAAAAAAAAATATATATATAAAAAATAAAACTTTGCTATAAGTCTGGGTAGAAGCAACATGTTTGCAAAAGTTGAATTGCATATTTTAGTTTAATGTATTTTATTTTAAAGAATTGTTGATTAGGAAAGTCTCCACGTCTATGAATCGTGTAGCAAACTTGCAACATCCGTGTCTAAGATATAGGCACAGAAATAGAGAAAATCTTTAGCAAACTCTGCAAGTTCATGGAAGGCATAAGGAGGTGGTACAGAGCAGGGCTTGTAAGTATACTTGTAAACTGCATTCTACTGAAGATTTGGGCTGAGGGGGACAAGGTGTCTAAAAGACATTGTATCGGAATCTTGTGAGTGTCAACTCTCCATCCTGCCTACTCCATAATAGAAATATAAAAAATAAAAATAAAAAAGTCGAAATACAAAATTTACACACTAAGCAGCAGGAAATACAGATACAAGCAGTATATTTATACCCATGGAAAAAGCTACCAGTGTAGGTTTGGAAGAAGCATGACATTTGTAAATCTTCAGTGGTCCTTACATTTGCAAGTTAAAAAAATAGATAATGACAACTCAAGAAATGCATCCAAAATGTGGATATACAGTATGAAATATATATTATTTAGGCTAATCCACAGCTTGTTGTATACAGTATGTTGTATTCAAGGAACCCTGTGATTTACAGTGAAGAATAAACTTACCTTAAAGATTGAGTAATCACAGCCAGAAGATAGTTTGCTTGCAAGTTGGATGTGTGAGTAAAGTCTGAAGGACAAGGCAGGTAATAAAAGCTTCACTGTACAGTTAAAATTTAAATGTGATGAACATTTTTTAAACAGTTTGCAATATCCATATTATGCTTTGGACAAATTCAGTCAAGTCAGAGGGACACAGATGCTTCCCCCTACCTGGAATCAGTGCAAGCCCCCCCCCCCCCCCCAAAAAAAAATACCCAGTAGACATACTAAGAGGGAAATATATTGATTCAACATAAAGATGACCCTCTAGGATGTCAATTTCAAATATACATGATAAACTCCAATTACATACATCAGGTTATTTATTCTCCATAAACAACTGTAAAGGAGAATTGGAATGAGGATGAGAACAGTTTCAACCTGGGGCTGTGTTCTATCAAAGCAAGAGCAAACCTTGTAGAAGTCATACTAGTCTCATAAACATTACATTTAAATGTTCGGAAATAGTCAAAAAGGATCACTAAATATAGATTTTTTTATATTCATCACTCATACCAAAAGATAGACTTTTAGCAAAGTTTGTTACCATAGAGCCAGATGCCACCACCTGTATATTAACTATTCCTAGGTTTAGTAGGTATGCTGGGAGTTTGGTTCTGTACTCACCCCCAGAAGTCTTCCACAGTGGTGAAGCTGGTGACAAGACGCAGGTTACACTGCCATGGCTGACTTTTCACATTTTTGAAAAACCATAGAGCCCACCTGCATTATTGTCCAGAAAAGAAATTGGTATAAAGAGCAATTCTACACATTTGTCTAATCAGATCTTTATAAGCAAAAATAATGGAGTATAATTAAATACATTGTATGATCACAAACCCTCTTGTTCAGATCATACCACTTATTGGAAAATGTAATTATTTACGTTATGGTTCTCGTTAACAGACTACAAACTAAATCTAAAATGCATTAAGGGTTGATTATGGTTCATGTTTTTGCCCTGCACCTCTATCGTAATTTCAAATGCATGCCAAATTTATGCTTACTTATTAATCTTCCTCTTTACCCAGTTAGTTTAAGAATGGTTAAGGTTAATAACCTTGTAAACTGGAAGATAATTGCATTTTAAGTTCAAAAGGATTTCAAACTATGAAGTATTTAATTTCTTTAGCTATTTGATAAGTGGGGGTTCTCTATAAATTAAACGTTTTATTGTGGTTGTATACTTTATATGAGACATACGGAAAATAAACATCTGCATTCTTTTTGAATATTACATGATCATCCAGACAAAAAGGTTAAAAAAAAAAACTTCCCATTTTGTTAATACTCCAACGGATTGTGAATGAGAGCCTGCTCCCAGTGATTAAAAAGTCTTCCCCTAGCTTTATTATGGAGGGCTATATTAGGCCATTAAAGACATTCTACACAATGAAAAAAAGCACATATAAAATTAGATAGAAAAAAATAAAAAAAATTCCATTTGTTGACCCAGTTCTCACAGCTATTTATTTAATGAACTTCCTGAATGTATGGACGTTCTGCTTCTGGAAGTGTAAGGGGTGGTATCAGTTTGATTCTTCCAATTGTATGTTGACCCCCACCATGTTACCTCTTCCCCACCCTTCACTGTTCTATACAGTGAAACACTCTCATGGCCCAGCTCTCTGAAATTCACTCAAATATTCTGAAAGTCTGATTTCTGCAAAAAAAGATTTTTTAATGTCCATGGCTTACACAACTGCTAATTGTTTTTTAATTTTTAATTTTTTAATTTTTTTTTTAAATATGACAAAAAGGTACTACTGATCCTTTGAACTGGTGTATAGTGCTAGCTGTCCATGCAAGTATAAACATGGTATGGGTAAATGTTGGAGCTACATCTTTGTGGGCGTTCCCTTAAACTGGGTAGTTTATGGAGAGACTTCCTCAATATAATCAAATTGATCATAAATGCCAGTCTCCCCAGAAATGTCCCTGGGGTATTTGTGCCAACCTTCTCTAAATATTTATCAAAATAAATTTTAAATGTAATATTTAATTTGAGAAACATGGGCTTATGCTTATACTGAACCAAATACCAAGATGAAATAGAATATGGCAACCTTGACATACAGTAATAATGCTCTAAGTGTATCTATACTAGCTTTATTTATTACACTTAACAGAAATAGCCACATTCAATGCAAGATTTCTGGATTTTTTTGCTTGAGTTATTTAAAATTCTACTTTTTTTCTATTCTGTTTTCATATGAGCTCTTGTATTTTCCTCCAAGTATCTTGTCCCTTTAAAGAAGTTTAAATGAAAGCCACATTAGATCATTATATAAAGCTATTAAAGGAATATTTAAGTGTCCCTGTTTTTAACTTTTCTAATCTAACAAATGCTGCTTATATCTGAAAAAAACATGCAAATTATTTTAATATAAAAATAAAAAAGAATTTTCCACACCCCCCTGGGCACAGGTTTTAGCCTTATACTAAACTTCAAAGCAGCAGCAACTCAATGCAAAGCTCTACAGATCAGTGTCTGACTCCTCCTACAGGGAGACTTGCACAATCCTCTCTCGTGATGCCACAGGAGGTGCATTATCAGTTGTCGCAGACCGCTCTCTACTGAGCAGTCACCTTGACTGAAAATACTGACTTCTCAGCACTGGCGTGTTTCTGCCTAGGCCCACAAGGGCCAGGCCTGCACATTTTTCAGGGGTAGCAATTTGTCTAAAGATGCCAGTGCAGTGTCATGGAATAATGTGTCCACACGCACAAAAGTGTCTATATACAGTGACATTTCCAAGTGTAGCTGACACTTTGAGACATTCTATACATTATATTTACACTAGCGAATTGCCCGTCAAAAAATGACGGCAATGAAATTGTAAGGTAGCTAATGCTGTTCAGTGTGTAATAATGAAATATATAATACATGAATAAATGAATATACTTTACCTATTTTAAAGCATTGTGTGGAAGAGCTGTGAATGTGTTTTGATGTTGCTGCAGCATTAGTGGTGTGGATCTGCTGTGTAAGCGTGCTGAATGTGTGCAGTGTAACACTGTGCGTGCGCGAGACCAAACCGTTAGCGTAGTCGTGTACTTCCGCATTGGCGAGAAATGGCGAGTAATGTGTGTTATACGTTTGTATCGGAATATCCGTAGGTGTTTTGTGGTGTTTTGCGAGTTTCTTGTGGTGTTTTGCGAGTTTAGAGTGCTGTAGCCTCGTTTTCGTTTTGTTCGGCGGCCATTTTTTCTCTCGCTTCGTTTTTTTTTTAGTCTCTAAACTGTTTTATTTAAAGTAAAATCGAGGTGTAAGTTGTATTTTTGAGGTGCTGGGTGCTCCCTCTTGGTGTAGGTAAGTTTTTTATGTATGTGGTGTGTGTATGTATTGTGTTTGACATTTTGTAATGTTCGCGAGTTGCGTCCGAGTGTTGCGAGTCCGTAATGTGTGTGAACGTGTGTCGTATGTTGTTTGCGAGTGTCGTAATTTGTGTGTCGTACTGTTTGGGTTGCGCCGTGAAGTTTGCGAGGGTCGCAGTTGCTGGCAAGGAGCGCCTTCGGCGCTCCATGCCAGCAACTGCGGCCCTCGCTTTGCGAGGTCCTCAGGTGCTGGCATGGAGCGCCTACGGCGCTCCATGCCAGCAACTGAGGCCCTCGCTTCGCGAGGGTCCTCAGTTGCTGGCATGGAGCGCCTTCGGCGCTCCATGCCAGCAACTGAGGCCCTCGCTTCGCGAGGGTCCTCAGTTGCTGGCATGGAGCGCCTTCGGCGCTCCATGCCAGCAACTGAGACCCTCGGGCAGTGCCCTCGCTTCGCGAGGGCACTGCCCAAGGGTCTCAGTTGCTGGCAAGGAGCGCCTTCGGCGCTCCTTGCAGCAACTGAGACCCTCGGGCAGTGCCCTCGCTTCGCGAGGGCCTCGGCTCGCTGCGCGAGCCCGCAGCGTTAGCAACAACTCGTACGCTCACAACTATATATGTGATATACATAACCCTAAACATTAGGATATAGCAATAACTAACAAGCAGTGGCAACTTGGGTGTTGAAGGCACCATAAAACCTAACCTATATACCCATGATCTCATCAGGTCAGTGCCAGACACACTTAACATTTCCACCATAACAGCTGAAATCTGAGTTCAAGAACTGCGCCGTCCTGGTGGAACCTAATGTAATTACATATAGATAACTAAAACTAAGTCTTGTTATTTTTTCACGTTAGTCATCAAGTGTACTTGTTCAAAATAGCAGTTTGTAAATATGGGACTGATTGTCCTTTAAAGTCTAGCTTTACTAGGACTTCTATAGAAGTGGAGAGTCATTTTAGGATGAAAATATACATTAACATCTCACACGTGTTCATTTCTTAAATAGATGTTTGAGATACCAGGCAAACATGTATATTTCCTGCTCACGTTTGAGTCATATCTCAGTACCTTCATAGACCGAAATGACACACAAAGCAGGGTATTTGCCCTCTGGCACTGATAATCCGTAACACTGAGGTTTCCAAGTCTGTACCTGCTCCGTAAGGGATGTTTCTCTACTTTCTCCAGTGCAGGTGCTTCCTTTTTTCTCCTCCTTTTCTCATTGTCCCTCCGTGGTAGAACTTTAATGCTTATCTAGAAAAAAAAACAAAAAAAAAAATGTCACATTATGCGCAAACAAAACAAGACACCTGGATCAGTACAATTTATAGTAGAAATAAAGAATCTCAGTGATGTAAGTAACAACACCTTAAATGTACCAAAAAACAACAACATTTCCTAGTATCCCCCCCCCCACCCTTTTTACATACAGCTGGCAATTAAGCAGCCAATTTGAACATAGCTGTGTTAATAAAGTTAACTTTACCCCTAACAAAGTATGAAATCCCAAATTATGTGTCAGTTAATGGCATATGGAAGGGAAATAACATCCAACTGGAGTTTGGAGAGGCTAGACCTTCACAAATCCTCCTGCACTACAGCTTACATAGAGAGCTGTATTCAGAGAGTGGAACACTTTCACACAAGAAATACCTCCCTAGCTTATTCTATGAAGCCTGTTCACTCATGTGGACAAAATGGTACATACAACAAGATACAAACTGGGCAGCTTTTACCACTTTTGTGAAAGTTATCATTTTAGTTAATGCAGCAACACATTTACAGCTTGTCTGAACACATCTACCAAACAGAATATTTCGTAGTTTCAGTCCAAGGAAGAATTGACCGGTCACTTCAATTGTGACTAGAAAATTCCAAGAGTATGTATGGCAGTGACTGGAATGATACTGGCTAATTACTTGTCACATTTCAATAAATAATCTATTATTATTATTATTACTGCTACCACTTATTTGTAACAAGTCAACATAGTGTTATATAGGGGTTAAGCAGAAGGCAAAAACAAAGTTTACTACTTGCAAAGGAAGGAAGTCTTTGAGTTTAAAATCAAACAAATAAATGTATATTACTACAAAATATTGAGTAAAACTGTGTTATTGAAACAAACACACATTTTATATATATATATATATATATATATATATATATATATATATATATATATATAGTCTCTGGAAACACCTTGACCACACTGCTACTCACAGCTTCAGCTGCAGCCATTTTTTTCTAACCAAGGAATTATTCTAACAAAGTCTCCCCCTCTGTCTTTTATATGGAGCATAATTAAACCATTAAAGCAACAGCAACCCACACCAGCCACTGATCATTCACACAAACAATAAGATGTGGACAGCACACAGGGGTTAAGTAAAAGCCCCCGCAATGTACAATGTACAATGCAGTTTTTGTGAACTAATATATCCTGAACCTAGTTGAAGAAAATATAAATTACATGAAGTCTTTGATATCAGGCTCAGAGCTCAGCTAGCCAGATCATATTGTATGTCTATTTATTGTGTCTATTTCTAATCTGAGAATCCAAGAACATTATCAAATTTACGCAAGAAGCAATTTAACTACGCCAAAAGATCAAAATCTGCATAGACTGTTATTCACTGCGTTTATTTAAAGGCCCACTGAAGTATAATTTAGACATATATATATATATATAATATTAATAAAACCCTTATTTTTTTACTATTGCTTCCAAGTTTGCTCTAATTCAGATAGTCATTGTGCCATTGTTTCTGTCAGGATTACAAATCCTAGAGGTGAGGGAGGAACAGTGGATACAGAAAATATCTATCCTGTTATGGTGTCGGGACAGGTCCGACGTGTAGAGATGTCGCGAATAGTTCGCCGGCGGACTGTTCCCGGCGAACATGGCATGTTCGCGTTCGAGCCGAACTGCGAACATATGCGATATTCGAACCCCCCCCTATACTTTATCATTGAGCAAACTTTGACCCTGCAACTCACAGTCAGCAGACACATTCCAGCCAATCAGCATCATACCCTGCCTTCCACACCCTTCTACCTCATGGACAGCAGCCATTTTGGAATCATAACTAACTTGCAGTCTTACTGAGAGGAGACTGAGTGTAGGTGATACTGCATCAATAGGGAAAACCATAGCTAGGCTACTGTACACAGTGTGCAATACAGTCCTGAAGGACTCTTTTGATCTCTGCTGCAAGGACACCCCTGTGTCTCTCCCCCCCCCCTTATCATCATCCTCCCCTCACCTTAGCACCCAACCCTAACACCCCTTACACTTATCCCTAACACCCCTCACCCTAACCCTAACACCCCTCACACTTATCCCTAACACCCCTAACCCTAACACCCCTCACACTTATCCCTAACACCTAACCCTAACATCCCTCACCCTAATACCTAACCCTAACACCCCTTACACTTATCCCTATACAGTCCTGAAGGACTCTTTTGATCTCTGCTGCAAGGACACCCCTGTGTCTCCCCCCCCCTTATAATCATCCTCCCCTCACCTTAGCACCCAACCCTAACACCCCTTACACTTATCCCTAACACCCCTCACCCTAACCATAACACCCCTCACACTTATCCCTAACACCCCTAACCCTAACACCCCTCACACTTATCCCTAACACCTAACCCTAACATCCCTCACCCTAATACCTAACCCTAACACCCCTTACACTTATCCCTAACACCCCTCACCCTAACCCTAACACCCCTCACACTTATTCCTAACACCCCTCACCCTAACACCTAACCCTAACACCCCTCACACTTATCCCTAACACCCCTCACCCTAACCCTAACACCCCTCACACTTATCCCTAACACCTAACCCTAACATCCCTCACCCTAACACCTAACCCTAACACCCCTTACACTTATCCCTAACACCCCTCACCTTAACCCTAACACCCCTCACACTTATCCCTAACACCCCTCACCCTAACACCTAACCCTAACACCCCTCACACTTATCCCTAAAACCCCTCACCCTAGCCCTAACACCCCTCACACTTATCCCTAACACCTAACCCTAACATCCCTCACCCTAACACCTAACCCTAACACCACTTACACTTATCCCTAACACCCCTCACCCTAACACCTAACCCTAACATCCCTCACACTTATCCCTAACACCCCTCACCCTAACCCTAACACCCCTCACACTTATCCCTAACACCGCTTACCCTAACCCTAAAACCCCTCACACTTATCTTTAACACCTAACCCTAACATCCCTCACCCTAACACCTAACCCTAACACCCCTTAAACTTATCCCTAACACCCCTCACCCTAACACCTAACCCTAACACCCCTCACACTTATCCCTAACACCCCTCACCCTAACCCTAACACCACTCACACTTATCCCTAACACCCCTTACCCTAACCCTAACACCCCTCACACTTTTCCCTAACACCTAACCCTAATATCCCTCACCCTAACACCTAACCCTAACACTCCTAACACTTATCCCTAACACCCCTCACCCTAACCCTAACACCCCTCACACTTATCCCTAACACCCCTCACCCTAACACCTAACCCTAACACCCCTCACACTTATCCTTAACACCCCTCACCCTAACACCTAACCCCAATACCCCCTTACACTTATCCCTAACAGCCCTTACCCTAACACCTAACCCTAACATCCCTTACCCTAACACCCATCACACTTATCCCTAACACCCCTTACCCTAACCCTAACACTCCTCACACTTATCCATAACACCCATCAACCTAACACCTAACCCTAACATTCTCACACTTATCCCTAAGACCTAACACCCCTCACACTTATTCCTAACATGCCTCACCCTAACACCTAACCCTAATACCCCCTTACACTTATCCCTAACAGCGCTTACCCAAACACCTAACCCTAACATCCCTTACCCTAACACCCATCACACTTATCCCTAACACCCCTTACCCTAACTCTAACACCCCTCACACTTATCCCTAACACCTAACCCTAACATCCCTTACCCTAACACCCATCACACTTATCCCTAACACCCCCTCACCCTAACACCTAACCCATCACACTTATCCCTAACACCCCTTACCCTAACCCTAACACTCCTTACACTTATCCATAACACCCATCAACCTAACACCTAACCCTAACATTCTCACACTTATCCCTAAGACCTAACACCCCTCACACTTATTCCTAACATGCCTCACCCTAACACCTAACCCTAATACCCCCTTACACTTATCCCTAACAGCCCTTACCCTAACACCTAACCCTAACATCCCTTACCCTAACACCCATCACACTTATCCCTAACACCCCTTACCCTAACTCTAACACCCCTCACACTTATCCCTAACACCTAACCCTAACATCCCTTACGCTAACACCCATCACACTTATCCCTAACACCCCCTCACCCTAACACCTAACCCCCTCACCCTTATCCCTAACACCCCTTACCCTAACACCCCTCACACTTATCCCTGTGTCTCTTTCCCCCCTTATCATCAAGGGAGGGGGAGGATGATGAGGGAGGGGGGAAACAGACACAGGGGAGGATGATGAGGGAGGGGGTAAAGAGATACAGGGGAGGGTGATGAGGAAGGGGGGAAAGAGACACAGGGGAGGATGATGAGGGAGGGGGGAAGAGACACAGGGGAAGATGATGAGGGAGGGGGAAAAGAGACACAGGGGAGGATGATGAGGGAGGGGGGAAAGAGACACAGGGGAGGATGATGATGAAGGGTGGAAGAGACACAGGGGAGGATGATTAGGGAGGGGGTAAAGAGATACAGGGGAGGATGATGAGGGAGGTGGGAGGATGATGAGGGAGGGGGGATGAGACACAGGGGAGGGTGATGAGGAAGGGGGGAAAGAGACACAGGAGAGGATGATGAGTGAGGGGGTAAAGAGATACAGGGGAGGATGATGATGCCCTTTATGGATTAAAACCAGACTCTGCATCAACTATGTAATTTTCCGTGGCAGTTTTGACATGGATCCCCCTCCGGCATGCCACAGTCCAGGTGTTAGTCCCCTTAAAAAACTTTTCCATCACTATCGTGGCCAGAAAGAGTCCCTGTGGGTTTTAAAATCCGCCTGCCCATTGAAGTCTATGGCGGTTCGCCGGGTTTGCCGGTTCACGAACATTTGCGGCGGATCGCGTTCGCGGTCCGCGAACTGAAAATGTTATGTTCGCGACATCACTACCGACGTGCAGTGCGGCCTCCAACCGCTAGATATTTTGCAGCACTGCTGATATGTGAGAGGATAACCTGCTTCAAGCTACAGACAGACTGGCAGCCCAAAACAGAAGCTCCTGTGACACAATCAGTTATCTAAATGTAACCTTTTCTCTCAAAATGCGTTTATATCTGCTAATATTTTTATTCTGTTACATATTTCACACTGCATGTGACATTTTTAGCAATACAGCAATCCTTTTATTTTATTCTCCTAATTCTGACTGTTGCCCAAAAAGAAAAACTAGTAAAGTGGTAAATAATCTAAGTACTGAATACATATAGATATAATCTAATAGGTTATTAATATTGATGATAGTTGCACTACTATGGAACTTTTAAAAGACCACTATAGTGCTAATACAGTAGTGTTTCATTTGTTTATTTGGATATTTCCCTTAATGACTGCGCCGGCAGTGGCAGCAGCAGTGGCAGCAAGAAGCTGCCAATATTTTGCAGAACTGCAGATATTTTAGAGAAGTTGTAACCCTAGAAGATACCCTAACCCTTAAACTTACCCTAACCCTTAAACTTACCCTAACCCTTACTGTAACCATAACCCTAACAGTTTACCTAACCCTAATGCTATGATATCGGCACTGGAATATCGGCAGCGCCATCTAGCGGTTGGTCGCGGCCACTGCTGCTGCCACTGCTGGCAGTGTGGTGGTGAATTTAAAAAAAACTAAAGGACCATTTATTTAATAACCACAGAAAATTTTTAATACAGCTTTAAATCTTAAATGCATATTTAAGTTTCCTGGATTATTAATGCATCTGATAGAGGATCATTAGTAGTGTATAAAAACAGTTTTTCGAAATACAAAAATAAATATTATTAAACTTACCCTAAAGTTTACTAAATCTAGCAGTGGATTTTGAGAGTTGACGCCCCTGGAAATCCCAGCTAATACATTGTATCAATCAGTAATGGCAGTTTGTGCATAAAGGCATCATGGCACGTGTTGTCCCCTATACAAGGAAGAATGGAGGAGCCAGGCACTGCTCTGTAGATCTCTGCATTGTCCCTGTGTTGGCTTGAAGGTTAGTAAAAGGTTCAAATCCATACCGAAATGCAGTGTAAGCAGCTCTGGAGTGTGGAAAACAAGGTTTTATTTTAAATAAAATAAATCTGTATGTGTATGGAATTTCTCAATGTAATGTGTGTGTCTTGTAAAGGTAAAAACTGGGAAACTTAGATATATCTTTAAATGTAAGCTTCCGGCAGATATGTAATTTTCAATATCAACTGTCCAGGTGGTTGAGGAGGATTTCCCCAGGACACCATGATAGTAATCTTTATCTGACCCTTTTTCTGCTGTGGCCTTTGCAGGCAAACCATTCAGACTATGGACCTCAATTGAAAAGGGCTCCATATAAGCACACAGCATATTTTTTTAACAGAAGTTTTTAATTAGTGAACTTCTATCCAAAAGCAAGGTCTTCGCTAACTAAAAATGTCTGTAAAAAATATGCTCTGTGCTTATATAGAGCCCTATTCAATTGGCCAAATCACATTTGAATGAGGCCCTATGTTAGGGTAGACTGATAATGAATTAGTGGAGAGAGAGATATGTTTATCTCAGAAACACTGAAGCTCAAATGTAAGTTTTAAAAGCTGCCTTGAAAGTTACTTCTAATTGGTTACTTAATTCCAAAAAACAAATGTTATTTTATTGTTTTGTAGGTATCTTCTATCCTCTTTAACAAACACTTTTTTCAAAACGTGGAGGCTAATTTATAAAGAAGCTGTAAAAATTGTATATATCCTATCACACTGTGATACAATTTACATTATCAGTGGGAAACATAATAATAACATCTAAAAGCATTGAGGTTTATTTATGTAAAAGGGCTCATCTTTGCAAATTTGCAAAGAAAACAAATATAATGTTGTTAATATATCCCATTCCTACAAGATTCCAAGCTGGGAGAATGTAAATATGAAACTGCAGGTAATGTGATATGCTAAAAGAAGGCAAAAACAAGAAGCAAACAGGTTTAAAAAATATCCAGAGTCTAAATGTCACAAAATATTGCATACTTGAACTAATCACAATTTTAATATCTACTCTATTGATTATTTTATGGGTTTGCATGTTGTACTGATGTTTTAAAACATTTGCTCATTATGTATAAAGTGGTTAAGAAGTTAAGGTCATTTGTAAGTAAAATTTGCATCTAGTATAATGTAACTCTTATAAGTAATTATATAGAGTAATTAAATAGTACTAACAATTTTTCTCTGCCCACCATTGGGCCCTTGTTGACTTCTCTTGCTTTCCCAATCCCTTTAGTGCAGCACTATGTACAGCGAAACAACTAGCCATATATCTCCATGTTTCAATATCTGGTAGAGCCATGTGATCATATTGTGCAGATTGTGTGCAGTATAAGCTGAAATCTGGAGTTTTACAGCTCGCTTCCTACCATCTCATAGAGTGGTAGGCTCTGAGGCATGGGAAGAAGGAGGGAGGCGGCCAACATAAAAACCACCTATGGGAGAGGGGAATTTAAACATTTTGTAACGATTCATAATTACATATATTTGGACCAATATGGCTCGCAATACATTGACTGTATACTTTAAAGAACCATGACTAATTTTACTATTATAATGTCCTTCACTGTAGTGTAATTCTTATGTTTGTTACTTGAATAGTTTGCAACCCTACAATGATTAGTTATCAAACGTAGTTTATTAAAATATGCTGTAATATATGGAAATGTTATGCATGCACATGTCCAGTACTAACTAATAGCAGACTTGCAGTACCTCTGCCAATAATTTTAAGTGGCCCTGCTTTAAAAAAAAAATGTACCCCCTATGTTCATTGGACACCATTGTCTGGCTTCCCAACCCACTATCCCTACTGGGGAAATTGGACTTGGGCAAATAGCCGATTTCACTTATCATCTGAGCTACTCTCACACCCACTATGCCCCACCTACAGTTTTCCTCAAACCTCCCAGTGGATTCCTGATTAAATTTGGAACATGGTATAGAGACAATACAGTAATCCCCTATAATCAACTGAGAGAGGGAACACTACAGATATTTCAGAATTAAACAATTTATTACCACCTCTAAACCCATCTTAGGAAGCCCAGGGTCTAGTTGGTTTACCAAAATATGTAATGCAGCCCCACTCTCAGGAAATATCTTGAGCCTCCTCTATGACCCCTTCAATGTGAACTCCCCCGGACAGAAATTTAAATATATGACTCGCTGGTAAGAGAGACCTGTGCCACAGTTGGGACCAAGAGATATGTCAAGACTCATGGGCAAGCCATTACACTGGGTTCTCTTAATTATAGCATCCAAGAGACCTCCATCAAAGTTTGCCCCAGAATTTACATTATGCCTGATAAACTTTATAAATGGAAAATTTCACCGGCTCCAATTGTTTCTGGGGCTGACAGGACCTAGGCTCTTTCTTCCACACCTGGTGGTCCTACCCAAAGGCCCACAAACTATGGGAAGAAGTCCTTTCCTAAGCCTCAAGCTTGTTTTACTCCCAGGTGTGTGCAAATGTTGATGTTTGTCTCCTAGGACTCCCGTCAGTGAATCTTTCAGCCTCACAAAACAAGCTCCTACAATTTCTGATTCTGACCATGAAAAGCTACATCGCCATACAGTGGAAATCTGCAACTCTCAGTTTACAGGCAAGTCAAAAACAAATTAAATTACATACTTATTAACAAAAGACTTACACATATTTTAAAGGACACTATGCCTAAGTTTATGAACACTTGGGGACCATGGTTAGTTTCCCCTTACAGAATTTCCTTAACATGAACATTAGACCCTTAGCTCCACTACATGTGCCCTGGGAGAGGAACTGGGAAAGGTCGACTGGTGCTGGCCCCGGAGGGTAGTAGATGAAGCATTACACTTATTTTTCAATATCAGGCTGGATCTTTTAAATGAGAGATTTTTATACCCAATGCCTCCCCCCCCCCTCTTTTTTTACCCTAATGTTAAGATACTTTTAAACTTTGAAAAGTAAAATACTTGGGAATGGCTATAAAGATATGGATAATAATCCAAAAAGGCAATAGGCTTTTATACAAAGACTGTCTTCGGCACAAACTCTGATGCCTTCATTTACAAGATGACTTATTGCCTCAAAACAACTATACTGCTTGTAACTACAAGCTAAACTTCTATATGTATATCATATTTACTTCTGATTTGCCTTTACGATTGAGAAAAAACTATTGAGAAAAACATTTTTTTTACCCAAAATATACTTACTTAAAAAAATAGAGCTCATTTGCGACTGTAGTTCATACAATTTCTATTGTGCATTTAAAAGATAATGTTTTAAATGTTACAAAATGTTTTGAGTGAAAGTGGTTTATATATATGAGGTATAGATTTCTCCTCTTGTATTCTGACATGTTACTGGAAACACAGAGGCGGTGAGCCTTGTGAATATCTGGCTTGCAACAAGCTTGTGTTTTATCACCAATATTTTAAATGTAAAATGTGACAAGAAAACACAGATAACAAGTTCCCAGTTAGTCCTTCCTCTCAAGTTTCTCTCAGTTCAATGGTTATTCTCAGGAGGATCAAACAAATCACTTATTATATCTCTCTATGTCACTTTAGTTTTGTTTTTTTATTAATATAAATTATTTTCCATGCAAACATTTCTGTTTGGTATTACAGTGACCCTTTACTGACAGGATAACTCTCATGCGTTAGTGGAGTTTTATGAATAAATAACTTACCATGTGTGGCTTCCATGTTCTTCTAAAGGACCACTGACGTGTCATGTTTATACTGTGCGATTTATAGGAACGTGACTTTATAATAAGCCTTTAATTTTTAAATATTGTATAAAATGTTACTCTAATGATAACAGAGATATTATCTTTGTTTCTAAAAGTAAAACTGTGAGGGGTGGGAGGAACTGTGCATTCAGATAACATCTCTATTCAGTTCTTTTGAAATCATTGTACAGCTCCACAGTATAAACCCCTGAAGCCACAGACAAACTAGCAGAATAAAAAAGAATATCCCACAACACAATAATCCACATATAAGATTTTCTCTACAAATGCTTTTATGTTCCTATTTTATATGGCTGCTAATGTTTTTATTGTGTTACATACTTCACAAACTATGGTGGTCCTTCAATGACTGTGTTTTTAAATTATATTTTCTAGAAAATATTTGATCCACTGCTTTTTGCACATGTATTTTGTATGTTAATCAATGATGAACTAAAAATAGGTTTAACATGAAAAGTATTTGGCTCTTTAAGACATTGATAAATAAAAATGTAATGACTCATTTGCATGTGATAATTGGAATGACACAACAAACAACTTGTAATTTAATCAGAAAACTCTAAACAAGCAGAGACCAAGCCCATTCCTGTTTATTTAGATCCAGGCAATTATTCCCCAGAGAAATTAATGATACAGTATGTGGATACCAGACGTTCATCACTCACCAAAGGGTTCTGGCAGGTACATTGCACATTGTCAATACCCGGAAAAAAAATGTCTAATCAAAGGCTTTATGTGTATAAGCATCCAGACAGGAGTGTCGGTTCTACCTGTTTTATTAAACTGAGCTCTGTGTTTTAGCCATTAATTATTGCAATCACAATACAGGACCAGCATGACCGGCACTCTTGAACTCTCACTGGTTCTGTCCTCTTATCCTGTGTGTATGACTATCTTCAGTGACCGCAGGCAGAGTACAGAGATTTTCTTTCGAAAATAGTGTACCTGTCTTATAAAGTAGTTTCCCTGAGCTAATGAAGTACAGCTCTCACGTATGAATTCGTTGACCAGAAATGACTTTATTAAGAATGGGTAAGCAGTTTTATAGGGGCATGAGCAAAGGTCAGTTATACATTGAACAGGAAATAAACAACATGCTTGGCTTGCTCTGGCGCAGATTTACAATTACAAGGATGGAATTGCAAGATGTGCAATTGTCCAATGTGTCTCATGCAATGCTTTGGAATAAAAACGTATTTTATGAACGGGCAATAAATTATACTTTCTCCTAGCAGCAAAACTAAAAGGAGTAAAAACTAGGGGCCTCATTCTATTAGCGGCCGCAGCCGTTGCGGGGCCGCAAGGACCGGCCGCAAGCTATTCGGCTAATCTATTCCCTTACGGCCGGGGATTCCGGCAGGCTTGCGGCTGGTGCCTTGCTATCTCTTGCGGCCGCTCGCGCCAGAGGAAAGCCTTTGATCTAAAACGGCCGCAAGAGTTTTGCAATTCAATTTCTCCGGGAAACCTCTCTGCAAGGCTAAAAACGAGCCGCTGCTTACTTGCAGGAAAGAGGTCCCGCTAGCACCAATTAAGCACATAAAATAGCTCAAATAAAGCCATCCTGCACTTTGAGAAGACTATAAAGGGATTTTAGGTGTTAGAAAAAATAGCACATAATTATGCTATACTCAAATCCGTAAAATATTTTATTTTTAATATCCGTAAAATATCCATGTAAAAAGTCCAGAGTGCTTGGAGCACCTCAGACACACCCACGCCGCAGCCGGAAAATAAACAGTTAATTTGAACTCGGGTTTGGGCTGATGTGCAAGCTTGAGAGTGGGTTACTTTTAATCCTCATGTCCCCCAATATGATCCCTAGCATTTACAGAGCTGTACAGTGCAGGCTTGAATTTATTTTTGCGTTTTTAGATTTCTGCGCTTACGGCCGGTTCCAAGATATGCGGCCGGCCGTAAGATGAGATCCTTGCGGGGCCGTATAATAGAATCGCGAGTTAACAGAACCCCCGCAAGGAATCGCAGCCTTACGGCCGATCTACGGCCGCTAATAGAATGAGGCCCTAGGTACCATATAATTTTAAATAGGAAACGTGACAATTCCATAACATGCCATCCGAAGATGTTGTACCTACCTTCAGAGATTCTAAAACCTAATTATATCATCTTCAGAACACTCACACTGAACTGTTGTCTCCTCAGCTTGCAGCCTCAGGACCTTGAAGCAATAAATCAAAGTTCTTCCTTCCAAGAACTACGAGAATTGGTATGCTCAAATCTTCCAAAACACCTGTTCTTAATGACTTCACCAATCTATAAATGTTTTAAATCTTTTAGCCCACATATCTCTGAAGGTCTGTAATTCAATCTTAAAAGGAGAGCACTTCTCTCAGTCAATGTCCTCTTCACTCTTGTCCTTAATACTTAAAGAAGACCACAATCGCACATATAAATACAAACTTAAAAAAATTTAGCAAAATGTTGGCCCACAGAATTGCACATCTTCTCCCAAGATTGCAGTTGCTAAATCAGGCTGGATTTATCTTGGGTCACCAGGCTGGGAATAATACAATAAGACTAACCAATCTCATCCAATAGACTCAGTGTTACCCTGTTGGACTCATACTTCTGAGCTTAGACACCGAAACAGCATTTAGTCAGGTTCACCGGGGTTACATGGAGAAAGTCCTCTGCAAATTTCTGGTGGAAGGTACCATACTAAATAGTATACTTTCAGTTTACAAATCTGTCCATGATTCTTAGACTGCTAGTAGGCAGCTACTCCACACATCCAGATATAAGAAGTCTGGCAGTTTGCTAAGATGTTCACAAACATATCCTCTTTGCCTGTGATGTCGTAATTGCCCTGACAAATCCCCAGGTTTCCATACCAAATATAATGCGTATGCTCCAGTTTGGCAGAGTCTTCAACTTTTAAATCAACTAAAATAAATCCGCGTCTCTCCCTATCAACATTAATTAGTGCCCGTTAGATGGAGACTTGGAGGCTTAAAGGGAAACCCCTGCTTCACTATTATCTAATTATCTAATTTAAACAAAAAAGTAAAACATATCATGCAATGGCCAATCATTTTTTTAGCCTAGTAATCTGGAGACATTGTTATAAGCAGAATGCACTCACAACCAGTCTCTCCCATTTATCAAACTTCCTGACTTTCTCCATCTATGAGTTCCCTCCTACAACTTGAACTTTAGCTTTATGAAATTATCAGGGTGTTGCAGATTAGGAGTGTTTGTGGACAACCACCCACATAACAGTGCTCAATGCCAAGCAGCATCTGCAAAGGCAAGTAAAATATTAGCATGTATTAGGAAGGGTATAGAAGCATGGGAAGCAAATATAATGTTGCCCTATATAATGATCTAATGTGCCCTAATTTGGAATATGGAGTACAATTTTGGGCACCTCTTCATAAAAAGACATCTTAGAGCTCGAAAAAATATAGAGAAGGGCAACAAAATGGATAAGGGAAAGGGAGCTAAAGCTAAAGAAAGTTTAACTAAATTAATTTAATTTGCCCTAGAAAAAACGAGCCTAAGTGGGGATATGATTACCTTATATAAATACATCCAGGGTCACTATACAGCTGTCAAGTGATTTTTTTGTGCCGGCATGTTTTAAACTAAGAGGACATAACTTAAGGTTAGAGGGAAATGATTCCACCTTAAAGAAAGAAAAGGCTTCTTCACAGTAAGGGTGGTTAAACTCTGGAATCATCTATTGTTGTTTGTGTACTTCTCTTGAATGCAGAGAAAGATTCTTCTGCTTGGATTTTAAGGTAGACTGTGATGGTGCTTTCAATAGGAATGACTAGAATCTCTCTAGCCTACAAGCTCCATGTCTGTTGAGAAGGTTGCCAAAAACAGATAACAATAGTGGCCCCCGAGTTCAGCATGTAATAATTAATAAAGTAAAAGTTAATATTATTGTTTTAAGTTATCAAACCATTCTTGGAACAGCATCATTTATGTAAGTTAACTTGCTTTGTATCAATGACACACTATGTCAGCAGATACTATCAATAACTCCCCAATAAAGGGATACACACACCACAAACAATACGCATTAACTGTACTGATCAGCATCACAGCACAGTACCCACAGAGATCATCAAGGGGAAGATATGACACCTACACATTAACATGGGGTCCCATACACTGAGGGGGATGAGGGAAGATATGTCAACATGGCCAGCAGGAGACCTGAAACAGAGGACCGCCTGACAATGATGCTGGATGAATGGGGGAGGTCATCCTCACAGGTAGATCACTAGATGGCACTGGCCAGGCACTGGATCTTTACATGGAGCACCTTAGGAACATGGTCTCATAGGCACTGGCACATGGCCATATAGGGACAGCTCATCAAAAGGGGGATAACGCTCATCTCATAAAGCTTGACATGTAGGCCCAAAAATAACACCAAATGAGGCTGTTGAAAGACAAATGGTGCACCACTAATTTTACCTCCGGGCAACAGTAATCATGGCTACTGCTGTCCTGGCAAGTGCAACACCATTAATGATGTGCAAGTGACAACATCTACACCAAAACTTGTCATGTGAAAATAAGTAATAGTGTCAATGTATATATTAACCATATATTAATAATGTCATATGTTTAACAACCCTTCAGTGGAAGGATGAAGCCCAGCAGTGTCACAATGTATAAATATCAAAGTCTTTACTCACAGTAAGCAATATACATGTTATTCTGGCACGTTTTAGAAAATAGTGATAATAACATTGCAAGAAGTGTTAAAACACATATTGGACATATTAATACATGCCAACACTTGTATGTCACGCCTGTGTCACTGGGATGTTCATGAATGCTCACAGAACAGTACTACAATATGTAATGAAATGATGTTCGCCTTCCTCTGGATTAATTAATAATTAAAAATAAAATAAAAAAATAAAAATAAATAAATAAATAATTGATTAATAATTAATTAACAACTAATTCATTAATAGTTAATCCACATATTGCAGATCAGGGGAGATCTTAAAAGGTTGAACTTGATGGAGTGAAGGTCTTTTTTCAGCCTTAAATACTATGTAACTATGTAACTATGATATACAGTATATGTCATCATCATGTCACACACCATGCATAAATTAGATGTTGCTTGCACCAATATGGGATTTGATGATAATCATGATAATAATAACATCAGTTGTACCATAGAAAGTGGAAGCATGGGGGAAAAATAACACCAATCCACAGTGTACAGATGTTAGTGACAGGAAAAGATATATTGGCATTCATAAACGGCATAAAGGGATGCCAATACAGGATGATGACAATTATCCTAGAAATAAACAGTTTACAATGTTTACAATCTATTATCTTTACAAACACACAGAAACATTGATAAAGGTAAAAGAATAACATCCTTTATTGAATACACAGAGCACAGTCGTAAACATATCCGACCGTTAATAAATAGCATGGATGTGATGTGGGCGGATCAGAGGCTGGCAAAACTGGCAATATCTTAAAGGTTCAAGGTAATACTGTATAATAAGAATGATGCATAGCATCTACTATGGTCACATGTGGTTATGATACCACTGTAAACACAAACATGAATAAAAAAAATACAGAGACCCATCTAAATTACGCAAACATGCCACAAACCCTCTACTCTACCTTTCTCCTGCGCCCTCTGGAACGCACGGTCTATTTGCAATAAACTCACTTTCACTCACGACTTATTCATCTCCAACTCCCTCAATCTATTGGCTCTCACGGAAACCTGGCTCTCATCCTCAGACACTGCCTCCCCTGCAGCACTCTCTCATGGTGGCTTTCACCTCAGCCACACACCTAGACCTGGGAACAAACAAGGTGGTGGTGTGGGTGTATTGCTTTCCAGTCGCTGTACATTTCACCTCTTACCCCCTGTCCCATCCCTCCAATTCTCATCCTTTGAAGTGCATACAATCCGCCTCTTCTCACCTTTCTCTCTACGTGTTGCCGTGATCTATCGCCCCCCTGGCACTCCCTCTCAATTTCTTGATCACTTTTCTACCTGGCTCCCTCACTTTCTCTCCTCCAATGTTCCTTCACTGGTACTTTTAACATTCCCATTGACACTCCCACCTCCCCAGCAGCAGCCAAACTGCTTGCACTCACCTCTTCCCTCGGCCTCTCACAACTAACAGATTCTTCTACTCATCATGCTGGACACTCTCTTGACCTTATCTTCACCAATCACAGCACAGCCTCCAACCCAGTCACACATTGACTCCCTCTATCTGACCATCACTTACTTACCTTTAACCTCACCTCTTCTTCCTCCAACCACCCCTCTCCTACCCCTGCCACCATCACGAACAGAAACCTGCTAGCACTTGACCCTACTCAGCTCTCCATTAATATCCAACCCCTTCTCAGCCCCATCACCTACCTCAACTGCCCTGATACTGCCATCTCACTTTACAACTCTACTCTTTCTTCCATCCTTGATACCCTCGCCCCTATAACCACACGAAGACACCCTCGCTCTCTTCCACAACCTTGGCACACAACTCAAACACGATACATCCAGAAGTGCTCCCGCACCGCTGAACGGCTCTGGAGGAAATCACGCACCTCTGCAAATTTCCTCCACTACAAATTTATGTTACGCTCCTACTCCTCTGCCCTCAACCTCGCCAAACAACACTACTTCACTTCACTAATATCAACCCTATCCTCTAACCCAAAGCGTCTGTTCGCAACGTTCAAAACTCTCCTCCACCCACCACCTCCTCCCATCCCTTCCTCTCTCACAGCTGAAGACTACTACTATCATCCACTCGCCTCACTACATGTCCCCAGGACCCTATTCCATCTCAGCTCATCCCTCCCCTCTCTACCACACTAATCCCAGCTCTCACACACATTTTCAACCTTTCCCTAACTACCGACAAGTTTCCATCTTGTCTAAAACACGCCACAATTACACCCATTCTCAAAAAGTAATCATCTGACTCTGACATTGCTTCTAACTACCGCCCTATCTCTCTACTTCCTCTGGCTTCCAAACTGCTCAAGCGGCTCGTCTATACCCGCCTTACCAGCTTTATTTCCTCTAACTCCTTTCTTGACACCTTCCAATCCGGCTTTCGGCCCCAACACTCCACTGAGACAGCTCTCACTAAAGTCACCAATAACCTGCTTACTCCATATCCTCTCCTCCCTCGGTATTCGAGACACTGCTCTCTCGTGGTTCTCTTCATACCTACAAAATCGATCATTCAGTATCTCCTTCTCTGACACCTCTTCTTCTACCTACCCCCTGTCTGTTGGCGTACCCCAAGGATCTGTCCTAGGCCCGCTCCTCTTCTCCATCTACACTTCCTCACTTGGTTCCCTTATAAACTCTTTTGGGCTGCAATATCATCTCTACGCAGATGACACCCAAATCTATCTCTCAGCACCAGATCTATCCCCCTCTCATCTGACACATGTCTCCAACTGCCTCTCTAGTATATCCTCTTGGATGTCCACCCACCATCTCAAACTCAACATGTCTAAAACTGAACTCCTAATCTTCCCTCCCTCTCCCACAGTGTCAATTCCTCACATCTCTCACACTGTCAATAATGACATCATCACCCCCTCCTCCCAATCCCGTTGTCTTGGGGTTCTATCTCCAAATACTCCCCCACCTGCCGTCTTCGCTCTGCTAATGACCTTCCTCTTTCCACAACTCTTGTCACCTCCTCTCACTCTCGCCTTCAGGACTTTTCTCGTGCTGCTCCTATTCTCTGGAACTCCTTGCCTCGCTCCACCAGATTATCCTCCAGCCTCAAAACATACAAAAGCTCTCTAAAAACACATCTCTTTAAAGAAGCGTATCACCTTCCACCCTAACACACTCTCAAATCCCTCTCCCTCCTTTTCCTCACACAATACCTTTAGGATGTACAGTAAGTCTGCGAGTTTCAATCCCACAAGGTGTTTTAGTGCAAGCACCATGGACACTGTATTCCAAACTCAAAGGCAGGGCCCTCCTTGTTTTACTATGTGTTAATTTGTATGTATCTTTGTCTTGAACGTATCTTATGTACAGCGCTACGGAATATGTTGGCGCGTTATAAATAAACGATAATAATAATAATAATAATAAATATTGCCAAGGCTGTGTCAGAAAATAAAGGTTTGGACTGTGGGGAGAATTTTGATATCCATGATTCTCAAAATAACAAGGATGCCTTCATTCATGGGGTTGACTAGGAAGAGGAAGAACTGGTCCCTATCTTTAGGGCGCTGAGTCACATCCAGTTAGAGGCATGGGGACAGGGCCAAACCACAGCAGTGACAGACCCAGTGGAAGAACTGGGGAAAAGCTACTCTGCTCCTAGAGTAAGAGAAGAACCTAATGAGCATTGGGCCCTACCAATTGACTGTCAAAATAGTGGAGAGGTTCCTTGGATGACCATTGTCCGGGAGCCAGCCACAGACCCTGGAGCAGAAACAGAAAGTAGCCCTGCTCTTCAGCTGCTTCTCAAGGGCTGCCTGTAACTAGACACCAGGCAGTCTCAGAAGGAGAGAATCAGGAGGTTCCACCTGAGGATCCAGAGACCAAAGTGCCAGAGGGTACACCAGATTGTGGTTTGTCTCCTGGTCTCCCCACATTGACTCCCCTGCAGCTGCCCAAAGACACTGGTTGTGTACCTGTAACCCTGGAAAGAAGGGGTCACTGGCCAGGCTTGTTGGGATAGAGGTTGGCTACTGAACCACAACAGCTTGTGTCCGAACTGCCCATTAATCCAGCATGGATGACACCAGAGAATGTCAATAGCCCATGTTGCAACCCCAGCAACCCAGTTTATTCAGGAGAAAGCTCAGCCCTAACAAAGGGAACCTTGTACTCTTCAATTGTACCCATGGTCTTGAGTACTGATCCAGAATCAGCAGGACAGGAGGTCTCCCTAGCCGGAAGGAGAGGGCTTTGCTGGGTAAGGATCCTCCCAAGTTTATGCTGGATTTACTAGCTGTGATGTACTGTTTCCCTTGGACTACCTTGAAGGGTCCTCCATGTCAGTTGTCTTATAAGTCTCCCCAGGGGCTTGGGAAGGTCACTAGGCCACTGGGAAGGAGTGAGTATTCACCCTGGACAGGGGGAGGCAGGGTACCCAGAGAGCCACTAAGGCTATCACATGGATGGACTGTCACATCAAGAGGATCAGTAACCACCTGTATAGATGGCAAGTTATCCGATAGGATAAACTTCCCATGCTATATTAGAAAGGAAAGGGGGATAAATTGTCATGATTTAATTGTTTAAGGACTCATATTGCCAGTAATTTATGAATATGGCCAAGGGAGCATGACATTGTTGCATTGGGATTACGTGTTATTGTGTGGTTTTATGTTGCCCGTACATGGTTATTATGTATCATAGTTATAATATATTATAAAAGGGAAATGTTATATAGAACATATGTGAAATTGGTAAAAATGCTCTGCATAGAAGTTAGCTGTAGATCTTTACACATTCACACATACAGACCTTGGGTCAAGACAGATGTGTGTACTTCAAGTAGTCCTAAGCAAACACTTGCGTTTAACATAAAGGTTTGTTAACTAGTCAGCTATCTGGTGAATTTGATCTCAAGAGCTTTGATAGCCCAAGGTTGCAAGCCAGATGGGCTGACATCACACATACACAAATATACACAAGGGTGTGGTATTGGAGAGTATAAATATGTTGTTTTGATCATTCAATAAAGGTTGAGAGATAGTTTTCACATAAACAAGGTGTGACACTATTTCTGTGTGTTGTATCCTGACTTGGGGAGTGTCTTGCCATGGGCAACTTGTAACCTGTATGCAGTATTCTCTGCCTGTACCTCGTCAGAAGCCATCTTTTGTGCCACAGAGAACAGGAACTACATGATTCTGCTGGGGTAGGTTTGAACTAGGTTCATATCAAACCCCCTTGAAGAAGCAGATTGTGACAATCATGACATAGGGTATGATCCAATACTCGGTAGCCAGGCTAGATCATGTTAACACCTGGACCAATACATTATCACTGAAGCGTGCTGATGAGAAGGTAAAGCGATAGGTGCAGCCCATATCTCCTCCTCCTCCTTGCCAAAGGGCCCCCACCCCCCATGCCACGGCTCCTGGTTGATGGGAGGCATTCCCCCTGGAGGCTGCACAGGTGGTGAAGGCATGGATGGATGTAAGGACGGGCCAGGCTGCGCGTGAGCAGGGGACACCTTGGGTTAGAGGAGGCGGTGCTGGCAACCAGAGCATGCTGGGCCATATCCAAGCTGAGCTGACTTATCGCGCTCTGGGTAAGCACAACCTAGAGCAGCCTGGCCAGATAGGACTCCATCTGATTGTGATGTGTCCTTGCATCCGTCTATATGTCCCGTAGGCTGCATCTAACAAATGCCTGGTGAGATGCTGGCCTGAATCTCACGCATGTAGTCCTGACACTCTCTGAGAAGGACCATGCATTTTGCCCATGTTGGCCTCCGGAGCTGGGCATGGGGATGGAGGTCTGTCAACGTCGGCAGGTCAGTGGGAGGAGGTGGTGGTGGTGGCCCAATTGGGAAATGCTAAGGTGGCAGGCCTGGTGGTGTGAATGGCCATGATATGTCTGTGGTGGGAGGAGGAGCCGATGGTGGTGGTGCTGCCATGGTCCCTGTGTCAATCCAGTATTTGGGCCTGGGTGGCAAATCGATCTGTGAGAGGAGAGGCCAGTGGGATCAAAAGCCATGGTCCTTGAAGTCCCCCCTCCTTCTCCACATCCCCCAGGGCTCCTCCTCCAGGATCTCGGTGGGTGGGGATATTGCCAGAAGCCTGTCGCCTCGATTGAGCAGAGGCCCCCGCCTCTGAAGTGGACCCAGACCTCCCGGAAGCTGTAATGAGAAAATAATGGTATGTGGTTAACACTGATGTATGACTGATGTGTGTTCCTACCTATCTGCCATGCAGTTATCCTGAATCTGGATGGGTCATTTGGTAGCTAATTTTTGAAGACGTCCTTTGCTTGATCTAATCGTTGCTTTGTCATCTGACCTTGTGTGTCATTGACTCATCTGAATATGTTGATTGTGTCTGTGGGCATATACGTACTCTGCATGATTTGCTTTGCATTGTTTCATATAAACCAATCAGTGAGCATCTCTCAGAAATAGTTATTAACATGCTGATGAGTGGTGTTCTCTGCTGGGATATTAATCAAAACTGCATATCCATCCCTACATATGCTGCAGAGGCCATACCCATAACTGCTATCAATATGGGTTTACTAAACTTCTATCTAACTGCTATTTGCTGTGTGTATTCCTGACAAATGTGACGCTGTACAACATTGAGTGTGATATGTAGGGCCCAATATTGTATTCAGGGAGCTGACATTTGATGGTCATTGTTGTACAGCATTTCCATGATTACTGTTATCTATGTGTGTGTGGTGTGAATGTGGGTGTTTGCTGTTTGTGTTATTAATCTGGCACGGATGCTGGAATTGGTGTCACCACTAGGGCTGGAGCTCCTGGAACAATCTTGTCTTCCATCATGGCCTTCAGTATCCTCTGCCGCTGCCTCTAGCAGACAGTCACTGTGCTACTGCTATCTCCTTGGGCAAGCCTTAACTTCCCTCCCTCCTGTGATAATGTGGGCACGGGCAGGTATGGCATTGAGGTGTACCACCATCTCCTCTGGCTTGTAGTTGGGGGCACTGTGTTTGTCTCCATCCTATTGTCCTCCCAACTTCCGCATCCTCCCTCTGTCCCTCTAGTCTCTGGGGCCCCCTCTCTAGCCTCCTCCCCTCCTCTAGTGTCCTCCCCCTCCTCTTTCCATCACCGACCAAACTACATATAAGGATAAATAAAAATAAGTGTATTTGTATATGTTTGTGATGGAAATAAAAATGTGTTTTTAGTTTTCTGTAGGGTGGGGGTGGGTCTTATCTAGAGGTGTATCTATGTGTACTATTAACCTATGTGTCTGTATATTATATGATACTAGCGACTTGCCCATCCAAAATGACGGGGCAATAAAATTGTAAGGCAGGTAATGCTGTTTGCCACAGACATTAATTTTTTTTGTGCTCTGAGATCCTTCGGCGCTCATTGCGAGCCTCGCACTGAGTGCCTTTGTCACTCATCGCTTGGTTCGCAATGAGCCCCTTCGGCGCTCATTGCAAGGCTCTTGGTTGCTTTTTTTTTATCACAGGCACTTTTGCTGTTATTGTAAGGTCGGCGCTGATCTGCTTTTTGCGCTTATTGCAAAGCTTTGTGTGCTATGACCAGCGTTGGCGCGCGATGAATTGCTTTCGTGTTTATTGCAATTATTATTTTTTTTTGGGTGTATATGTATTTTTGTATGCTAATTAAATAATTAATACATTAATAAATTAATATACTTTACCTATTTGGAAGTAATATATGCAGGAAACATTGTTCTGAAGAGGTGACAATCTGTTTTGATGTTGCTGCAGCATACAATGTAGGTTTGCACTGTAGTGGAGCTGAGGTGTAAATGTCAGCAATGTGTGTAGTGTAAATAGGCTGATTGAGCGAGAGAAAGCCGTTAGGGTAGATGTGTACTTCGGCATTGTGTAAGTTAGTGTAGTAAAATGGCGGCGAATGTGTATGTGGTACGCGGGTGTGGATGATTTAGTGTATCTTGTACCTCGTACGGCGTGCTTGGTGGTGTTTTGCGGCTTTAGGGTCGTGCAGCCTTGTTTTCGTTTTTTTCGGTGGCCATTTTTTCTATTGCTTAGTCTATTTTCGGGTGTCTAAACTCTGTAATTTGGACATAAATTGAGGTGTAACTTCCCTTGCAGAGGTCCTGGGTGCCCCCCTTGCTGTGGGTAAGTTTTTTCTGTTATTTTTGTGTGTTTTTATTGTTTTTTTAATGCTTTCCGCTGCGCGCGGTTCAGGCGTTAAGGTCGTATTTGTTTTGCAAGTTCGTAATGTTTTTTTTTTTCTAAGTTCCTTGGCTCGTATTTTTTTAGTTTAAGTCCGTAAATGTTTCGTTCAAAGTCCCGCAGCTCGTATTTTTTTGTGTAAGTCCAAATTTAGTGATTGCGTGTTAGATCTATTTTGTCAAAGTGCCACTTGTGTGGGTGTTTGTAACCGCTTGTGAGGCACCGTAGAGCCTCCACCTCCGCAAAATGCGGCCTGCAATGAGCCTTTAGCGACGATTCGTAGATTGACAACTATTATATGTGATGGGTTATTTATGTGTATTGCAATGTAACTCTATGATACTCTAATTCTCTATAACAATTAAGATAACTCTCCTACTTTCACTCTCTCTCTTCAGAACCAAACCAACTCCAGGACCTGCGTGCTAACTTGTAAAAATTTCCACACAGTAAACACTGGGGAGTGATGTTCACAAATATATACAGTATGGCTGTCAATCATTTGGCTGTTACAGCTGTGGTGCAGCAAGAATACCCAGATCAGATAGAGGATTAGATAAGTGTTGCGCGGGTGCGATAATTGAGCCCCTTCAGTGCTACTGCCTGAAGCATGGTTTAAGTACGTGACCTGAGTTTTGTAAGTTCAGCATACTATTGTCAATTGGGTCCAAAAATCTCGCGCAGCCATTTTCCACCCTAAGTTAGAACACCAGATTTACATGAGGCCCATAGTTTTTTGTTTAATACACTAACAATATGTACCAGCAGTGAGACTTCCTTCCAGCATTTAGTGATTAAACACAACTTGTACTAGTGAATAATGTACAAAGCCTTAATTCATGTTATAAAGCAAAATATGTATGTATGCTTACTACTAGGCCTAGATTTAAGTACACTTTACTTAAAGGGATATGTAAGTGAGCAGGATGATGAATGCAACTGATAGAGGATAATTAGTAGTGTATGAAAACATTTTTTTGCATGACAATATCCCAAAATAAACATTAATTAGCTTGCCTTGAAGTAAGCAAAATTTCCTAAGTTTTTTTTGGCATTTGCATTTTATCATGTACACCCCTAGAATATTCCACCGCAATTAGTACAATATTCAATTTCAGAATCAGGATAATACTTTGTATCATTCTTCACCTCAGTGGCTTCTGGCATGTGCTTAGTACAAGAACTGCAATATTTACTTCCTGTGATCTGTACCAGAAAGGTCAACATTTGTATCTTGCTGTATTTCCTGTGGGTACACTGCTTTTATTTCCTGTGTGTACCCGGCTTATGTAAGCGTCCTGTGGGTGTGAACCACTCGATTGTACATTTGTGCAAATAACTTTGTAAATAAACTGAACTTTTCTATATAACACATGTTTTCATACACTACTAATTCTCCTCTATCAGATGGATTCATAACCCAGCTCCCTTGCATATACCTTCAAAGTAACACAACGGAGTTTCCAAATATATCGGTAATAACAAGTACTTAATTGATTATATTAAAATTTATTTTCTTGCTATTAATTAGCATTTTCTGATCCACTCAGAGGTAATCATACGTTTCCTTAATGAGACATCATTGTCATTAATTATGGATTATCCCCTGATGCACTAAGTGATTGTATTGAGTTCAGTTACCAGCACACCCCTTCTGGATCACTACCTTGTCACAGTGAAGAGGTTAGTGTATCTCAACGAAGCTGTGAGCTATACCAGCTAGGGTCACTCAAGATGGGCAGGTCATAGCAGAGTGCTCAGACAAATCTTGGTCCACTGGAGAAGGAACTGGCAACCCACTTCTGTATCTTTGCCATGAAAACTTTATGGATTATCATACCCAGACACATGATGTGCCTGGCGTGTTGTGGCCCATAATGTCACGGAGAGTCGGACACGACTGAATGATTGAACACTGCAGTCAATAGACCCAATATCTCAAGGGTTAGTTTGTAATAAATGGCAATGATATTTAATTTATAAAATATATTGTGATGGATTAGAAAGACTGACTGACAGCTCAAAGTGGCAAACTTCAATGTTAATTTATTGCATGAAAATGCAATATTTTTAATAGTTTTAATTTTAAATGATGCCAAATTTGGAACCTTCATTGTGTGACTTTAACTTTCCTTAACATTCCTTGAACACTGCCACTGTCATACCTTACACACTATCAGCCTTATTAAATTACGATTCGGCCAAATTAAAAGGGCATCACTTTTTTACAGAAGTTTTTAGTTTGTGAACTTCTATACAAAAGCAAGGTCTTCACAAACTAAAAACTTCTGTAAAAAACATATGCTCTTTGCTTATATAGAGCCCTTTTCCATTGGCTACATCACAATTTAATAAGGCTGTATATATTTTTACTTATATAATGAAATATACAGCAGTCATGTGGTTTGTATTAGATGTAGTTGGTCTACTGTGATCACACTTTGTCCTCTTTGTGCCTTTCTGCTACCCTAGGCCTGGATCTCTGTCTTGACCCTGGCAAGATCCAATGGGCTTTAGAATAAATAAACACACTGAAACAGTATATCTTGGGAAAATTACGGGCCACAGCTTTATTAAAGCAATCATAAACCAATAACCAATTAACATAATTAACATTGTTAAATCACAGCTCAAATAACATCCCAGAGGAGGAGCCCAGCCTGGTCAGTAACCTCAGGCCCTGGGCCCGCACCCTGAGCCTCCCAGTGCTTTCCTAAGCACGCACATGAGGCAGGGCAATGCCCACTTAAGCCCGTGGGACGGGTGCCTCCCCTCCCGCCACAGAACAGGCGATGGATACCTCCTGAGGCTGTGATCCCCCCCCTCTTGCTCTCTCAATAAAGCTAAGGCCCGCCTAGCCCCATCCTTAAACTCCAGAGTAAACAGTTCCACTTATCTCTGTTAAATGAACCTTATTGAGGCGAAAGAATTCATCGGCGTCTGCGCCTTCGAATTCTTGATGCCTAATGGTAATGAAACCCCAGTTCCCATTACAACTAGTCATCTGCCTGCTTATCTTTTGCCTTGCTCTATCCACCGAAACTGAATCCCTTGCATTCCGCCATGATCTTTTGATCATCTCGGACAACACTGTGAACCGGCCTGGTAACTGCTCTAGCCAGAACTCCACATCCTCTTCATATCTTTTAACATTATCCCCATAAGTATCTCTCCCAAAACATTGCCTCCAACGTGCATAATTAAATTGTGTGGGTTACCGTGATGCTGAGCATTGCTCTCCAACAGGCCATTTACTTGTGTCCATCTCAAGCCGCAGAACCCCCAGCCCTCGTACCTGCATGCTCGTCTCCCGGAAGCCCGGTTGGACATTTTCTCCAGTGACTGAGGCTAGCCGGTGAGCCCAATAAAAGTAGGAATGGCCAACGCTCCACAGCTGTTGAAGTTCTGCAACACCAAACAAAATCCAATTAGATAACCCTTTTTGGCCATATGCAAGACCCAAAACGTTGCGACTCCCATCTCCCAATCTTTTCAACCATGCTCTCAGACAGACCTAGTCTTGCCGCCTCTGTAGCGGCCCTGATCCAAACGAATGGGAGCCGAAGTCCACCGGGTCCAGGCCTAACTGCCGTAAGGACTTCTTCAACATCCTTTCGAATTTAAACCTTGACAAGGCCTGGCCGTTGGCATGCAATAGCAGCGGCCTGGCCCTTACGACCTTTTCTCCAAGTACAACCTCCCACTCACCAGGAGACAACACTCCGTTCCAGCTTTGTACATTACCACTTCCTTTCCTTTTCCGGCCTGATCCGTTTTTTGACCTCCTTAGCCAAACCAACAATCGGTCACATTCCAGACAGATGTCCTTTGCCAGCAGCCCCCCCAGTTTCCCAGTCCTGAAAGCCCCGAATAACACTAGGGAGAAGGCTGTCCGGAAAAGCAGGGATTCGGAGGAGTCCCTGCATAGCCCACCCAACGCCTACCCAAGGCGTAACAGCAGAGAGAGAGTGATCGGGCACCGCCTGTCCACCCGGCGCTCCCCTTTGAACATGCCTTTGACCTCTCGGCAAACCACAACTCCTTTGTTAAGTCCTTCTGCCGTGCCAACCTGACATTCACTGTCTTCTTCACTTCCTGTAGGCCACCCACGCCATCGGCACTACTGCCGTCTGACGTAACCCTTGCAACCGAGAAAGGGCGTCCACCACCCAAACATTAAGGCCGGGACCACTCTCAGCCGTCCCCAGGCGTTCCCTGAGCGCAAGAAGAACCAAATGCCATATGAGCTGTCTCAACAACCCAGACGCTGCCGTCAAGCTATTAACAACCCGGACCGCGTTCGGGATGTATGATTGAAAAACACGTGACGGCTCCAGAAGCCCCTGCGTCACGGATGAACCGCCGCAGTGATGTCCAACAGCTCCAGAACCGTAGCATCGTCCGTAAGCCTTCCCCGCACCCATGATGGATGCCATGGTGCTGCGAACCACGCGCCTCCAAAAGAGGCTCCCACTCCGACTGCCTTGGATCCTGCATAAAGGTCGAGCTGACCTGTCTTCACCCTGCTCGGTTAAGTCGGGATGCTCCCATCAAAGTTCCGTAGAAATGCCGTAAATTCTCATGCATCCCTCTTCATAGCCCCAGACGCTTTATAAAATGATGCGGCTGTGACATTCCGGCCGTAGCCAACGACATTCTTCTGCTGAATATTCTGACTTTTTTAATGATCCTACACGCAAAACTCAGTTTTCTCAAGATGGATTGTAGCCGCCACAGCGACCCTCTTCTTGCGCCTGTTATGGCTGCCAGTTCTGTCGACAGATCCAACACCCTCTCCATCAGCAAGCTGCACTCCATCTCGTCCGAAGTGATCCTAGTCCCCGGGAGCGTCAATTCCGTGGTCAGCCCTTCTGTCTTTTTGTCTGCCAGGGGAACCCCGAAATCTTGACGTATCCTTGAAAAGGTCCTCAGTATGAAGTCACATGTGGCGAGACCCACCAAAGGAAATTGTCGAGGTAATGGGTAATCCTGTGGCAACCTGACTCGGTGTGCGCTACCCATTGCAAAACGTACTGGAGGCTTCGTTATAGTAACAGGTAATAGAACATCCCATGGGTAGCCAAAGGTCCGCGAAGTACTGCCCATCAACGAAACAGCCAAGGTACCGATGACTCTGAGGATGCACCGGAGAAACGAAACGCCATCTTGGTCCCAACGCCTGCCGCCTGACAAAAACCCGTGGCCTGATCAAAAGGGACATCAGACACTGACGAATACTGTTTGTCGCCATCATTAACCTGAAGTTTCCTTCTTTGTCCCTCTGCCTAGAGGGGGAATGAATGGAGGGAAAGGGCCTTGCCATCCTGCCCAGTTCTACCTCAGCCCGGATGTTTTCGGACGCCACCCTAGGAAACTCCTTCACCGACTTCAAGTTCTGGAGACGCAACTCAGACAGTGCGAGAGTGCACTGAATTTTGACCCTTCCCGGAAACCCTCGCGTAGCAGGGCGGCCGCCCCAGTTTTAGCCAGCAACCTTCCGAAGCATTCTAGCCACGGCAGCATTGCACCCAACCATATGGGGATCCGTCTCCCCTCCGCAACTCGCACAGAAGCGCTTGAAACGGCAGATTTTGTGCCCACCTGCAGCTGCCCTCGCTGAATGAGTGTCTGACCCCTCAACCAGATGTACCCGCGGCGACAGGGCCCCTAGCCCCGCCTGAGTTCCTGCGAAAAGGCGGCACTGTCCCCATTGTTGTCATTATGTTCTGCCAAGAGGCCACCGCCTTATCACTCCACACCATCTCCGGTCGGGAGGACTTGTACTGCCGTAATTCCTTACCATATCGCCACCAACTCATTCCCCTACACGTCCAGTATGCGTTCCTGATTTCCTCCAAATACACACACCGCCCTAAGCGTTGTTCTGGGTGTCTTTCTCCCATGACACAGACCATGATAGCAAAGGCCTGTAGCCAGTTGTGAAATGTCCTCGAATATCTCTATGTATTCCAGTTGCCAAATTATTTCTTTGACGTCCAAGGCCGAATGCCAAATTCTTTTGCGCGCAGACGATGGATGGCCTCTCAGCTGAGACCCGTATGCCTCTCCTGTTCCCCTCCTCTGGCGTGTACTGCTACACTCGCCGGGGTGTTGTGGGGTTGGTGACCGCCGCACGGTGTGACCTTGCGGGAGGAGACCCACCCATGCCCCGACTTCCCCGTCTGAGACGGCCATGTTGTACGCTTCTATAAGGTATCTCAGGTTTGTTAGAAATTGGGATGCCCTGGGGGAGCCTTTGTGCATCGCTACCCCCACCTCCCCGGATGTCCAAGCTTCTCACCTGCCTCTCCTTGCCCCGGGGTCGCTGCCAGCCTGGGGGCCACCTGCCGCTCTGGATGAGCAGGCGTACCTGCGTGTCTCGACCGCCGAGGACTCCTTTCACCTTGAGCTATCACAGCTGTAGGCGCAAGACCATCTGCTCCGAAACCTGGATCTGCATCTGGCTCTGGGAAAGCGTGAGGAACAATCACTAGAACTCCTGCCTCTATCCCTCGCTAGTGACTGCACGGTTTGTTTCCCAAATGTAGCAGGGGACCTTTTTGATCCATCAACCTCCTGGTTATGGGGCACAATCTCACTGCGCCACTTTGCCAACTCCCCCAGAAGGAGCACTCTGCGGCCATGCTATTGCGTAACGATTCCTTCCGGCTCAGCGACCTATGGCGGTCGATGCTATCCATACCCCTGTCCTGCCCCTGGGTCACTATGGGCGTCCCTGTATCTGCAATGATGTCAGAGATGGGTAAAGTGCACTGTGGCCTAGCTCTCTTGTCAGGGGATTTCCGTCTCTTGACTGGTGTCGAGTAGAAAATCAAGGGACTGTACCTGTTCGCTGACTTTCGGACCCTGGTGGAGCGCGTCTGCCGTGCCACCTTGGCCACTACTGGAACCTCGTCAATGACCACTGGACTGTCGACTGCGGCCATCTCTTCGATCACCTGGTCTCAGTGCAGTTAATATTGTACATTGTATACTTCCTTGTTCTTATCCCCTTTACAGCGATTTGGAATATGTTGGCGCATTACATATAAAAGTTAATAATAATAAAATAATAAAATAATATTTATATATATATATATATATATATATATATATATATATATATATATATATACACATAATGTATATACATTTATAAATATATATGTGTGTATTATATACATATATATATATATATATATATATATATCACGTATTATAATTGTCAAACTATGAGATGTCACACTTTGCGTGGTGCGCACAACTTAGGCGATTAGCGCCAAAGACGCTCATTGCTTGCGAGGCGAGCCGTTAACTGGGAGCACTTAGGCGAGACGAGCCTTTAAGGCACTAAATATCGCGGCACTTGGGCAAAGGAGCACATTGCCTGCGAGCCTCGCATAGCGAGATGAGCCTTTAAGGCACTAAAACTCGCGGCACATTGCCTGCGAGCCTCATGAAGCGAGGCGAGCAGTAGAGGCAATGAAACACGCGGGACTTAGCCTACAAACACTTAGGAAACGTGGGATCGCCTTAGGCTGCAAGAACTTGACAAACGCGGGACTTCGAAAAAATATAAATTACGAAACGCGGGATAGGAAAATTACAAAGATAACGGCCGAATCCCGCAAAGCTAAAAACACGAAACACAAAACAAATTAAAATTACAACAAAAACATCACACACAGCAAGGGGGAACAGCCAGGACGTCTGGGAGTGAGGTGGAACGCGAATGTAGGTCCATTTCAGCGAGTTTCGGCACTTGAAAATCGGCTAAGAGAGAAAAGAAAATGGTGGCCCAAAAAAATTAAAACGAAGCTACACTACCCTGGACCGCACAAAACACCACCAACCATGTACCACTTTCACACAGGAGCCTACATGGTACAAAATACACTACTACAAAGGACGGCAAATGCTCGCGAACCTCGTAGCACATAGACAAACTAAGCTATTTTACAACCCTAACTTGCCACTAACAACATTACGCATCTAAAGTAGCGCTTTACACAAATAAACCAACGGTTTGCCCTTATTTCTAATGCACAGTTGGGACATTGATGACACTATCTCCTCAGGCCAGCAACAGTCCCACTGGACATTATATGCTGCAGGACAATAAAAATACATTGTTACCACTTCAGGCTATTGATTGTTACATATATTAAATAGAAAAAGGTAAACTATATTAATTTATTATTCAATTAATTAATTAATTGGTATTTAAAATAATATAGAGACGAGCAAAAGGACACGCGAGGAGAGGTTCGCAATGAGTGCCAAAGGTCCTTAGAGTATAAAAAGCTTCACATTGTGTGCCAAACAACATTGCCATTGCTTTCAAATTTTATTGACCGTAATTTTTTGACAGGCAAGTCGCTAGTATATTTTTTAATATATAATTTGTAATTATATTCGGAGGTCAGGGGCACTGAGAACTTAAACAAAGAAATAAAAAAAAAAGGTTTTGAGGAGCACCATAGCAATGGGGCCCCCAGAGCAGGGCCCCAGTGGAGATCAATTATCCCCCCAGATTTTTTGGGGCTCCTATGCCCATGTGCTTGAGCATGTGTGAGGGAAGTCAGTAGTTGTCAAATACCAAAAGATGCAGTGATGTAAAAAATCCCCTACTCCTCTCTTTCCTCCCCACCCCTCCCTCCACTGTTTTGTAGATAAGAACTACCATCTAGTTGAAGCAATGAGGAAGTGCTCAAGCCAGACAAGTCAGAGACTTTCTATATGCAGCCATAATATAAAAAAAATAAGATTTTCTTTAAAATGATTGACAGGACTGCTTGTTAAATTGTTACATATTTCACAAATATGTGAAGTTTTCCCTGAAATACAGCGGTCCTTTAACCCATCTAATAATAGCATAAGTTTCACCGCTATATACCAGCTTTGCAGCTTGGATCCAATGTTTTGTGAAGGATTATATATGTTTGTTCCTTGTCCAATTTGCTGCCCTAATTATACCCATTTAACAAAAGAAATCATCCACAGGAATATAAATCTTGCAAATTGTAAAGAATTCCTCATGCTGATATAAAAGAGTCATAAAGTACTCAATCCTGCAGCTCCAGTTATACAAACAGGTTGTATGTTTTGTCATGTTATAATATAAAGTAAATAGAAAAGGACTATATGCCTGGGACATCCTGAAGACAGAAATGACTGAACCTGAAAGCTGCCTTCAAAATAAACATACACGGAAATCCCTTAACATCTTCAAAGCTGCTTCAACATAAAGATCTTGCAAGTTCTTGCCTGTTGATTTCTCGCCAGGATATATTATCCTTTAGGATAAATAAGTATCATAAGGTTTTATTTTATACAGACAAAGTACTCTTATGAAGACAATCATTTTGGCTAACCTAAACATATCTGTTCTGTTCATCCCCAATGTCAGTATCATGCACTGTTTCTTTAATGTGATTGCTTAATGTGACACAGAAATGGTCTAAAACATGTTAGAATTTAAATTATACGTTGCAACAAGTACATTAGCAATTGAATGTTACATAGTGACATAGAAAATTAGGTTAAAAAAGTTATAGTTTTGGCACAGGTCCGCTGCTTCAGTGCTGCGGCCAACCGCTAGACGGCGCTGTCATGCTGATATGATAGAGAAGTTCTAAGCTTAGAATGTTAGCCTAACCCTTAAACTAACCCTAAACCTTAACCTAACCCTCACCCTAACAGCTTACCTAAGTCTTGACTCTATGATATGGCACTGGAATATCGGCAGCGCCATCTAGCAGTTGGTCACCACGCTGCCTCAGCGGACTGGTGCTCTAACCATAACAGGATAGGAACAAAAAGACTATTAGTCCATCAAGTTTAATCTTTGATCTCCTCTGATCCTTGTATTATGTGAATTGTTAATGATCCAGAGGAAGGCAAACAACAAAATGTAATGCAAATAAAAGGCAAAAAAAAATAATAATAATAATGATCCCAAATACTGATTACTCCCTGGATCAATACCCTTACTCTTGTTACCAAACATACACTTGTAATCAATACCCTTACCCTTGTTGCCCAACATAAACTTGTAACAAAACTCTGCTTGTGTCATAGACGTCTCCATCTTAGATATTTAATCTGTCTGTAGGAGGACAACCCTACTGGGGATTCTTCTCCATTCAGTCGTAATGTCAAGTGCCACAGAATTGAATTAAGATTTTATATGAATACATGGTTTCCCCATTCCTACATTTCTAATACTGTTAAGAACAATCACAAAATATCTGATACAGTTAAAATACAATTTAATATAATAATTAAAATGAAAGATTGTATTTATTTAATTTCTAAAAAAATGTTGCATATTATCAAGTTCTTTACAAGGGCATTTTATAAATAGGAGACTTCAGTAAAGCCACAGGTTGTGCCCAAAACCATCAAATAGGCATGTGGAAAAAGTTCTTTCTTTTGTGTAATTGCTGCTAACTTGATAGAGGTATAGATTTACAGCCTTATTAAATTGTAATTCGGTAAATTTAAAAGGGCTTTATTTAAGCACATAGCATATTTTATTTACCAAAGTTTTTAGTTAGTGAAGACCTTGCTTTTGGATAGAAGATCACTAACTAAAAACTTCTGTAAATAAAATATGCTGTGTGCTTAATTAAAGCCCTTTTAAATTTACCAAATCGCAATTTAATAAGGCTGTTGTTGGTATTGATTTGAATCCCCATCTTCTGTTTATATTAAAGTGACAAAGTTGCCAAATACTGTATAGTATCATTTAAAGCTTAAGACAAAACAACTATGTTATCAGTCAAATGCAATTTTTGAACAATTTGGAATTGATAAAATACTTATTATATACTAGCGACTTGCCTGTCAAAAAATGACTGTCAATAAAAGAAAGTGTTGAAATGCTGTTTGTCACACAATGTGACTGTGTGCCTCAAGTAACTAAATTCCTCAAAAAGCAGAAATCTACATTACATAAAATAAGAAAAACTAAAATCACCAAAAATAAAAAATGTACATTACAGAACAAAAAAAAAAACCTAAGTCACAAAAAATAAAAAAAGGAACATAACAGAAAAAAAAAATACATTACAACCCCCCCCCCCCACACTACAAAATGTAAAAAAAAAATAACACACCTGAAAATGAAATACATACATATAATACAATACAACACAATTAAACCAAATACAATACAATTAAATCAAATACAATACAATTATATAAAATACAATACACCCCCATCTAATATACATGCCACTATATAATGTAATATACACCCCACTATATAATATACAAAACTATCTAATAATACATCCCCCTATCCATCTAATATACAATACATGCTATCTATATATATATAGCTACCCAAATTGTAAGCTACAATAAAATAATTAAGACCACTTACCTTTGAGATGTTTCTTCAGGTCAGCAACCTACGGTAAAAAAGATTCAAAAAATTAATACAACACGTTTACATGAAATACCTAAACATTCTAAACATTCTAAATATTATTCTCACCTTTCCAGCATGTCCCGTTCCAGCATGTCACGTCCCAGCATGTCACGTCCTCCATGTTCCGTCGGCCATCTTTGCGTCTTGTCCGGCGATACTCCTGTAAAAAAAAACATTACATTAGAAAACATAAACCAAATTTAAATAAACACAATCTACATTATACTTAACTTTCCGCAATGTCTTTGGCCTCCTCGCATGAAGAAAAAAATAAATAAAAGCGACTCACATCCGCCCTGGCGGATGTCTCCGACGCTAATGACCTTCCTATGGAGTGTTCCAGAATAAAATTGGCAATGGCGGCTTCTGATTGGCATCAAATTCAGCCAATGAGAAGACCCCATTTGTGAACCAATGAAAAAAGTATACACCCCAAAATACAACGGTGATTGGATAACACACCTGTCCATCTTTATTTGAACCAATCCTAAGGCTTTATTGCCATCAGCCAATCACAATGGAATATACCCCCACGTACTGATTGGTGAAGACATCTGCGCCTTCCCATTGGCTGTATGAGCCAATAGCCAATGAGAATGCGCAAATCCTTCACCAATCAGTACGTGAGGGTGTATTCCATTGTGATTGGCTATTGGCAGTGCAACCAATCAGAATGCGCAGAGGCTCCAACCAATCACCCTGTGGGGGTGTATTCCATTGTGATTGGCTGAAGGCATCTGCGCCTTGTGATTGGATAATGCACCTGTCAATCTTTATTTAAACCAATCAGAGTGGGATTTTAAGGTGTATCCGTTTGTGATTGGTTCACACATTGGCGCCTCCTGATTGGGTGAATTTGATAGACATCGTTTTCAACCAATCAGAAGGCGCCATTGCTTGTTTTCTTCCGAAAAAGTCTCCTGGAGCCTCATTAGCGTCAGGGATGTCTGGGAGTGCGGATGTAAGTATATATATATATATATATATATATATATATATATATATATATATATTTTTTTTTTTTTTTACAGGGCGTGGCAGAAGAGGATCCGGAGGAGGCTGGAGACATCGCGGGGAGGTAAGTAGAATGTAGATTATGTTTATTTTATTTTGATGTATGTGTATTAATGTTGTGTTTTTTTTTTAACAGGTGCCGCGCCGGAGAAGGATTTAAAGAATGCCGGACGGGACATGCCGGAAAGGTGAGTAGAATATTTAGAATGTATAGAATGTATAGAATGTTTATTTTAGACCTGTAAACGTGTTGCACTAATTTTTTTTTTTTTTCCCGTAGGTGGCTGATCCCAATGGACATCTGCAAAGGTAAGTGGTGTTAATTATTTTATTTTAGCTTAGACTTAGATTAGTTAATATATAGATAGCATTTATTGTATGTTAGCTAGGGGTATGCATTTTATATAGATAGCATAGGATGTATTGTATATTAAATTATGTTATATATTTAGATAGAGTGGGAATGTATTATTATATAGATAGCATGTATATTAGATTATGCTATTTATAGATTGTGTGATGTATATTAGATAGGGGTGTATTGTATTGTAATTGTATGTAATTGTATTGTAATTGTATGTATTTGTATTATATGTATTTGTATTATATGTATTTCCTTTTCAGGTGTATTTTTTTTTTTCTGTAGTGAGGGCAGGGGGGGGGGAGGGTTGTAATGTTTTTTTTTTTCTGTAATGTTCCTTTTTTTATTTTTTGTGACTTAGGTTTTTTTATTTTGTGTAATGTAGTTTATTTTTTTTGTGAGTTAGGTTTTTTTATTTCATGTAATGTAGATATTTTTTTTTTTTTACTTTAGGCTTTTTTATTTTCTGTAATTAGAGTGGTGGGGGTTAATAGGGGGTAGGTAGTGTAGATGTTAATAGGTTAGTGTAGCGGGTGTTTAGTTGATCTTTAATGTTTTATTGGGGGTGGTATAGTGCAGTATAGTGTTTATACTTAGTGTCATGATGGTCCTTGAGGACCATCATGGCACTTATGTGGTTAATGTAGTGTTGTAACAGGCCCATAATGGTGTTAATATACCCTTATGCGACTGATGTGGTTAAATAGAGGCTTATGGGGGTCTGTATTGACCCCCATGAGTGACAGGGTTAATGAAGGGCTTATGGGTGTCTGTATTGACCCCCATGAGTGACAGGCTTAATGAAGGGCTTATGGGGGTCTCTATTTACCCCCATGAGTGACAGGGTTAATGAGGGTTTAATGGGGGTCTGTATTGACCCCCATGATTGACAGGGTGACAGTGTATATTTTTTTTCTTTTACAAAGGGTCCTTTAAATACTTTTACGGTCCTTTAAGGACCTGTAACACGGGAAGTTTGAATTTTGATTGCAGCGAGGGTCCCCGAACGCGTGCAATCGGGACCCCCACTGCGATGGTTAATGTGGGGTTAATGCAGGGCTCGGAGCTTATCTCGGATCCCCTGCGGTTAATCCGGGTTTTCGAGCTTATCTCAGATCCCGTCTTGGGTAAGTTGTAGGTGGCTGGCCGGTCCTGGGTCTTTGAGCCTCGTTTTTTATTTTTTTCGGTGGCCATTTTTCTTCTCGCTAAGGGGATTTTCGTGTGTCTGAACTTGGGAATTTGGACTTCAATGGAGGTGTAACTTCACTTTCAGAGGTCCTGGGTGTCCCCCCTTGCTATGGGTAAGCTTTTTGTGTTGTTTTTGTGAGTATTTGGTGTGTTTTGACTGTTTTTAGGTGCGCGCAGTTCCGCCATTTGTCGTGCGTGTGCGTGTTTGTTACGTTAAGGTTGGTTCTGAGGTTAATGCAGGTTTCCGAGGTGAGCCTCGTTTTCGTTTTTTTCGGCGGCCATTTTTTCTCTCGCTTAGGGGATTTTCGTGTGTCTGAACTCGGGAATTTGGACTTAAATGGAGGTGTAACTTCACTTTCAGAGGTCCTGGGTGCCCCCCCCCCCCTTGCTATGGGTAAGCTTTTTATGTCGTTTTTGTGAGTATTTGGTGTGTTTTGACTGTTTTTAGGTGCGCGCAGTTCCGCCATTTTTCGTGCGTGTGGGTGTTTGTTACGCTAAGGTTGGTTCCGAGGTGGGTTTAACGGCTCGCCAGCAATGAGCGCCTGCAGCGCTCATTGCCTCATTCCCTAAGTGCTTTGCGAGGACCCGCATTTGCGGAGACGTTGGGATGCTCCACCACCTTCGGCACTCCATGCCAGCAACTGAGGCCCTCGGCCGCGATGTGTGTGTAACCGGATGGGAAGCGCCTTTGAGATTTTTTTTGTTTAAAACTCGTGTGTTAACACAGCCGACGTTGGAGCCTCCACCTCCGCAAATGGGGACCCTCGCTTCGCGAGGATCCGCATTTGCGGGGACGTTGGGATGCTTCGCAAGGACCCGCATTTGCGGGGAACTGCGTCCCTCGCTGCGCGAGCCCGCAAACATTAGCAACAACTCGCATGCTCACAACTATATATGTGATAGTTTTAAATTATACTATATGCGGAAGCTCTGCCACTTTGATCAATACAGATTACATAAACCACAACGTCCATGAGAAAGTTATTAGCTTTTTTTTACATTTATTTTTTACTTTATATTGACCCTCACAGCCACCTATCATGCATATACCCTTGATTGCAGCACATTGCAGTCCCCTTGGCGCTCTTGTATCTGTATGTTTAAACATATATTGTCATTAACCCTTCAACTAATGCAGCCATAAACCCAGAAATTATGTTATAAATGAGCGATGAGCGATGATTTGAAGAAATCCCTGCACAGGTGAGTCAATCAGGATGACTGAAGAAGCGATTGACTCACTTATGCGCAGCAGGGATATCATCAAATCCAGGCCTGTGTGTGGCCTTCCAAGACCAAACTTGTGCACCCCTGTTATAAACCATTAAATAGCTGAAAGCCAGACCTTTTGTTTGATATAAATTTAACACATTCATTGATGTAACAAACTTGACATATCCTACAAATACTGTGAGAGTTTTAATAAATCACTTTTGATAAAGTTACTAGCAGTGAGGAAGTATATTTTCGCATAATTCATGCTTACTAACTTTCAAGCTCAATTATCTAACACTTCCACTTCATTTAATAACAACCTACTGCAATCATATTTGTATATAGAAGCATTGACTAGTGCTGCCTCCTCTATTATGCATAAAAACTAATAAAATGCAGTTGTGCAAGGCATGTAAACTTCGCTGGTCTGCAAACCTGCAGTGTCTGTTTCTGGAGTGCATATCACTATTAGATTACCAATGGCTCCTTACACCAAAGGGCGAAGATAACATTTGCTTAGATGCTAATATCTTATTTTTTCCACTTTGCTACTGGCATCACATACATTGGTAAAGATTTAGTGGCGCTCATACGTCACACGGCAAGTCATAATACTACAGGTTTATGTAAGTATATAATAAATGAATTGTACTGAAATGACTAAGTGTCATATTTAAAATTAAAAACATAAATTAAAAAGGAATAAAATATCGTTACCGTAAGTAGGTCTCTGTGGTGGACATCAGCTTGGCTTGCTCTTCTGCTTCTCCTTAAGATTTTACAAACACTAACAAAGAAGAGCACATCACCATAATGTAGCATACTTTACGCATTGCAAGGGCTTTCTTAAAGTAGATAAATACAATGTACTCCATCTCTTCACTCCAATAGGTGCCTTCAGTAGGTGGCAGCAGTACTTCAAATATTGATTACCAGTGAAAAACTCAGTAAAGCCTACAGTCTCAACATGTTTCCAGACCTCATAGCTCTCTGTCTGGAGATAGCATTTACTTTGGCTGAACCTGACTTGATAATAGGCAAAATGTTTTCAAAGTTTAACAAAGAAATACATTTTTGAATATTATTATTGTTGCTTTTTAAAGCTTAATGGTGAAGGCAAGTTATACTTAGCAATAAAAACACTACACCAATATCCAGAGGAAACCAAGGACTTACATCTTTCTAACTAGCTTTATAATGACAAACTAGTAACTTGCCTTTCATAAATGATGGTATTGTAGAATTGTGTGAGTCTCTCTCTGCAACCTCTGTCTCTGCCCTATCTCTCTGTGTCCTTCTCAGTGCCAACTCACTGTGCCCTCTGTCTCTCTCTGTATCATCTCTCTCTCTCTCTGTGACCCTTGTCTCTCTCCATGCCTTCTTTCTCTCTGTGCCCTTTCTCTCTCTCTCTGTACCCTTTGCCTCTCTGTGCCCTCTATGTGCTCTTTGTGCCCTTTCTCTGGCCCCCTGTCTTTTCACTCTCTTTCTGTGCCTTCTCTTTCTCTCTCTGTGCCATCTGTTTTTTTTCTGTGCCCTCTCTCTGTCCCTCTCTCTTTCTGTGCCCTCCTTCTCTCTCTGTATGCTCTCTGTGCCATCTGGCTCTGCCCTCTTTCTCTCTGTGCTCTCTCTCTGTGTCCTCTGTCTTTCTCTGTGCTCTCTGTCTCTGCCCTCTCTCTCTGTCTCTCTCTGTGCCTTCACTGTGCACTCTCTGCCCACTGTCTTTCTTAGTGCATTTATCTCTCTCTGTGCCCTCACTTTGCCCCCTCTATGTCCTCTCTGTGTGCTCTCTGTGTCCTCTATCTCTCTCTGTACCCTCTGTCTCTGCCCTCTTTCTGCTCTCTCTTTGCTATTTCTGTGCACTTTCTGTGCCCTATGTCTCTGTCCTCTCACTCTGTGCCCTCTTTTTGTACCCTTTGTTTCACTGTGCCCTCTTTATGTGCCCTCTCTCTATCAGATTGTCCCTCTCTGTGCCCTTAGTCCCCCCCCCCCCTCTGTTCCCTCAGTCTCTCTCTGTGCGCTCTCTGTGCCCTCTGTCTCTCTGTGCCCTCTGTCTCCACCATCTCTCTCTATGTCATCTGTCTCTCTGTACAAGGGGGATCAGGATGTGGGGGATCAAGAGGGCCAAGGGGAGGATCAGAGGGGCCAAAGGGAGGAATCAGGAGGGGGGATCATGAGGGGTGGGAGGATCAAGAGGGGCAAAGGGAGGATCAGGAGGGGTCTCTGGGGGCCCCTTCCAGTAGCAAGGTCTTGTGCATTGCACCTGGTGCACCAGTGGTAGTTCCCCCACTGTATCATTTGATGAGTTGTAATATTGTATGATGTGTTTTGTTGACAACTGGCTACTGATGGAGGCTAGCCCATGTGGTTACCAATCCCAATACAGTATTCATCAGACTTGCCTTAAGGGACTATGACAATTTTTCCAGTTATGTGTGGTGTGATGTTGAGATGAATTCATAACAAAGAAAAAGTACACATTTTAGCAGAAAATCCCCACATGTACTAATTAGGTTAAGAATATGGGGATTCAACTGATGAGTTTAGTATCAAGTATAAACAAATACTGAATGATGCAAAAAGTGCCAATTTAATCTAACAAAAAGGATTTCAGTACTTAAATGTAGACAATCCAAGGATTGCTACATTCTATATGTTGCCTAAGGTACACAAAAGTCTGATCAAACCACCAGGGAGGCCCATCATTTCCAGCAATGGAAGCCTATGTGAAAGGGCTTCTAAATACTTGGAAACCGATTGAGAATTTTTTTTCTGGGCCTACCCTCGTATGTACTTGATACTGTGGACCTACTAGGGAGATTAAACAGCACCTGTCCAGAAACATTTCTGGCAACTTGTGATGTGGAGTCCTTATACGCATCTATGGATCACATAAAAGGTTGTGAAGCTATAGGGAGATTAAACAGCATTGGCATCAGTCCAAAAACATTTCTGGCAACTTGTGATGTGGAGTCCTTATACACATCTATAGATCACATAAAAGGTTGTGAAGCTTTAGCGTACTTCCTAAGCATGGAGTCTACTTTGAATGTTGAGAAAAATTAATTTTGATTCAACTACTCAGATTTATTCTAAGACACAACTATTTTACCTTTGAATGGAAATGTTTCCTTCAACAAAGGGAAACTGCCACGAAGGCTTCCTGCACACCTAAATACCCTAAACTGTACTTAGGGTGGTAGGAGAGAGAGGTGGTCTTTTGTTATTTTAATTCTAAGATAACAATGTGGCTTAGATATGTAGATGATTTGCTAATTTTCTGGGATGAAGAGAGAGGAGAATTTGAGGAATTCATACAGATCTTGAACCATAATAATGTAAATCTAAGACTAACCCACTGTATTGACTTATTATCAGTGGATTTTCTGCATCTAACTATAAGGAAGAACTCCAAGGATGAGATACATATGGACCTATTTTGCATATCGACAGCCAAAAGTCATTTTAGGAAATGGAAAAGGCAGCATAAATTCCTTAAAGGTACTTCTAAATGTGGTTGCTGCAAATTTTGCACCCACATGATTAGAGGGGAGCAAGTGGTTGATCCAGTGGGTAAGATACACAAGGCTCAAGAATTCTACAACTGTACCTCCAGCTCTGTCATTTATTGCCTGCTCTGCCCATGCCAACTTAAATATGTTGGGATGACAAGCAGAGAGATAAGACAACGTTTGGGCGAACACGTAGGGAATATTAGGAATGCCCAAAAAGTTCGAGAAAGGCAGGACACTGTCTACAGAAGCACGTCACTACTTGATGTGCCATAACTCAAAACCTGATGTTAAATGTTTTATCTTACAGAGGGTTAAGCTTGGCATTAGTAGAGGAGATGTGGAACAGGAGCTATTAAAGGCTGAGAGCAAATTGATTATTTTGTTGAACACAGTTATCCCTCTGGGTCTGAAAGAACAAGTGAATGTGACTGTGTTTTTTGTAATCCTTCACTACCGTCTTAAATATACCATTATACACTTTATAATTTTTTTGCCTTAAAGATCTATGAGCTATTTAACAACTGTCAGTGATATAAATCACACACATATATATATATATATATATATATATATATATATATATATATATATATATATATATATATATATATATTGTGATCAGGATGGCCGCGTATAGCGGTGGGTTTTTAAATCAAGGGCTGACACCGACTTCAAATGCAGCAAATTGGTTTATTTGCAAAAAGGAAATGAACAGTTGAAGCAGTAGCTCTGCTTAAAATACCGGAACATAAATAACTTTGTCTCTGCGAGGTGGGAGAAGGCCACCTTGAAGCCAGGTATATACAGTCCTTAACTTGGGAGACTGCCACCTTGTGGCCAGGATACCAACAGTCCTTTAACTGGTGATAGTGCCACCTTGTGGCCAGGATACAAATATTTCCCTTTTACTTGGGAGACTGCCACCTTGTGGCCAGGATACCAACAGTCCTTTAACTGGTGATAGTGCCACCTTGTGGCCAGGATACCAATATTTCCCTTTTACTTGGGAGACTGCCACCTTGTGGCCAGCATACGATTAGTCTCTTATCCGGTTTAAAATGCCAGCATGTGGCTAGGAAACAAACAGTCTTTTATTTATGGTGGGTGAAGCATAGGGCCCACCCTTCTCTCCCTTATGCTTCACCCCAGGGACCCTTGTCACCCTCTAGGTATGAGGGACTATTACTTTCTCTCAACGCACACTTCTCCCTGGGGCCTTTGTGCTTCTTAACCTCATATGGTGAAAACATGTATGTGTCACCAACCTGTTTATCCCTTGTTGCATCCAGCTTCTTAGGGATGGGGTCTGGAGATAGTCCTTGCTCAGCGGAATATCTCCGATACCACAGAAGTCCTTTCTGTGAACCAACTCTGAAATATAGTAGTCTCTCTCTCAGGCTCTGGTACAATTTCTGCTTCCAGCCGACTGTGAACGTACTGCGTTCCTCTATATGTCAGATAGCAACAAGCGTCCTTCTTTGGCTTGCTTCAGTCTGAGGCCTTCACTCACTGGCTACTCTCTGCTAGGCCAAACAGGGCCTAACTGCAGGGGAATCATTAATCCCTTCACTTACTTGGCTTTACTTGTATTTTCACCTCTGGCGTCTATAGTCGCTCTTTCAGCTCAGTACTTCCTGTGACTGCAATCAGCACCCTCTTCTCACTGTTGTAGTACTTGCAGTCCCAGTAAATCAAGCTTCACACAGCCCATTGTATTTCCACATAGGAACAGTCTTCACTCTCTGTGGCGTGCTCCTGTCAGCAGCCCACAACCTGCACAGAGCCTAGCCGGCCACACCCCCTCTGCAGGTCTGCTCTCCGGCTTTTAAAGGGCAGTTGCTCTAATTAGGAGTTCTTCAGAAGTTTTAACTACTTCACTTCTGACAAGAACTCCATACTCCACTTGCTTGTCATACTTCAAAGGAGCAAACGATCACAATATATACTATTTTATGTATATATGAAAGAAGTTGGGTAACATCCAATGCTTTCATTTATGTGCAAATTGTTTTGTTCCCTTTTCATTTCTTTTTCCTTTCAATCTGTACATTTGGTATAATATTTGTGTTCAATATATATTTTTCAAGAGATCCTGTGACATTGAATTAACTATCAGATATTTCGTTTTTTGTAAGGGACATTGTCCCTTGTTTCTTTTGGTGGATCGGTTATCACAGATTAAGAATTGGTATTTGTATATTGATTTTTTTAACGGTCAGTTTCTTATATGTATGTGGTTGCTTATTGTGTTTTTAATTTATATGTAATAAATGTTAGGTATTATTGTCATATTCTTAACCTTATCTTCTGCTTTCCTAATTAGCACCTACAGGGATTTTCTGCTAGTCCTTAGAAATGTATACTTTTTCTTTCTTCTGAATTTAGTCTATTATTACACTACTAGCTGATAATTAAGTATCTAGCGTTTATCTTTGTCATGATTACATTGTTTAAGGACTGATATTGCCAGTAATTTTGGATGTTGCAAAGTGGGCATGACATTGTTACATTGTGATTATGTATTATTGTGTGTAGTTATATGTTGCCTGTACATGGTTATTATGTATACTAGTTATTATATGTTATAGAGGGAAAATGTATATACTGTAGAACAGGAGAATACATGAGGATAAGGTAAAAATGCTCGGCATAAGCTGAGCTGCAGATCATTGCGTCCTCACACATACAGGCCTTGATAAACAGCAGTCAAGACAGATGCATGCACTTCACGTAGTCCTAAGCAAACACTTGAGATCTACATCAAGGTTGTTTCACTAGTCAGCTATAGATATCTGGTGTATTTGATCTCAAGAGCTTTTATAGTAACCAAGGTTGCAAGCCAGATAGGACTTAGTGCTGACATCAGACATATACACAAAGGTACACAAGGGTGTGGTATGCAAGATAGAGTATAAATATGTTGGTTCCATAATTCAATAAAACTTCAGTTCTGGCTTCACATATCCAAGGTGTGAGGATCTTTTTGTGTTTGTGCCCTGAATTGGGGAGTGGTCTTGCAGGAGGCCACTAGTAACCTGTATCCAGTATTCTTTGCCTGAACCTTCAGGCGTTGTTCTCTTCAGAGGCCATCTTTTGTGCCACAGAGAACAAGAACTATACGATTCTGCAGTGGTAGGTTTGAACTAGGTTCATATCAAGCTCCCTTGATGAAGCAGATTGTGACAATCTCTATTCTGAATATTTGGGAGAATCAATAGATTTCCTTACAGAGTGAGACTCTGATAGATTATTGCTGATATACTTGCCCCACTACCCCAGTCTTTGACCATTGCAACTAGTCATTTGAGTCTACCAGGTTATTTTCATAGGGCAGTTTCATAGTACTACTACCTGTCACTATTGTTACATAAGAGAAAACAACTACTTCTAAGGACTGGATATAAGAAATAATAGTGCCTTATTCAGTAGTGCTGTTTGTGTGGATTTACGGGTTAGTTATTAGAAATAGTAATTACTGCACTCTGCACAACTCCCTGTGCAGCAATAATGTTATTATAAAGGTACCTAATATGATTACATTGTTGCTCTTTCAAATAACATTTTGGAGTGATGAAGGAAAAATTTATTTTCTGCCATATTGTATTTAGTATGCCTTGATGTTCGCCTGACCTTTAATTTGTTATTCACCATGAACATTTTACACACATACTTTATGCTTTGTGTGCTACAAGTCATTGTATCTGATAGCCAAAATAATGTGTTGGGAGGCAAGATTTTCCCAATCACAGACCACTCTCCCAGACACTCTCCAGCAGTTACACTACCTAAGTAACCAGATCCTGCTATAGGTTACTGATAACAAGGACGTTAGACTCCTTGACACCTAGAGCATGTCTTCCATACTTACAGTACCTAAATACTCCCTGCTGTGTCCAGATTCTGAGTGGAGGTAGCGGGGGTGGGGGTATCTATACAGGCTGGCACCAGGCCTTTGGTGAAAGCCCTAGCCCCCATGGGGGTAATTAAGGTATTTTAAAGGGATTATATTCTGATTTGTTAAAACAATTGTTCTTTGATGTGTGGCATGCAAGAATGGTATAAAAACCCAACCAGGTTAACTTACCATTACAGATATGGTTTATTTGAGGCACATATGTATGGTGTGTTTCATTTGGAGTAAGGCTTTTATTATTTCATTGAACTATTAACTCCTTACATCCAGAATCATTGCTAAGAAGAAGAAGATTGAAATACCCAAGTGGATCTGTGGATATAATTGGACTCCATGGCCTTTTCAAGCCCACTGAAGATCAGATCTTGGCAGCCATTGAAGTAGTGGTCCTGACCTGCGTGGGTGTACCGATAAGCACTTATAACCCTGAGGGTGTATTCCTGTAACTGAAGGTAGGAATTTTTAGAGGGTAAAACATACACTCTCCCCTGGGTTATGACAGTTTGCAAAAAAAAAAAAAAAACATGACTTGTGTGGCTGACACACAGAGACATCACTAAAATGTTTCTCTATCCAGTCCTGTTGTAGAAGTAGCAATTACTGCACTCTTCACAGCTCACTGTGCAACAATATTGTTATTTAGTGATGTCGCGAACATAAAATTTTCGGTTCGCGAACCGCGAACGCGAACCGCCGCAAATGTTCGCGAACCCGACTTCAATGGGCAGGCGGATTTTAAAACCCACAGGGACTCTTTCTGGCCACAATAGTGATGGAAAAGTTGTTTTAAGGGGACTAACACCTGGACTGTGGCATGTCAAAACTCCCACGGAAAATTACATAGTTGATGCAGAGTCTGGTTTTAATCCATAAAGGGCATAAATAACCTAACATCCCCCTCCATCATCATCCTCCCCTGTATCTCTTTACCCCCTCCCTCATCATCCTCCCCTGTGTCTCTTTCCCCCTTTCCTCATCACCCTCCCCTGTGTCTCATCCCCCCTCCCTCATCATCCTCCTACCTCCCTCATCATCCTCCTCTGTATCTCTTTACCCCCTCCCTCATCATCCTCCCCTGTGTCTCTTCCCCCCTCCATCATCATCCTCCCCTGTGTCTCTTTCCCCCCCTCCCTCATCATCCTCCTCTGTGTCTCTTTTCCCCCTCCCTCATTATCCTCCCCTGTGTCTCTCCCCCCCTCATCATCCTCCCCTGTGTCTCTTTCCCCCCTTCCTCATCACCCTCCCTGGTATCTCTTTACCCCCTCCCTCATCATCCTCCCCTGTGTCTGTTTCCCCCTCCCTCATCATCCTCCCCTGTGTCTCTTTTCCCCCTCCCTCATCATCTTCCCCTCTGTCTCTTCCACCCTCCCTCATCATCCTCCACTGTGTCTCTTTCCCCCCTTCCTCATCACCCTCCCCTGTATTTCTTTACCCCCCTCATCATCCTCCCCTGTGTCTGTTTCCCCCCTCTCTCATCATCCTCCCCTGTGTCTCTTCCCCCCTCCCTCATCATCCTCCCCCTCCCTTGATGAAAAGGGGGGGAAGAGACACCCCGGGGATAAGTGTGAGGGGTGTTAGGGTAAGGGGTGTTAGGGATAAGGGTGAGGGGGTTAGGTGTTAGGGTGAGGGGTGTTAGGGCTATGTGTGAGGGGTGTTAGGGTGAGGGGTGTTAGGGATAAGTGTAAGGGGTGTTAGGGTGAGGCATGTTAGGAATAAGTGTGAGGGATGTTAGGTCTTAGGGATAAGTGTGAGGGGTGTTAGGGTTAGGTGTTAGGTTGATGGGTGTTATGGATAAGTGTGAGGGGTGTTAGGGTTGGGTGCTAAGGTGAGGGGAGGATGATGATAAGGGGGGGAAGAGACACAGGGGTGTCCTTGCAGCAGAGATCAAAAGAGTCCTTCAGGACTGTATTGCACACTGTGTACAGTAGCCTAGCTATGGTTTTCCCTATTGATGCAGTATCACCTACAATCAGCCTCCTCTCAGTAAGACTGCAAGTTAGGTATGATTCCAAAATGGCTGCTGTCCATGAGGTAGAAGGGTGTGGAAGGGAGTGTATGCTGCTGATTGGCTGGAATGTGTCTGCTGACTGTGAGTTGCAGGGTCAAAGTTTGCTCAATGATAAAGTATAGGGGGCATGCTATGTTCGCCGGGAACAGTCCGCCGGCGAACTATTCGCGACATCTCTATTGTTATTATAAATGTAGGATAAGGACAGCTTACTATAGGAGGATAATCTTGCCAAGTAGAAATTCATAAAAGCAAATAAAGCAATGGACTTCCACAGTAAAGAGAAATCCCATTCCATAAGTTAAAGGCTGCTTTTGTTTCTCTTATACAAAAAACTGTTACATAGTTACAGAGTAATTACGGTTGAAAAAAGACTTTTAGTCCACCAAGTTCAACCTTTTTAGATCTGCTCTGATCTGCAATTTGTAAATTGATCCAGAGGAAGGCAAACAAAAGAAAAAACCCATTGAAACATTGCCAACTGTCAAAAGGGGAAAAAAGTTCCTTCCTTACCCCACATAATGGCAATCAGATTCCTCCCTGGATCAATACTCTCTCTCTAATTGTCCAGTATAACCCTGAATGTGCTTTTTATTAAAAAAATATATATCTACCGAACCACTGTCACTGCCTCCTTTGGTAGAGAATTACACAGAGTACCTCTATTGCTGTGAAGAACCCTTTTCTTTCTTTACGGTGGAATATTTTTCCTTCCAACATCAATGGATGTCCTCTTGTCAGCTGAAAACCACTTGGCAAAAAATGTTCACTTGACAAAGCCTTATATTGACCCTTATTATTGTATTTATATAAGGTAAACACATCCCATCTTCAACGCCTTTTTTCTAGAGAAAATACGTTTAATTTGGTTAGTCTCTCTTCATAATTTAGTCCCTCCATTACCCGTATTAGTTTTGTTGTCCTTCTCTGTACTTTTTCCAGTTCTAAAATGTCCTTTTTATTAAGTTGTTCCTAAAATTGTATTCCATGTTCCAAATGAGGGTGTACTAAGGAATTGTATAGTGGGAGAATTATATTTGCTTCCCTGGCTTCTATACCCTTCTTAATACATGCTAATATTGTACCTGCCCTTGCAGATGTTGCTTTGCATTGAGCACTGTTATGTAGGTGGTTGTCCACAAGTACTCCCAAATACCTTTCAATATAAATTTCAATATTTTCCTAACCAGATGCCAAACTGTACATTTATTCATATTAAATATCATCTGCCATGTAATTGCCCATTTCTCTAATCCCTTTGAAGGGAAAGTACATCATTTTCTGATTTAATTACCTGGCACAATTTAGTGTCATCAGCAAAAATGGAGACACTACTTTCCTGTCCTATTAATTAATATGTTAAACAGGAGAATACCTAGTACTGAGCCCTGAGAAACCCCACTTACCACATTAGTATAATCTGAATATGTTCCATTTATAACAACCCTTTGCTTCCATGTCTTTTAGCCAGCTCTAAATCCATGAGAAGGTACTGAAATTCTTGTATCCATTAGTTTGCACAAAAGTCTTCCATGTGGCACTGTATCAAAAGCCTTTGCAAAATCCGAAAATACTACATCCACTGAGTTTCCTTAATCAAGGTTCCTACTAACCACCTCATAGAAACTAATTAGATTTTTTTTTACATGACCTTTCCCTCCTAAATCCATTTATACTCCTACTTAATCTTTTTCAAACAGACATATTCTTGTATGCTATCTCCATTTATTTTTTCCAAACTCTTTAGAATTTCTTCCTGCATTAGCCAATTTTTTTGTGAAGGTAGTGATGCCCCATTATGTTGCAGTGTCCAAACCACTGGTACCTCCCTTGTGTATCCCGAAAAAAACTATTTATTTAGCTAATCTGCTTTTTACTGGTCACTAATTATTAGATGGCCTGTTTCACATTATAATGTTCCTATAGCTCCCTTTCTAGCCTTCTTCCTATTAATATATTTAAAAAATAGTTTAGGGTTAGTCTTACTCTCGTTTGCAACTAACTTTTCATTTTCTATTTCAGACAGTCTAATAGCTCTTTTGCAAGCCTTGTTGATTTCCTTGTACTCATGTAAAGCAGTCTCTGTCCCCTATTTTTTTGCATAATTTAAATGCATTTTACTCCTTATCTTGATCTTTAAATCAGTGATAAGCCACACCAAAATACCACAGTAAACACCACAAAAATGATTGGACTATAGTCATCATTTAAGTAAGATGGAAGCTTGCATCCTGAATTTCAAATTGAACAATCCCTGAGGCTTGTTTGCTAGGCTTCACAGACAAGTAAAATGCCCTGAACATAGTATGTTCTTTAAAAAGAGGTTTCCTAACTGTTCACATACCACCACTCCTGTACCCAGAACCCAGTGATCACTAGTGGCCAGTACAGAATAAATAACTTTATTTATCAGGTTCAAACACTTTTGAAGGAACCAGGGCTGTATGTATATTTCTGTACACACAAAGGCTACAGCAAACACATCACATGACCCAAGCATTGCCCTGATAGTATGTTCAATCACAGAGCCTACAGCCATTAAAGATAAACACAATGTCATAATATACATTTGAGGGGATGAGCCTGGTCAGAGACAGTACACCTTATGTTCTGAACCCATGTGATGGAACCTGTGATGGAACATCTATACCACCTTATGGTAAGGCAACTCCACGGAAAATCCTTCATGGCCTGCTGTCCACCCTCTTTAAACACCAGCATCATGTGCTCAAGGCCTACCGCATTAAGATGGACACCATCCGGGAGAAACAAACAATCAGCATCTATGCCCTTGAGCTCATGGTACCGCATAGAAATAAAACCTAACTTTCCTAACAAATATAGACATAAGTTTGTTTACTTTCAGACAAGCCTCATCTAACTTTTCCTGGAAAATTGGCCTCCCTCCAAAATCTGTGCTTAATCGTCTCTGACCAAATAAAAAACTGTTGTGGAAAAATTAGCAACAATGTCATGAGTTTGATGCAGAGATCACTACCACCAGCATATATCAATACAAAGTCAGGAGATCCGAAGTTAGTGTCGTAACTCACTACATGCCGACTCACCTGGGACCATCACATTCTCCGGAAACCAAACCATTACACTTCCAACAGATCCAGAGGCATGCCCAGCTGTAGGCCATTATCAGCACCTGAGGTGAAACGCCAGCCACAGTAAATATACAAATGGCCACTGACCCACAGTTGTTGTACATGAGCTGAAAAACAACACCAAGAACCATAGTATGCAGCTGAATGTAGTCTCACATTTAACCTAAAATGCAGTGATTCCTACCTTCCAATTATCGGAACCCCATACTCTTAAAAGGCCCATTCAGGCATCTTTGGTGACTGAGCCTATAGGAAATGAATGGGTACCATATTCAAAAACCCTTAAACACTGCAGCAAATTACCAAAAGTTTGGAGAACTGGATGCAGAGAGATACAATCCTGTTTCATGTGTAAATAAAGGTCCTGACAGAGCTGAGTGTCAGTCCAAGAAAGTTTTTACATGAGCTACGGGACAGCAATCAGTACACACATAGTATAATGCACTCTCCCTTTTAAAACCTAGCCAGTCTTAGACAGTTGCAGCCATATAGGCACACAATGCCCACATCCGAGCACCTGAAGCACATACTCCTTACCTGTTTGCCAAAACCAATCCTCAACTTTAAAAGCACCAAAAAAAGGCAAGAGAGAAGACTTTATGGAACATTCACTCACACAGATCTCCTCCGAAACCACTGACAAACTTCCAATGAGAAGGTTGTAGGTCACCTGCAATCTCATCTTGCCATACCAGATGTTAAACCTTGTACCACTTCTTTCTTAACCAATAATTATTTTGTCAGGTCCCTAAATCCTTCTAGTTTAAAGAAAAAAGCCAAGGCTGCCACTTGATGCACCACCATTGAGGGAGAAACTCTCTGTTCCTTGAACCACAATTTAAAACCACTGCAAAATCCCATCCTCCTGTCATCCATGTCAACTGCCAGTTGAGTCACCTCATGCCAATTGTCCCACACCCTCTTGTATGAAAGCCAAGTAGACAGAGCCACACCAGAAAACCATCTCTTTGCTCCAAGTTCCCACAGATGATCAAGAAGATTTTGCCATCCACACTCACTCCCGTGGACAGCCACTTATACCATACACTAAAACACAGGCAACTCAGCACTAAGAGGCTTAACAAATGTGCAACCGGGAAGGATGATGCTGACACAAAAGGAATTGCCTACACTATGGTCATGCTATCTGACTAGGAAACCGTTTGCCTATCCCATAAGCCATTGCTCATAGAAACAGCGAAATAACTATGGGAAAAAGTTCCAGAAAAGCTCGATTTTTTTTCAAACCGGACGTAGCCCAGTCTGCAGGCCACCATTCTGCACAATATCAACACCAGAGAAGGCCTCCAAGCCATACCTGATTTGTCCATAAATAGCTCAAGATCAACATTAAAAAGTCTCCTTGGGTGAATGAGCTTTCTTCCATTTCATGAAGACAGAAAAGCTAACCAAACTCTCACATCTTCCATAATATGACATGTCATGACTGACTTTTTGGGGTCAGGGTGGAACTCCCCTAAAACACACAAGCAAGGGTCCTGTATGGCCCAAAACTGTACGGTCACAGCCCCCTGAACAAAGTTATTTGGCACCCTAGACCATGTGGGCTATTACATTGAACATGAGATGTTTTTTTTAAGACAGCAACATTTAGTCTTTCTATCTTGGATCTTTCTCTCTACTCCTGATCATTAGAAAGTAAAATAATGAGTGAACTTTTCACTCCAATTTATTACCCTGCACTGAGTAGGACACATATAAACAAGAAGTATTGGAAAAACAAGACCCTGCATAGTTTATTGCTCCTCCTGGAGTTGTAAAGGGTAAACCATAATGAACGAGAGATAAGAGTATTGATAGAATTGTGGAATTGGGTTTTAAAATTATCTGTATAAGAGAGAATGATGTTAGTCTCTGTCTGTACACTAATCCAATGGTGTGTGCTCCTTCTTGATCCTAAGTACAAGGGGATATGGTGGAGAAGAGTTGGGTCATACTGAAAGGAACTTTAAGCTGCTACTGAGAATTCCTGAGTTTTCCTGAGGGATAGCCCTGAGCTGGGACTGAGAAAACCCTATATCAGAAGGTAGGATGTTTGGGGTGAACGTGGTTCCCTTTCCACTGGGTCGTGACATGAGATATCACCCTGATAAAGTGACGAGGAAGGTGAATATCCAGCTTCACCAATGCCAACCGCCTGCAGAAAATTATTCCCATGGGGATTAGACCAGCAAGTTAAGTTTGCCTAACAGCGATTACAGTCACTGCAATGAAAACCTGTTAGCAGCTCTAAGAGCGGTCGGGTCCAACCCAAAGGATGGAGGTTACCTGTTTTGAGGGGCAGAAGCTGGCCAGCAGAATGAAAAAGGTTTGTAACCAATTATAGAGGGTTTCTAAGGTTCCTCCAATAACCTATAATCTCCTAGAATCCACCTCCCCCATACATTGGAGCAGTCACTCTCCTGGATCCCAGAATATCTCGACAAAAGAACCAGATCTCTAGAAATTCTATCCTCCAGATATGCTCCATAAACTCTTTAGACAAATGCGCCTTTAGGTTTTCTAGCACACATAGCACAGTCAACATCATGGATTCTTCTGATATCCAGAACCCCTTGCATCCACACAGAATAGTCTCCACACCCCTCTGCTCCACATCCTCCATAGAGTGTTGAGGCTAAAAAGGCCCCATTTATGGAATCCCTTTTAACCCTCAAAGAAGGGGTACCGTCTACAAACGACAAGGTAAGCCAAGATCTTATTTGTCAGCAGCAACACCCATGAACGGTTCACTAGGAAACCATACTCTGTTTGCCAACTGGACTACTACTCCACCTAGGATGTCATCCCCCACATTGATGTTGTGCAGACCCAAAGCTTGGAGCCACTTTAAAAAAGGCATGAGTACAAGGCATGTAACGGACCACTCTATTTTTCTGGTGACCCACCTGAACCTTGCATACTTACATAGACTTTTAGTTCATCAAGTTCTGCCTTTTTAGATCTCCCATAATCTTTGTAATATGCAGATAAAATGATCCAGAAGAAGGCAAACAGAAAAAAACAAAACAAGGAATGTTTTTAACATTTCCGGCCCCATAGATATTGGCAATCGGATTCCTCCCTGGATTAATACTCCTTCTCTAGTTTTTCAGGATAACCCTGAATGTCTTTTTTTAATCAAAAATATATCCAATCACTTTTAAAAGTTATCTATCTAATCTGCTTTCACCACATCCCTTTGTATAGAATTCCACAGTTTAACCACCCTTACTGTGAAGAACCCTTTTTTTTCCCCTTACAGTTACATCTTTTTCCTTCTTACCTCAAGAGATGTCTTCTTATCAGTTGAAAACCTCTTGGCACAAAAAGTTAACTTCACAAAGCCTTATATTGACCCTAGAAATATTTATATAAACTAATCATATCTGAGACCCCTTTTTTCTAGAGAAAATAAGTTTAATTTGGCAAGTCTTTCTTCATAATGTATCCCCTCCATTACACACAGTTTTGTGGAGGGAAAGGACATCATTTTCTGATTTAATTACCTTGCACAACTTAGTTAGTCATCAGCAAAAATGGAGATAATACTTTCCAGTCCTACTTCTAAGTCATTAATAAATATGTTAAAAAGGAGAGAACCTAATACAGAACCCTGAGGAACCCCACTTACCACATAAGTCCAATCTGAGTATGTTCCATTTACAACTACCCTTAACGCCTCCCAGGTTGCAATCCCACTAGGCTAGGAACATGTACTGACTCACCTGGAGCTGTAGCAACCTGTTGCACCTTGGTGAGCACAGCAAGATCAGCAGACATCAACATGTCGGCAGTGACTACCTGTCGGGACTCCATATCCCCACATAGCCTCTGTTCTTCACTCCTGACCCTCGCTGAACAGGAACACCCACAGGAATATCTGGTCCTGTATTAGATCTTAATTTGTATCTGGAAGGCATGCTAAAGCAAGAAGAACGATTACTATAATATGCCTGTTTGAACTGTGCCCTTGCCAGTGTATTGGTGACAATGCCCTTTACACTGCCTAGGGGTATTAACCACCCACAGACACCTTGATGCTTGAATGTACGCTCTAATGGGTAATTATTGTGAATTCAAGTTTTGCTTAGCAAGCATTTTAGTGAATTGTGTAATTAGTTTGTTGTAGCCTGAAAAAACATTGCATCGGCACAACAAAATTTGAAGTGGCACTTGGTCGAAGCTATTTACTTACATGTGAACTTATAATTTAAAAGAGAAAAAAAATTACTCTTTATACTTAAAATTAAAATAATAATGGTAGGATGAAGAATCAAATGCAGGGTTGCAATATCATAGTGACCTGCACTTACTACTGGGCTAAGCCTATATGTGCATTCCAATTGGTGAAAAAGAACAACATATCTACATTTTTGAAACCTGCACACCTGATGCTAATTATTACCACTAGCTGAGGTAGCTCATTATTAATTCTGACAAAGCTTAAAGGACCTCTGTAGTGCTCATACAATAAGGTTTAATTTGTTAATTAAGCTGCTGATTAGTAATAAAAAGCCTCATTCAATTGCTGCGAAATTGAGCTCCGAGGTCCCAAGTGGATCTCACAGGCAAATTCCTGATTCAATTGATGTCTTTTCCAGCCTTAGATCGGGTTCTGAGTGACGGCTCTGGGAAAATGGCAGCAGTGCAACTCGGAACCTACATCAGTCTGAAGCCTTTAATCTGTCACTTTCGCAGGCCAAAAATCGCAAATCTCAATTCAATTGCCCGATTCCTCCCACTCCACAAAAGTATCCCAGCTTGCTAAGCGCAATTGCAGGACAAGGTCCTACATGTGCTCAGGAGGACCCACAAGGGCTTTAGAAGCCCTTATGTTTGGTCCCCCGAATGTCCCCACTGCACCTTACCCCCCACACTCCGACAGGAGCCCCCAATGATGCAGGGGTCCCAATCGGGAACCCTGCAGGGTCACCACATTAACCCCTTGCTGCATGGGGTCCCGATCGGCACCCCCACACTGTGCCCACATTAACCCCATGCTGGGGGTCACCATTGGGACCCCCGCAGTGTTCCCACATTAATCCTTGCAGTGGGGGTCCCGATTGGGACCCCTCTGCATTTATAAAAGTTTAAATTCCCCACTGTGGGTCCATAAAGGGCCTGCGGCACACTAATAGTTAAGCCCGGCCGCAGGGGTACTAACAGTAACCCCGCGGCACCTAACATAAAAAAAAAAAACATTACTAAAATTAAAAAACCTAAGTTACATAAAATTAAAAAAAAAATACTTTACCAAATATAGAAAAAACCTACTGTACCAAAAAAATAAAAAAAACATACAATTCATACAATAAAACCCCTAACTACATTCAATATAACCCCTAACTACAATCAATTTAACCCCTTAATGCAATCAATTTAACCCCTGAATACATTCAATATAACCCCTAACTACATTCAATTAAACCCCTAACTACAATCAATTTAACCCCTTAATACAATAAATTTAACCCCTGAATACATTCAATGTAATCCCTATATACATACACTACAAATCCCTAAATCTGACCTAAAACCACCCCCCTCACTAAACCTACAATAGCATAAAAAGGCCACTTACCTTTCCCAAATGTGAAGACGGGTTTCTGGCCTTCGTCCCTAGCATAAAAGGGCCCATCCTTCATTGCCGCAGGTCCGGCTTCCGGCACCCCTAGGAAAAAAGGAAACATAAAATTAATAGAAAATAAACACAACATATAAAAATAAACATTATAAATTGTCCACTTACCTTTCCGCGATGACCCCGTTCTTCCTGTAGTCTTAGCTGGCAAGGCCCATCATAAAAAATCTGCTGCTCTAAAAAACTAAAAAAAAACTAATGGAGCTTCTCCCTGGAGGAGCTCCCCTCCACAAATGAGGCTTGTAGCGCTTCTTCCGGTACAAAAATGTAAATGGCACTAAACACGCAACCCTATCTAGGCCTACTTAACCCCGACTGGGCCTATCTAACCCTAACTGGGCCTATTTAACCCTTACTGTACTATTTAACATCATCTAGACCTATTTATCCTGTCTAGTCCTATGTATTTAGACCTATTTAACCCTAACTGGGCCTATTTAACCCCAAATGTACCCAGTAAACCCCATCTTACCCTATCCTATTAACCTTTACACTACCTACCCAACTCCTACACTACCCTATTAACCCCCCTTCTACCCCATTAGCCCCCCTCTACATTATCAACCACCTCTACCCTGTTAAAACCTTATACTACCTAACTATAAACCTAATAAAATCCCTATTACCCCACTAATTACACAAAATAAAAAAACCACCTAATTACACATAACAAAGAAAACTAGAATTACACAAAAAAAGGACATTACTGAAAATAAAAAAGGACATTATTAAAAAACAAAAAATAAAATTACCAAAATTAAAAAAACCTAAGTTACATAAAAAAATAAAAAAAATACTTTACCAAAAATAGAAAAAAACCTACTGTACCAAAAAAAACATACATAACAGAAAAGAATACATACAATACATACAATAATACATACAATTCATACAATAAAACCCCTAACTACATTCAATATAACCCCTAACTACAATCAATTTAACCCCTTAATGCAATCAATTTAAACCCTAAATACATTTAATATAACCCCTAACTACATTCAATTAAAACCCTAACTGCAATCAATTTAACCCCTTAATACAATTAATTTAACCACTGAATACATTCAATTTAATCCCTATACACATACACTACAAATCCCTAAATCTGACCTAAAACCACCCCCCTCACTAAACCTACAATAGCGTAAAACGGCCACTTACCTTGCCCAAATGTGAAGACGGGTTTCTGTCCTTCATTGCCGCAGGTCCAGCTTCCGGCACCCCTAGGAAAAAAGGAAACATAAAATTAATAGAAAATATACACAACATATAAAAATAAACATTATAAATTGTCCACTTACCTTTCGGCGATGACCCCGTCCTTCCTGTAGTCTTAGCCGTCAAGGCAGAAAAAATCTGCTGCTCTAAAAAAAAATAAAAAAAATAATGGAGCTTCTCCCTGGAGGAGCTCCTTTCCACAAATGAGGCTTGTAGCGCTTCTTCCAGTACAAAAATGGGAATGACGCCTTCTGATTGGCTGAAAATCACATTTTTCAAATTTCAGCCCATCAGATGGCACTAAGGTGTGAGCCACTCAGAATGGGATACCCCCCAGCATGGGGTTAATGTAAGCACACTGTGGGGGTCCCTATCGGGACGCCTGCAGCAAGGGGTTAATGTTGGGACCTTGTGGGGGTCCCATTAGGGACCCCTGAATCATGTGGGTCATGTGGGGACACTGTGGGGGTCCCGATTGGGACCCCTGCAGCAGGGTTTCATGTAGGAAGCCTGCGGGAGCACTCACAGGCTTCCCTGCCGTCATGATGACGGCCTCCCCTCCTATTGGCTGACAGCGAGCAGCAGCTCCGAGCTTGCAGTCGCAAGCCCAGCTCTGCTTACGTTGGAAACCTGGGTTTCCGATTTCGGATGTCGGGCAGCGAGTTTCGGCCATGGCTATTTGAATAGCTTTGAAAACGAAGGGGAAACGCAGCTCGCAGCTCACTTGCTGACATACGTCGGCGAGTGAGCTGCGAGCTGGCAATTGAATAAGGCTAAAAGTCAGTAGTTGCTTGCAAAAAACTAATTGTTGATTTTGAGTAATATATTTGTGTTTTAGTGTTTTAGCCTTTAACAGATATGCTGCTTCCTATCCCCTATTAGGTGACCTGGGAAGTTGGGGGATCGGTCCAAGGGGCATGTCCTGATAAAAATCTTTATCTGTTGTCCTGATAAAAAAAGTATTTAATTGTCTACTTCCTAGTAGTGGCTATTGCAGACAAACACATACTGGTTAGAAAAATATTAGGACAAACTTCTGGGTATCTTTTTTCACCTACTGGTCACCTAACATAGGATGGAGAGAAACATATCTGCTGAAAACTGCTTTTTAATTTCAAATGTTAGTTTACATCAAATCAATAACTAAATACCTGAAACCCTATTGCATGACTATCGTGCATCCTTTAATCTAACAGCTATTTGAAAAAGGAAATCATTTTGATGGTGATGGTGCAGAGCACATATGGTAACTTCAGTGTCCCTTTAAGTATATGTATATGTATCTATAGTGTTTATGAATAACTAAACATGACAATTGTTGAAAAGTCTTTTGAAAGCAAAAAATATAAACACAACCTTTATATTGTACAACTTTTATATTCAATTATTCTTTACTATGTAACTCAATTTTGCTTGCTGTTTCCTGTTATTTTCCCAGGTCGGTATGTTCTTGTAAATAAATTAGTCTTCTTTTAATCCTGCTGAGAGCACTGTCAGATGTAACCACCACATTCACATTCACACTTCCTATGTATTCAAATTCTCCCCCCACCTCAGGTTGCTGAAGCCAAAATATTACATTACACAACAGCAAACCTCCATATAAAAGATAATAAATTAGGCTGCATTTTTTTACATTCTAAAACTATTACCTTCTAATATTACATTTAGTTCTTCAAAAAAGTACATTTTTAAAATATGACCACAGTGATCATTTAAATGCCAGTTTCCCTTTATTTAATTCACATTCAGTGAATTAACATTTTGAATTCACTGGTTACTACAGAATCTCCAATCCCAAAGAGCGATTTTTGTGACATATAACTTTAGTTTGTGTCCATCTATGAAATCATTGATAGTAACCTTAGCATAACTGCTTTAAACATTTTTATAATATCACTCAGGATTATGAATCTGATTATTATCACTATTGATTTTTATTATTATGTTATTAGTATATTTTATTTTTTATATTTTTATATTGTTATTTTATATATTTCTTAGACATATTTACGTAAATTTGTTCCATATCTCTGTTCACATTTGCAACCATTTTAACTGTACCACAAGTATATTTTCATCTTTTTGACTAATCCAATAAAGTTAAGCTGTTGAACAAGCAAGGATACAATATAATTACCATGACACTGCATTTAATATATTCAGCGTTCATTAAATGTACATAGAAAATATTTTTTCTTTGTTGGATCTGCTAGAGGTTATTTTAAAATGATTCACACCGTGTTTCATTGACAAATAAACTGCTTGGAATGTATAATGGTTTAAGTGGGCATGTCCCTGGCAGCCAATGAGAAGCAATAGAAATGAATGAGTCGTCTGCATCAGCAATTAATTTAACACACAATTGTATGATTACTGCATTTCCTGAACATTTCAATGAAGCTTTACCAATTTTGAATGTGAAATTACTTTTTAATCTTAAAATGTACACTGTTAAATGCATGATAGATTTTGGGAGTTTCATTGAAAGGAGTTACAATGATATAAATATGTATAATTAGGCAGAGAAAAAGACACAAAGCTAGTTTTCAATTAGGAGCATTTGTTTAATGCATCCATTGTATTTTGATGAAAGTTGTGTGTGGGAGGTGCATTTATGCGTCTGGAGAACAGAGGTTGCATTTATTGATGTAAGCTGCCTCCTTCAGGGTCAGTGAGTACTTATCTAATAAATACCCATACTTCTCTCTGTTTCTTTCTCCTCCACCACTTCCTTCACTCATAATTAAAAATACAGACCCCTCATGACATAACTCTCAGAAAGTATTTCAACTCAAGATTGAATCCTCTAATCCAAAATTCTAATTTCCACAAAAAAAATTATATATTCATGGCTTACACAGCTGCTAATGTTTGTTCATTATATACTTCACAAATAAAGGACATTTTTCTTGTACTGCAGTGGTCCTCTAACTTTAATGCAGCAAGCATAGTCACATGACTTTGCCTGAAGCACTGAAATAGCATCTTTCTTTAAGAACCCATTGATGTAACACCACTGCTTGGCTGGTATCTAAAATTAATTTTTTTACCATCTGTGGTCTGATGGGAGGAATAGAACACACTTCTCTATTCAAATTACTTCTTTTGATTTTCAAACCCAAAAAGATCTGAGATGTCACCAGGTAACTGTTGATGGTCAGGAGACATACTAGGTTACTGCTCAGTAAAAAGACTATTTTTAGTCAGCAGTTACATAAATAGTCACCAAAGGGCCTCCATTCTGATAAGAATGTCATTGTGCAAAGTTAACATCAAGCAGGCCAACAGAAAAGAGATAGGTTGAAGACTTTAAGGCAACTCAAAATTATGTTGAGGGCTGAATTCTCAAGGTTACTTATACTTATTTATGCGTTGTCTTTAAGTGTCTTCTTTGCTGCTTCTGCTACAGGTTAACAAAACCTATACCAAGAAAAATTTTACAAACCAGTAAAAAGTGCCTATTAAGAAAAGGGGAAGGAGGTGCTATATGTCTGAATAGTAACAAGCTAATGGTTTGTATATACATAATGTGTGTTTATGTGTACAAATAGATAGATACAATTGTAAAAGCTTCTGTTGTGTATGATAAGGTCACACATACAGTCTTGCACACACACATATAATATGTATATAAACATAGTGCACGATTCAATTGAGCAATCGTAAGTTACCGGAGACCGTAAATTAATTTACTATTCAATTGCAGTCTTTTTGCTGGCTCCCGATGGTTTATGGATTACGGGCTTGAAAACTAAGTGATGTTAAACCCGGAACTTACAGCCTCTCAAAGCTTTTGATCTTTTACTTCCGCAAGAGTTAGGATCGCTAAAATCGCAAATCACTATTTGTCATGCTAGCCCTGAATTTTGGACTATTTGCTGGACTCTTTTGGGCTTATTGTGTCATGGAATATTGCTTATATAATATAAAGTTAAGGCAGTCACATAGGAGAAAAACTAGTTAAAAAAAAAAGTTAAGTTCTATTATGTGGATATGGCCCCAGATGAAACAAGAGACAATGTAATCAGGGCCTCTCTTAGAATGTTTAGTTATCAAAGATAAGAGATAAGAGGCTAGATCCTGCAATCTCTGGGCAGTGGCAGCAAATACCAAATGGAAAGATCAAACAAGTATTAGCAATAGGACACCGCCTGGCCGCCAACGAGGGGGTTGGTAATCGTAGTAACGGTGGAAAGAGGGCCATGTTTTTTTTTTTATTGCTTTTGGGGAAAATGTGTCTGAAGGGTGAATAAAGTTCAGTTGTTCCTGGAAATACATAGTTAATGGTGTGCTTTCTTGAGTTATTTCCTAGCTGTATTCCTGCTGCTGAAAAAAGGTAGAGGTTACAGGGGAGTGTCTGGCTAAGGTCCTGCTGACTAACAGATGGGATTCCAAATGAACGAAAATGATACTGTGGGTACGATCGACTCTACTAAGCATGCAAAAGCCTCATAAGAATAGCAGATCATTACAAGTAGTGGCAGTGAAGGGAAATCCCTTTTATTATCCAAAAGACAGCTACCATGGTCTGCTACTTCGACCTACCCATTGATGATCTTCATGCCCTGGTCAAAGAGAAGGGGATAAAAGTTCCTGGGACCAGAGACCAAGAGGCACTGGTGGACGAGCTGCTATGCTATCATGGGGACCAGTTTGCTCAAGAGGTGGATACCCGGAGGAGTGGGGAAGGTGGCCAACCATCCAGGCTACCCACACAGATGCCCCATGACTCAGACAAGGTAACCAGATGCCTCACACTAACCTGTGCCTTCCTGTCCACTAAACCATCCTTCACTGAACTGAATGAGATGAGGAGGTCAATTGCCCAGGAGGTACATGGTGAGCAGGGACATCCAGTGGGCTACTGTCCATCTCCATCAGGACTTTTCTGTTCTGGAGTGTGGTCAGGAGGAAAGGGGACACCCACACTGAGTTGGTCTGGAGGATCAGGACTGCCCTAGAGAATTGGTGGAAGGCTAAGAAGATTCGTACCTTGGAGGATACTAAACAGGTAATTATGATGGAGCATTTTTTTCATATTTGCCCAGAGACCATGCAGGAGTGGATAGGGGATGAGCAGCTGGATACTGTAGAGGAAGCTGGAAGTTTAGCTGGTTAGCTCCAGTATGAGGATGTGAGAGGTCGGAAACCTGTCCATACCGTCCACCCACCCCAACCTGCTAAGCCACCTGCATCAGGGCCTTGCAACCCTACATACCCCCTCACAGGGATCTGGATACTACCCAGGGGGAGCCAGGGGTTTGGATACCCCCTAAACTCACAACAAGGGCCAGTGGTCAGCCACAGGGGCAGGAGTGCAATGCAGGACCTACTTGTTTTACTTGCCACCAGCAGGACCACTATAAGAGGGATTGCCCTAGCGTGCCTTGCCGGGTAGAGCTGCCTAATTCCAGGATTGCCAAGAGGAGCCTACCACCTACCCATCTATCCCCATGATGAATTTGGCCAAAGGGTCCATAGAATGCCCCATATACAGCCTGTTTTAGTGGATGGCCAACAAGTGGATGGATTCAGTGACACTGGGGCTGCCATGACTGTTATTCACCCAACCAGGGTAAGCCTGCTGCCATCCTGGACAAATCTACGGATGTAGTAGTTGTTGGAAGGCAGCAATATACCATCCCCCTTGCTCATGTGGTGTTGGATTGGGACTAGGGCAAAGTGATGCAGGAGGTGGGTGTGATGGAAGGATTGCCTACCAATGTGTGGTTGGGGAATGACTTGGGACCAATTGAATGTCACTGTTTGAACATTGTAACCCGGTCCCAGTCAGCAGCCCTGATGTCTGGAAGCCCTGGGGGAGCCAATAAACTAACAAGCCCAGAGGACCCTAAGGTAAACTCTTTATCTACTTGAGGATTTAGGTTTACAGGGGCCAGGCTTGAGTTGAAGGTAGCTCTAGCAGAGGATAGCACCCTATAGGGTATTAGGGAGAAGATTGTTTGAGGGGTGAGTTTTTTTCTGGGAGAACGGGCTATTGTATAGGATGACTCCTGGGGATGAGAAGGTAGGTCATGGGGTAGTTACTGGGACTAACCCATGATGTACCCTTAGCTGGCCACATGGGATGTAAAATGAATAGGCAGAGGCTGACCATCGTGTTCTACTGGCCAGGCTTGAACCAGGATGCTAATGCTTATTGTGACTCCTGTGATGCCTGTCAGCGTTTTTGACATGCTGGGAAAGCTGCCAGATTGCCTCTGCAATAGTGATAGATACGCACTTCCAGAGAGTGGTCGTTGGCCTAGTAGGACCCCTAGCTAGGCCTAGTAAGAATGGGAAGAGGTATATCCTCACAGTAGAGGACTATGCCACCAGGTACCCAGAGGCAGTGGCTATAGAGAATATTTCTGCCCGTACTGTAGCTGGAGCCCTGTTGGTAGTGTTCTCTAGGATGGTTTTACCTCGGGATATTTTGGAATTAAGCACCTCAAATCAATGGTTTATGTGAGAGCTTCAATGGCACTCTCACACATATGCTTAGGGCCTTAACTGATCAGGAAAAGGATTAAGAGAAACTGTTGCCATACCTTCGCTTTGCCTACCATGAGTTTCCCCAGGAGTCCACAGGGTATTCCCCTTTTTAACTCCTGTATGGGTTGCCTTTTATGAGGGCCACTGGACCCATGCCAGTAGAAACCCGTGCCAGTAGTCCCCTATGTTCTTGCCTTTAGAGAGCAGATAGCCAACCTCATGGGAAGGGTCAGGGAGAATGTTCTGAGTGCCCAAATGCATAAAAAAAAGTTTTTTGACCAGGGGACCCAGGAGAGAGAAGTAGAGGAGGGTCAGAAAGTGTTAATGCTGGTCCCCCACCCTCAGGATAAACTCCAGGCTTCCTGGGAAGGGCCTCACAAGATTGCCTATAAGGTCAGCCCCACCACCTATGTGGTAGCCCTTGATGAGCTCTGTAGAGTCACTAGAGTGGCTCATATCAATAGATTTAAAGGGGTATCAGCGCAGACCACAAGCAATTTGTGCCATCTGCCTTCCCACTGGCAGTAACCTTGAGGAAGGGCTACTGCCCGACCTGTTGGAACAAGCACAGAATTCATCCAAGGCTGAGTTTGTTAAATTGTTCCCTAATCTGACCCAGGCCCAGCAAGAAGCACTGAATACTGAGCTGGATAACTTCCCCATTTATTTTCCCATCTTCCGGGCAAAACTTCCTTCCCTAGCCACGAGATTGTCCTCCACTTAAGAAACCCCTTTGCAGGGTTCCAGAGTCATTGAGAGCCAGCATCTGTAGAGAATTAGATGAAATGCTGCGGCTCAAAGTTATCCAGCCCTCTAAGACCTGCCCTTGGACATCCTCTGTGGTGTTAGTCATCAAGAAAGATGGCACAACTAGGTTCTGTTTGGATTATTGTAAGCTCAATGACAAAAGCAGAACTGACGCTTACCCCATTCCTCGTATGGACAAGTTGTTACACCAGTTGGGGGCTGCTACTTATGTAACTACACTGGATCTGTCAAAGGGTTAATGGCAGATTCCCCTTGCGGAGCCTTCCAGGGAGAAGTCAGCATTTGTTACTTCATTTTATTTCTTCAACCTTTGAGAGACTGGTGGATCAGTTGCTGAATGGTCACCAGGAGTATGCCCAAGCCTACTTGGATGATATAGCAATATTCAATGCTACCTTGGAAGAACACCTGACCCACCTCAGACAGGTATTAGGGGCTATTCAGGAAGCAGGTCTTACTATTCTCCCTGACAAGTGTCAATGGGCAAGGACTGAAGTACAGTACCTAGGGCATAGAGTGGGTAGGGGGCAGATTAGACCTGAGCCAGCTAAGGTAGAGGGGATAGCTGCCTGGCCCACACCCAAGACTAAAAAAATAGGTGAGAGCTTTCCAGGAAACTGTGGGGTATTACCGAAAATATGTTCCTCATTACAGTGCCCTGGCAAAGCCCCTGACAGACCTCACCAAGAAGGGACACCGAAGGAGGTGGTGTGGACCCAAGTCTGTGAAGCCACCTTCCATGCCCTCCAACAAGCTCTGATGTCCTCTCCAGTCTTGGCCACCCCTGACTACCACAGACCCTTTATCGTTGACACAGATGCTTCCACTTATGGACTTGGAGCTGTGCTGAGCCAGGTAGATGTGAAGGGAGAAGAGCACCCTGTTGCCTACCTCAGTAGGAAGCTTCTGCCCAGGGAGTTGATTTACTCAGTCATTGAGAAGGAATGCCTGGCAGTAGTGTGGGCCTTAAGGAAACTGCAGCCATACCTGTATGGACAAGAATTCACCCTGGTCACTGACCACAACCCACTGGTATGGCTAACTCGAGTAGCAGGGGACAATAGGGCTTAGCCCTCCAAGCTTATAACTTCACCATTAAATATCGGAGTGGTAAGGCACATGGCAATGCAGATGGCCTGTCCAGACAAGATGACAAGTATTGGTCAAGTTAGGCAGTCATTCATCAGGAATTGCTCCCACACTTGACCGTCTGGAAGGGGGGAGTAATGTCACGGTATCCCTGGATTTTGGCTATTTGCTGGACTCTTTTGGGCTTACCGTGACTGTCATGGCATATTGCCTATATAATATAAGTTAAGGCAGTCACATAGGAGATAAATGGTTAAATTATATTATGTGGATATGGCCCAGATGAAACAAGAGGTATTGTAATCAGGACTCTCTTAGAAGGTTTAGTTATTAAAGAATGTCAAAAAATTAGATAAGAGGCTAGATCCTGTAATCTGGGGCAGGGGCAGCAAATACCAGATGGGAAGATCAAACAAGTCTTAGCAATAGAACACCGCCTGGCCTGCCAACGAAGGGGGTGGTAATACAGTTACGATGTGAAGGCCATTTGTTTTTTTTATTGGTTTTGGGGAAAATGTGTCTGAAGGGTGAATAAAGTTCAGTTGCTCCTGGAAATACATAGTTAATGGTGTGCTTCCTTGAGTTATTTTATAGCTGTATTCCTGCTGCTGAAAAAAGGCAGAGGTTACTGGGAAGTGTCTGGCTAAGGGTCTGCTGACTTACAGAGGGGATTCCAAACAAACTCAAACGATACTGCGGGGTACGACTCTACTAAGCCTTCCCAAGGGCCACAAGAATAGCAGATCGTTACACTATTCAATTGCTCCAATTCCCCAACGCCTCAAATGGTTTCACACCTGTAAAAGGAAATGTAGGAGAAAACCCTATGAGTACAGTCGCAAACTTGCAAATTGGTAGTAAAAAAAACATTTTTATGTTTCATTTCTGGAGTATATCGATCTCGGGAATCAATGAGATAATACATATCAGGCCACCCATATGGACTAGAACAGTACTGGCATTAATTTTTATAATTTTGTATTTTGAGGGTTTGCGAGTCCCATCGCATATCGAACCACCGAACCTAATTGCGGTTTCATTTTTTATTGGCTGTTTTTCGAAATGGGAAGTCACGGTCTTGCTTAATTGATCATAATCCCGCCCTGAACTGCTACAAACCAGGGCATGGTTTATGGAGTCGTCTTTCGGCCCGTAACTTGTGGGCTTCTTCAATTGAATAGCACTGGAATTGGAGAACGGACAGGAGCCCGCAGCGCATACGCAGACATACGGCCTGTATCCCACGAGATGCGGGCTTGCAATTGAATCAGGCCCATAGTGCCCAGGTTACTAAGGCCCAGATCCAGAAGAGTACAGGGTTCGGGGGCAGTAAGCTCCCCTATGTTGCCCTTGCTGTAGCTTGAAACAGTGTGTATATGCACTAAAATGTCTATAGGCAAAGACAATATAGTCTAAACATGAAATTAATATTTTACTTTCTGACATACTGTATATTCATATAGCTATATATATATATATATATATATATATATATATATACTTGTCCATCAAAAATGACGCAGCAATAAAATGTGAAGCCATAGCAATGCTGTTTGGCACAAAATGTAAAGTTTTTTCTACTCTGAGGGCCTTCGGCTCTCATTGCGAGGCTCTCCTCTCGTGTATTTTTGCACCTCTGAGCACCTTCGGCGCTAATTGCGAGCCTCTCCCCTCGTGTCCTTCCAGTTTTGTGCTTTGCAACGCTCATGTTCGTCGCTCATCACAAAGACAGCTATATAGATCTATATTTTTTTAAATAATAATGAATTAATTAGTTACTATTTCTACTTAATATATACAGCAATCAATAGCCTGAAGAGCTGTGTACAGTGGAACTGTTGCTGCCCTGAGGAGAAAGTGTCATCAATGTGCCAATTGTGCAGTAGAAATAGGCTGTGTGAGCGAGGGCAAACCGTTGGTTTAGTTGTGTAATGCGCCATTTTATATTTGTAATGTTATTAGTTGCAAGTTAGTGTTGTAAAATGGCATAATTTGTGTATGTGTTACGCAGTTTGCAAGCGTGTTCCGTCCTTTGCAATAGTGTATTGTGTACCTCGTACGTCCCTGGGTAAAAGTTGTACGCGGCTGGCGGTGTTTTGCTCGTTTCAGGGTCGTGTAGCCTTGTTTTAATTTTTTCCGCAGCCCATCTTTTTTCTCGCTTAGCGGATTTTCAACTGGCGAAACCAAACTCGGTTTAAATCCACGTGCAACCTCCATCCCAGACGTCCTGGCTGTCCTCCCGTGCTGTGTGTGTGTTTTTTTTGTATTTTTATGGTTGGTTTTCTAGGCAAGGATACTGGAGTGGGTTAGAAGTTTCTTCTCCAGTGGACTGCGATTTGTCTGACCTTTCTGCTATGATCTGCACATCTTGGGTCACCCTACATGGTATAGGTCACAGCTTCACTGCAATACACAAGCCCCTTCACCACGACAAGGTAGCAATCCAGAAGGGGATTATTACAGTACAGGGGTATTATTATTATTATTATTATTATTATTATTACCGTAAACTGTATTATTATTATAACATATGAACCATTATATTATTATTATTATTATTATTAATATGAGATCTGAGTTAGATACAAAACCGATCTACAGACGTTTTTAGGAGCGTGTCTTGTCCGTAACCAGTGGACCGCTTGTATGTGTATATATACTGTATATATATATATATTTCTCAGAATTCTGAGCAGGAAATAAGATTTTTAACTTCAAATGTGAACAAAAATTTCCTATATATATATATATATATATATATATATATATATATATATGTATATATATATATAGTTGAATAATCAGAGTATTGCAGTGAATAGTGATACCTTTTTTATTGGACAAACGTATTCATAATAAAGCGCCAAGCTTTCGGGAGATAATGCCTCTCTTTATCAAGTCAAAAAGCGTTTTTTGACTTGATAAATAGAGGCATTATCTCTCGAAAGCTCAGCTCTTTATTATGAATACGTTTGTCCAATAAAAAAGGTATTACTATTCACTGCAATACTCTGATTATTCAACTACATTACTGGACATTCACGGCTACCTCAATGTGCATGGGCTAAGAGGAATAGAAGCCTTATTTGTACTACAGTACTTTGTACGATGGAGAGCTTCTATCACGCTTAGCCCACTATATGTGAAATAATTGATATATATATATATATATATATATCATTACAAGGTGAGGATTGGGCTATAGGTATAAATATATATACATATATTCTGCTTGAATAAACATAAATCTCCTTTGCTGTGCTTGTGAATGGTGACCCAGCTGTGAGCTCATGTCACTAGCTGATGTATCACTGCCCTCATCCTCTCCTGAGAGAGGTCACAGAGCACCAGTGCATGAAGGAGAAAGGGTCAGGGAGGGAGATGCAGGGAGGGTCTTTCCTTCCCATTTTACACATGCAGCTGTATGGGTGTGTAGGGGGCTGCCATCCATAGGCTGGGATCTCAGAAGGGGTGGGAGACTGTGGGCTTGTGCCTGTGATTGCTGTTCCTGGCTGCTCATAGGATCTCCTGCCACAAGGGGGTACACAGCACTCACACAAGCACTGAGCACTGTCAGGCTGCATCTCTGAGAAGGAGGCGGGTACAGGACACATCCAGGCATCCCATGGCTCTGTAGCACTGACACTGCCTACCAACAGACCCCTCTCATCATTGCATTGGAGAAAAGAGGCACATTCACCTCTGAACCCCAGGTAAGGGATGGTGAGAGTGGCTGCTGGGAAGAGGGGATTATTACAGCTGCTCTATCTGTCTGACAGACCCCTCTGCCTTTTTATTTTCTCATTTCCAGACAGCTCATTTTGGACAGGACACACAGCAGCAGATTCAGGAGAGTGTCTAGAAAGGTGGGTGCTCATTTTATTTATATCATTGTTTTTGTTTAATTAGAATAAAAAATATTGGTCTGCTAAAATCAAACCTCCTCATGCCAGTGCCCCCAGGACATAAGGAAGGGTGGGGGTGGGTTGCATCTGTCACTGAAGCAAATGTATTGGCTGCTTTCAGCTGCATCAGAGTAAAGACATGATTCTTAGTCTTCCTGCAGACTACCCCATTGTGCTGTGTGATACAGGGGTCCCAGGTAATCACTCATCAGGAGGATGTCTGAGAGGCGGAGGGGTGTGATGATGAATTACCAGGATGTCCTCATAGCATTTTATCTTGGTCCTGTTGATGTGTCTATGATGACAAAATGGCCAAGCTTTTTTTGACTTCATCTTTCATATATCACAATCTCCATCTTTCCCTTATAGAAACAGCAAATGGTTGTGTAAAGGTTGATAATGGGTTATGAGCACCTCCCCCCTGTACCCCTCCTCTCTTATTTCGCAGAGAGGAGAAAAAAAACAGGTTTCAAGGACATGGGGCCGAGCATAATGGTAGCTCTTACTCGAATTATTGCAAATAGAGATGTCAGAGAAGCAATGGCTGACATACATAGAACACAAACATAACACACGTATACAAGTCAATAATAATAATAATAATTATATGTAGTAGTTGGTATTGTTAGATATGCTATTTAATATTTAAATGTGTTATACACTAATAATACAATTACAGAAGGCATGATACTAACAGTCAGAAGCATACATTAATAGTTTATACAATTTAAAAACAGTGACCTCTATTATACAATAAAATTAGAGTAAGATTTTTACTGCTTTTAGTCAAGTGTTGATGCATCAGGTAGTGAGTAACTTGCAGCTATATTAATCAAGATATCGGATGAAGCTTTATATAAATATATCTCATACCACATGTAAGGGATGGTGCATAAAATGTGTGGTATAGGTGTTGGAAATTACAAACATAATGTATTAAAAGCTAGTGTATAAATATTGCATTATAAACACAATGGATGTTGTGTGTGTTTATATGAATTTACATGCATACTATATATAAAGGATAGTGTACAGAGAATGCAAATCACAAGCTCCATAATATATATGGCATACAACCTCCCCAATTCATTCCTATTCGTGTAGACATAACTCATACACCAAGCATATCTTTCAAGTATTGTGTAGTTTTTTGTTTAGAATTGCACTGACTGATTTATTCCTTGCTGTTCCTATAGTGTAGGGATGTGCTAATCTGATATGAGTAGGGGTAGCATCCTGTCTGGAAAGCAGGTCAGAATGAGCTGCAGGGGCTGCAGCCCTGTGCTATCTCTTCCCAGTGCCTACCCTCCTAAGCTGCTGCCTCTCCCCCCTTTCTCTCTGCAGACTGCAACAGATCAGAATGGATGTGTTCATGAAAGGCTTGTCCAAAGCGAAGGAAGGGGTGGTGGCTGCAGCCGAGAAGACTAAACAGGGGGTAGCAGAGGCTGCAGAGAAAACCAAGGAAGGTGTCCTATATGTGGGTAGGTATTTTATATGTATGACATGACTGTAAGTAGTTATTGTATCATAAACACGTAAAACAATTATAAGAGCCTTCTGAAGCTATTAGATTATATGAGAAGCTTTATTTGTATCTTGGGATAGACGTGGGGTAGCAGAAACTTGATATGAAGGAGTTCAGGTACACTACTTTTAAGCTAGGTGTTTGGAGACTGACAAGAAAATTTGAAGGCATTTCATTTCATTTTAACTATTATGGTTGTGTGTGAACGGATGACGAGATCACAATCTAATATAATATTGGAAGGAGTTAGTTTATTGGCAGGAAGCTCTCATGTTCATATGAAATCCATATAATATGGAACCCATAATCACATGTTCATACATACAAAGAAACATGAGACAAGGAAACAAGTAGGGGGTCATGTGTGTGGGACATAGCATAGATTGAGCTGTAGCTTTTGGACTGAAGATGCAGAGGATTTGTCCCATAGCTGTGTGGATACATGTGTTGAAAGATATAGTGTGTGTGGGAATTGAGGGAGGGGCTCACATTACGGCATGTTACGTGTTGATGCATGAATGGATGGAATGGATGATTAGGGAGGAGTAGATGGAGACAAGGTCTAACAAAAGGAAGACAAAATGAGAAGTGTGGATAGAAGAAGGTTGAGGAAATAAATAGGGTGGATAGCACCAGTACCAGGGGAGGTAATGGATGAAAAGATGAGTGTGAAAAAGAGAAATGTATATACATACATAAATTCACATATACAATACATACATTGGAACACCGAAACTCACATCTTCATACTCAAAAGTCATGTGTTTTAGCAGTCACAGATACAAACACAGGCTCCAAGAGACTGGTTATCTTGGGCCTTGCAATAATACTTATCAACCCTAAATATTTGTGGAATCATTATATATATATGCATGTACTCAATGGCTCCTTATTTGTTTTATTTAATCAACATACTGTATTTAAATATGCAGTAGGCTTGCTATTGCAACAGGGAATTCTCAGACTCCCAGCTGGGGGATGGTCAATGTGAAATCAGGGAGTGATTGTGTGCTTTGCTGAATTAGCATATTACTGTGCAAAACAATACTGGTTGAAGGTGCCTGATAGGAGAGCTCCTGTCAGGAACTATATGATGCCTTTGCTCTATTTATTGTGTGAGTTTGTAGGAGCTGTCCAGTGCTGAAATTAACCTATCTGGACCAGGCACAGGCTTGGTGGAGGCAAATTTCTATGGAAGTGACTTGTTTAATTTGTACAATGGCGCTTTTGTATAGCTTAAAAAAATAGATAGGTAGATAGATAGATAGATAGATAGATAGATAGATAGATAAATTTGTAATATTTATATTAGAAATAATTTGGTCATTAGCTTAATATCATTACATTTGTGAACAATAAACAAATGTATTTATAAGAATTATAAGAAAAAAAAAACATTTGTAGTTAAAAATGTAGCCATATTTAGGTATTCATGATATTTATTTCACTGACAGAAAGAGCTGACTAAATTATGATCCTTAACTATAATTAGATCATTAAACCTATTCCCCAGAGAAAGGCAATGCGTATAATGTTTAATATTTAAATCATATTTTACTTAATTCTACTCTGCTTAGAACAAGATAATAACAGCATAATATCAAGAAGTTATTCTGATCCTATAATAATGTGGGTTGGGAAACTTCTGGTGGATATCATTCTGAAAGAGATGCTATAATTGCAGAACCCTTGATAATAGTAGGGTTAATATAATAATGTATATAAATAAGTGTCCTAGCACACCCAATGTTCTATACTAGGGTGTGGTATGTGTCAAGGCATTGCTAGATGAGCTCACTGAGTGTGAATCCCCAAGTGGCACTTGTGTATACAAATTTAATGATTGCTTGGGATACTCAGCTGTTTGCTCCAGCAGCAGATGGGTTAATTACAGTTAGCCTGGGTATTTCTTTGTGTATGGCTGACTTCACGTCCCTCTGGGGCTCTTGGATGAAATGCTGAACCAAATTAAATGGTGGCTATCAGCGGCTATTACATGAACCATCCATTATGCAGACAGGCAGGGTTTCTCTTAAAGGGCCAGAGATGTCTGGTGTTTAAGTCAAATCTACATTCAGTGTCTCGTTTTATGTGCTTTCAAGTACTGATGAATTTTGATTTATCTGTCATACATGTACAGTGTGTAACATGCTGGTGTCAGCTACATGTGAGGAAATTTGCATATGCTTTTTACTATTTTAATACAATGTGTTGTATTGAATAATTTATTTATTACTATGATCCTCTCCCTTACTGATTAACATTTTTTATCATGCTTTAAATATGTCTACTCCAGTAAAAGGACTCTACTTTAGATTTTGTTTGCTAAGTGGGACTTCTTTAATTGTTACTGATAAATATGTTACAAGAAAAATATTGATTTTTTTGCAATTATTTGCAAAAAGAGTATTACGTTAGTTGTAAAGCCCTCCATCGTTAGTGGTAGCTTCAAACACAGTAGAGGAATTCAAGCATGCCTTTGATATTTCCAAAATGCGTCTCTTCCTCACCCATAACACCACAAAAATCCACATACTTATCATGTCCAGACTTGACTATTACAACTCCATCCAAATTGTACACTCAAATTTCTATTCCCATTCTAACCTCTCCTGAACGTTTCTTATAATCTGCTAGTGCCTAAACTGGTTCCCTATTTACTCAACGATAAAATTCTAAATCCTAACCCTAACCTGCATAGCCTTCATCACCACCTTTCCTCATCTCAACTCTTGTCTCCACTCTCCCAGCTGTGCCTATGATTTGCCCTTCTCCTCCTCCATCATAACCTCTTCCTATCCTCACATAGAGTACGTCTCAAGAGCATCCCTTATTGTTTCTAACTAACGACTTGCCTGTCAAAAATAACGGCAATAGCATTTGAAGCCTGGCAATGCTCTTTGCCACACTATGCAAGCCTCTTCCCCCTCTACTTTCCGGCCCTCACAATGAGTGCCTTCTGCGATCAAAACGACCTCCGCAATGAGTGCCTTCGACGCTCATTGCGAGCCTCTCCCCACTCTCTCATCTTTGTGTCTCTTTCCCCCTCTCCCTCCCCTGTGTCTGTTTCCCCCTCTCTCCCTCCCGTGTCTCTTTGCCCCCTCTCCCTACCCTGATTTTTCCCCCCTTATCTCCCTCCCTTGTGTCTCTTTCCCCCCGTCTCCCTCCCCTGTGTCTCTTTCCACCCTCTCTTTCCCCTTTGTCTTTCTCCCCCCTCTCCCTCCTCTGGGCTCCTGTTTGCATTTACGGTTGTGAAACCCTATGCAGGTGATGATTGATCATTTTCCCCAAGCCCGCAATGGGTTTCCGATTTACGGGCTTGAATTTTTTTTACGGCTTTACGGCCGCCATTTTCCCCTTGCTTAGCCATACTGAGACCTGCCAAAATTGCCAATTAAATAGCAAAGATAATTTTCTAATTAACTGGTGTTTTTTGGCGGTCTCCCAACGGCTTTCGAGTTACTGGCTTTAAAAAAAAATGGCAGCGTTTTTTTTTCAAGTCCATAACCTGGAATTTGGTCGGAGCCTGTGTTACGAGCCTCGCGATGAGCGCCTTTGTCACTCATCGTGGGCCTAGCGATGAGCGCCAAAGGCCTACAGCCTTCTGGGCTCATTGCAAGTCTCTTTCCTCTCCCCTACTTTACGGGCCTCATTGCGGATCGCGTCAGTGGCGTAACTTTTGGGCCTTGAGATAAGTGATGTTCGCGATGCACAACCCGTAACTTTTATCATAGCGTTACCGACAATCTCGCAATTACCACAACTATTATATGTGATTACTGGCTTTAAAAAAAATGGCAGCGTTTTTTTTTTCAAGCCTGTAACCCGGAATTTGGTCGGAGCCTGTGTTACGAGCCTGGCGATGAGCGCCTTTGGCACTCATCGTGGGCCTAGCAATGATTGCCAAAGGCCTACAGCCTTCTGGGCTCATTGCAAGTCTCTTTCCCCTCCTCTACTTTACGGGCCTCATTGCGGATCGTGTCAGTGGCGTAACTTTTGGGCCTTGAGATAAGTGATGTTCGCGATGCGCAACCCGTAACTTTTATCATAGCGTTACCGACAAACACGAATTACCACAACTATTATATGTGATTCTCTACCTCACTGTTAGAATCTCCTGTATGCTACAAGTATTCAAATGTTCTCTGAAAACCTACTAGTCCAGAGAAGTATTAAACCATCCTTCTTAACACAATCATCCACAATTTCATTAAGTTTGATCTTTCTGGTTCTCATACATCTCCCTCCATCATGCCATATTATCCATTATTTTAAAGCAATAATATTTTATGAAGCACTGTACACTATGCAAAAATACATTAAATACATATGGTATTTGACACTTAACAAAAAAAGGTTACATTCTAAATGAGTTTTTAAGGCAAGCTATATAAAAGAAAGGAGATCATTTGAAGTAGGTTGAAGTAGGTGGCTGTGTGTCATGGTGTAGAGTGACCCAGCAGGTTGATATCAGTAAGCAGTATGTTTGTGGGATATAGATGATTTATGCTGTTATTTGCTTAAACACAGTTTGGTCATTAACTTGATATCATTACATTTGTGAAAAATAAACACATTTTGGACATTTTAGATGGCACAATTGACAGTAATTTCCTCTTAAAAGAGGGGTAGGTTGGAGGTATTTCACAAGCTGAAATTCTTCTGTCACGCAAATCATACAACATACAGTATTTACACGCTTATTTTATCTTCTTATGCTTTTTTTTTTCTTCTCCAAATCCTCCCTGTATGTTTTCATTTTGCTGAACAGATGGGTCTCGGCCAACAGCACTGAAAACACATATGTTGAATTATGCCCAGTTCTGAGCAGAATTTGGAAGCCTAGTGAGTGCAGGCAGTGAACCGAATAGGATAATGGAAGGGGTGTAGAACCGTGCAGTGTTTACTTACCAACCCTATTTAATGTAGTTTAACCACAAGGATTAGAAATATGCTTACTACAGTGTAAGGGTTAATCCACCCTAAAAGTGAAGCTGCTGTGATCGATTTCCATTTCAACTAGTGACAGCCAGTGTGATCTTGCTTTGTCACTTGGTGATTCACTTCCCCCACTTGTAATAATGTGATAACAATATCAAGGACATCATCATTACTCCCTTCCCCCAGCTTCCCTTTGGAGGCAGCTATGCAAATCAGAATGTCAGAAAGCCTCTAGCTCCCAAAGGACACTGTATGAGCACTGGAATTAGACCAGCGTAGAAGCACATTATTAATAGGCTCATGTGATATTGTGCATGTCTAGGCTGTGCATGGAGAGCCACATTACAGGCATTTTAGGATACTACTGTATATGGCTGCTGGGACTCACACTTTGTGAATGTCACAACCTTGCAACTGACAGTAGATTTATTGGCAAGAATGATGTGTCATTCTCTGTTGGACATCTTGTCAACCTTTCTAAATAAGTATTTGCCTTTAAAAAAATAAAAATAAAAATATAAAAACTTTGAGTCTTACTAAGCATAATGTAGCAAACAAAAAGTTATATTAGTCAAAGTTAGGTGTTAATTAGAAAAACAATACATGTTGATGCCTCTGTGCAGGAATCCATTATATATTGTGTGAGAGGTGATTACATTTCTGGAGAGCTGTTTTTGATGCAATTTCCTGCTTCTGGGCCAGAGAGGGGGAAGGGGTGTAATGTGAATTTAAATCTTATCCTATTATCAAACAATGGCTCTGGAATTCTACCTGTTCCCTCCTCCCCATCCCATCTCCCCAATGACAACTACAAATATACATCCACTTTATCCAGCTCTCAGGATGTGATGTAACAAAAACATAATGGATTCTTGCACTAATTAATAGTCTTCAAACAAATAGTTTCCCAAAAACATGTAAACCGTCTTATTTTGACACACACTTGACAAACAAGTGACTTTTTTCTTCAATTGCAGTGGATCTTTAATTGCAATCAGAAGTGTCTCCAAAGTGTTGATAGGCCTTTTGGCAGCTTAGGTTTAAAATTATTTTATAACAAAAGATGTGAGTTGGAGGAATCTTGCCATTAGTGATTACATTTTTCCTTTACTCATTCCAGTTACTGTACCTTCTTAAATTTTATTTTCCTAAATTATAATATATGAATTTAAATAATTCATTTTAGCTAGTTGTATATCATGTTACCATGTGGAATGGTAAATTCACTGAAGGGAAAGACCACAAGGTCAAATGAGTGTCCTCATTTTCATAATTGATGTAAAATCTGTGAAACTATAATATTCCTTGATCTTCTAGTATAAGAGCTTATGCCAATCATGAATATATTTGATTTACCTTTCACTATAAGTCACTATACAACTATGCAAAATCCTATCCTTCTTACACTGAATGGAAGCCTTTCTTTCAACAATTTCAGAACAAGACATCTTTAAATTAAATTAGTTTGCTTCATCTATACGAATATTTACTCCATACTTTAGATACTTACAGCCCTATTTAATTCCTCCAACTGTAAAACTTGTAGCCCGCTAGACTTCCAGCTATTAAATTGGCCTCTTTCAGGCCTCAGCTAAGGCTTTTAACTTTCAAGCCTGTAAATGTTACGATTGTAAATTGCTACTTTACGGGCCTTGCGATGAATGCCTTGCGATCATTGCTGGCTGCGCCATGTGCTGCGCGCATGCGCAAGCCTGTAGCACTCTTGTGTCACTTTCCCCCCCACTCCCTCCCCAGTGTCACTTCCCCCCCACTCCCTCCCCAGTGTCACTCCCCCCCCACTCCCTCCCCAGTGTCACTTTCCCCCCTTTCTCTCCCCTGTGTCTCTTTGCACTCCTCTCCCTCCCCTGTGTCTCTTTGCACCCCTCTCCCTCCCATGTGTCTCTTTCCCCCCACTCCCTCCCCAGTGTCTCTTTCCCCCCTCTCCCTCCTGTGTCTCTTTGCACCCCTGTCCCTGCCCTGTGTTTTTTCCCCTTATCTCCCTCCCCTATGTCTCTTCCCCCCTCTCCCTCCCCTGTGTCACTTCCCCCCTCTCCCTCTCCTTTGTCTTTTCCCCCTCTCTCCCTCCCCTTGTCTCTTTCCTACTCTCTCCCTCCCCTGTCACTCTTTGGCCCCCTCTCACAGCTTTTCTAAAGATTTGCGGGCTTGGAGGTGGTTAAAAGTGTATCTTTTTAATCGCTATTGCTCCAAGGCTTTGCGGGCTTGAAAAAAATACCACCATTTCTTTTCAAGGCCGTAACTCGGCAGCCGTTGGGAGGCCGCCAAAAGACGCCAATTGAATAGCAAATTAGCTTTCAACCTCACTTATGGACTCCCTGCTTCAGGAGGAGGCAGGGAGTCCATAAATGAGGTTGGTAGCTAATTTTTTATTCAATTGGGATCTTTTGGCGGCCTCCCAACAGGCAGATTTTGGCGGCCTCCCAACAGGCTTAAAAAAATGGCTGTGTTTTTTTTTTTCAAGCCAGTAACTCGGAAGCCGTTCGAAGCCTCTTTTGCGAGCCTCTCCCCCCTCTAACTTGCGGGCCTCGCAATGAGCCTTTGGTGCTCATTGCATTCCCTTTACCCTACAGTCCTTCAGAGCTCATTGCAGACTGATGCAAACCCGTAACTTTCGGGCCTCGCAATGAGCACCTTCAGCGCTCATCGCGAGGCCCGCAATGAGCACCTTTGGCGCTCATTGCACATAAGCAAGCCCATCATTTTTAACATAGCGTGACCGACAAATTTGCAGTTACAACAACTATATATGTGATATAGAGCATAAACACTTCTGTAGATTTAATTGGCAGACAAATATGATTCATACAGCTATATTACTAAACACTGGCTGACAGTAGCAAGCCCCTAGACCATAATTAAACATTTAAATAATTTATTTCTTCCTTGTGACCATCATTGGAAAAAAGAAAACACATTACCAAATATCGTCTTTCATATGCAACAAAAAAAATGCTTTCAGTGTCACTTTAAGAAAACAAATGGCTTCACCTAGTAAAGCCCAATTGCTTATGTTTCTGAATAAATTATAGATTGTAGTTATTTTGCTTTCTAAAACATTTTGCCCATTCTCTTTTGTTTCTGAAAACATACTGTAAATATGGATTAATTAAGTAAATTCTCTCTGCTGTGGATAATAATTATCTACAAAACATAGAATTAGAGTTTTTGTTTATCACAAATGTCTCATATTTCATGGTCTGAACGTTCCAGTCTTGTCAATTAATGTAATTTTTTGAAAAATGTATCAACGTTTATCACCTTCCAAATGCCTACTCTGTTGGATCATTGGTTCAAACATACAGTACGTTAATCTAGATATAATTTGAAAGCTTGGTTATCACATGTTCAACCAATGATTTAAAAAATTAACTAATCTTAATGTAAAAACAGACAGTAATTTTTGTAGACCTAGAAACATGTAAAATATGGAGCTTAGGATAAAAATAAGATTTGATGTACTTCCACTGAAGGCTTGTATAGAACCTTATTTGTATTCAAGGCTCCTTCCAATTGCACAATCTATAAGAATACTGTTCTAATTTCCTTTAGGCATATTGATGAAAAGTGAATCCTGTGCTCATTTATCAATGTACAGGTGAGTAGGCGGGGTCTATTTTAACAAGGGAAGTGCGAGCTTGGAAGCTTGCAATCATTTCTAGTGTAAGTGTAGTTAGTGTGTAGGAGATTAAATAAGAGGAGGAAATCCAAAGAAAAGGGGTATTATAAGAAAAAAACAGAAAACAAATGTATATATTTTTTTCTGTTTTGTTTGGATTAAGGTGTAGAAAAGCAATCTTTATACAAATACATTGATTTGTTTTCTCACTGTATTTTTGTAACTGATAATCATAAATCAGTCCAGTGGTAACCTCACTCAGTGTACATCCAGCCAAATGTATGCACTGCTGGTACAGATGATCCAGGGTCCATACCTCTGTGACAGGTGTGAGCATGTTGCCTCTCTGAAAGCTCAAATTGAAGATCTGGAGAGGAGAATTGCAGCACTTAGTGATACTGCTCCACTGGAAAGGGAGGTGGTGCTCACGGAGCACAGTTGAGCTGGGCCTAGTATGGAGGGAGGAGCTGGAGCTAGTGAGGATGTCCAGGGAGGTCGCTGGGTTACAGTTAGAAGGGGAATCAGGGGGAACAGGAGAAGGCAGGCCAGTTCTGAGTTGGCAAACACCAACAGATTTGCCAGATTGAGTGAAACTGTTGGGGATGTCCATTCAGGAATGGCAATGCCAGATAGAGCTGTTCCCTCTAACAGCCGGGAGAACAGTTCTACTGGAGGAGAGGGAGGGCAGAATAGGCAGAGCAACAGACATGTTTTGGTGGTAGGGGACTCTTTTATTAGGAAGGTAGACAGGGTAATTTGTCACCCAGATCCCAGCAATCGAACAGTTTGCTGTCTCCCTGGTGCTCGGGTTCGGCATGTTGTGGATCGGGTGGATAAATTATTGGGAGGGGCTGGAAATGAACCGGCGGTCTTGGTACACATTGGTACCAATGACAAAGTTAGTGGAAGATGGAGCGTCCTAAAGAATGATTTTAGAGAACTAGGGAATAAGCTTAAAGCAAGGACCTCCAAGGTAGTATTTTCTGAGATACTACCAGTGCCAGGTGCTAGCCCAGGGAGGCAGAAGGAGCTTAGGGAGGTTAATGTGTGGCTAAAAAGGTGGTGCAGTGCAGAGGGTTTTGGGTTTTTAGAGCACTGGGCTGACTTCTCACTTGTGTACAATCTCTATAACAGGGATGGATTGCACTTTAATGATGAGGGAGCTTTTGTGCTAGGGGATAGGATGGTAGAACGGCTGGGGGAGTTTTTAAACTTGTAGGTGGGGGGAGGGACTATATAGAAGTATTGGGGTAAATAGGGTAGAGAGGGAAAGGGATGAATTAGTTACCCATGGGCGAGGAGAAGGGGGAGGGTTACAATAGACTGTAAGGAGGTATTAATAGGGGCCTCAAATACAGTGGCAACCACTTCACAACGGCAGAGCCATAGCAACATAAAGTGTATGCTTGCTAACGCAAGACGTTTGCTTGGGAAAATGGCCGATCTAGAAATATTAGCAGTACAAGAAAAATTGGGCTTAATAGGCATTACTGAAACATGGTGGGATGAATCTCATGACTTGACTGTTAATCTGGATGGTCATAACCTATTTAGGAAAGATAGGGGAAAAGGTAAAAGAGGAGGAGGGATCTGTCTGTATGTTAAGCCTGAATTTAAGCCTATAGTCAGAGAAGATATTTATGCTGGCACTAACAGCATCATTGAATCTTTGTGGGTTGAACTTAATAGTGGAGGAGCTAATTCTAAACGCATATTGGTGGGAGTATGCTATAAACCCACAAATATAGCTGAAAGTGAGGAAATACAATTATTGTTACAGATTGGAAATGCAGCTAAGCATGGGCAAGTTCTAATAATGGGAGACTTTAATTACCCTGAAATAAACTGGATAAATGAGACCAGCAGCTCAGCTAACTGGAGCTTCTTGAGTACACTCGGGGATCATTATCTGGCCCAGGTAATACAAGAACCTACTAGAAATGGGGCCATCTTGGATTTAGTCATAACAAGTAATATTGATATAATATCAAATGTTAAAATAGGGGAACCCTTGGGGAACAGTGATCACAACACAGTATCATTTGAGATTGAATACAAAAAACAGAGTTGTAAGGGTCCAACAAAAACTCTAAATTTTAAAAGGGCTAACTTTAATTCGGCTACTGGCAGCAATACTACATATAGACTGGGACAAAGTACTTACAGGGAAAAATACTGAAAATAAATGGACAACATTCAAATCCTTACTAAATAAACATACTCATCGGCATGTACCATGTGGAAATAAAATGAATAGGAGTAAATCATATCCCATGTGGCTTAACAATGACTTAAAGATCATGATGAGGAAAAAAAAAAACATTTAAATTATACAAGAAGGAGGGAACAGAGGCAGCTTTATGTGACTATAAGGAAATCAACAAGGCTTGTAAAAGGGCTATTAGACTGGCTAAAATAGAAAATGAGAAGTCAGTTGCAATGGAAAGTAAGACTAACCCTAAAATATTTTTTTAAATATATTAATGGGAAGAAGGCCAGGAAGGAATCTATAGGAACATTACAATGTGACACAGGCCATCTGATAATTAGTGACCAGAAAAAGGCAGATGAGCTAAATAGGTTCTTTTCGTCGGTATACACAACATAATGGGGCTACACTACCACCAAATAATTGGTTAACGCAGGAAGAAATCCAAAAGAGATTGGAGAAAATAAATGTTAATAATGCCCCAGGTCCTGATGGAATACATCCAAGGGTACTGAGGGAGCTGGGTTCTGTAATAGCCAAACCATTATATCTAATCTTTTAAGACTCACTCACTAAAGAGTCTCTACCGGATGACTGGAGAAAAGCAGAGGTGATACCTATATTTAAGAAGGGATCTAGAGCAAATCCGGGGAATTATAGACCAGTGAGCCTCACAGATGTAGTTGGGAAGCTTTTAGAAGGGTTAATAAGAAGACAGAATACAAGAATATGTCTATTTGAACAAGATCATAGGTAGCAGTCAACATGGATTTATGAAGGATAGGTCGTGTCAGACCAATCTAATCAGTTTTTATGAGGAGGTTAGTAGGAACTTGGATCAGGGCAACTCAGTGGATGTAGTCTTTTTAGATTTTTCAAAGGCATTTGATACAGTGCCACATGGAAGACTAGTGAGCAAACTAAGGGATACAGGAATTGTCAGTAAATATCTGCTCATGGATCGAGAGCTGGCTAAAAGACAGGAAGCAAAGGGTTGTTGTAAATGGAACATACTCCGATTGGTCTAATGTGATAAGTAGGGTTCCTCAAGGTTCAGTATTAGGTCCTCTCCTTTTTAACATATTTATTAATGACATAGAAGTAGGACTCGAAAGTAGTGTCTCCATTTTTGCTGATGACACTAAGTTGTGCAAGGTAATAAAATCAGATAATGATGTACTTTCCCTACAAAGGGATTTGCATAAATTATAGAAATGGGCGGCTAAATAGCAGATGAGATTTAATACAAATTAATGCAAGGTTATGCATTTGGGAAGGAAACATAGCCATGCAATTCTAGGGGTATCAGATATTGAAAGGGATCTGGGAGTACTAGTGGACAACCACCTAGGTAACAGCGCTCAAAGCCAAGCAGCAGCTGCAAAGGCAAGTAAAATATTAGCATGTATTAGTAAGGGTATGGAAGCAAGGGAAGCAAATATAATTCTGCCACTATACAAATCTCTAGTACGCCCTCATTTGGAATATGGAGTACAATTTTGGGCACCACTTCATAAAACAAGACATTTTAGAGCTGGAAAACGTACAGAGAAGGGCTACAAAACTAATAAGGGGAATGGAGGGGCTAAGTTATGAAGAAAGACTAACCAAATTAAAGGTATTCTCGCTAGAAAAAAGGCGTCTACCAGGGGATATGATTACCTTATTTAAATACATCCAGGGTCAATATAAGGCTTTGTCAAGTGAACTTTTTGTAGCAAGAGATTTTCAACTGACAAGAGGACATCCCTTTGAGGTTAGAGGAAAAAAGATTTCACCTTAAACAAAGAAAAGGGTTCTTCACAGTTAGGGTGGTTAAACTGTGGAATTCTCTACCAAAGGAGGTGGTGACAGCAAATTCGATAGACAACTTCAAAAAGGGGTTAGATATATTTTTTAAGAGAGCATTCAAGGCTATCCTAGATAACTAGCAAAGGAATATTGATCCAGGGAGAACTTTGATCGCCAGTTTCTGGGGTCAGGAAGGAATTTTGCTTTTTTTCCCTTATGAGACAATTGGCAAAGTTTCAATGTTTTTTTTTATTCTGTTTGCCTTCCTCTGGATCAATTAACAATTAATAATAAATAGTCCACATTGAAAAGATCAATAGAGATCTAAAAAGGTTGAACTTGACGGACTAACTCTTTATTCATCCTCCAATACTATACTATTAATAATTATTTATTCAACAAATTAATTAATAACTAATCCACATATTGCAGATCAGAGGATATCTTAACAGGTTGAACTTGATGGACTGAAAGTCTTTTTTCAACCTTAATTACTATGTAACTATGTACTATGTAACTATGAATAAGATGGGAATTATCATAGCTATGTAGAGGAAAACAGGGACATTGCAAACTGAAAGAATATGTCTGCTCTGTTTCTTTAGCTAACTTTGAGTCGGATGTATTTCCATTGAGATGTGCTTCATTAAGTGATAATATAATTAGCACAGGGCTTTTTTCAGAAGTTGAGGTTTTACTAGCATTATCAAAATGAAAAGAGAACAAGTCAATGGGTCCAGCCAATGTACATCCAAGGATGTTGAAGGAATATAGATTGTCACTTACCGTACCATTGGCTTAACTTTATAATAAATCATTAGTTTCACATGACTGCAAAATTGTTAATCTAATACCACTACATAAAAAGGTAGTATGGGATGCTCAAGTAACTGCAGACATTAAGTTTGACATCATGTCTGTAAATTAACAGTGACACCTCGAGAGCTTACATTCTACAGGAGATTGTTACGAAAGTGATATAAGTGTAGTGGGTGAGATGAGTAACTAGTAGTTTCTGTTTGGCTATGGGGAAGTGGCTGTGTGTCATGTTGAAGAAGGAACCAGCTGCTCTATAGGTGATGGGCTTCCTTGAAAATCTGAGTTTATAAAGACCCCAAACTCTGAAGATCTAGGGGAAAGTCTGACAGAGCAATATCATAAGCAGCATGGACTTACTACTGGAGTTCATGTCAGACTACTGACTTTGACATTTTTGATTATGTAGTCAAAGTTATAGATGAGTATGGATCTATTTTAATGCAGCTTATCTAGATTTTAGTAAAGGATTTGTCCCACTCAGGACACTAGTTTGTAAATTTCATAGTTCGGGTCTAGAGGGAAACATGGGGCCTATTAAATTGCAAATTTGCAACAGTTACAGAGCGATTCAATTGCTCTGCTACCTGGCCGTAAACCATGCACCCGTAAGTAGCATTTCAGAGCATGATCATGATCAAATAAGCAAGGCTGTAACTACTGATTTAGAAACAGACAATAGTAAATGAGACCATCATCATGACGTCAGTGAAACATGGAGGTTACACGTCAATCAGTTAGAAGTCCGATATGCGATCAGACTCGCAAGTACAAAATAATAAAAATGAATGAAGGAAATGTTCTAGTCCAAGTGGGTGGGCTGTTATGTATTTTCTCCTTGATTCCTGGGATGAATATAACATGAAAATAAAATGTTAAAAAATATATTTTTTATTGCAGATTTGCGAGTTTGAGACTGTTGTGCAATTAATTCTAGAGTATGTTATCGCTTTCCCCATCTTTTAAAGTGCAGTATTGGTTTTTTATTTGCTTTTACAGTGCTACAAACAGGTGTTTAACCCCCTTTGCGAGTCCTATCTGGTACCCATAGGAATTTCTTCTACATTTGCCATTTACGGGTGTGAAAACATCTGTGGGCTTGAGGAATTGTAGCAATTGAATAGCGATTTGCCATTGTAACATTTATGGGCTTATAAGATCAAAGGCTTAGATGGGTTGGAGTTACAATTTTGACAACTGAAGGTATTTTTAGCCTGAAAACTGCAAATCGTTTGCTGGTAGCTAAAAGACGCCAATTGAATAGCAAATTAGTTTACGGGCTACATTACCGGCTCCAGTAACCAACAATTGCTCAATTGAATAGTGACCATTGTTTAGTGGATAGGTCACTGGCTGAAGGACAGAGGTCAATGAGTTGTAGTTAAACGATATATAAGCTTTCTGGGTTTTACGTGGTATATAATATACTTGTGTATCTATTTTCTTTTTTAATTAAGGAGCGCTTACGGTCAAAAATTATGCTAATAGTCCATGCATGAGTCTCCCAAATGGATTATATTCAGACCCTGTATGTTCCAGCATGTTTTCTGAGAAATGGTCCCCGATAGTACAGGGCACCACACTGCACATCAGCACTACCGAGCCAAATCATGAGGGTGGATGTGTTTTGGTTATCAGCAAAGAGAGGGGTGGGGACTTAGGAAACACAGAGCCATTGTAAAAATAATTAGATAATACTGAAATACTCACAACACTGTTCCCTCTCACAGGCACAGAAGCAGGCACTTTGCATCATTCACAACAATAGCTCCCCAGAAATGGAAATGCCCTCTTACACACACAACTTCTAACTTTAAACCAAATTTGTAGGTAGCCAGAATTGGCAGACCAGATAGGTCTTTATTGCTTTTTATTTGCTGTCAGATCTATGTTTCTATGATACGACCAGCAAACAAGCATATGAATGGTGATACAAGCCCAGCATATAATTACATAATTTTTTTTTTAAAATGTATACTCTTTTTTTATTATTATTATTATTATTATTATTAGTAGTAGTAGTAGTAGTAGTAGTAGTAGTAGTAGTAGCACTAGTACAGCAACATATTCAGTAGTGCTCTACAGGGTGACGGACAGGGCAAGAAACAATTGTAACTTTTTTTTCTTTGATAAAGAATGGAGGGCACTGTCTTTGAGCTCAAAATCAAACATAAGTAGTGCTTGTTCTCAAAGCACTTTACAAGACTTAAAACTCACAAACTTACAATCTAGAAGGTTTGGGTGAGATACAGGAGGGTGATAGATGCAAGATGGCAGTGTGAAGGCAATAGATTCAAGCAAGTGAAGGTGTCTTTGTATTGCACTGTAGATTGCGAATGTGAGTGATATTAAGCTGTGGAGTGTGCAATTGTGCATATTAGGCTGAAGGTGATAAGCTTTTTTACCAGATGTGTTTTAGTGACTTTGTGAAGGTATTGAGGCAGTAATAAACTCTAATGGAGCGAGGCAAGGAGTTCTAAAGAGTAGGGGCAGTTCGAGAAAAGCCCTGAAGGCAGAAGGGAGAAGAGGTGATAAGAGAGAAGGAAAGAATAAGACCATTTGCAGAGTTAAGAGTGCAGTTGTGGGAGTGTGTTAAGACAAGGGCATAGATATAAGAGGGTACACTGTTGTTGAGTGTTTTATATGTCATGATTTTACATTTTATTTTATTCTGGAGGCTATGGGAAGCCAGTGGAGTGACTGGCAGAGAGGAGCTGCAGACACTTAGCGTTGAGTATGGTAGAAGTGTCTAGAGGAGGAGTTCCTTATGGATTAGGAGTGGAGACATACGGGTCATGGGGAGGTCAGCAAGGAGAGAGTTGCCGTAGTCGAGGCGAAATGTGATGAGATAATGGGTTGGAATTTTAGTTGTGTCTTGTGTAAGATAGTGATGTATTTTGGAGATTTTTTTGGTGAAAATGACAAGATTTTGTTATTGATTGTATATGAGGAATGAAAGAGAAAACAGGGTCTGGGATAACCCCAAGACACAAGGCCTAAGAGGTGAGATTGATGATGGCAACAGTGAGAGATATTTGAGGTGTGGCATTTGTAGTAGAGGATAGGAAGATTAGGAGCTCAGTCTTTGACATGTTAAGCTTGAGTTGATGGGGGTACATCCAGGTGCGTATGCTTGAGAGGCAGTTGGCTACTAGTGCTAGAATAGAGGGGGAGAGATCTGGAGCTGATGGGTATGTTTGTGTGCCATCTTCACAGAGATAATACTAAAATACAAAATATTTGATTAGAGTACCTAGTGGGGTGTGTATAGATGGAGAAGAGGATAGGGCCATAAACTGAACCTTGGGGTACGCCAACAGTCAGAGGCAAGGTGAAGAAGTGGCGTCAGAGAAGGGGACACAAAATGTTCGATTTTATTCTGCACATTATAAATTTTACTTTTCAAGCAACCATTTTGTAAATACATATGTTTCTTTATATCTTATAACAGGATAATTAGTATCCTCATTTTGACACTGAACCATGTGAGAGAGTGAAATGTTTCATTTGTACATTCCCAAAGTAATATTGTTATGTCTGTTTTCTCTTTCCCAGGAAGTAAAACCCGAGATGGAGTTGTTCAGGGAGTGGCTTCAGGTCAGTGTCACCCTTACTACTCTTCAAAGCTCTGCCGTCACTGCTGCTGCAGAGACTGCTAATCTATGTGACACAGCACCTCAGGCGGTCAGGGAATGGAAGCCAGCTCTGATCATAATAGGATCAAAAGCTAATGGGTGACTGAGATCTCCCAGCCTGAGCTAATGCAATTATTACAAGTAGCTATTGCTCATCTTCTGCATGTTTATACATAAACAATACCCCATGGACAGAAAGCAGTGCAAATGCATGCTTGTACAGTAGGACCAGTAATGCATTATCTCTGGCAATTTACTGATTAGGCAGCCTGTGCTTATTACATGAAACTCTGGAGCCACATTTATTAGTGTCCTACAGATATTACATAGGCCTAAAATAACACATTTTATCTAGGAGACATGCGTGTAAACTATGTTACAGTATAGAGCATTGTGATATTTATCCCAATTGCTTTACTAGCACTCAACAAATGTATTTTGTTAGGTTGCTTATTTATTAATTATGTTAAAATAGATCATACATGACTGCTTACATTTCTTAGTATAATTTCATTATCTTTTATAATTTAGCCTACAAGGATGCTTGTTATATGGAGGCTGACACTTGAATCCATTTTTAAGCCAATCCATTTCCCATCACTTCACCAGAAATTTTGGTTTCTGGATTTCACTAAATATTATTTATGTGCTTGTATGGACTTTATTTTATAAAGAAGCAATCATGGTTCTGCCAACTTCAGCATATGCAGACTCTGTAGTACTGAATGTGCAGTGTAGTGTTCTAGCCTATCAGGAAACATAGCTCAGCAGCAAGTTGTAGTATGTTTTCTAAGACATGCCTCCCTGATAGGCTACTACTACTCTGCACATCCAGCACTACATTTTCTGTTTCTGTCAGACAAATACTGGGATTATTTTCCTGATTTTAGGCAGTAAACACAACTTTCAGTTGCTTCTTAATAAAATAAAGTACATTCAAGTAAAGAAATACCTAGGTATATTACAATACCTAGTAAAATCTAGAAACCTTCCATATCCCTTTAAATCTATTTTAGTTCACTATTAACTAACACTGAAATGAATGCACAAACAGCTGCAAAGCAAAGGTTTAGCCAGAGAATTTAAAAACACAGTTTAAATCATTAATGGCCACTGCTGTACCTCTCCCAAATGCTCTAATTGTCTGAAGCACTACTGAAAAAGGAACAAACATTTTATCTGAGATAAAATTCATTAGGCAGATTGGTAACTTAGAGCATGCTCACTTTGGAAATACAGGGGTTATGGAATTATAGCTGCAACCCCTTATCCTACAGAGCATGCTCCAGCCTACCCACCCTGCGTAATGAATGTTATCACGATAATGTTTGTTAATCTTTTTACTGGTGCTCAGGACAATGAGAGTGGTGAGTATGGGTATGGTAGTGACCATTAATGAGGTAAACTGTCTTTTTTATTTTTTCCTGCTCAGAATTTCTTTGCTGCTGTTTGCGCTTGTATATTTATCTAATTCTTCGTTAATGATGACCTAAAAATAGATTTAAAATGAAAAGCACTTACACTGGCCTTTTAACAAAAGCTTCCTGCAGGTTGATCCACGGGACCTCTGGACCTCTGGACCTGAGCAGGGAGGCTGGATCCATTCAGGGTCAACTTTGCAAAATGCAGAGCTCAAGTTCTGGGGGATTGCAATGTAAATTAAAGTCACATAGTACTAAAGTGTCAGCCACTATTTTGGAGCATAAACATGGCAAAAGATAAAGGAAAGGCCACAGTCACTGTAGAAGCACATATTTACATAAATATATATTTATTTGGTTGTTACTAAAAACCGAATGGAACTGTTCATATGAAAAGATCCCTCTCTCTCTACTTCTATCTCTCCACGCTATTAATGCCTTTGTGTCATGTGCTTAATTATAGAGTGGGTTAATACATTGCAATTTTCCGTTAGTATAGATTAGATTAATGATAAGATATTTCCACTTAAAGTATATGTGACGATTATTTATCCAATTGGGTTTTTATCACCCCAGCTGTAATTATATGTATATATGTACTTCTGCAGAGACTGAGACATTTGCTGTGTCACTTTAAGTAAAACTTACAAGCAAGCAAACAGTAGATGCATTTCAAATACTATTACTTTAGCTAATAAAACTATAGAGTAAAAAGAAACAAAATTATGTACCAATTTATTGTTTTTATATTAGCTCAATATTGAATGAGATTTGAATTAAACTTAATTAGGAATCAGTTGCTAAGTTAGCCTCTTCTCGTTCTTTAACGTTTCATAGTGCAGTGTGCCTTCTTACTCTCTCTGTATTTATTCAGAGAATTCTAGAGGTTTTATATTGTTTTTGCAGTCGCTGAAAAGACCAAAGAACAGGCATCTCAGCTTGGAGGGGCCGTCATGTCTGGTGCTGGAAACATTGCCGCAGCTACTGGTCTGGTGAAGAAGGACGAGTTCCCTACAGACATAAAGGTGAGACATGTTTTACTTCTTCACTTTAGTAGTTTTTTTGGTGCAACAAAACATATAATTTGCCTGATGTTATACTGTGTATACAATGTAAAGCTACAAGAGTTTATAAGGCATTATGTAATGGATTGCTGTCTAATCCATGGAACAAAATACATTCTACTTTACAAGGATTTTGCAGAGGGATCAGAAAATAACAGTGGTTTCTTTAGATCCTGTGCTGTCCAATTCATACAGCTGCTATGACAATTCAATCAGAACTAAATATTTGAAGAATAGGTAGATTGATACATAGATAGACAGATAGATAGATATCTCCCCTTTCCCCCTCTTTCTCCCATGCTTGTCTCCTACCCCATCTTTCTCTTTTTCCATTTATTTTCCTTCTCCCCTTCCTTCTCTCCTTCCCTCCCTCCATCTCTATTTCCTATTCATTACATTCCTCCCCTCCTTCCCCCACTAATAAAAATATATATTTTTTTAATATCTTGACAACATGGTGCCTTTTTGGAGGCATACTGATATCATATGACTTGTGCAAAAAGAGTAGAGGTGCTCATCTGAGAATGAAAAATACCTCAGTGAGGTTTTTTTTAAAGGTCTGTTTACCTAATCAGAGAGCAACCTATTTTAGCTCACTTGTGCCCTTCAGATAGAGAAATATCCTGTAGTATATCAGTCTGGTCTCACTCAAAAGAGTGACCCAGCCCCGAAATACCAGGCAATTCTACCCTGAACAGGAGAAACAGCAAACCCCAGGAGCGTTTCGGCCTTAATGGGCCTCATCAGTGAGGTGCAACTGTACTCCCTAAGGCACATTGAGCTTGGAGTCCACATCTGGAGTCCCCTATTAACCAAAAGGTGAGGAAAATGTCTGCAAAAAGTGTAGAGGTGCTCATCTGAGAACAAAAAATACCTCAGTGGGTTTTTTCTACAGGTCTGGTTAGTTTCTCAGAGAACAGCCTCTTTTAGTTCACTTTTGCACTTCACAGTGAGAAATATCCTGTAGTATATCAGTCTGGTCTCGCTCAAAAGAGTGAACAACCCTAAAATACCAGGCAATTCTATTTTTTTTTTGTTTAGATCATATGACTTATGCCTCAGGTCTGGTGCTTACAGCATATTGCTGTATGCCTCCCTCGCACTTGGTACTCAAGGTATAAAAGGCTTATTTTTTATTAGAAATGATCAGATCACCTTTCTATAAAATAATTATCTGCCCCTCTTCCGTAATAAAATGAGAGACCCCTTCATTCTAGGTATCACTAAACTGCTGTGGGCCCTGGTGCTGAGTACCTGCTGCACTAGCAGTAGCTCAGCCACTGATCTCCTGTTTTATGCATGTTACAGCCTCCTCTGCTCAAACCTGTGAAATTCTCTCACCACATACAACTCCCTCATTCTTGTTCCCAACACTATCTCTCATATCATCACCTTCAGAGCTAAAATATTGTGCCACATTCAACCCTATCCTCTTTTTCCCTGATCACACTTCTTAGGCCACCCACATTTGTTGATATCATCTCTACAATATTTGCAAAATACACTCCTTTATCACCATTTCTGAAACAAAATTGAACTACTCCATTATCTTTACATATCTGGAATACTTCATCTCATTGATCCATGCATTCACCCCACTCCAACAAATCCCAAATATCTTCTGCCTTATCATTTTTAATCTTGCTCGCACACCACACACTTCCCTCCTAGCTCAACTCAAGTGGATTCTTGTTTACTACTGTTGTTCAAATTCCCAATCCTTGTGTACAAATCTGTGCATGACTTTGCTTCCTTACGTTGCCTCACTAATCTTCCCTTATGCCCCATGATGCTCCCTAAGATCCAAATCCCACTCAACACTTACATTCCCAGTCATCCTCCATCCTGCGCCGCTCAATGCGTCCCTTTTGGAATAACTTAACAAAAGGCAGTTTCCAAAATTGCATGCATTTTGCTCATGAAGATCCATTCCTCTTTCTGTTTTACCCTGATCCACCCCAGTTGTCCTGATCTGTTGGCTTGACCTGTTGCGCCCATGACATGATTTTGCCTCGGGCCCATTGCGCAACAAACCCAAATTGAATTTTATGCTCAGTCTACCATGTTTGCTCTGCACATTATTCCCTATGCTATACAACAATGATACAACAATGATGTATCACGTCTATATAGAAATGTCATGGATGAAGGTTCTATATGTAAATGCAAATAAATAAAATATATAAATATTATGTCCCATTACCAGCAATACAGATTTCCCCTTATGCATATTGTCTGGGTAATATAGGCTTCCCTATAGAAAACTAAATCTTCTAATGTGTAAATGTACAGTAATGACCCACATTTTCTATAATATTTTTTAAAAAACTTGTTTAACTATCACAATATATTTATTTTTTTGCATGAAAAATAAGTGATGTGAAGTTCAGCCATTTTACTGTCCTGTAGAGAAAGATGGCTTTGCAGGTGTGAGCAGGTAATGCTCCACCCTGCTATATCTTTCAGAAGAGTGAAAGGCTTCTCCACCATTATTGTGAGCAATGCCATGAGTACAGCTGTACAGATTCTGATTGGCTAGACAATATGAAATCATTTTGTAAACAATTTGTCAAGGGACAAAGTTAGACTATAGGTCGTTATGCACCTATTTTCATTAAATATTTCTGGGATGTGTTTAACATGCATGACAGGAAACGTGGTACTTCACTGTTCTTTAAAAGTGAACAAGACACCATTAACATTATCATTTAGTATTTATCACAGCAAAAAGATGCTGTAAAAACACAAACGAAATACAGACATTTTAGAAAATAGCTATATAGATTGCCCTGCCTGATAAGTCTAAGAAGCAGACTAGTATGTTCAAAGGTTTACCACAGCTCTTTATCAAGACCAACTGATATGTTTGTGTACTGTTAATGTGCATCTTTATTTTTTTATTTACTTTATATGTTGTGTGTTTTTACAAGTTTATATTATTCACTGACTATCTGTTTCCATGGCAACATCGGTAGTCTTAGCGATGAATGAAAGCAGCCATTTTATTCTCCCTTTGAGGAAAATTGTAATAACTGCTGTTACCCAAACATCCTGCAGACAATAAAAGAAACAGCATTGGTAAATTCAGTAGTAATATCATTTTTAAGTGCAAAATAACAAAAACAAATAAGGTGTATATCCCTCCCCCAAACACACACAAACTTGTTGACCAGTATATGGTCAGCCTCTACTGACTTTGTCATATCTATCTTGCTGATCTGTCAGCAAGGAATAAAGTCATTTGTCAGCAGGAGAGCCCTAAAAGATAAGAGTATTGTGCTGGGCAGAGTAGCCCATGCACCTCTTGCTTATGCACAGTGAGAGATGTGATCTTTGAATACACACAGCTCTCAGACAATAAGGGGACTGCTTCCAGCTTAGCTTATAAATAGCAACAGCTGAGAAAATGAGGCCACAGCTTATGCTGCCAGGACGAAAACAAGCAGCGGAGGAGAGCTATGTGCACCGCTCAGGAGCGATTGCAGAGAATAAGCTCTCCCCCTTACCCCAGATTCCCTTTTGATCCTGTAAATCCTGGTGTGCATGTGACCCACAGACAGACCTGAGTGGCCCTCTCCCCTGCATGAGCAGATTACACACACAACACAGGCTCAGCCTCTAGTTTTACACTACTTAAGACAATGTTTTGTTGTCCCTGGAATATGAGGTTGTTTTATTGTCTGCAGCGGTGTAGCACAAGATGCTGTGTATAGCAGTAATCATTATTGTCTTATTGGACAATATATTGAAATGTATTACACAGCAGCCATGTACCCACATACATCACAATACCTCTCTAAATGTAATATGAAACAAAGCAAAGTACAGACTATGGTCTGAATCCTTAAAGCAGGTAGATAGATCACCATCTGTGTAGGTCTATGTATGTTTATGTTGGTGTACAGCATCACTATTAACCACAATTTACACTACATAATTTCTTATTCCAATGTGAATATGTAAGACTACATGTAATCTGTCTTTATTATACAAAACGCATTTCAATTTATAATGTGGAATAATCCCACAGCTAATCTATACTGACATTGTCATTTACAGAATGACACACACAAGAATAAATCTGACTTAAAGGGACATGGAATACATTTTACTCTATATCATCAGAAATTGCAATGAGAATCAAGTGAAAAGCAATTTACAATTAGAAATTTGATGCAAATTTCATGTTTGTTTCATATAACCAATCATTCCTCCAACTGCCTTCCTCTCTGCAATTAATGTATTCTGCAAAGATCAAAAATCACAAGCACCCTGCAGATGGCAATAAAACTTGCATTGCTGCAACAAAAAATGTAAGCTTAATCCTTTTGGTTCTTTAGACAATCTAATATCAGAAGGAAACGCGAGGAATTAATTATTGCACCAAAGACAGATATGAACATTTAGAGGGAACTTGTGGAATGTGCCTATAATCTCAGTCAATCTTGCAGGGCAGAGAATCCTGTTTATGGTCCATAGTTTGAGTTTCATAAAAGCTATCACAGTAGCATTTTAAACAACTATTAAATGCTAAAACGAGCTTCAAATGTAAGTTTTGTGTTTGATTTTAACCAGCCTACATGATGATGCAGAATCATTTTTAATGTTTTCTTTAAGCCCTAAGGGCATCATTCTATTAAGGACTGTAGGAGATGCGTGGCCGCAAGGGATGGCCGCAAGCTACGTCCCTATTCTATTCCCTTGCGGTTGAGGGCTCCGGCCGGCTTGCGGCCGGCACCCTGTTATCCCTTGCGGCCACCCCCACCGCAGAGAAAGCCTTTGATCTTACGCAGCCGCAAGAGTTGCGGCCACAAGAAAGCCCAGGTCGCTATTCAAATGCTGCGTGAACCCTTCCTTCAAGGCAGTAATTCGCTAAAACCGAGCCGCAGCTTACTTACACCAAAAAGTTCCTGCAAGGCTCTTACTTAAAAATCGTAGCATCAATTAAGCACAAAAAAAAAAACATCCTGTGCTTTGATGAGACGTGAAAGTGATTGTAGGTGTTAGAATTCATAGCACAACATTCCCCTACACTCAAACATGAAAATAATTTTTATTGTAATTCATGTTCAGTTTCTGTGTCCGAGTCCCATGGGCTTGGATCATATCAGACCCACAACGGCTGCGGGATTATCCTCCATCAAGTCCGTAAATGGGTAAAATAGACCCACAGGTTATTTCGGCCACAGAGGTGTCGCAAAGGGCTTACTTACAAATCGTAGCACTAAAAGCAAATAGAAAAGCCATCCTGTACTTTTATTAAAAGTGAAAATGATGTTTGGTCTTAGCATTAATAGCTCAACATTGCCCTACTCTCAAATCTGCAAATAAAGAAATGTAATTTCATGTTCAATCTTCGTGTTCTATCTATCATGCAAGTCCCACGGGCTTGGAGGTCAATCACACTCTACGGGCTTGGAGGTCATTGAAGCCAGTGGGACTTTGGACAGAAATTAAACCTAAAATCAAAGATCATAATTTGGCGCTGTGCAAGTTTGAGAATGTTTTGCTATTAATCCTCATGCCCCCCCCCCCCATTGTGCTCCCCATCATTTACAGTGCTTTACAGTGCTGGATTGAATATATATTTGCTTCTACAATGCTTTGAGTTTGCGGCCTTCAACCTCCGAACCCGTACGGGTTTTAACAACGATTTACTGGCTTTGAGGTCATTGAAGCCCACAGGACTCGGGACGGAAAATAAACCTGAAATTAAATATTGGATTTGGGCAATGTACAAGCTTGAGAGGGTGTTGCTATTAATCCTCATGTCCCCCATTATGTTGCCTATCATTTACAGTGCTTTACAGTGCTGTCTTGAATTTATATTTGCATTTACAGTTTTCCGACTTTGCGGCCTTGAAACATGACTTACGGTTTCCTGGAAATGCTTGCGGCCGATTGCATAGTTTGCAGCCAGCCATAAGGGGGACCTACTTGTGGCACCGTCCATTTGAATAGCAGCGTAGCCATAGAGCTACTCAGGGCTGTAAGCTGGCCGCAAGGAATCGCAGTTTTGCGGCCATTTTACAGCCCTTAATAGAATGAGCCCCTAAGTTTATAAATTATATACCATTCTTGAATTTCATTGGTCCTTCTAAAATAACCCCCTGCGTAAAAAATGAATCAAACTAAAAATCAATTGAAACTGTGCCACCATACATTTAAAGCATGAATGCATTCCATTTTATGTATTTCACTTAAATGCTCAAATCAGAGAACTGGGCTGATTTTATGTACAGTTTATCATTTGCACATCACAGCCTATCTTTCATTGTGTTCATTTCTACTGATTAGACTATTAGCACCCCTGATGTGATCTCTGTGCACTCTTTCTTCTTGATCACTCTAAGTGTTTTCTGAGCTTTATTTCGGGGCAGGGTTATTATTTATTATTATACTTTGTTTGTTACACTCCAGCATATTCCATAGCACTATACAGGGTTTAAATAAAAAGCATATTAACACATGGCAAAAGAATGGAGATTGTCTTTGAGGTTAAACACTTACGGTCATAGTGCTCTTTCCCAAAGCACCTTACAACATTGAAAACTTACAATCAAAAGCAGTGAGAGAAGCAGGAACCTGGGCAAGATCAACAGATAAGGATTTGGATGGGCAAGGCAGTGAGTAAATATTTGTGAGAGTGATAGAGGGTGATAAAGAAGATAAGATAATTCAAATCCAGGATAATAGAATTGTGCTACATTTAAATATATTTGTTATTTGGAGTTGTTTTTTCCATCAGTTTTTACTGCAGTATTTATCGGTAATGATTAAAACATTCACACTTAATATGCCTTTGTGGCTCCACACTGCTTATAGTATTCTGCATTTCCTTGGTAATGAAAGACCTTTGACCGATGCTTGTATATTTTCCTGCTGCAAGTAGACTGTCCCATACCTTGGATTTCAATGATAGCCACTGATGGTATTCTCAGGTTTCACCACAATCAGGTCACTTCTACCCTGACAGTCTAAGAGCCTTTACCGTAAGTGGGACAAAGCGCAAAGTACAATATTTATATGAAAAGAAACATCATATCAGTTAGATCTTTCCTCTTATAATAAATATACAGAGAAATAATACAGGTGAAATATCAGTATTAAAATTAACTTTTGTAATTTTAGATTTATATTGCAGTAATAATTGGTAAACCATTGTTCCAAAATATGGGTACATTTATTGAACAACCTTTCAAATCAATTGTGCTAATAATAATAATAACATTAACATATATTGGTAAGTGAAAAGAACTAAAATTCACACTTTTTTTTGTATTTGCTCACAGCCTGAAGAAGAAGCACAGGAGGCTTTGGAAGAACCTGCAGCTGAACCTCTGCTGGAGCCAGAAGCGGAAAGTTATGAAGAAGCCCCCCAGGTTAGACCAGTTGAACACACAATACTTGAACATAGACAATAACTCCTGTAGATAATTCAAGCATGGAGCGGTGTTAAGTGACTAGGTTCATTATAGTGTTGTTTTGCCACTTTTAAGCCCAATTTTGTGACTCCTGGAAGGAGACTGGTACATGGGACCCATTGGACAGCTGAGTGACACTCATATAACAAGGGCTAGAACTAGTTGATTTCTGAAAACATCAACAAGTAATGTCTCCATGCAGCAGCCAGATGAGAAATCTCCAGCCATCTTCAGGGCAGAGCTATACATAGTGAGAGGCAGTGAACGCCCGCTGCTTCTTCTCATTACCTGCCACTCCCCCTTGTGGATACTGATGAAGAATCACACTCTGCAAAACTAATTGTCAACCTGACAATCTTTTCTATTTATAATAATATTTCTCTGGTGGCACCAATTATAAAGTCAAGTCCCTCCAACAAATAATCTTGTTGAATAAAAATGATAAATGAACTCAAATTATACATATAAATCTATCCTAAGGCTTTATTCATTTAATAACCTGTGACATTTTGTCCCAAAGGAGATAATAAAATAGCATTAGAAACAAAATCAATTAATCACATGATATACCACCTTTTTCTTTTACCGACAAAAAGATGCACAGATACTGACTGTTTTAATAGTAACAATGGGAGAACGTTGGATTATGCAATATGACAATAAGAAGTCCAGCATACACCATGATCTCTAAATCCGATTATCAATAGGGGATAGTTTAGTTAGTGGAGTTGTAATTTAGTGAATACAGCCCAACTAAGGTCATAGGATACATAGGATACAAATATGCAGTACATTTAGGATATCATATTTATGAACCGGTTATTCAACAAATGTTTGCAAATATGTCTTATGAATAAGCAGAAAATAGTTGAAATGGTCATTATTTTGAATGTGTCAAAGCATCAGCGTGTTGAAGCACAATCTTATGCATTAACATTACTTTTACAAAATGTGAAGAATATATGAGGAGTAGATAGGTATTAAAAGCAATGCTATAATCAGAATTAAATCCTACACTATGCAATTTTGCCAATCTTTTCTTTTATTTGTTCTATAAGCTGAAGTGTTGACACGTCCATTTAATTTTAGGCATTCCACAGAGGGATCGGTTTCTTATACTTTGACTGCTAGTACAGTAAAGGAATTGGGGCAGATCATTGGTAGTTTTGTGGTCTCTACCCCACATGCTATGCAAGCTGAAGTTCATTATTCTTTTACAGATAACAATTAGTGACAATTATTATTATTATCATTTATTTGTAACGTGTCAGAGGTTCTGCAGACACTGAACGTAGGGCACGATAGATGAGTCTAGCTGAGGCATTTGTTATGGATTGAAGTGGGGAAAGACAGGTGGTGGGCAGGCCAGCAAGAAGCAAGTTGCAGTAGTCAAACCGAGAAATGATGAGAGAGTTTATTAGAATCTTAGTTGTGTCTTGTGTAAGGTAATGGCGTATTTTTTAAATGTTTTTTAGATCGAGAAGGCAAGATTTTATTAGTGACTTTATGTGAGGAATGAAAGAGAGGGCAGGGTCCAGTAGAACCCCAAAAATTCATATGATGCCTAGTTTATACATTCATCTTCCCCGATACTTTTGCAGCTTACACATTGCAGTTCTTATACCTTACACAAACACATATTTATTAAAACTATCTGTAGTTTAGGCAAGTGATTTTCAAATGTTTGAGGTTCCGCCAGGGAAGCGTTTTCTCAACTAACACTTAAGGAAATCCTTCTTCAATACTACTTCAGTACTATGGTTGGGTAAATATATAAAACAGACCAGGAGACTGGAAGCTGCAGTTTATATGAGAAACATTCCAACAATGGTGTAAAAATGTTGCTTGTGTTGTAGAAACTTAAGAATGGGAGATATTATAAACCTTCTTATGTTAAATTTCATACATATACAGAAATGTTAATCATATTTATAGGCTAAATGTGATCTGTAAACTTAGACAAAAGGCAAAAAATTAGAGAGTAAAACTATGTTTCCAAATATGATGGAGAAATAAACTATACAGATAAGAACAAACATCTACCAGAAAGAATGTGATATTTGACTAAAAAAAAAATCTTTTATCTTACAACAAGGATATATAGATGGGCCCAAGAATATAAAATAATATTTTTATTGAACTCTAAAAATAAATATAAAAGTATGCTGAACAGATCACTATATATCATACAAGCCTTAAAAAATAGATAGAGAGCCCTATATAATTGCAAGCCTGTAATTATCATCAAACTGAACTTTTGGCTGCGGGTGAATTTTTTTCTAAACATGTAGATGCATTTAATTGCCAGTAACCCGTAATTACAGGCTCACAGCCCCAACACGCAAACTATGAACTCGTAAGTAGCATTTCAGGGCTTGATCATGATCAATTAAACAAGCCGGTAAGTTACAATTTAGACAGCACCAATAGTAAATGAGACTGTCATCATGAAAACAGTAAAACATGGAGTTTAAACTACAATCAATTAGTGTAGAAGTCTGATCTACAATCGGACTCGCAATCCAGAAATGTTTATTATCCCCTTAATTCCCGGGATCGATATAACATTAAAATGAAACGTAAATAAAATATTTTTTTTATTGCAGATTTGACTTTCCCAGTATTTATTTATTTATTTTTCAATCTTTTTATTAGTAAAGATATAAATAAAAGCAGCATGACATGTTACAGAAGGTCATCAAGAATATAAAGCTTATACAGCACACAATAGTATAAAAAAAACAAAAAAAACACTCTCTGTTTAAGTAAACAATTACAAGTTTCCAGGTCATAATGAGGATCGAGTAATAGGAAAAATAAAGCAAAATTAAACAATTATGAAATACTAGGCTCCTGTAGATAGATAACACAAGAATCTTAAACCTATCTAATGTGTCTTGTCTTCTATTTTTTTCTTTTTATTAACTTGTTACTCTATAAAAAATCAATTAGAGTGAAGTGAAACTTAGATATAACAGGGGGTGGGTAATGAGTAAAGAAAAAGGGGGAAGAGGAACAAAGGAAATCATCTGGCCTACTTACCATCCAAAAAAGCACTGAATTGAGCAGTTTTCATATCAGTCCGGGTCCCTCCTGCTTCACCAACCTTTCCCAGTATTTTTAAGTACAGTATTGTGTGTTTATTTGCTTTTACAATGTTGCAAACAGGTGTTTAACCCACTTGCGAGTCCTATCTAGTACTCATAGAAATGTTTGAAACATTTGCCATTTAAAGGTAATTGCTGGCTTCTTGAATTGTAATTGAATATGGATTTTGAGTCTTTAGCACTGGTAACATTGACAGACTTGAAACATCAAAGGAGTAGATAGGAACGAGTTACGTTTTTGATAACTGCAGTGATTTTGAACCTGTAACTCGCAATTGGAATGCGAGTAGATAAAAGTAGCCAATTAAATATGTGTAACATTTTCGGGCTACATTACGGGCTGTGATTTGGACCCATAGTATGCATAAAAAGAATAAACTACATGTGTGCCCTCTCAGATAGTAAATAACGACTATTTGTGAGCCTGCTTCTGAGCATCCAAACAACAATACTGGAACATTGATATATACATAAAAAAAACTTTCATATTGTTGTTTGATAGAGTACAATACTGATTTTATGCATATAAGGTGAATTTTCTTTAAACCATTGGAATTATCAAACAGGACACAAAGAAGCCGGTTCCTAATTCTCTTAATGATCTAGCCTACTACTTCAAAATTACACTTAATAAATGTAACAATAAGCTTTATGGTTAGCTGTTCTTGATCTTAATCAGACTTTAGTGTGACACTACTAACAATGCATGGAAGCCCCACAGAAACCTGAAACGCATTTCCCCACAGTGGATGTGGATTTGTCAGGGGATTGTCAACACACATATCAGCATTTTCAGAATTAAAATCTACCATTTTACTGTGCATGCTTTTTCAGTTCTGCATAAAAACAGTGATACAAATTCTCTCATATAAAATAGGTTTCTTTTCACATAGTCTACCCTGAAGTCAGGTGAATTTGAGCTACACGTGTATACAAACATATTTCATATTCATACAAATTAGCCAATGTCATTTCCTATAAGGTTCATAGGTCTTGGTTAAAAATATTTTGCTTTTAAATAATGCTATAAAAATCAATGGGTAATTCTAGTTCAAAAATCTTGTATTAAAAAAGTAGCTTTGTGGTCTATAGTGTAGATAAACTGCATTAACCTGAGACACAATGGAGCTGTTTTGAGGAAAATGTAAAAGGTAAGATGTAGCAAATATCTGTTTATAGTGATATAAACAAATACAAAACATTCTATGATTTTGCATTTCATTTTGATTTTTGATTATGTTGTTTAATCAAATCTAGCCTGGCCTTTTTATTTTAATATTGATATTACACTTTTTAATAACTTGCTTTGATTAAGCCAACTGGCAGACGTCAGGTTCATCAACTTGCTGATGAGAAACAATCTATGACTGGCTAGTAACTCTAGTACTATTGTCCCATTGTATGCATGAGCTACAGCAGGTGGAACTTTGCAGAGACTGTTTGGAAGGCTTAAATGTGTGAAAAACAAAGCTTATAAGTACATGTAATTGTTAACAAAATGATGCTTAAATATGTAAATATATACTTAGGTATTTTATTTTCATATTAACAACAGGGAACCCTCTATGTCCCTTTATTCAAAACAGATTATTTTAAAAAAAATATTAAAGAACTTAAAGGTACATGGACAATCATCCTTCCTTTAGGGGATGGTTGTCTTGGGAATTAAAGGTGTACTTTCTCCTTCTTTTTAATACATGGACAATCATACAATGTGTACCTATTTTGGTCTGCCCTCTGTAGCCCAAGCATCTTTTGAATACATACATTGTGAAGTGTAGTGTTTCAAATTAGCCTGACAGTGAACGCTCTCAGGTAGCATGTGCAGAATGTTGCCATTGATTGGCTACAATGAGGTTGACCGCTATACTTGGAAGTACACTTTCTCCATGAGCTGTAGAGGGGAGAAACCAAATAGGAACTTTTTGTAATATTTTAGGTAGCAACAACTTAGCTTTTAATCTCTTCTTAATAAAACAATGTGCATAAAAGTAAATATATACATATGTATATTACATTCCTATTGAAATCCAGGAATCTTCCATGTCCCCTTTAATTTTAAAGCAAAAGAAAATATGAAACCAGAGGATTACATTAACTCTACTTACTATGTTATTTTAATTTATGAAAAAGTATAAACGCTGGGAAATATAAAACAGTACACAAAGAAGCAGGCTCCTAATTATCTTAATGATCTAGCCTACCACTTCAAAATAAAGGTTAGTAAATGTAACAATACCCTTTTAAAACAAACATTATAGTTAGTTGTTATTGATCTTAATCAGGCGTTAGTATGACACTACTAACAATGCATGGGAGCCCCACAGAAACCTGAAGTGCATTTCCCCACAGTGGGCGTGGATTTGTCAGGGGATTGTCAACACACATATCAGCATTTTCAATATTGAATCTATCATTTTACCATGCATGCTTTTTGAGTTCTGTATAAATACAGTAATAAAATGTTCTACTGAGATCAATTCTAAGTGTAGGTTGAGTGTTTATGCAAAGTTGTATGTGTTATCCAGTTCATAAAGTTGAAAACAGATGTTATTTTAAAAAAAATACATTTTAATATAAAAAAAAATAGTTATTGTTAATGTGTCATGTGATCACATTTGTGCCAAAGAATTCAATTTGCTAATCTGCGACTTATGTTGACCTTTTCTTTTAGGACGATTACCAAGAATATGAACCGGAAGCATAACATCCCCGTACTCTGGACCCCTCCACCAGCAGCATCAGCACAAAGTTAGCTATAATAAAAAATAATAATAAAAAGCCCCAGTCCTAATGCCCTGTTCCCTCTTACAAGAGGTGTTTGAAGCCCACCTCCCTCTTCTCCCAACAAGTGAGCTCTTCCTCTACTCCACCGTCGGAGAACCTCATGTGAAGTGATTTTATGTATGGTAATCCTTAGCGTTGAGTCATAGTTCAAGCAAAAATGGTGTTTAAAAAGCCCTTTGAAACCATGAATGCATTGTTCTTGTCTTTGCAGTCCTAATGCCCCCTGGGAATTATTTCTGTTTCCCTCCCAGAGAATAATTTTCAGGGGTTTCAGTGAATTTTGTGTCTCATGCATTTATTTTTGTAATCTTTCTTTTCTTCTGGTGCGGTTAACTCGTTCTGTCACAGTGGGGCCTGCCACCCTCTGCGATGGAGAGTTAATACTCTTCTGCGTCTACCTACATAAATACGCATGTTTTAACTTTTTATAAACAGATGGTGAGAAAAAGCACCAACAAATGATTTTTTTTCTATTTAACCACTTGGCTGCCAGGAATTTGCATCTCTTTGGCAGTCATGGAGTTAAGGGAAAAACACAAAAAAATGTAGCTGTGGATGACTGATCTTTGACATAGTTTAATCAGTGTTATAATGTGACAGTTCTTTCTTTTGCTGTTGTTTTTTATACATATATACACACATATCTACAAATATATAAATGGTTTAAATTATTTGTGACTGTTCTGTAAAGCAGAGACATCTGTGAGAATCCATACAGAATATTTTGAATGTCCTTGTGTTCCAGATAATTTTGCAAAAGGAATAAAAAAAGGAATTAACCAAAAATCAGGCTATTGTTGTCTTCTAATAATATGGTGGATTATATTACAGATGTGTTAAAAGGTACTACTCGGTACTGGAGAAACATGACAACTGGGTACACTGCAATAAGGAAACTTTTTTCATCTTAACAGACCAGTACAAACGAGATGGAGCAATGCTCTATGCATGTAACGACCCTATAACATTGTCCCCCATCTAGCACACATTTATATTTTAAGAAGTTATCTTCATACAAATATGGATGTATTGAAAGTATTTTTTCAACCTTAATTACTATGTAACTATGTAAATATAAGATTTACTCCAGATAAGAATATGAAGGAAAAGTATAGAAGCATATCTTTGTATAATATTACCAGGAATCCATTTCAAGCTCAATGCCCATGGCAGTAATTACATCTCAGGTGCCCCTAGGTAAATAGTTTTCTCGAGTCCCTCTCCCTCTGCTGTTATATTCATATTTGTATAGATAGAATGTTCTGCTATGCCCTGGGTCTGGAACTTTTTATAATTAAAAAGCCAATCCACATGAAAATCTTAGGGCAAATGAGCTGGTGTAAAAGAATATATGCTTAATATAAATGAAAAAAAAATAGTACAGTAGACTCTCAGTTATCCAGAACTCAGGCAACCAGAAATCTTGAGCAACCAGAAAGAAATGTAATACTTTACTTTAAATAAAAATAAAAATGTACAAGGCTCAACAAATGCCAGGGCCAGGTTGCATTCCACAAAATGTTGACAGGCACTTAGATTGAATCCACTGTGGCATGCCAACCTTTGCGCGCTGCAGAACAGTGCACAGTCATCAGGGAGCCGAAAACTGCGCCCTGATGACGCTCTGCGCTCCACTCTGCATCCCATCTGCCACAGAGGCCCACATCTCATATTTACTGGACCTGCTTGGCAAGGTAAGGGTCTGACAGTGTGCCATATGGGCCAGGCACTGTTTCATGTGTCACTAGGAGCATGTTGCATTGTATGTTTATCCTGTTTCCTAGTGACACATGCACACAGTACATACATGACAGTGACATTACATACAATATGCTCCTAGTGACACATGCCAGTCACACATGGCACACTGTCAGCCCCTTACCTTAGCCTTGGCAGCCTCCAGCAAGTAGGTCCAGTAAATATAAGATGGGGCAGATGAGATGCAGGCTGGAGCGCAGAGCGTCATCAGAGCGCAGTTCTCTGAGCTCTGATGGTGGCACGCTGGTCTCCAGCGCGCGAAAGACGTGCCACCATCCACTGTATGTCTCTGCAATTCAGTTTTACCTGGAAGCAGACAGGCATGAGTGACTGAGCCAGTGCCGTGTTGGCGTTACATTCCCACGGTTCAGCACTGCACCCTCCAGCCTAACGTACCTGTGTGTAAGTGAGGAGTGAAAGCTGCTGCTGCTAGAACAACCCTCACTGACTATATACTTAGCACAGCATCCTATGTGCAGCTAATCTAGGTCTCTTTTATATATAATGCTCAAGCAACCAGAAACTACATTTATCCGGCATCTACCAATCCCCAGTGCTGGATAACTGAGAGTCTACTGTATTATATCACATTTCTCTCTTCAACTAATATTGTGGATCAGATTACCATTTGTTATGTTCTTATCTGGTCATATTCATACTTGAGTTATTGCTCTTTATGATAAATTGCTTCATTGAATATAAAAGATTTCTCACTTTTTATTGTGTAGGGCAGGAGAGAACACATGTAATAAAAAATAATCTCTATGTACACTACTATTACTAACTGTAATATCTTAAGGGGTTTCACTGGGGGTCCAGTGTTTAGGATTTGGTGCTTTCACTGTTTTGACCTGGGTTTGATACCAGTCAGGGAACACACCAGCCTGAAGCAATGCAGGGTTTGACCTAGTCAGTACCTGGATTGGAGACCACCTAGGAATACCAAGAGCTGTATACTGCGGCCCACTGGAGAAGGAACTAGGAACCTACTCCAGTATCTCTGCCATGAGTACCAAGTGGATCAGCATGGTGTGTTGCAGTCCATGAGGTCACAGATCACCAAACAACACCAACACACACTCAGTATGTTAAAAGTATAAACTGTGAAAAAAAGTTGAGCTAAATCAAACACTAATATGTTCCATTGTATACTGCGACAGAGAACACATACAGCAATATCAAGGTTCTAGTTATTTTTTGATTTTATATCGAAAAATATGGATTTCATTGTCAGAATTTAAATATGTCTAGTTAGCAGAGATACGGACACTAGGCAACGTACGTAAATATACTAGTACTTTTGAGAAACCTGTTCAGTGTAAAGCTTTCTCTGTAGCTTTCAACAATGCAAAGTTCACCTTTGATGTAAAGCTAATTTCTTATAATGAGATTGATTCATAATATGGATTGCCGTTAAAATATTAGTGACGTTTTACATTTTTCCCATGGATCATATTTTTTATAGATACCCCAAGGAGATATATAGTGAAGAGATAGACTGAATGTAAAGAAGTGTTAGCTGAATATTAACTTCTGATAGGACACTTAAAACATACTTAAGCTGTAGCAAAACAATAGAATGGTCGGACCAAACATAAGGGATAATATGTGTGTCAATAGTTTGGGGAAGTAAAGTCTAACATAAGAACATCAAACATATGTTGAATGTGGGAGAGAAAAACTTACAGGCTTTTACTGAGACGTAATGGGCCACATTCAATTCAAAGGTAACGTAAAGGTTACTGGATAAATACGTCAAATTTAATATAATTTACCGTATAAATTAAATTAGTGTGCAGTACAGGATTGTGGCAGGAGAATCACTATAATTTTTATAGGTATGGATAAGAAATCTCCAAGAGCAGAACTCTTATCTCTCCTCCTGATGCCCAAAGAGGTGAACCAGAATAGCAAGATGGCAATATGGAAAGTTTTTAAAGACCACAGAAAATTGTGCTAGTGCTGAGTCTAGGTGGTAGTTCTAGACATGCAATAGGTTTGTATTCCCTTATAGGATGATCATATAGGATTATAGGATGATGATATAGTAGCCAAGCTGTTAAGAGTTTGGGTTATATATTTACAGCACTTGATAGGTTGTACTTGCAATGTTTAGTGTTTTGAACTTCTATATACTGTACAACACAGTACTTACTGCTGATGTATCGGTGTTAGGGTTGGGAGCAATTCCTAATTGAAGAGTGTAAGATATATTGATACAATCTGCTATAGGCTGGAAGCTGCATAGTGGCTACCCCCCCCCCCCCCCCCCCGTCAATTAATGTCTATTTGCTTTAGAGCCGATACACAATGTTATTAAATTCTTTAACAGTTTTGGTTTGTTGTTTTGATATAGTACATCATTTTCTGCTTTACTATCTTCTTCATTATTTTCTGCTCACCAGCACATTGGGCATCATCTCTGGCAAGTCTATATCTCTCTTCTCTGAAGTATTGGGTTTCGTGACTGCTTTGCTTCACTCTGTGGCCCATCAAGATGTCAGTTGATCAGTTAGTACAATAAGGCGCAAAAAGAGGTAAATACTATCATGGCTAATGTAGAGGCTGGACAGTGAAGGATTCAATCAGATAAATGTTACAGCTAGCTGAGCATTTTTTGAAGTCAAGGTATTAAGGAAAGGATCAGCGCTGACAAGGTATGTTCATAGTCGGTAATGAGTAGATGTAAGAAAACTTCCAGACTCTTCACCATGGCCAAGTAGCAGAAGTCTGAAATAATAATCACAGAGGCTCACCTTATGGTTTAGGCTCTATGTTGTAGGAGGGGATAGTGAAATTCAGTGAGCCATCTTAGTAGAGATTGCCCACTTTTGGAGAGTAGTGTTAACATCATACACAAGAGAGATCAGTGCAATAAAAAAAAGCAATCTGTCATCTACTATTTCACAATCACATGGTATCAGTCTGCCTCAGCATACAGAGTATCTGTACTCCCCAGTGCAATCCTATCATAATCGTTCACAAGGGAATTTAGCCATTTCTAATCCCAGCAAAACCTAATTTCTGCAGCAATAAAGTGCTAATACAAGAAGCTAACAGCTATAATTAGAAGTGAGCAAAGACTGAAATTTGGTTCTGGACACTTCCGCACTCCCTAATACATATTTGTGAGTGGCAGGCACTAGTATTAGAGGCACTGGTGGCAGTTGCCCTGCAGACCCCAGTAACAGTCCATTACATATACACTTTGTATTATGAAAATACCATTTAGCATTGCTGTGCTGCCCAGTAAAAATTAAGAACATCATTCTGTACTGTGCACTTTTCATCCCACTTGTAATTATCTGTCAAGAATGATCGTTCTGGGCTGGAGCCCAGCTGTTTAAAAAGAATATGTCATCATTTGGAGCCCCTCTAGAACTAACCTAAGATCTTGATAGTCATTATTATCCAACATTCTCCGATTAATTACATTTATGAGTGAATAATTTGGCACCTTAGGGTAAGTAACTATATTTCCTGAAATTTGTAATAAAATAAAACAAATGAAATAATTACAAGATGAAATATATAATAATCTACCAATAAAAAGCAAAATGCATCAACTGTGTCTGTGCCTCTCCACAGGAGGGAATAAATGACTATACCAATGTATTGTTTACCTCCAGTGTGTCAGTGCTTATGTGTGGATTACACCCTTATTTTCTGCATGCCCCACTAATCCCTTATCATAATGGGTGAAGTCATGGATCTGACAATACTACATCATTCAATGTCTGAATGAGTATATACAGTTGATATAAAAAGTTTACACACCCCTGTTAAAATGTCAGGTTTCTGTGCTGTAAAAAAATGAGACAAAGATAAATCATTTCAGAACTTTTTCCACCTTTAATGTGACCTATAAACTGTACAACTCAATTGAAAAAAAACCCGAAATCTTTTAGGCAGAGGGAAGAAAATGTATAAAAATAAAATAATATGTTTGCATAAGTATGCACACCCTGAAACTAATACTTTGTTGAAGCACCTTTTGATTTTATTACAGCACTCAGTCTTTTTGGGTATGAGTCTATCAGCATGGCACATTTTGACTTGGCAAGATTTGCCCACTCTTCTTTGCAAAATCACTCCAAGTCTGTCAGATTGTGAGGGCATCTCCTGTGCACAGCCCTCTTCAGATCACCCCACATATTTTCAATCGGATTCAGGTCTGGGCTCTGGCTGGGCCATTCCAAAACGTTAATCTTTTTCTGGTGAAGCCAATCCTTTGTTGATTTGGATGTATGCTTTGGGTCGTTGTCATGCTGAAAGATTAAGTTCCTCTTCATGTTCAGCTTTCTAGCAGAAGCCTGAAGGTTTTGTGCCAATATTGACTGGTATTTGGAACTGTTCATAATTCCGTCTATCTTAACTAAGGCCCCAGTTCCAGCTGAAGAAAAACAGCCCCAAAGCATGATGCTGCCACCACCATGCTTCACTGTGGGTATGGTGTTCTTTTGGTGATGTGCAGTGTTGTTTTTGCGCCAAACATATCTTTTGGAATTATGGCCAAAAAGTTCAACCTTGGTTTCATCTGACCATAACACATTTTCCCACATGCTTTTGGGAGATTTCAGATGAGTTTTTGCAAAATGTAGCCTGGCTTGGATGTTTTTCTTCGTAAGAAAAGGCTTTCATCTTGCCACTCTACCCCATAGCCCAGACATATGAAGAATACGGGAGATTGTTGTCACATGTACCACACAGTCAGTACTTGCCAGATATTGCTGCAGCTCCTTTAATATTGCTGTAGGCCTCTTGGTAGCCTCCCAGACCAGTTTTCTTCTCGTCTTTTCATCAATTTGAGGGAGCTCCAGTTCTTGGTAATGTCACTGTTGTGCCATATTTTCTCCATTTGATGATGACTTCACTCTGACTCCTATTTATCACGATTTGGAATGTGATTGCCTAATTCTGAACACAGCTACATCCCCAGTTATAAGAGGGTGTGCAGACTTATGCAACCACATTACATTTCTTTTTTCTTTTTCTTCCCTCCACCTAAAAGATTTCAGTTTGTTTTTCAATTGAGTTGTACAGTTTATAGGTCACATTAAAGGTGGAAAAAGTTCTGAAATGATTTATCTTTGTCTCATTTTTTTACAGCACAGAAACCTGACCTTTTAACAAGGATCTGTGTTTTATATCCACTATATATATATATATATATATATATATATATATACATCACATATATAGATGTCAGTTTCCAGAACGTTTGCGATGTTGGTCACTCTTTTGCATCCCTCGCGCAGCCAGGGACCCCTGAGAGCCTTGCAAAGTGAGGCGCTCATTGCACTGCGAGCTTTGAGAAGCGAGGCGAGCAGTTGAGGCAAGTGGGCCTCTGCCGAAAAACCTAGCACTTTGCCGCTGACCGCAAGGAACGAAGTTTGCTATTTTAACGGCCAGACTTAGTTCAAGCGTGTAACTCCAAAAACCAAAAACAAGCAAAATAATAAAAAATAAATAAAAACACACTCACACACAGCACAGTGGGAGAGTCAGGAAGCCTGGGAGTCAGGTTGCAAGCAAATTTGAGCCATATTTGACAATTTTCGTCAATTAAAATTCGCCTAAGCAAGGAAAAAATGGTGGACCACAAAATAAAATAAATCTGGAACAGGATGAAAATGAGGCTGAGCAAAGCCAGGCATGTGGGACGCAAACATTCAGCAGACACACAGAGGAGAAAGACACAGGGAAAGGACAGGGAGGAGATGGTGGAAAGAGACACATGGCATTCCCAAGCACAAAACTTGCAGGTTAATGAACCCTGCAATGATCGGTCCATATAGTAGGCGGGAGGAAAGGCTCGCAATAAAGGCCTTCGACGCTCGTTACGAGTCGCGTGATGAGTGCGGAAGGCGCACATCACAAGGATCACGATGAGCACAGCGAGCAAGGGGAGGCTTGCAATGAGCACCGAAGGTGATCATTGCAAAGCAGGAAAATTAAAGTACATGGGGGAGAGGCTCGCAATGAGCGCCAAAGGCTCTCAGCACGGGGCTCGCGATGAGCGTCGAAGGTGCTCAGAGGAGCAAAAGCCTCACATTGTGTGGCAAACAGCATTGCCAGCCTTACAATTTTATTCCCGTCATTTTTGACGGGCAATTTCCTAGTATATATATTGCATAATGATAAACTTTACCAGCTATAAAAGCATAAGTATAATAGCAATATTAGAGAAAATCAATATTTTATCTGACTCTGCTTGTGACTAAAGGGTTCTATCTTTATGTCTTCAACCTCCAGCTGTCTTGCAGCCATGTTCAATACAAGGCATTCTCTAAAATAATTGCAAACTCTGTACACCATCCCCCCATGCCTTGACAAGGAAATATTACTTGACAGCTTCCATGCTCCAGCAAATAAAAATGTTTTTATGCCCAAGGTTTACACAGCTGTGTAGGGTTTTCCTAATCTACAGTGGTCCATAAGCATCCATGTGTTAACAATATACAGTGCCTTGTAAAAGTATTCACCCCCCTTGGCATTTTTTGTGTTTTGTTGCCTCACAACCTGGAATTAACATGAATTGTTTGAGGATTTGCATCATTTAATTTACAGAACATGCCCAAAACTTTGAAGATGTTTTTTTTAATTATTATTGTGAAGCAAACAACGAATAGGACAAAATAACAGAAAAATTCAGTGTGCGTAACTATTCACCCACCTAAAGTCAATACTTTGTAGAGCCACTTTTTGCTGCAATCACAGCTCCAAGTAGCTTTGGATAAGTCTCTATGAGCTTGCCACATCTTACCATTGGGATTTTTGCCCATTCCTCCTTGCAAACCTGCTACAACTCCTTCAAGTTGGATGGTTTGCACTTGTGAACAGCAATCTTGAAGTCTGACCACAGATTGTCTATTGGATTGAGGTCTGGTCTTTGACTAGTCCATTCCAACACATTCACATGTTTCCCCTTAAACAACTCAAGTGTTGCTAACCCTGACTTATACTTCTCAACAACATTGTCCCTTACTTGTTTAGAGAGTCAATTGGTCTTCATGGCAGTGTTTGGTTAATGGTGCCTCTTGCTTAGGTGTTGCAGCCTCTGGGTCCTTTAAAAAAAGGTGTGTATTTGTAACGGCAGATTATGTGACACTTAGATTGCACACAGGTGGACATCATTTCACTAATTACGTGACTCCGGAAGGTAATTGCTTGCACCAGAGCTTTTTATGGGCTTCATAACAAAGGGGGTGAATACATACACACATGCAAATTTTCTGTTTTCTATTTCTAAAAAATAGTTTTATGTATATGTTTTTCTCATTTCACTTCACCAACTTAAACTATTGTGTTCTGATCCATCACATAAAATTCAGATTAACAAAACATTGAATTCAAGGCTGTAATGTAACCAAATAGGTAAAAAGTCAAGGGGGTAAATACTTTTGCAAGGCACTGTATATATCTGTTGTACATCCAACTCATGGAAGTGAAACGCTTGTAATTTTGACACTAGAATTTGTTTGCCTTGGCTACTTTTTGGAATAATTTGCAGGGTATATCATTCTTTTTTTATTTCCTGCATGCTATAAGAGGTCTTATTGGCACATTTGGTTTCAACAGTTGTATTGCAAACATTTGTACATATCTATGTTTGTTTTAATGCATTGCCATTTTGTTTTTAACCATTTATTTGTATATTCACTTAAATTTATTCTAGTATGGCACTGTGATAAAATATATAGCCGTGATGAGTAATATATGTAACTTGTAGGCCTCATATGTAGCACCTGAGGACTTAAAGGTATATGCAAGTGAGTTGGATTATGAATGTATCTGATAGAGGAGAATTAGTAGTGTATGAATAAAATAGTTTGCATGAATAAAATATCACACTAAACATTTAAACAGTTACCCTAAAGTTTGCTTAAATTCTTCCATTTGCATTCTTTCCATTTTTCCATTTGTTTTCTATCAATGTGGACACCCCCTGAAAATCCCAGGGAATATTTGCATACATAATACATTGTATCTTTTTGGTCTGTCAATTGAGCTGCAGTTTCCATTAGATTTCTGTAATACCCAGAACAAGGTCTGTGGCCCCTTCATTCACAAATTGTTTTATCTACATCTCAGGTGAAACTTCCACCTTCCCCAGTGATTTGCCCCTGTAAACCCTCCAGCCGCCACAGTGATTTACCCCATCACCTCCCCCAGCCCCAGTGAATTGCCCCTGATATCTCTCCCAGACCCAGTTAATTGCCCCTGAGATCTCTCCCTGCCCCAGTGAATTGCATGAACTTACTCACCCAGAGATACATGCACTCACACAGAGACACATGAACAGAAAATGTTGCAGGTCATTGCAGGACCATAAATGCTCATTTGCATTTGCCTAAAAGACAAATTATAATAGGAAGAAGAAGCTAAAATGGTTGGTTTCAGTACAATTATAATTTGTCAGAATTTATCAAGAAGAGGGTATATGTCTAAAGAACAACTGTGTAATCGCTCAGGCATTTTTACAAGAATGTCAATTTATGGTTCTTTAAGGACCCAGTGTAACAGACTCATCTAGCTGGCTGCATTCAGCATTGCTTTTTGGTTTAAATGCTGGGCATGCTCACATGGACAGGGTACACGTTTACACAAATTAACCCTCTCAGGAGCCCAGCTCTATCCTGTGGGTGTAAACATCACCTGGAATTGTTTTTTTCTTTAAATGCAAAGCTAAAAAAACATAGTGCATGCAAATAAATATAATCATACATTATTAATTCCCTTCTATCAGATGCAGTCATAACCCAGCTAACCTGCATATACCTTTTAAAGAGCCTCATCGTGTTTTAATCCTTTTTATTTTACACAAAAAGCAAAATGGTAAAATTTAAGAAGGAAATTAATTATTTGGTAATAGAAGTAAAGATAATAAGGCAAAGTATTTAGGAGTACAACTGGGTATTATTTGGTAGTTTTATACAGATATGATGGACTGTGTATTGTTGGAGAGAGGGGCTACTCCAGAGAACTTGATATTTATATAAAATATCTAAACTATAAAAAAATACAAATACAATATGCAGAGACTAATGGGGAAGGGAAAAAGAAGAGCATATACATGTTTACAACAGATACATCATATATATATATATATATATATATATATATATATATATATATATATATATATATATATATTATGTGCAGTAGAACTAGAAACCAAACTGAAAGATTTTAAGGAATCAAAAGTGGAAAAAAGACATTATAAAAGAACCAGAGATGATTCTAGAAGGGAAAGAAATGTGAGGCAGAAAGGACAGATAATAATCAACACGCAGGAGAATGAGAGCGCACATTAAAGTTTAAGTAGCTGAACAGAGGAAGAAACAGGAAGGTTTAGCAGAATACGATGGAAGCTCAATGAGAGGAAAGAGTAAAAAATAACACTAAGAATTGAATTTTGTGACACGTAAAAGTCCATCTTAACACTCCAGCACTGTAAACATTTTAGTAATAATCATCAATACAAAAAAAGTTTAAATTTACGGTAATTATTTATTATGATTTTTAGTTACTTCATAATAAAAATCACTCCTTAACCTTTCACATTTAAGATAAAATTACTCTTGCTTTTGTCATTTTTGTCATTGTCATTTTCCTTTAAGTATTTTAATAAGGAATTTAAAACAGATGCAAGATTCCCATTGTTGATAAAATGTCCATTACGTCCATGTAAATACAATGTTAATAAAGAAACAATACAACATTCAAAAGAAAGTATTCTTATAAATACAATTCAATAATATTCGATCACCATGGCAATTTGGTCTCTCAATTAAAATTTGATCTGATGTAATTAGAAAATATGTTCAGGAAAGTGCTTTTAATTTAGTATGCAATATTCACATTTTCTTAAATATTTTTCCAGCCTGTGCTCTAACCAGCATTTCAAATATTTCATTTCAGATACAAATTTGAAAAATATATTTAGTATTGTATATAATAATGTGTTTAGCCCATTCTGGATTGCTACCTTGTCGTGGTGAAGGGTTTTGTATACTTCAAGGAAGCTGTGAGCTATACCATGAAGGGTCGCCCAAGATGGGCAGGTCATAACAGAGAGATCAGACAAATCTCCACTGGAGAAAGAACTGGCAACCTACTCCAGTATCTTTGCTCAGATAACCTTATAATTATGCACAACCTGATACAACATGTGCCTGGCGTGCTGAGGTCCATATGGTCATGGAGTGTCAACTGAACAACTAAACAACAACATTGTCTTGTTTAAAAGGACAGAGAGGAAACAGGTAGAATTATTGAGAAGACTAATGAGTCATGGAATCACCTAATTTTAAATAATATACATACAACATATGATGCCTATACTAAGTTAAATTGTAAAAAACATCACCTTCCCATCCATTGGTTTGCCAGGCCCAGTGCTTTTTTTAGCAGATGTGTTTTCCTAATAACTAAGAGCCTCATTCAATTGATACTTTTGAGAGATCCGGGCTCGCAAGTGGATATCGCAAGTTACTTAGCTATTCATATGCCTTCCATTTGCGGGCTCTGATCGGGTCACTGGCTGCGAGCTGCGATCCATTGCGATTCTTAAAATCGCAAGTTACTTCCCTACAAGCCTTTTCACGGCCGCAAGAGTTGCTGCCACTAAAATCACAAATCGCTATTCAATTGCTCTGATTTCCCCTCCGTTATGCCTGCAAATGGCAAAAATCGAACCACAGGTTACCGGGACCAAGGAGGTCTTGCAAAGGGCTGTAAATGATGGGGAACACAATGGGAATTAGAATTAAAAGCACAACATTCTCAAGCTCACACATTGCCAATATTATACTTTTTCCATCCAAAGTCCTACCGGCTTCAACCTGCAAGCCCGTAGGACTTTGGAATCCAACCTCCATATTTCATTAAAGAGATATCTAAGTTTGCTGGATTAATTTCTGCACTCTATAGGCAAAAAGCAGCCTACATGTATACAGCACATCTATTAAAACATTTTATTTTTATTAATATCTAAAAATCCCTCTAATGATTGTGTTCACACCCCCAACTCAATCGCAGGAAATTGGCTACTTACGAACGAGTTACGGCTCCGAATTGAATGAGGCTCAGTGTGTAGATAACTCTGCACATTTTTACTAATGGAAAATATATCAATATCACAAGGAACAACTTAAAGCAATAACTTTTGTTAAAAAATGAATGACTGTTCAGTATATATACAATTATCTGCAGGTGATTTAATTTATATAGAGGTTTGGCTGAAGTATTAATATTTCACAGTATTGAATTTATATTAAATATTAATAGTTAAAGTGCCTTAGAATTGAAAATCTATTACAAACACATTAATACAAGACAAAAAAATTAACTAGTCGGGTAGTGATCCCAGAATAATAGATATGCATCACCAAATGAATCCTCCATATTATACCCAGAATTCTATATCAAATGACACAGGATGTGATAAATCAAATATACTCATGCCGCTAACCCTTGTGTATGGGAACAAAAGAAATCCTGCATTTTTCTGCATATGGCGCCCTCTCCTGGAATTAAGTGGAATTTCAAATCAATGCCAGCTAAGACTTGTGCTACAGGTCTATTAAATCACATATATAGTTTTGAGCATGCGGGTTGTTGCTATCGCTTGCAAAGCGAACGCTGCAGTTGCTGGCAAGTAGCTGGTGGAGATGAGCACTGTAGGCAAATTCGGACCTAAGCAAAGCGAGGGGCTGCATTTGCGGAGGTGGAGGCTCCCACGTCGGCTGTAATGAGCCGCAGGTTCATTGCAGGCCGCAAATGCGGACCCTCACGAAGCGAGGGGCAGCATTTGCCCAGGTGGAGGCTCTACAGAGCCTCACACGCGGTTACAAACACCCGCACAAGCGGCACTTTACCAAAATACAAATAACACGCAATCACTTTATACGGACTTACACAAAAAAATCCGAACTGCAAAAATACGACCTTAACGGCCGAACGCTGCTAAAACACGCAAAACACCACCAAGCACATACAGATTTTCAAAACAGCCATACGAGGTAGAAGATACACTCTTAACAAGGACGCTACATCATACACAGCCACATACCACATACACATTAGCCGCCATTTTACAACACTAACTAACGCAATGCGGAAGTACACAGCTACCCTAACAGCTTCCCCTCGCGCACGCAGCCTATTTACTACACACTGACACTTACACCTCAGCTCCACAACAGTGCAAACCTACATTGTATGCTTCAGGAACATCAAAACAGATTGTCAGCTCCTCAGCACAATGCTTCCTGCATATATTACTTCCAAATAGGTAAAGTATATTCATTTATTAATGTATTCATTATTTCATTAGCATACAAAAACAAATATACACAAAAACAAAACAAAAAAATCTCACAATAAACACAAAACCCATTCACTGCGCGACTCACAACGAGTGCCAACGCTGCTCATAGCATACAAAGCCTTGCAATAAGCTCAAAAAGCAGATCAGCGTCGACAAAACAGCAAAAGCGCCTATCAGAAAAAAAAATACAACAACCAACAGCCTCGCAATGAGCGCCGAAGGCACTCTTTGCAAGCCACGCAATGAGCACCAAAGGCGCTCAGCGCGAGGCTCGCAATGAACATGTAACCTCCATGTTTTACTGACGTAATAATGATGGTCTAATTTTCTATTGGCTGTTTTCAAATTGGGAGTTATGGCCTTGCTTAATTGATCTGGATCAAGCTCTGAAATGCTACATACTATTGCATGGTGTACGGTTTCGACTTTCAGCCTGTAAGTTGCAAGATTGTTGAAATGAATCACTCTGTAATTGTAGCAAATCTCAAGCTGCAGACATACGACCTGTATACTATAAGTTGCAGGCTTGCAATTGAATAAGGCCCCAAAACTCCTAAAAAGAATCTTCATCAGTTATTAGGTCCCATTAGTGACCCCAATAATATAATGTACGAAGGTGTCAGAACTTTTACTACGAATAAAATCCAATCTTATATGGTTATTATAATATAATATGATATTCCTATTATAATCTTTCTTTTATATCCAATGTATTGATATTTTATATGCTCTATACATTTATATATATATATATATATATATATATATTAATGCATTTCCATTTGTCTAATATCTGTGTAAAGATGTATTCTATGTTTCTCACTGAAATAGAATTCTTAATGTTTCTTTGTTCTGTAGAGACATTACATAAGCAAATTCCACAGCTAATCGGTAAGGTTAACTTAAAGGTTTATGTTTCTTAAAGATAAGAATATATTCCTCCCTGAATATATAGAATTCATGTCTATTTCCCAGAACATAAATTATTTCTTGGTATATATAACTGACACCCATTATAACTGACCATACCTTGTTTATAGTTTTGTAGGTCAGGGGTCATTATTTTATTTTATTTTCATTCTCTGATTGTAATTTGAAGGTTCAAGAGGGCCCTCTTAATTAATTAATTAATTGACACTTAATAAGTCTCTAGAAAAGAACGCATTATATTAAGGGTTAAAATATTTTATGACATCATTAGGATTTCTGATTGGTTGCCAAGTACATAGCCTGATTGGTGGTATCTGATAAGCAAATTAAGTTGTGGGAAGGGAAACATGCTTTCTAGAGGAGAGGGAAGGAAAAAAGAGAAGGACAAGGAGACACGTACACACACCCACACACCTCTCAACAAACACAGACTCCTGGACTGACACACTCAGGGAGAAAATTCGTAAGTACTATTTGGCGCATTCCCAAACACATAGAAAACTAAAAATGCATTCTACAAAGAAACTTCCACAGCTCACTAACAAAATAATTTATACACTTACATACCGAGAACTTCTTCTGAAAAAAAAAAAAAATATCCAGACCTCCATTGGGAGTCATGAGTCATTTGATGAAATTAAGTACAAGGACTAGGTATGTTATACGATTAATATTTCTTCTTTTTCATTACAATCTTGGAAATATTTTATTAATTTAATATAAAATAGATTGCTATATCAATATTTATCTGATATATACAATATACCACTATAATTTGTGAATTATAAGTCGACATATAATTTGCAAAGTAATTTTATAAAAAACACAAAAATCAGCTGCTATGGCAATCTAATATATCTGATAATTAATTGTAATGAAAAACATTTTCTCTTTTCAACTAGAGATAATATAATACTATAATAAAGAAAAATGATGATCTATATTACTAGTATCCTGGGTGCTTTACACCCCTTAATCTATCAAAAAAGATTATGTAGAAAAAAGAAAAAACTTTATTGGATACTCTTGATCCGGAAACTAGAGATAATATAATTTGACTATAAAATCATATGATATTAAAATGGTATGATATCTTAATAAATAGATATTTGTAAACATGCCAAAATTATCAAAACTATCTCCTATGTCATAATTTAAGCATATTGTGCATGTCTTAAATATGGTGATGTGGACTTTGTGATAATAACTGAGATTTAATAATTGCTTTTCCTTGATATGTATTTGTTACAATTGTTTATACCATCTTGTTATATTAAAATATACTGAATTATTATCTATATTCATTTATAATAAATATATTCTCACATAATACAGTTCTGTTTATTTCATGAGGCCAATGCTCCTAATATATTTTGTAGTAAGAATTCTAAATTAATCGAAAATTGGCAAACACATAAAATGTCTAATTTTTTATAAAAATTAATAAAGGTTATTGATATTAATAATATCACCATATTAATTGCCAAAACCCACGACAAAGGGAAAAGAGAGAAGGGGAAAAGCATGGCTCGAAATGCCTTTATGACTTTATAGTCTAGTGTAAGGCAAAAGTGGGTAATTTTATATATATAACTTGATAATGAAAAACAAACAGCGTTGATTAAAAACATTAAAAAGAAAAAGGGGAAACTTAAAAACAAAGCCACTGTGTGAGGAATTGACTCTGCTGGGTTTTGAACCCTGGTCCCCAGGCTGCTATACCTCTTCCCTACCACTGCGCCAGCCTGCCTGTTGTGATTTCCATTGAGACCTTATAAGCTTGACTCTGCTAGCAATTGTATCAGTACCTAAGTCTCTTCAGCTGTGTCTGGTCAGGTGTCTGGTCCTTGGCCTATATAAGGTACTTCCTGTCTATTGATCCTTGCCAGATTATTGTGTGGTTTCTGATCACTTCAATAAACCTTGTTCCTGTTTTCACCTACAAGTTTGAGGAACTGGATTATTGCTGACCTTGGCTACTGGTCTCCACAACTTTGTGATTTCTATATCATTACAGAATAATCTGGCCCTTTCATGGAGACCGCCGGGACAGATTCTGCATTGGCCCAGCAGGTTGCTTTATTTGCAAGAACTGTGCAGACCCAGGCACAGACCATCCAAGTGCTGCAGGACCAGGTAGCTGAACTGCAAAATAAATTTCAGTCAATGCACAGTGAGTATACCAGCTACAGGGCACGTGATGCTGCGGCTGCTACTGTTACACCTGCTCAAGAGGCCCGCTTGCCCCTGCCAGAAAAGTTTGGAGGAGATCGCAAAAAATTTAGGGGTTTCCTAAATCAATGCCGTTTGCACTTCATGATGTTACCTCACCAATTTCCATCTGAAAGAGAGAAGGTGGGATTTATTTTTTCCTTGTTCAAAGATGAAGCCCTGGCTTGGGGCTCCCCTCTTCTGGAACAAGACAGTCCAGTCTTGGGTAATCTAAATGACTTTCTTGAGGCCATGTGCCTAGTTTTTGATGACCCCAATCGATGTGCTACAGCAGAAGCCACTCTCCTTCATTTGCATCAAGGGAGGCGCTCGGTGGCTGAATATGCTGCTGAATTCAGACAGTGGGTTGCTGATACTACCTGGAACCAATCAGCCCAGAGGTTCCACTTCAGAAAAGGTCTCTCAGAAGCTATAAAAGATGAGCTAGCTCGTGTTGATCTTCCTGCTGACTTTGATGCATTTGTGCGTTTGGCTATCCGTATTGATCGGAGACTTTCTGAAAGAAGATTGGAAAGACAGGGCTCTTTTAGACCAAGTACTACTCCAATTTCCTATTCAAGAACTTCTACTCCGATCCCACAAACACCTACAGACTCTGAGCCAGAGGCTATGCAGGTAAATCTAATAAGAGGGCCATTATCCAACGAAGAAAAACAGTGGCGACGCACTCACAATTTATGCCTGTATTGTGGTAGTGCAGGGCACTATGCCATCAATTGCCCTAGCAAATCCAAAAGAACAATAGCTATGGCGGCTGAGGGTGCACAGATTCGACACCAATCCCAGATTTCGGATCAACTGGATTCTGTCACACAACCCTTGTTTTCTCTGGCTCATGGTGAAGAGGGTATGTTGACTCAACATCCTCATTTTGTGGTGCCTATCACGTTGCAATGTGGTGATCGTAAAATTTCAACTACCGCTATGATAGATTCTGGAGCAGGCGGAAACTTTATGGACATTAAATTTGCAGCAGGAAATATAATTCAGTCTATCCCTAATTCTTCACCTGTGTTAATGGAGACAGTTGATGGTTCTCCACTTACGTCAGGACCGGTTACACATGAGACTGTGCCCTTAAAGTTGACTGTGGAAGTGAATCACCATGAGGCTATCTCTTTCCACCTAATTTCCTCAACACAGTTTCCAGTGATTTTGGGGGTACCTTGGCTTGCTCTGCATAACCCACATATTGATTGGAAGATCAGAACTTTGTCCTTTCCTTCAGAACACTGCTTAATGAATTGTCAACCCTCTAAGGTAACACCTGTTGCCACAACAATTAATGAAATGGTTGCTACAAACTTGACTAAGCTTCCTCTACAATATCGGGATTTTGCAGATGTCTGTGATAAGAAGAATGCTGATCAGCTTCCACCACGCAGGCCTTATGATTGCCCAATAGAGCTTTTGCCTGGGGCTGCTATCCCATTTGGCCGTATATATTCCCTTTCTGAGCCTGAATTGAAAGCTCTTCGTGAATACCTACAAGAAAATCTTGCCAAAGGCTTTATTCGACCATCTACATCTCCAGCAGGAGCTCCTATTTTCTTTGTAGAAAAGAAAGATGGGAGCCTACGGCCATGCGTTGATTACAGGGACATTAATAACATCACTGTTAAAAACCGCTACCCCTTGCCTCTGATTCCTGAACTTTTGGAGAGACTCCGCTCAGCTAAAATATTTACGAAGCTTGATCTTCGGGGGGCATATAATCTGGTTCGCATAAGACCCAATGATGAATGAAAAACCGCTTTCAGAACCAGGGACGGGCATTACGAATATCTAGTAATGCCTTTTGGGCTGTGTAATGCCCCTGCAACTTTCCAGCATCTTATCAATGATGTACTACGAGATCTCCTGGATCAGTTTGTTATGGCATATTTGAATGATATCCTAATATTCTCTGATAATCTTGAAAACCACAGAAAACAGGTCCGTATAGTTCTAGAGCGCCTTCGTACCCACCGCCTATACATTAAACTAGAAAAATTTGAGTTTGAACAAACAGAAATTCAATTCCTGGGGTATGTAATAACTCCCAAAGGTTTAAGTATGGACGCAAGTAAAATTAAAGCTGTGCTGGACTGGCCCATCCCCAAGAATGAAAAAGATGTTCAGAGATTTGTGGGGTTTGCCAATTTTTACAGGCGTTTCATTAAGAATTTATCTGCCGTTATTACACCGATCACTGAACTCACACGTAAAGGGACTCCTTTTCAGTGGTCCGATAAGGCGGATACCGCATTTTCCCGATTGAAGACTCTGTTTACCTCTGCCACTGTCCTGGTACATCCTCAGCCGGAATTACCATTTATTGTGGAAGTTGATGCTTCTGATTCAGCTGTTGGTGCTATACTGTCTCAAAGGACTGGACCTAAGATGCTGTTACATCCGTGTCCCTTCTATTCCCACCAGATGGTGCCAGCAGAAAGAAACTATGACATCGGGAATAAAGAACTATTGGCTATAAAAGCTGCCTTCACCGAATGGAGACATCTCTTGGAGGGAGCTACCCATCCAATTACTGTCCTCACAGATCACAAAAATCTGGAATGTATTCGATCAGCTAAGAGACTGTCAGCCAGACAAGCACGCTGGTCCCTATTCTTCTCAAGGTTTAATTTTTTGGTTACATACCGTCCTGGCTCCAAGAATGGTAAGGCGGATGCCTTGTCTAGAATAGCTGACCCCCTCCATACTACCGTAACCAAGACCACCATCTTGCCAGAGGATATATTTATAGGAGTTACATTTCCTTCTGATCTGATGTCTCGCATTAAAAAGGGCTACGCTGAAGACCCAGTTCTTCGTGATCCTCCTCGTGACCTCCATATGACGATGCGTAATGGGTTTTGGATTTTTCAACAACGTCTGTTTGCTCCGGAGTCAGTGCGACTGGACCTTTTACGTCTCTACCATGACTCAAAACCAGCAGGTCATCCAGGAATCCGAAAGACACAAGAGCTACTTGCCCGATACTTTTGGTGGCCGAAGTATCATGAGGATGTTAAGAAGTATGTGTCCTCTTGTGATGTGTGTGCCAGACATAAGACTCCTCGCTCATCCCCTGTTGGCTTGCTTCAGCCTCTTCCGATTCCTCATCGTCCCTGGTGATCTATATCCATGGACTTTATTGTGGAACTACCTCCCTCTAAGGAACACACTACCATTCTTGTTGTTGTGGACAGGTTAACTAAGATGGGTCATTTCATACCAGCTCGTGGTCTCCCTTCAGCTAAACAGACGGCTGACCTGTTTATTCGGGAAATATTTAGCTTGCATGGAGTGCCTGATGAAGTAGTTTCTGACAGGGGAGTACAGTTTACGTCTCGTTTTTGGAAACATTTTTGTTCTAATCTAGGTATTAATGTAAATCTGTCGTCAGCTTTTCATCCGCAAAGTAATGGACAGACTGAGCGAACCAACCAGACTTTGGAGCAATATTTGCGGTGCTATATTAGTTACCTGCAGGATGACTGGCTGGATTTTCTACCCACGGCGGAGTTTGCCTATAACAATGCCCAACACTGCTCCACTTCTTTGAGCCCATTTTTTGCCAACTATGGTTACCATCCGACCTTTCTAGTCAGTCTCCCAATTACTACTTCCATTCCTGCTGTCGCTGACCGGCTAACGGCCTTACGTGATTCCCAAGCACTGTTGAAAGAGACTCTTTTGGAGGCTCAGGAATGTTACAAAAGAGCTGCTGATAGGCATAGAAAGGAGGCCCCAGTCTATCACGTTGGTGACAAGGTGTGGCTGTCAACAAGGAATCTCAAGCTTCGGATTCCTTCTCATAAATTGGGTCAAAGGTTCATGGGACCTTTTGAGATCATTGCTCAGATCAATGCTGTCACTTTCCGTTTACAACTCCCGAATTCCATGAAAATACATCCAGTGTTTCACGTTGCACTGCTTAAACTTTTTCATGAAAACACTTTCCCTGGCCGAGCCCTGCCTGCCCCACCTCCAGTCCTCGTGGATGGTGAGGATGAGTACGAAGTGGACAAAATTCTTGACTCCAGGATCTTCCGTGGCAAGCTTCAGTATCTGGTTCGCTGGAAAGGCTATGGTGAGGAGGAGAGTTCGTGGGAACCAGTGGACAATATTCACGCTCCTGTTCTCCTTCGGTCTTTTCATGTGCAGTACCCTGCTAAACCAGGTAATAGGGCATCCAGAGGCTGCACCTATAGAGGCGGGGGTAATGTGAGGAATTGACTCAGCTGGGTTTTGAACCCTGGTCCCCAGGCTGCTATACCTCTTCCCTACCACTGCGCCAGCCTGCCTGTTGTGAATTCCATTGAGACCTTATAAGCTTGATAGCAATTGTATCAGTACCTAAGTCTCTTCAGCTGTGTCTGGTCAGGTGTCTGGTCCTTGGCCTATATAAGGCACTTCCTGTCTATTGATCCTTGCCAGATTATTGTGTGGTTTCTGATCACTTCAATAAACCTTGTTCCTGTTTTCACCTACAAGTTTGCGGAACTGGATTATTGCTGACCTTGGCTACTGGTCTCCACAACTTTGTGATTTCTATATCATTACATACTGACTCGTTAGTTGGCTGCTGCAAACCTCATTACCACTTCTCAGTTATAGAGTGTGAATTTGTCAGCTAAAGGTAACGTATAGAGGATTATGAGGGCACTTTGACCACAATCAGCTTGGGAATTCAGTATATACCCAATTTGCATATAATTTAAATCAAAGTGTCCTATATATGCAATACACACACAATACACCCTATAGCTGGTAACTAGGTGTAATAAGACATATCATGGTCTATTCAATAGCCTTATAATAGGGTAAACTTGTATTTCACAACCAGTATATCAAAAGATGTATGGGTGGGTATTATTTCGCACAACAAATATATGCACATCACCTCCAAGTTGTTTATCTATACTCTCTACCCACTCTCATAGATCCCCACATTTGCTCCACCATCATCTATTAAATGGTATACAATTGGCAGTGGTTAAAGCCCTGTCTCTATTCTAAATTGCAATGCTCAGTATCTCAGCTTCTCCATTAGCTGTGGAGATTCGCGCTTCCTGGTTTCTTTGACTAAAACAGAAGGCTTTTCAAAAGTTGAAAAGCGCAATAATAAGTATCCAAATGTGCCTTTGGCTATAAGACCAGTCCCTCATGTGATCTTCCCATACCTAATCCACCAGAAAATTGGGAAGACATAGATTCATCTTCATCTGTGACAGTCGATAAGCCACACAGAGCAGCTGAAAAAGTTTCAGACCCTGCACACAGTCCAACAATTTTAAGTTTCCCTCACGTGATACAGCAACACAAACTTAATAATCCCGTACAAGATATACAGCCCTATAAAACCCCTACGTATTAAATCGTATTTAGATAGTAAGACTTACTGCTATTAAATTAGTCCAGTAAAGTAAACAGCTGCCGATCTACGGGTTTGGAGCGAAAAAAGCCTACGGCCTAACGTTGAACTTCGGGGACACAAATCCTTTGTTCTCTCAAGCCCATAACCACTCCAATTCTAATCAAGCTATTAAATTGCAACAATTTCACATGCGTTCATTGCTAGAAAGGACCCGCAAGGGGGGTAAAGTCCAATCCGTAGCACTTTAAATGCAAATATCACCACACTACTGTACTTTTATTAAAAGGGAAAGTGATGTTAGGTCTTAGAATTAATAGCACAACATTCTCAAGCTCGCAAATCAGCCCGAAAAATACTTTATTTCATGTTTAATTTATGTGTTATATCGATCTCAGCAATCAATGTGTTAATACATATAATTGAACTCGCATGTGATAGAATATCATATTTACGGCCTTATTAATATTGCATCATATCTGGAATGTGGGTCCGATTGTAACTTGTAATTGAACCCCATAAGACTTTTAAATCCATACTCCTTATGACGATCTCTGTTTCCATTGGCTTCATCTAAACCCGTAACTACAGGTTTGACTAATTGATCACTCACCTCCAACATTCTACACATAGTTTAAGGGTTTGCATCTCAAACTCGCAGCCTGTTCAAATTTAATAGCACAGTAACTCGGCCAAATTTCAAGCCTGCAGCCGTTGAGAGCTTCACGTTGCACTTACGGTCTTCGAATTTAATGTGGCTTCTGGTCCTCTAAAAACAACAAGCTGAGCTTCAAGAGTGGAATCTGAAGGGCTCAGTTATACAGCTCTCTTAAGAACTCTCGCAAGACTTATTTGTAGCTACGGGAGTTCTTACAGGAGAACTTACTGAGCTATTATATGCACTGAAGCTGTTTTAAGAACTTACTGATTTGTAGCCAGAGGGTTTGTCTCACAAAGGAAATAGCTTATGAGTACTCAGCAAGTTGCGAGTGTCATGTAGCAAGTCAGAGCCCAGAACCACAGTGATTTCCATAGAAACCACAGTAAAGTTAAGGAACATCAATAAACATTGTAGCATCCAAGAGATTATCAGCCCTATTAAATTCGGGCTACGTAGCCCGTAACTCTCATCTTAGCGCTATTTGTGTGTTAAGAAGCCCTGTAACGCAGGCCGCAGATGACTTGCAGGTTAGCTGCAAAAAAAGTATACGGGTTGAGTAAAGTTGAACTTTGTGGCTGTAAATTCTTTGATTTGTCAAGCCCGTAACCACTACGTCTTCAATTTAGTCATTAAATTGCAACGAGTCAGTCGCAAGCAAGCCCATAACCCGCAACTGGAGCCCAAAGCCCAACAGGTGCTTGAGAGGACCCGCAAGGGGGGTAATGTCCAATACGTAGCACTTGTAAAGGAAACAAAAACACACTACTGTACTTATAATAAAATGTAAAGTGATGTTAAGTCTTAGAATTAATAGCACTACATTCTCAAGCCTGCAAATCAGCTCACTTTTTTTTGTTATATTGATCCCGGCAATCAATGTGTTAATACATATACTGTAACTCTCATGTGACAGAATATTAAGATTGCATTATGACGGGAATGTGGGTTCGCTCGTAGCTCGTAATTGAACCCCCTAAGACGTTGAAATCCATCCTCCCTTTTTCAGTGATGTAATTCTGACGATCTCTGTTTCCATTGGCTTCATCTAAACTCATAACTACGAGTTTGACTAATTGTTTACATTCTAGCCGGCAACTCCGACGGCTGACAACTGGTTTACGATTTAGCGCCTCCAGCTCGTAGCTCGCAGCCTTTCTAATTTAATCGCACCGTAACACTGCCAAATTTCAAGCCCGCAGCCGTTACAGTATAAGTAATCTTATAATACCCTTATAGTGTTGAAGCTATTGGCTCTACCCTTCAGTCTACTTCAAAGTCAGTGTGCTTTTCATTTTTCACTTTCGTAATAATAAACATATTCATAGCTTTTTTGGTAGAGAGAGTATATAATGGATTTTAAAAATAGTTATGCTTTTGGAACTAAGATGTTCACAGGGTATCAGACTGAGCTGTTGGATAGGTGCAGATCTGCCTACAATCAGCAATGCTAAAGTTCAAACATAAGTTTTAAAAGCCATGTTGAAATGAAATGTCTTTCCATGAATAGTTTTTTTATTAAATAAACCAAAAAATCATATTGTATTACTATTCCAGTGGTGGTCCTTGTTGAAATGAAATGTCTTTCCATGAATAGTTTTTTTATTAAATAAACCAAAAAATCATATTGTATTACTATTCCAGTGGTGGTCCTTTAAGCTTATGCAAAGTGAATGTAAAATTACTGTTAGATGAACCAATATGCAGATAAAATAGTATATAGCTAACTCATAAATATACATATACATTATTACAGAAATTAAAAACAGAATGGCATATCAAATTCCAAAGCACTCAATGCATTGTGGTGCATGTTGTGGATAAGGTCTTTAAAGTATAATCCTTTATCACATTATTGCTGTACTTGCCAATATCACTCTCACCAACTCCTGTAGTCTTACTGATGAGGGCACTGCACTCAAACTAATAGTGTTGTGCCATAGTAATAATGTATTGCGAGCAATGTGAGAATTTTATCCTAGTGTGCAGTCCCAGCTAGTAGATACTGAAGTTATTTTGTGTGTGATACTAATAACGTTAAAGTAACATATACTATGCTGACCTATAATTCAATCAAGAAATCTGGGGATACAGACTTGCAATCAATAATAAGTGATGATGGCAGACTAAGAGAGATACCAGTATTTAATTTTACTGTCTACAAATAGTTTAAATCAAATTGTGTTAGTGGTCCGCTATGGGTCTATACTAAAAGAAATCACACTACCTGGATAACCATACATGTCCATTGGATACCATACATTTTCAAAGGAAATGTATGACTGCCATAAGAAACAGATGACTGCTCAAAATCGAAGCATGAAAGGCTATAGGATAACCATGCCATAGGAAATGCATGATTGCCAATAGGTTAAACATAGCTGCCCATAAGGAATTACTATGTGCCCACAGAAAAACCATGCTTACCCATAGAAAACGCATGACTACCAATAGATAACCATGTCTGTTTATAGGGAAAAAATCTGTTCATAGGAAGAGCATAACTCTCTATGGTAAAAACATGCCTGCCCATATGGAAATTTGTCTGCCCATAGGATAGGCATAGTTGTCTATAAAAACATGCTTATTGATGGGAAATGCACGATCTCCGACAGGGTAACCATGACTGTCCACAGGATAACGATAACTGCTGATAGGGAAAGCATCATTGCCCATACTAAGTCATGATTGTGCATAAGGAAAACATGCATGCCTATAAAGAAATATACTAACTATAATATTATTATTATCCTTTATTTGTAACGTGCCAACATAGGGCCATATACTATTAGAAGCCCGTAAGCGACTCGTAATTTTGGCTGCGGGTGTTTTTTTCCCTAAATGTCTAGCAATTTATGTCTTACAGTCTCCACATGTAAACCATGCCTTTTTATGTTGGACTTACTAAGGTGTGATTATTATGGCACTATTTTAGCAAGCCTGTAATTTACTTCTTAGATACAGCCAATAGTAAATGAGTCCTTCATCATGACATCAGTAAAACATGGAAGTTGCACGCAATCAGAGGCTACAAATTAATTAGAGCCAATAAGTAATATCTTCTGATGTTGCTTGCAATCAAGCAATCTAGCACTCTATAAAATGCATTGGAGCATCTTTTCTAGCCCATGTGGGTTTCATTATATGTTTTAACCGCTTGAGTCCAGGGATCGATATTACACATAAGTAATCATTTTAAAATTAATATGTTTTTTAATTGCATATTTGTGGGTTTGAGACTGTTGTGCAATTTACTCTAATGTCTTTCCATTCCTTCCCATGCTTTAAAAGTACAGTATTGTGTGTTTAATTGCTGCTACAGCTATAATAAAAAGCCTTTGAAAGTCCTATTTAGTACTCATAATATTTTTGACAGAATCTTGATTCTTTTCTTGTTGCCAGTCAGACTAAATCTGGGAGCTAGACCTAAGGGTCTAACTGAGCTAGACTTGGGGTCTAATTGAATATCGGTTTTGAGTAACTTTTATTATTTAGAGCTTATAATGATTGAGCTGTGCTAAAACCAATGAGTTGTAAGCCCAACTTTGTGTCTTTGGCTGGCCCGTAGTGATTGTGGGTGGGTACTTCGTAATCGGAATGCGAGTAGCTAATAGACTATATGGCAATTATAAAAGTGATTTTAAGTGTGTATAAATGTACGATCAGGGCAATAAAATAGGACCCATATTCTGTAGCGCTATACAGGGTAATTTCAAGTCAAACCCAATTTAAACAAATAACAAAATCATCAAGGACACTGTTATTCAGCTTAAAATCAAACATACAACATGCTTTCCCTAAAACACTTAAAAAGATTGAAAATGTGCAAACTTACAGTCTAGAGGGTATGGGTGGGGTATAGAAGGGCAAGATACAATGCATTGTGAATATTAAGGCTGAATGTCATAGGCTTCTTAAAAAAAGATGAGTTTTAGTAAGGTTTTGAAGGATTTTAGGCCACTAGCGAGGTAAAGGGGTCCAAAGAATAGTGGCAACATGAGTCCTGAAGGCTGGAGTGAGAGGAGGTGATAAGAGACAAGGAAAAAATAGGGTCATTAGCAGAGAGATGAGTATAGTATTTTGAGACAAGAGCAGAGATAAAAGAGGGTGCATTATTGTTAACAGCTTTTGTATGTTAGGGTCATGATTTTAAACTTAATGTTGGAGGCATTGGGAAGCCAGTGGAGTGACTGACAGAGAAGTGCTACAGACACTGAGCATTGAGTATGGTAGATGAGTGTAGCAGAGGCATTTATTATGGACTGGAGTGGAGAGAAATGGATGATGGGAAGGCCAGCAAAGAGAGACTTGCATTAGTCGAGACGACTACTACCATTGTCAGCAGTGAGAGATATGTGATGAGCTCAGTCTTTGACATCTTGAGTTTGAGTTGATGGACAGACATCCAGGTGGATATGCTAGAGAGACAGCTGCCAACTTAGGCTAGAAGAGAGGGTGATAGTTATCTGGCAGAGAGATAGACTTAGGCGTCATCTGCATATAAATGATACTGAAATCCCAAAGAATGTATTAGGGTACCAAGGGAGAAAGTATAGATAGAGAAAATGGGACTGAACCTTGGGGTATGCCAGCAGTCAGAGGGTTAGGTGAAGAAGTGGAGACAGAAAAGGAGACACCAAATGTTTGAATTTCTACATATGATGTGAACCAAGAGAGAGCAGTGTCACAGATTCCAAAAGAGCTGAGAATTTGAAAAAGAAGAGGGTGGTCAACTTTGTCAAAGGCAGCAAAGAGATCCAGGAGAATTAGAATAGAAAAAAGACCCTTTCACTTGGCAGCGAGAAAGTCATTAGTGACTTTAGGGAAAGCTGTCTCTGTGGAGTGTTGAGGCTGGAAGCCAGATTGGAAGGGGTCAAGGAGGAAGTTGGAGAAAATAAATTGACAAAGGTGATTGTCGATGATTATCTCAAGCAATTTAGAAACCAGAGGAAGTACAGAGATAGGTCAGTAGCTAGATTCAGAAGCTGGGTTAGATGAGGGTTTCTCAAGAATGGGTGTAAGAATAATTTGTATTAAAGGTGATAGAAACTTACCAGTGTTTATTGAAAGGTTTAATTGTATATGTGAGAGCTGGGATAAGTGTGGTAGAGAGTAGAAGGATCAGCTGGTTGTCCATATAAAACACATTATTGTCATATCTGCCCATAAGGCAAACCTATAAGCCAATAGAGGAAAAACATTCTTGCCCATGGGAGATGCATCCTTGTCCATAGGATAACTATACCAGCCAATAGAGAGAAAAATCTGTGAATTGGATAACCATGCCTGCCCATAGGCAAAGCATACCTGCCCTTAGGGAAAACATGCATGACCATAGGGGTAGTTATGTTTTCTCCATTGGCTGGTACAGATATCCTATAGACATTTGTTTTATTATGCCTCATTTCCTATGTCATTATATATGATGAGTTTTTTCCTGGATAATTTTATATACGACCCCTAATTACAGCACAGCTCCCCAAGATAGCTGTGAAGTTGGTAATCTACATTTTGTTTTCCATGACGCCTCCACCTGCTGCCTGTCAGCTGATAATAGAAACAGTGTTGTGAGCTGAAGGCTGACAGGGCATGAAATGGCTTCCCTCCAAAACATTACATTTTTTTATCTGTACAGAAAGAAATTAATATACTTGAATATGCATATTCTTAAATGAAAAGAAAATGTGAGTTGCAATTAGATATTCTTTTAATTACTGGTATAATTAAGTTATTGGTATGTGGTGTATTCTTGATAATTTCTTATAAAAATATTTTTATTAACCTTTTGTAATTTCAATAATTTATCACTCATATGAACACATATTTTCAATGTCATAAGATTTGCTTTAACTTGCCCATTGTTCACATCATGAAATCTTTTATATTATGCACCATTACAAAAGGGCTTCTATCACTCTTTTGCTCACCATCAATTAAATTCTGTTATGGTGATAAACTTTACACAAACCCATAGCAAGGGTTAGGTACCAGCCAAAGACATTAATGAGATTTAAAATATATTAGCCATCAGTGGTGTGTAGTCCCTCCATTACATCCAAGGCAGCGTGACCCTGGTCTGCCTAGATAAGAGAAGGCCTTTGACAGTGTGTCTCATGTCTTCATAGGAAATGTGCTGCAGAGTTTTGGTCTGGGGAGATGTTCTGCTCCTATGTCAGCCTCATTTACAAGGATATTATCAGCACGATGCTAGTGAATGGATGGAAGATCAAATTTCTCTCCTCTCTAGGATGAAACATCTCTGCTGCACAGAGCTCTTTGTCGAGTTCATCAGATGGAGACCTGAGATAAGAGGGATCACCACACCAGGTCCAGGCAGACAACAGGTTAAGCGCTCACTCTACATTGACGGCGTCACCATTTTCTGCTTGGATGAACCATTGTTGAGGACACTTCGACAGAGCTTCAGGAGCAAGAGTCAACTGTGATGAAAGTCAGAGACTGTGCTGTTTGGACAGGGAAACGTTACTTTTTCCCCACTTTCTTTCCCCATCAAAGCAGACCTCAAAAAGATCTTGGCAATCTGGTTTGCTTGAGGTGGCCCTGAAAAGTTGGGAGGAAAGAATAGTGAGAGTGCAGCAGAAGTTTAGACTCTAGATCCTCAGAGACCTTTCTATGACATATGTTTTCCAGGTTATTGCCAAGGCAGTATTTTACTTCACCTGGGGCTCAAAGATGGACATAGTAAACCATACAGGGATGTGCAAGAAGCCACAAAAACAGTGAAAAATGAGTGCCCAATATCCATACTATGCTGTGGTCCTTCTTTGCATGCAATTGTGTTGCAGAACTCTGAGAAACAATGACCAGGTATCTGCATATCCTGGAGAAGGTTTAGTTGGGACAAGTGAGACAGGTCTTTCCCTTAAAGCTTGGAGATTGATACATGGTAAGATTCTCCCATATAATAAAATCATATAAGAAATGGCAATTAAGAAAAAAAAAAATATTCGAAGAATGTCAAGTCGAACTTTGAGAAAAAAAGTCTGGATAATGTGGAATATTTTATTGATCAAGAAAATGTCAAGTTTATTTATACTTAGATTACATGCTTTAGAAATAGATTGAGAAATGAAAAAAGCCCATTTTGGGAGATGAATGTCACAAATAAGCCTATTCAAGGTTATAAAAAGGGAGGAAATAATATTTCAAATATTTATAATCTTATACAAGAATATTTCACTTCAATAATTAATATTGACATCTACAAGAAATGAATTCCCGATAATATTGATAATCAAAAAATAATACATAGTCTTTCTGAAATTAAAAACTTTGCTTTGCCTATAACTTATTTTGAATAACAATTGACAATTATTCATCAAGGTTATTACCTCCCTAAAAATGTGTGTAGATTTAAGAAACATTGTCTAAATGAATGTCCTAAATGTAAGATGTGGAATTATTATATTTATTTCTTCTGGTCTTGTGGTTTAATTAGTCAATTCTGACGTAAAGTCGAAACCTGGGGTTAATGGAAAGAATAAATATTAAATTGGCTTTGGAATCGAAATTGACCTTATATGGAGGTATTAAAAGAGCCAAGTATACAGATATATGGAGATTTTTAGAAATCATTATAATTATGGCAAAGAAAATAATTTTGAGAAAATGGAGTGTTAAAGAACCACCTAAAATAAAAAGACTTATGCTTGCTCTGAAAAAATACTTTATACACATTAATAGATCTATAGTGAAGGTTCTTTTGAAAAAACAATTCAATCCTCTTATTTCAAATGGAGTTTATTCTTACAGCAAAATGATTTTATGAAGTCTTTTGTTAAAGTAGTATTAAATACCGTATTTATCAGCGTATAACACGCACTTTTTCTCCCTGAAAATAGGGAGCAAATGATAGGTGCGTGTTATACTCCGATATTCCCTCCCCCCTCCTCATCCTCAAACTCCTTCTCATTCTAAACCCCCCTCCGCATTCTAACCCCCCCTCCTCATTCTAAACCTCCCCCTCCTCAACCTAAATCCCCCTCCTCAACCTAAACCCCCCTAAATACCTCCCCCTCACTTACTTGCTTCTGCCCTGGCCTCTGCTCCGCTCCTTTACCCGGCGCGCATGTGACGTCACATGCGCGCCACGTCATTAGCATATACCGGGTGGGGGGGGGTTGAGGAGGGAGGTTGAGGAGGGAGGTTGAGGATGAGGAGGGGGATTGAGGATGAGGAGGGGGTTGAGGATGAGGAGGGAGGTTGAGGATGAGGAGAGGGGTTGAGGATGAGGAGGGGGGTTGAGGATGAGGAGGGGGTTGAGGATGAGGATGGGGGTTGAGGATGAGGAGGGGGTTGAGGATGAGGAGGGAGGTTGAGGATGAGGAGGGAGGTTGAGGATGAGGAGGGAGGTTGAGGAGGGGGGTTGAGGTTGAGTAGGGGGGTTGAGGAAGGAGGATGAGGATGGGGGGGTGGAGGAGGGGGTTGAGGATGGGGGGGTGGAGGAGGGGGTTGAGGATGGGGGGTTTGAGGAGGGTGGATGACGAGGGAGGTTGAGATTGAGGATTTTGCTTCAAAGTTCTTTATTTGAATTTTTTTTTTCCTGAAATTTCCTTCTTAAAATGAGGTGCGTGTTATACGCCGGTGCGTTTTATATGCCGATAAATACGGTAGTTTTGAAAATATATCTAACTCATGACAATAGTTAAATTATGTTTCTCTGGAAATAATTGCTTGGCTTTACTTGTTTAGTATAATAATTTTCAGATAGCTTTGAATGGTGAAACTTTCTTATTGGAGATGATGTATTTATATGTTCCATTTCCTATCTCTTCCTATCAAATGTAATATTATAATGGACATTAATTTATTGAGTTTAATGTATAAAGAAATAATAATAATGAAAAAAATTAAAAACAGGACTGCCCTGTGGTTGTACTTGGATGTGGGACAGTTTGTGAAGGAACATCACCTTCAGAGTATCAAGCCTGACATGTGGACCCCAAAGGAAGTCAGGTCATGGCCGTCCAGCCAAAACTGTTAAACTTGTTTGGGACAATGTTGCATCAAAGAGACTGACTAACATGACACCAGGACACTTCATGGATGGCTATTCAGGGGGGTCTCCCTCTGAGACAGTTCATGCATGCAAGGATCCTGTGCATATAAAGATGCTGTGCCACAGAAGACACAGCTCTGAATGTTTTCTGGCATTGTCCTTTTCCCCAGGATGTCTTGGACAGTTTGGCAGATGAACTTAAAGGTGGTGTATCTTATCAATTAGTACTTTATGGACTTGGACTGTATCCTAGTACACACAGTGTTGAGGCAATTCAAGATGTTTGGTGACTCATGAGCTGTGTTAAGGGTGCACTTTGGTGTACTGGAAACCACCTGATACTAAATAGGATCACTGTGACCACCAGGACTGTTGAAGACTGGTTCTCCGTCTGCAAAGAGACTACTTCATCCTTGACAGTCCTGACAAGAAGGATTAAAACTGTTCCTGTCACTGGTTCAACAAAGAGCCCTATGCTAAACTGGTGCTCTAATTTAGGGGAGTGCAGTAAAATGTTGTGGGAGCTCCCCCCTCCAAGTTACAACTCTATGCAACTCAATGCTAAACTTTACCTCTCTTTCGTAAATTTAATCAGTGTGTGAGTGTGTGTGTGTGTGTGTGTGTGTGTGGGGGGGGTAATGTTATTTAAAGCCCTAACACACATTCCTCCCTCTACAAGTCGCCTCAACTGATGTGTGTCCTTGACTCACTGACACATTTCTGCTTATCTCCAGTTTGTTTCTTCTTCTTCGCAGCACTTTTCCTGCCTCTCGGTGAGTGTGCCTCTTCTGTACTGTCTGTCTATTGACACTCTGCGGCCTCTCCTCCCTCAGACAGCTTTCCTTCAGTTCTATCTGGGTGCCCCCTGTCAGTCAGCGCATCACATTTCATCTTGCATTCTGTCTCGGCTACGGGCGCTTTCTTCCCATCATCGTCCCTTTATTTCCCTCTGCTGTCTGCATCCCGGTTCTGCCGCTACTGCCCTACTCTGGCCCGCCTTTCTTCTGTGCCCTGTGCAAATTGTAATACTTCTTTTATCAAACAACTTATATCATTTTTAGTTTAAATTAAAGGCACATTAATAGACTGTTCTTTACCCTACAAATTTAATGTGTGATTAAATTACTGACACCCAAAAAAAAATCACAGTTCATTGAATAGTGCAGCTGAAATTTCAATGTTATAGCTGTTAAAACAACTTGTGCTATCCGTTCAACGTGTATATACAACCTTTCAAGCCTTACTCCATCATCAGCAACTCACACTGGGTCACTATATTCTCTTCAGGTCCTAACACACTCCCTTCCCCTTTATATTATTACTAGCGTATTGCCCGTCAAAAAATGTTTTTAAAGTTGTTTAGTTATTAATATACATATGGAATTGTAAGGTAGCTAATGTTGTTTTGTGTTTACGTTAACGTAGCTGTGTACTTCCGCATTATCCTAAAATGGCGGATAATGTGTGGTATGCGTCTTAGCAGATGCTCCGTCTGTCGTTTAATGGCGGGTAATGTGTGGTATGCGTCTTAGCAGTTTATCGGTACGTGTTTTCCGTGGTTATAGTGCTGTAGCCTCATTTTTGTTTTGTTCGTCCGCCATTTTTTCTGCGGCGCTCATTGCCAAAGTACTACGGTTTAACGACTCGCCTCGCGGCGCTCATCGCTAAGCCCGCTAAAGTACTACGGTTTAACAGTAAATATGGTAAAACGGTCAAATGACGGTCAATATAAATTAAATGTTGTGAAATTTGTTTGCCACACAACATTACTCTCATGACTTTTTTTTCTTAAAATAAATACACATTTTTTTTTTAAACTTTTTATTTTTGTAACTTTCAACTTATATTTCATCAAATGCGTTGTTTTAGGCCGGTAATCCGATGTTGCGCAAGACAAAGGCGTTAAATCTGTGTTAATGCGTAAATCTGTAATTGCGTTTCGTAAAATGTACTCGCTACTGTCTTTTTACTCATTGCGCGGTTAATCCGCATCCTTTATCTCGTTGTTTTTCAAACACATACGTCTGAGGCTGTGTTTTACGCAGTTCGTAGTAGTATAGCCTCGTTTTCAATTTTTTCGGCGTCCATTTTTTTCTCGCTTAGCCGATTTTCGATCTTTGTAACTTGTCTAAATCAATGTATATTGGAGTTCCAAGTCACTCCCAGACGTCCTGCCTGGTTCCCCATGCTGTAAGTGACCTTTTTTTTATTTTTTAGTGTGTATTTAGTGTTTTTTTTATTGTTTTGGTTCCGCAGCTTATCTTGTAATTTTTTTCATCTCATATTTTTTTTGCTAAGTGCTCATCGCTAAGTCGTACATACTTCGCAACACAGCGTGACGACGAATCGTAGTTAGACAATTATAATATGTGATACCACTGTTCTATTCCCTTACTTCTTTTGCATCTTCAAAAACGTCACTCTCACCTTTGCCTCTAATAACCCACAGTGATTTACGTGTCATCAACCTCAGACTGCCCTCTGACTAAGCATCTTCTATAGCATTAACTCATTATGAATCACAAGCCATATACAACAACAATTTGTTAGTGACGACTTTATCCGTTATGCAGGAATAACGGTTCCATATGCTTCTGCAGTCTCCACCATCCATCCTACAGTCCCCACTATCCTCACTACCATCTGCTCATCCAAAACTTCGTTCAGGGGTCTAATCACTCTTATCAAGTCCTCCTCCATTTCTCTACCTATAAGTCCCTTCCTTCACATCCCTACATGCTGATTTTTAACTCTTTATCTTTAAACTACTCGAATGGTTTATTCTACTCGAACAAATTCCACTTTACACCCACATGTATTCCTGACCATAGTTGCTATCTGACAAAGTCGCTCGCCCATTCCCCAAATGCTCACCAAAACAAAAGCTATTGCATCTCCTCACTCCCAACAAATACGTCCATTGTTGTTATTTCCAGACGTCAGCTCAAGCGACCTGTCGTTACCTCCTTATAAGCCATATTTAGGCAGCAATCTTGACAAGAGATTCCATCTAATGCTCAGCACTAAACTCATCCCATATCTTAACCTAAGTTTAATTTTCTTGGGCTGTTTCTTATATACCATGGCCGACCAGGTGTTGTCGGATGCATAAAGCATCTTATCACAGACTCCATCCCCTCCAGTGAGGCCTCCCTCTGTTGTGATACAACTCAGCTTGCAACTTCTGACTGAACAACTCCCTCAGATTCACAAGCTCATCTCTGATGTAGCCTCCTCAGTTAACACACTAGAGAATCTAATTATCAGGTTGGCCCTGCTTCTTGCCAGCCCATTTTGTCTCAGCTTGATACAACCGAGGGATAGGATTTGAATCTGCTATTTCCTTCCTTCGATACGGCTGAGAACAAAACACTGACACAAATCTACGTCTCTGTTGTGATTAAGTGGAAAAATCTGCACGTCAACTGGGAATTAGCAGTTATGGAATTTGTCTTGGCGTTTAGCGTCTATAGAGACATGGGCCCCTATTCAATTGCAAATCCGCAGATTACGTTGTACAGGCCGTATGTCAACAGGCTTGAAACTTGCTACAATTACAGAGCGATTCAATTGAACAAACCATGCAATCATAAGTAGCATTTCAGAGGGTGATCACATCAGTTAAGCAAGGCTGTAACTACCTATTTAGGAACAGCCAATATTAAATGACACCCCCATCATTACGTCAGTTAAACATGGAGGTTACACGTCAATCAATTAGCGTTTAGAGATCCCGTATGCAATCAGAATTAGTTAGTGTACAAAATATTTAAAATTAATGATGTTACTGTTTCAGTCCATGTGGGTGGCCTGATGTGTATTAACTCATTGATTCCCGAGATTGATATGACACTGAAATAAAACATAAAAAAAAATATTTTGATTGCATATTTGCAAGCTTGAAACTATTGTGCAATTAATTCTAATGTCTTTCATCACATTCAACATCTTTGAAAGTGCAGAATTGATTTTTTATTTGTATTTACAGTGCTACAACAGTTTAACCCCCTTGTGAGTCCCATCTGATACCCGTATGATGTTCTTCTACATTTGCCTTGAAACTTACTACTACCGAAACCCACACCAAAAACTGGATAACAACTTATTCCTAGTAGTCGACCTGGCACCTAAATATGGAGGTTTGTATTACTATGACTACCACTGCTCATTTGTTGCTAACACAGCAGCAGCTATAGCTCAGTTTAATTACTCTCTAGATTGGTCATTTCTAGACCATAAATTGTTCTGCCGGCACTTTGGAATTCTAAAGTAGGGAACCAAAATATACATGTAATAATGGGCAAGTTGAAGTAGGACAGAGATTAGTAGATTTCTGTCAAGATAATTCTATGGCCATAGTAAGTACCCTCTTCCAACAGCCTCATAGATAACGCTATACATGGACATCACCAGATGGACAATATAAAAATCGGATTGACTATATACTTTAGAGCTAAACATGGAGGAGCTCTGTAGCCAGCAAAACTTAGACCTGGAGCTGACTGCAGCTCAGATCATGAGCTTCTTATTGCAATGTTTGAAAGGAAAATGGAGGAAAACGGAAAATCATTAAACCAAGCAGCTACAAAAAAGTATCCCTTGTGAATAGGCAGCATACATAAACAATAGATTTAAGGGACTAAGCATGGTATAGCAGAATACCTTAAGAATTGACACTGTCCAAAAAACAGCAGCAAATAATATCTTCAAAAGAAAAAAAACTAAGAAGCCAAACTTTTAAAGTATCCCAGGAAAGAAGGAAAGGGAAAAGGTAGTGGAGACAGGAAGACATTTGTCTAACTGAATGCATAATTCCAGAGGGATAGCAAGAAGAAACCAAGGAGATAGTCTACAATGAGCAATGTAAAGATATAGAAGAAGACAACAGAATGGGAAAGTCAAGAGAAAATTGAGGAGCTCAGTGGAACATTTCATGAGAGAATGGGAATGGGTGTGATAAAAGACAGAAATGATAGGGACTTGGAAGAAGCAGATAAAATAATAAAGAGGTCGCAGGAATACACAGACAATCTATACAGGATTGATAACATCAGTAGTTTATCCAGGTCAGTCTATACCTAGGTAACCCTGGAGGAGCTGCAGAGTTCCACAGCAAAGACTGGAGTATTTGTACATAGGCCGACAATAAGCTGTACGCTCCTTAGAGTTGGGCTTTATGGCAGAGTGGCCAGAACAAAGCCATTACTTTCAGCAAAAAAACAAAATGTCACGTTTTGAGTTTGCGAAAAGGCATGTGGGAGACTCCAAAAAAGTATGGAGGAAGGTGCTCTGGTCTGATGAGACTAAAATTGAACTTTTCGGCCATCAAAGAAAACTCTATGTCTGGCGCAAACCCAACACATCACATCACCCAAAGAACACCATCACCACAGTAAAACATGGTGGTGGCAGCATCATGCTGTGGGGATGATTTTCAGCAGCCGGGACTGGGAAACTGGTCAGAGTTGAGGGAAAGATGGATGGTGCTAAATACAGGGATATTCTTGAGCAAAACCTGTACCACTCTGTCCGTGATTTGAGGCTAGGGTGGAGGTTCACCTTCCAGCAGGACAATGACCCCAAATACGCTGCTAAAGCAACACTTGAGTGGTTTAAGGGGAAACACGTAAATGTGTTGGAATGGCCTAGTCAAAGCCCAGACCTCAATACAACAGAAAATCTGTGGTCAGAATTAAAGAGTGCTGTTCACAAGAGCAAACCATCCAACTTGAAGGAACTAGGCAAAAATCCCAGTGGTAAGATGTGGCAAGCACATAGAGACTTATCCAAAGCGACTTGGAGCTGTGATTGCCGCAAAAGGTGGCTCTACAAAGTATTGACTTTAGGAGGGTGAATAGTTATGCACATTGACTTTTTCGGTTATTTTGTCCTATCTGTTGTTTGCTTCACAATAAAAAAAAACATCTTTAAAGTTGTGGGCATGTTCTGTAAATTAAATTATGCAAATCATCAAACAATCCATGTTAATTCCAGATTGTGAGGCAACAAAACAGGAAAAATGCCACGGGGGTGAATACTTTTGCAAGGCACTGTATATGGACCAAGAACTACCAGATGTGCAATCCGGGTTTTGCAGAGGCAGAGGCACAAGAGATCAAATTCCAAGTCTGCTGGATAACAGAGAAAACAAGAGAGTTCCAGAAAAACATTTACTCCTTCTTCACAGACTATTCTAACACATTTGACATTGACAGCGACTATTCTAAAGCTTTTGACTGTGTTTCTTCTTATCGTTTGTATCAGATCTTTTGTATAGATCCACACAACTCACACACTTAATTGACCAACAGTCTCATTAAATTCGGGCTATGTTTTAAAACGTAGCTCTTAAAGATGAAAGTAGGATGTAAGGCTATTAAATTAGCCCAGTTAACGTCCCTGCAGACGACTTGCGGGGTAAGCTGCAGGACAGATGTGAACATGGAACTTCGCAGCCTGCAAATCCTTTGATCTGTCAAGCCTGTAACTTCTACAATTCCAATCATGCAATTAAGTTGCAACAAAATTACCCACAAGCTAGCCCGTAACACGCAAATGGAGCCTAAAGCCCAACGTGTGCTGGAGAGGACTAAAGACCAATATGTAGCCCGTAAATGCAAAAAACAAACAAACACTACTGTACCATATATAAAAGGGAAAGCGATGCTAGGTTGATAGAATTAATAGCACAACATTCTCAGGCTCGCAAATCGGGCAAAAAAATACTTTACTTAATGTTTAATTTCCGTGTTATAACGATCACGGCAATCAATCTGTTAATACATATAATGGAACTTGCATGGACTAGAATATCATAATTACAGCTTTATCAATATTGCATTATTTCTGTAATGTGGGACTGATCGAAACCCGTAATTGAAACCTGTAAGGATTTGAAATCTAACCTCCATTTTTCAGTGATGTAATGATGACAATCTCTTTTGCCACTGGCTCTGTCTAAACCTGTAACTACTGGTTTAACGAATTGCTCATGTTCACGGCCGCACATGCAACGTACGCAAGAATGGTTTACAGGATTGTGTCTCCACCCCGTTGGACGTGGCATGGTTGAATGTAGTAGCTCTATAACTCTTGCAAATTTCAAGCCCACAACCCTTGCAGGTGTACTTGTGCCACTACGGCTTCTAATTTAATATGGCCCTAGGACTACTAGAGACTCCTCCTCTCTACTAATCCTATCATAAAAATCATATTCAGCCTTTCAGGTTTGCTTTTATGATTTGCTGCTGTTTATTTCTCAGACATACATATAAATGCATGTATATAAATACACTGCCATTGATTAGATTGACTCAAAGTTAAGAAATATGAGATTACATTGATGGGGTCATGTATTGTGAGTCTAATGTTATCTATGTTTTACTTTAATAAAAGTGTAAAAACTATGAGAATTTTGCTCTCACTGTTACATCGTGAACCAGACAAGATGTGAACTACCCAACCCCTGATTTGCCAAAATTATTATAGAAAATCCTGAAAAGATAATTTGTGTGTAGTCCTCAAATTTATAAGGGCATCTCCACTTACCCATTAGGCAAACTAGGCAGCCACCTAGGGACACTTCCCCGTGACTGGCGTTATTTAGCCTAAAAATCCCTAAATATATGTATCATGGATATCGCCAGGGAACAGAAGAGGCATCAAAATGTATTTTATCTAATTAAAAACTAGCTGTTAGACACAATTTTTCAAACAATTTCTGTTGTCATTGTGCAGTGACCCATTAACTCTCATAATTACTTAGTTTTTATTTCATCATTAAGTGATCATGATTTGTGTTTGTGTAACATATGCTCACAGCCCTCCCATAGAAAAATCCCATATAATAGTTGTCAAACTACGAATCGTCGTCACGCTTTGCAAGCTCACGAAGCGAGGGACGCACTTTGGTCCGCAAATGCGGACCCTCGCATTTGCGGCCTCAAAGGCGCCTCTCACGCGGTTACAAACACCCACACAAGCAACACTTTACCAACAATACGACCGAACGCACATTTACGGACTTAGCAGACAAAAAACCTAACGCACATTTACGGACTTAGCAGACAAAAATACGAGACGACTTAGAAATTAAACATTACGACCTCGCAAAAATAGCACAACTTAGAAAAAAAACATTACGACCTCGCAAAATTATGACCTTAATGGCTGAAAGGCGCGCAACGGAAAACAGTCAAAGCACAATAAATACACACAAAAAACACATACAAAACTCACCCACAGCAAGGGGGGGAGGCACCCAGGACCTCTGCAAGTGAAGTTACACCGTCATTTAAGTCTAAATTCACGAGTTTAGACACACGAAAATCCCCTAAGCGAGAGAAAAAATGGGCTTTGAAAAAAAACGATAACGAGACTACAGGACCGTAAAAGCGCAAAACAGAGCCCAACACGTAGCACTTTCACGAAGTAGTACAACAGACTGTTACTTAAGACGGAAAATCGCTTACTAAAGACGGAAAATCGCTTACTAAAGACGCAGAAATCATTCCGATGCGCGTAACACATACATACAATATAGCCGCCATCTTAACACAATCTACACAATAACATATCTGAAATGGCGGCTTTCCCGCCTAAACTAACGGCTCTGCCTCGCGCACGCAGCCTATATATAGGGCACAATTGCCGCACTGCTGACACTTTCTCCTCAGCTGATGACAGTCTGACTGGACATTTTCTGCTGCCGGAATATAAAGTGGCACAAACTGTTGTCCGTGATCATTATAATCCTATTTTGTGTGGTGGTAAACTCACACAACAATGCATTATTGATTCCTATCTACAAGTCGAAGCAAATAATCAAAATGTTGTCAAATTTCAACAAAACAAGCTTCGAGTTGAACAATATTGTGGATTGATGGATTATGTCGCTGAATTGGCTGCAAAACCGAGACATTCCTGCTGGACGAGCAATGATTTTGCCATCCTCTTTCCAAGGATCTCCTCACAATATGCGAGAAAGATACAATGATGCCATGGCTATTGTCACTAAATTTGGAAAACCTGATTTATTTATTACATTTACATGTAATCCACAATGGCCAGAGATCAAAGAAAATGTTATGCTTCGACAAACTACTTCTGACCGACCAGATTTGGGCGCAAGAGTATTCAAAATCAAACGTAATTCCTAAATTTATGATATCACTAAAGCAGTCTTATTTGGAAAATGTGTGGCTTTTGTTTATACCATTGTACCACATATACTTTTAATCTTGCAAGAAAAAGATAAATTGAATACAGCAGATAGAGTGGATTCAGTGATTAGTGCTGAACTGCCAAATCCAGAAAAGCATTCAAGACTTTATGAGATTGTAACTAATAGAATGATACATGACCCATGTGGAGAGAGCAATCCAAAGTCACCATGTATGGAAAATAAGAAATGCATAAAAGAGTTTCCAAAACAATTTCAAATGCAGACTTATGTTAATTGTGATGGATACTCTTTGTATAAAAGAAGAGAAGGACAAACAGCTATTATCCGTGGCCAAAAGGTTGATAATGGATATGTGGTTCCATCCAATCCACATTTGCTGATGAAGTACAATGCATATATCAATGTGGAAGCTTGCACTTCCATCAAATCCATCAAATATGTGTATAAATATATATATATAAAGGATATGATGCAGCAACTGCTGTTGTGCAAGGTGCAGACAATGAAAAAGACAACCCCATTTTACATGACGAACTTTCTTCTTATTTAGATGCTCGCTATATGTAAGTGCTCCTGAAGCAATGTGGCGTCTTCTATTATTTGATATGCATGATCGGTCACATGCTGTGTATCAATTAGCTGTTAACGCCATCACAAATGCAATAGAAGATGATATGCTCAAAGAGCGTTATTTTTATCTGGATGGCCCTGGTGGATCAGGAAAAACGTACCTATATAATTTGTTGAGGAGTTGCATTCGAGCACAGGGTCAAATAGCACTGTCATTTGCAACCACTGGAATTGCCGCACTTTTGTTAGAAGGTGGTAGAACTGTGCATAGTGGATTTAAACTGCCAGTTCCCATTCTGGAAACATCAGTGTCGGATATTCGAATGAATTCATTACAAGCCAAAAAATTGCACAAGAGTAAATTAATTATAATAGATGAGGCAACTATGATGTCATGTCAGGCCCTGCCATGTATTGATCGATTATTAAAAGAAGTTATGGCTAATGATTTGCCATTTGGTGGAAAGGTGATGTTGTTAGGAGGAGATTTCAGGCAAACATTAACTGTGGTGCCACATGGCAATCGGACTGACATAGTCAAAATGTGTATAAAAAGAAGTAAGCTATGGAAAACATTTACACACCTGAAATTAGAAGTAAATATGAGATCTGAAGGCCGAAATCAATTCAATGATTGGCTCATTCACATTGGAGAAGGAAAACAGCCAAAAATAAATAATTTACCAGTACAAATTCCACCAGAAATGATTTCAACAGAACCACTAATTTCAACAATCTTCCTGAATACCATCAATAATGAGGATTACTCAGACATATCAAGCAAAGTAATATTGACATCAAAAAAATACAATGCCTTGAATTTAAACAACAAAATATTAAAATTAATCAATGCTCCACAAAAAAACTATTACAGTGCAGATTCTGTTCTGGCAGACGACAATGAGAGTGAAGCAAATTTTAGTATGGAATTTATTAATTCTTTAACTCCCTCTGGAATGCTACCACATGTTTTGCAACTTAAAAAAGGGGCAATTATCATGCAATTGAGAAATATGAATCCAAAAAAAGGATTTTGTAATGGGACCAGATTAATTGTGAAGGAATTAAAGGATCATTTTATACATGCAGAAATTATGAGTGGTCCCATAAAGGCGAACCAGTTCTAATACCGAGAATTGATTTGGCTCCAAGTGAGAGTGGTTTGCCTTTTGTCCTTCAAAGCAGACAATTTCACATTATCATGGCATTTCGAATGACCATCAATAAATCCCAAGGACAAACTTTTAAGTCTGTTGGTATTTTTTTGAAGGAACCTGTGTTTGCACATGGCCAACTATATGTTGCATTTTCAAGATGCAATAATCCAGAGGAAATTAAAGTACATGTTGAAGAAAACACAAGTCAGGGTGATTTATTGGAAGATGGATGTGTTTTTACAAAAAAAATATTGTTTACTACGAGTTGCTGTAAATATACAGGACAGTGCTTTTATTGACAACATTTTTTTATGTTACTCGAACTGATTTTACAGTACCAATATTTCAAGAAGAAACTCGATACAATGGCAACAAAAACATAGAGAACAGTGGTTTTACTTCCAGGACAAAATTCTTTAAATAGGGGACCACTATTTCCAATAGCAAACTCGATGTGCCATTTGAACAAAGTACAACAAGAAACAACAAAAAAGGATCAAAAAGAAAAACAACACAAAACAGTGGTTACACAGATTGGAAGGTCTTACAAGTTACCTTTTCACATGATTGGCCCCACAAAACAATTAGGTGCCATTTACTTTAATTGAAAGCTTACATTTAAATGTTTTAAAGTAGTATTTAACATGTTAACATTGTCTTTTAGAAGTTATGGAAAGTTATTTCAAGCTCTATTGTATAACATTGTCTTTCCAAAGTTGTGGAAAGTTACTTCAAGCTATATTGTATATAGTCAAACATTTATGTTACGACAAGTTTAAGCATTTGTTAATACATTCAACTGTATAATTTGAAGACAGAGTATTGATTCAGGGAGCAATCCGATCGCCAGTTAATGGGGTCAGGAAGGAATTATTTTTTTCCCCTCTTTGATACAATTGGCCAAATTTCAATGGGGGGTTTTATTGTTTGCCTTCCTCTGGATTCAATGCCAATTTAGTTTAACATGAGTTAAAAAAAAAATGAATGTTACAAAGCATGTTATTGTACAAAATACTTAGTTTAGGAAACTTTACATAGTCGTCTGTTATTTATAGATAAATATCAATTCAAAGTATTATTATTGTTAAAAAAAAAAACGAGTTGCATGTTACAAACTTTGATGTTATGGTTTACAATATTTATTAATGAAAAATTAACACATTGTTATATTGTTATTCCATATATGACAATTAAAACAGATCATATTTAAAAAAAAAAAATATATATATATATATATATATATATATATATATATATATATATATATATATATACCTGTTGGTGAAATACAAGTTGAAAGATTAAAAAAAAAAAAGTTTTATTCAAAATTTTCTATTTATTGGTATTTAATAAAACAAAAGGTTAAGAATGTCAGAGACCAATATTGTGTGGCAAACAGTATTCACAGCATTAAAAATTCTATTAACCGTCATTTTTTGACAGGCAAGTCGCTAGTATTTTAATATAATATGGGCCACCATCAAATGCATCTAATAAACAAAAAGCTTGGCGTGTGTAGCTCTTGTTAAAACGGCTGGTGAGGAAATGTCTGTGATTTGCTTACACATAGAAAGAGAGATATACAAGCACGGAAAATGGGTGCATGCATACCTTGCGCATGCACTCGCAGGAACTCCTCCTCTTCACTGCCCAGGGTCTCCAAAAAGGTAGATTCGGTATTGCCTGTACTACTTAGGAGTTCATGAATGAGATGTTGTTATCTTATCCACAGCATATAACCTTAGAAAGTATGTTGAAACTGAAATACATTACAGTGTTTTTATTGAAAGTTACAGTGCCTTGCAAAAGTATTCACCCCCCTTGGCATGTGTCATGTTTTGTTGCCTCACAACCTGGAACTCACATGAATTGTTTGAGGATTTGCATCATTTAATTTACAAAACATGCCCACAACTTTGAAGATGTTTTTTTTTATTTTTTATTGTGAAGCAAACAACGAATAGGACAAAATAACAGAAAATATCAATGTGCATAACTATTCACCCCCCTAAAGTCAATATTTTGTAGAGCCACCTTTTGCGACAATCACAGCTCCAAGTCGCTTTGGATAAGTCTCTATGAGCTTGTCACATCTTACCAGTGGGAGTTTTGCCCATTCCTCCTTGCATAACTGCTCCAGCTCGTTCAAGTTGGATGGTTTGCAATTGTGAACAGCAATCTTTAAGTCTGACCACAGATTTTCTATTGTATTGAGGTCTGGGCTTTGACTAGGCCATTCCAACACATTTACATGTTTCCCATTAAACCACTCAAGTGTTGCTTTAGCTGTGTGTTTGGGGTCATTGTCCTGCTGGAAGGTGAACCTCCATCCTAGCTTCAAATCATGCACAGAGTGGTACAGGTTTTGCTCAAGAATATCCCTGTATTTAGCACCATCCATCTTTCCCTCAACCCTGGCCAGTTTCCCAGTACCGCCTGCTGAAAAATATCTACAAGCATGATGCTGCCACCACCATGTTTCACTGTGGGGATGGTGTTCTTTGGGTGATGTGATGTGTAGGGTTTGTCCTAGACATAGCTTTTCTTTGATGGCCCGAAAAGTAAAATTTTAGTCTCATCTGACCCGAGCACCTTCCTCCAAACATTTTGGGAGTCTCCCACATGCCTTTTCACAAACTCAAAACGTGCTATTTTGTTTTTGATGAAAGTAATCACTTTCTTCTGGCCACTTTGGAGCGTACTGTTTATTGTCGTCCTATGCACAGATACTCCAGTCTTTGCTGTGGAACTCTGCAGATTAATGCCCTCCTTGCCCGTGAGTTTTGGTGGGCGGCCGTCTCTTGGCAGGTTTGCTGTTGTGCCCTGTTGTTTCCATTTGGTTATGATATATTTGATGGTGCTCCTGGGGATCATCAAAGATTTGGATATTTTTTTATATCCTAACCCTGACTTGTACTTCTCAACAACATTGTCCCTTACTTGTTTGGAGATTTCCTTGGTCTTCCTTGCAGTGTTTGGTTAGTGGTGCCTCTTGCTTAGGTGTTGCAGCCTCTGGGGCCTTTCAAAAAAGGTGTGTATATGTATTGACAGATCATGTGACACGTGAATACATACACACATGCCAATTTTCTGTTTTCTATTTCTAAAACATTGTTTAATGTACATATTTTTCTCATTTCACTTCACCAACTTAGACTACTGTGTTCTGATCCATTACATAAAATTCAGATTAACAAAACATTGAACTTAAGGCTGTAATGTTATAAAATAGGCAAAAAGTCAAGGGGGGTGAATACTTTTGCAAGGCTCTGTACAGACAGAACAATGTATGTTTTACTATTCCAAAAGGTTTGTAGCCATTGCTAATTGAGAAGGGCAAATATATCATCCAATAATAATTATTATTATTATTACTCTTTATTTATAAAACGTCAGCATTTTCAGTAACGATATTTCAAATTAGAATAAAGTGCAGTGGGCATAATTATCAAGGTATAGACAAATTTTAACTTAAGTAGATTTGAGGTCCCTACTGAAAAAAACATACAATATAGAAGGTAAATGTAGGGGTGAGACAGGAGGGTGACAGATAAAAGATGGCAGTGATCACTCAGTAGGCTGATGAAAGTAGAGGTCGTAAGTTAAAATATAAAACCTTTAAGAGAAATTTGCTATGCAGTTTGTGCATGTTAAGGCAGAAGGTGAAAAACAGATGCATTTTAGTGATTTTTTTAATGCTTTTCAGCAGGAAGATAGTCTAACAGAGCAATGCAAGGAATTCAACAGTGTAGGTGCAGTTTGATAACATTTCTGAAGGTGGGGTAAGTGGAGGTGACAAGAGAGGAGGTCATTAGCACATTAGCAGAGCGAAGAAGAAGACAGTTTTGGGAGTATCTTGAGATGAGGGCAGAGATATATTGCTGTGCACTGTGATTAAGGGCTTTATGTGTTAGCACATGACACTTATTCTTCATTCTCTGCACTGGTTACCTACAAAATGGCAAATATATTTCAAGGTTGATTTGCCTACCATCCAACCTCTAAATAATCAGAGCCCCAGCTACCTGAAAGAAATCTTGGTTCCATATACCCCTCCCGAACTCTTTGATCCGAAAGTGCATCAGAGTTAAAACCAATTTTTTTGGTAATACCGTATCTGGGGAAGTGTTGAATCCAAATAGGAGAAATACACTATATAATTTGCTAATGTTATTTTTAGAATTTGATAACTTCCCTCTTATTTACTCCATTCCTCTCCCCCCTTCCCATCTACCCTTTCTTTCTCTCTCCCATCAATCCATCCATCCAAACCTCCAATTCTTCTTTCACTAGCCTAGGCAACAGTGTATTAAATAAAAATAGCCCTGGGACCAAACTGATCTGGAGGTTTTGATCCACTGTAGAATGATAAAAAATATAAAATGCTGCTCTGAATATATCCACAGATGGTGCCTCTAAATTTATGGAGCTTTGTTTCTCTGGATGGACTCTCCCGGCTTTGGCCGGCACAGCTCCTTTTACTCAGTATATCAGATGTTGTCATCTTCTGAATGACAAAGGTTGTGTGTGTGCCTGACCAGTGTCTTTGGTGTGGTATTTTGATATTTTTTCCTGTTCAGCCACTAACTGCTATGTTGGTCTGTGTCTTTGTATATTGTGCTAATGCCCAGAAGCAGAAGGTTAAAGATTTCTATAAACATTACAAAGGGCGTCTTAGCTAAGCAACATTAAATCTTAAATTCTTACACAATAGTGGTTATGAAAAAGCTACATTTTAAGAGACCTTATCTGCTGTGACAGAGGCATGAGAAGAACCAGACCGTTGAACTTATCAGTTTTATTTGTCACATTTTTAAATAATATTTAAGAATTTATATGTTGTTCAAATGCACTTTATTCCAATCAGTGAAAAATGTAGTGTGCCACATGAAAAAATCTCACAGGTGGTCCTCAGAAGCATTTGAATTTAAACAAGTGGTCCACTGAAGTACTATAAGATAATGAGCCAGTCCAGGGAAAAGGTGTTGAGAACTACTGCTCTAAATACACATTTAGTATGCATCAACGCATAACTTCTTTGTCATTCCCAATTAAATGAAGCAGTACAGTGACGGCACACAGAGATCCACCCAACGCCTTAAATAGCATTTCAGCCAATCAAATTACAGCTGTAAACTCATCCCATTGTAATGTTGTCTCTTTAGTGTTCTGTATAGCTCAAATGTAGATGTATTTGAGCTCTAAAATACGATATGGTCATGTATATAACATGCATGAGAACCACTGCTCAGCTAACTCTATAATATATTTGCTAAATATTTTTATTACTCCCTCTTTAAAAGAGTAGAACATGTAATTGATAATGTTAGAAAGCACAGTGTCAGTTATTGGTAATGATTAATTCTATGTTTTCTATGTGTAAATAATGGTTATTTGCCAAATTCTGCATGTCAGGTAGTTTTACTTTAATTATAAAGGTTGCAGACAATTGATTTAACTGGCCATTCCTGCAGAAGACTTTGTTTGTTTTTCAAAAGTGCATAAAACATGTCTTTGGCTCATTTTCATTGGTAGCTGCCATAGTAGATGGCTGGGACAAGTGCCGCTAAGGTGATTTTATATGGATCACAGTTATTTTTCTGGGTGAATAAATGTTAGCATGGCCATAAAAAATAAATGGATACCATCTCACTCTTTACACTCACTGATAAAGACATTTGATGTGAACTCAGATGTGGGCACACCTTCTGATATGTATTTAATGCCCTTCAGAAACTTAGTTAATAGTTTTATTGGGTAAGAGCTTAATTGGGCTTCAGTAGACCCAATAGTCCAAACCATACACTATCTGAAATGTATTGGTTGCTCCTATTGACTGGGTAAGTCTTTGAGATGAACATGAACTACCATTAATTTGTTATATTTGTTATAACAATATACCCACACCTAAGCAGAGTTAGCAAATGATGCACATAGCCTTTATTTGCTTAGCAGGTCTACATGGTCTAATATGAATATTTGTGAATGGCTTTATAATATATAATATGTCTTCTCCAATAATAAAGCTTTAACTTTGGATACTTGCTTTAACTTTATTATTTGATTGAACTGCCTATAAAAACAGTTCTTGAATCTTGCAGAACCTGAGGATTATCTGAGTATGACTAGTTTTTCTTCCAAATTATTGTGAACTAGGACCTTCCAATCACTAGTTCCATTACTAGATCTTGGCACACAGTTTCCCACCCTTGGGGTCCCTTGCAACATAGTAGATAACAGACCTAGTCATTTTTTCTGTGTCTCTGGAAGTGGTTTAAGGTAAATGAGAGATATCTGTATCTAAAAGCAAAAAAATATTCATACCTCCAGTTAATTAAGATTTATGCATCACCTTCACTTATGGTTGCTATATCTTAAGTTGTAGGTACTAATATGCTTTGGTGCTTATGTTGCCACACCATCTTTAATTTTTTTAATAGATTTCTCCTGTCTCAAAAAATAGTCCCATGCATAGGTTAAGAAAACAATAAGAAATTTACAGCCAATTAGTAAGATTCACAATACACTTTAAATTTAACTATAGACTCAGATAAGAATTGACAGTAATCCTACTTCCAATGTGTGCAGAACTGTGAGTCTAACAGTAGAACAGCTAATCACATGTATTTACCTTAATTTTGTGATACACTTTACAATTTTAATTTGTGAGCCAACATCCATATTCATTAGGGGTCACTGTAGGCATATATTTAAAATATACCATTTTGAAGAACTACACTTAAATGCCACGTGTTTCTAAAATTGAAATAAAATACAATATCTGTTTAAAAAACTTCAAGATGTTGTAGAATCTACCATTTTGTTTTCAGCTGATCAGCTTGCTGAGGTGGGAGAAGACTTTGTATGCACATGGAGCTCCTATCTGCACAATACTAGCTATGGTTTTTCTCCCCCACATCCCTTACTCCCCTTTCTTTTTCCATTAGACTAGTTATTCCCATATATGTATATCAAGAGTTCATGGCCGGGTACTTTTCAATCTTCTATGTACTATGGTTTTGTAGCATCTTTTGTCTTCTTATCTTGAATGTTATTCTTTATTAATGCATTTTACAGACAAATCTGTATTGAATTATACAATTTGTGTTTTAACTTATACCCCTATATTCTTTAACATGCTTCCTGTTTTTGTTGGACATGGTCATGTTTAATGGCCAAATAAAAAATCAAAGTGAAAAAACAAATAAAAAAGATTTAAAATAAAATTCTCAATGCTCTCATTAAGAGTGATGGAAACCTCAATAGTAGACAAGGACACAACCACCAGAGAAAGTAACCGAAAGAAACAGCTAAGAAAATAGAATAATTGTCTATAAATACTTTTTTTTTGCTTTCTTACATCATTTTACCCATTATAAAACTTATACTCTATAGAAAAAAAACTTCTCATATATGAAGGTATGCCTGGGTTCTGTTTACCTTTTTAGAAACTGTGATAAGACTGAGAGGAACATGGTACATGATAGCTGTTATATTCTTGTGCCTATAAATAACATACTAATTACCTTTATGCTTGATTAAAATATATAAACAACACCCAAAAGCAACTGTGGCTTACCGACAGAAATGTCCCATGTACACAATATGGAGTCCTGTTGCACTCTTTTTTTACTATATCGTCCTTAAAATCTAATACAGATAATTACTAGGCACACAAATCTTACACAGCCGAGAGAACTCTAATTTGATCCTGGTAATATCTGGTCGCCATAAATGTCTACTAGTGTCTCTATATCTCATTACGTATAGAAATATCAGTAAAGGCACAATAACATACTTTTTTTAACAGGTACTTCATCAGGCAATTAACCAAGTGATTACATTTTTGTGGTATCATTTGTATTGTAATCATTTTTTTATAAAGTGGCAACATGTTCCTTAGCTCTTAGTACACAAATAAATGTGCATAGAAAAGTATACATAACTACATAAGGAGCTGAGAGCCCTGCTTTCTTGAGAGTTTACAATCTAAGTACGGTAGGTTTAGAGGGTGTAAAAGCCAAAGAGAAGGAATTGCTTGATGGTGGTCTGTCAGAGAATGAAGAAAGAGATATATACTGTCCTTTAATAGAGTTTGCTCTAGTAGAGAATAGGGAGCACGGTTGTAAGCTTGACTAAATAGGTAGAACATTTAGAAGTCTGGCAAAGTGCAGTAGTGAATTTCATAGGGTGGAGGTAGGATGGGTGATGCCTTGCAAAGGGTTGTTCAAATTTTTCATTCAACCTTATAAAAATCTATTCTCTTTCTTCCATAATATTACATTACTTAATCATCTTACCCTATGAACAGACAGATCATGAATATTTCAAACTCAGTAACTGTGCCTGTTGGTCACTTGATTTTCCTATTGCATCTCAGATCATTCAGTTTTTCTTTTGCTGGACACAACCCCAGCTTCCCATCTGCCAGTTCCACATCTGCTAAGGTCGTGTGGCTTTCTGCACGGCTGCATGAGTGGATCAGTGGGGCATTCTTGCAGATAAAGCGGGCAATCATGTGCAAAAAGCAAGAGATTGTAGGGGAGGGGGACAGCCTGAAGGTAACACTGCCATTTTCTGCTAAAAGGAAGCCAACAAATTATTTTTCTAAAGGAAAGAGAATAAAATACTGTGCAGCAGGTGTATGAAAGATTGAGGATAACATGTACATCTTTAGAAAATTTCACTTCTAATTGCTTGTTTTTATGGTTTGGCTCAGCTACGAACACCATATGCTATGCATAAATGAGTACAATTAAAGCCTGCAGTATACTGCAACTTTAAATTACAACATGTACCTTCAGATTTAATACAACACCAATAATCTCTATATTAAAGATGAGTTCAATTTGAATCATTTTATATATTAATACAAGTCTTTTGCCTTTCACCAGTGTTTTAAAAAGGCTTATTATTCATTTGCTCTATATTGTCTTGGATACGATGGTCAAGGTACTTTTGTATTTATGCATCACCTTCACTTATGGTTGCTATATCTTAAGTTGTAGGTACTAATATGCTTTGGCGCTTATGTTGCCACACCATCTTTAATTTTTTTAATAGATTTGTAAAATTACCATCTTTAATTTTTTGAATAGATTTGTAAAATTACAGTATAAACTCATTTTTTGAATGCTACTTCTAATGCTTCTAGTTGCAGAATGAGCATGCTCCTAAAATATGTAATTTGGTAGTCACTAAAAAATTTCCTTAAGACCTTTCATAGCAGGGTAGACTAACATCCCTATTAAATTCCCTGAACGTGTAAAACAGTAGCCCATAATGTAGGCTGCAAGACTTGTGGCTATTAAATTTGCCCCTTAAAGCAAGCCACTCACAATTTGTGGCTTAAGGATGAAAAAAACATACAGAACGTGGAACGTGGAACTGCAGGCCCGCAAATCCTTTGTTCTGTCAAGCCCATAACTGCAACGTTCCAATTTCGCTATTAAATTGCAACGAATTTCCAAAGACGTCATGGCGTCCAAGCCGGTAACCCGCAAATGGAGGCAAAAACATTACGGTCTCAAAATAGGTCCTGCAAAGGGTTTACAGAAAACATTGTAAAAGACAATATAAACACACCAGTGGACTTTACAATACGGGGAAAGCATGGCAAGGCATTACAATTACTTGCACAATAATCCCCAAATAAAAAAAATGCATTTAAAAAATATTTTTTTTATCATATGTTGGAATAGTCATGCAGATGTCAATATGAAAAACCATGCTACAACATGCACAAAGCAATTAAAGACACACTACCTGATTAAAAAGCAACACAAAAACATGAAACTCATGCCATTTGTAACCCTTTCTCACTCACATAGGCTCTATTGTGGAGCCTAAAATATATATATATAATTGTATATACATCTCACTCACCACATCACATATATCAAGAACCCAGGGAACATGTTATTATTTGTTGTTCAGTCCTTCAGTCATGCCGGACTCTCTGTGACCCTAGGGACTGCAGCTCTATGTGACCCTAGGGACTCTGCCTGTTCTACAAGGTTTGCATGCCAAAGATACTGGAGTGGGTTGCCAGTTCCTTCTCTAGTGGACTGTGATTTGTCTGTACACTCTGCTATCACCTGCCCACCTACAGTGGCCCTACATGGTATAGCTCACAGCTTCATTCAGATACCCAAGCCCCTCCACCTCCACCATTTAGCAATCCACAAGAGGACCAGGAGAACTTACACCAGGTTATGGCCCCTCTAAACACTTTATGCGCTCATCGTGAACCCCGCGCTGAGCGCCTTCGGTGCTCATTGCGTGGCTCACAATGAGCCACAACTTGCTAACCTTTGGCGCTCATTGCGTTAAGTCTTAATGCTTAGGGCTGGTATTTCCGTCCTTCGGCTGCGTTTTACGACCTGCAGCCTCGTTTTAGGTTTGTTTAACTTTTTTCGGCAGCCATTTTTTTTCTCGCTTGTGCAAAAAAAAGCCAATATATGCCTCAAATTAAGTCACTCACTGGCTCCCTGGCACTCCCCCTGAGCTGTGTGTGTATGTAAATTTGAAGCATATTTGTTTTTGTAGTTTGGCGGTTCAGCCGTTAAATTCGTATTTTTGCGGGCTGTAATTTCGGCTGTCGCTAAGTCCCAAGTCGTACGGACCGTAAGTTGCGGTGAGTGCCTTCTGTGATCTTTTTATCTATGTTCTGCGTGTCTCGGGATGAGCGTCTGCACTTATTGCCTAAGTCCCACTGGTCTCAGGGATGCGTGCCTGTGGCACTCATCTCCACCAGTGCAATGAGCGCTTTTGGAGCTCACTGCCTGGCCGCAACTACGGCCCTCGCAAGCCCGCAATTTTAACATTGTTTTACCAACAACTTTTGGAAAGCCCGCAATTACGACAACTATATATGTGAAAAAAACTAAGTCAGAGGTGCTCATTAGAGAACGAACCAACCTTAATAGGTTAGTTCTATGGCAATGGTAAGCCACTCTGAGAGCAACCTCTTTTAGCTCACTTGTGCACTTCACAGGGAGAAATATCCTGTAGTATATCAGTCTGGTCCCACTCAAAAGAGTGACCCAGCCCCGAAATATCAGGCAATTCTACCCTGAACAGGAGAAACAGCAAACCCGCAATTTTAACATTGCGTTACCAACAACTTTTGGAAAGCCTGCAATTACGACAACTATATATGTGATATTATTATATGATATGTAATGCTATTATTAATATTATTATTATTATTATCGGTATTGTTCTATTGCATAGTAACTAGGGCTTATTAGTTACATATATAGGAATATGACACAAATGGGATGTATGTGGATGTCCCATAACCCCAACACGCTGAGACAGTTAGAACGGTATAACAACGTTTTATTTCATACACAGAGCACAATCAGAAAGGGACACGACTGTGCATTAATATCATGGGTGTGGTGTGGGTGGATACCGGAAGGGCAAAAGGCTGTGGCCAATCAAAGGACACCCAAAGGGTTAACTGTTAGACCACATCAGAAGGATAATGCATAGCATCTACTAGGGTCACATGTGGTCAGGACACCACAGCAACCATAATCAGATGTGACATAGGAATATCATATAACACTCCATTTCATAGAAATAACCATAATTGCGCATACAGCAACCATATGGTTTCCATCTGCCATATTAAACAGATGCTAGAAATCATGGATCGTGTGATACTAATCAATTCCCCACACATTGTGTTTTCATACATTACTGCTGATTCCCAAATAGATGATAGGAATCTGGAAAACGTAAAGAGGAGGTGTTAGAACAATCATGAGCTGTTATTATAGTACATTGTTTTAGCTCTGGACACTATAATAAACCAATTAACATGAATGTAATCTACGAACAGTAATAACCAGATTGATTCTGTCCTGTTCAATCAGCCTTCCTTCATGTGGGTGAACACGATCTTTCAGCAAAAAAGTACTATCACTATCTACATGGAATAGTTGGGCCATGCTGATATCACATCTCACTGGTATATGGGCGGTAAAAAAGCCAGACAGATTACACTGTTAACATTACTCCTAAACACATGCACATTGATCCTGATTTCAAATAAAGGGAATTAGCCATTTTGTTTGGATGACATGAAATAAATCAACCGCTTTCATACTGAAATGCAACAAAAACGCATGTATAAGTACTGCTTTGGATTAGCAGATCCTAATGGGACCATGCAACTCTACAGTCGGGACACTATTCACTGTAACTAAAACTCACACCGGTCATGTTCATTGTCCTAAGACCTCCTCTTCCGCAGCACAGGGCCCCCACCTTCCGTGCCCGCACCCTGTCTCACTCTTCCACGTCTTGGTGGTGTAGGAGCGTGCAACTATGTTGGGTGGCTGGGGATCTGGTTGAGATGGTGGTGAGGTCTGAGATGAGGAGGCCGACGTCTCGGGTTACTGTTGTGCATGGATGGAGATGTATGAGCTGGCGTTCGGCTAATTTGATAAGTTACCGTCTTTCCCGAATCACCCCGTTCCTCATATCTCTTCATCCTTCGGTTGTGCCTCCTCATCTCAGAATGGAGCGATGTTGTGCTCACCAGTAGGGTGTGTGTGAGCTTACACTGCATCCGGAGCAACAGTAGCCTCTCATTTGCTTGTTTCCTACGTGCCATGTCCTCCATGGCAAACCGGCCCATAATGTCAGGGTAGGTGACGGCACTGGTGGCATAGATGACGCCATTGGTGGCAGAGCTGATGGCATTGGCGGCCGAGGTGACAGCAGTAGGCCCTCAGGTGACGTCAGTAGGCCCTGAGGTGTCGGCACGAGGGCATGTGGTGTTGGCAGGTGGGCTGGGGTGTTGGCCCATGTTGGGGGACCCAATTGTGTGGGAGTCCATGTTGGGAGACCCCATTGTGTGGGAGTCGTTGTGGGCTGCCATGGCCACAATGTTGTTGGAGCAGGTGGGAGCCATGATGAGGGCTGCAGTTTGGTCCGCAAATGCGGACCCTCGCGAAGCGAGGGGCCGTATTTGTGGAAGGTGGAGGCTCCAACGTCGGCTGCAATGAGCCGAAGGCTGCATTTGCGGAGGGGCCGCATTTGCGTAGGTGGAGGCTCAAAGGCGCCTCACACGCGGTTACAAACACCCACACAAGCGACACTTTACCAACAATATGACCCAACGCACATTTACGGACTTAGCAGACAAAAAACCTGACGCACATTTACAGACTTAGTAGCCAAAAATACGACCTTGCAAAAATACGACCTTAATGGCCGAACCGCGAGCAACGGAAAACAGTCAAAACACAATAAATACACACAAAAAACACATAAAAAACTTACCCACAGCAAGGGGGGGCACCCAGGACCTCTGCAAGTGAAGTTACACCTCCATTTCAGTCCAAATTCACGAGTTTAGACACACGAAAATCCCCTAAGTGAGAAAAAAAATGGCCCCCAAAAAAAGGAAAACGAGGCTACAGGACCCTAAACACGCAAAATAGAGCCCAACACGTAGCACTTTCACAAGGTAGTACAACAGACTGTTACTAAAGACGGAAAATCGCTTCCTAAAGACGCAAAATCATTCCGATGCGCGTAACACATACATACAATATAGCCACCATTTTAACACAATCTACCCAATAACGTATCTGAAATGGCGGCTTTCCTGCCTAAACTAACGGCTCTGTCTCGCGCACGCAGCCTATATACAGTGGATATAAAAAGTCTACACACCCTTGTTAAAATGTCAGGTTTCTTATCCCTCCAGCAAAAACCTATTGGTAGCTCATCGGTCTGGTACAGTGTGAATGGTTTATGTGTTTCTTTTTCTTTCCTTTTCTCCTCCTATTTCCTTTTGATATTTAGTCAAATATTCTGTAGATGTAAGGAGGTTAAACGGGGGTATACCTTGAATTTATAGGAAAAAAAAAAAAAAGAAAGAAGAGAGGGAAAGAGAAAAAAGAAAAGTTTTGTTATTATATATACAGACACCTTTACTGAAAACACAAATATAGGGAAAAGTGCGGGAAGGCAGATAGTTAAGAAAGAGAAGTGATAAAGAATAATAGACCTTTCTCTAAAAGAGAGGGTAGACCTCGGTCCCTATATAGAATGGTTAGCGAAAAACTCTCTCACATAATTTTGGAATTAACTTTGGGTGGGGGGATGGCAAAAAGCCATTGATATAGATGCAAATATTAGAGAGGTGTTAAGATATGTCAAAGTATCTAACAGAACTCACAGCCTGGGTCTAAAGAAGTTAAGTTGTAATATAGGGGATACAGATGTAATATTTTTTCTTTGTATATATACTGTGGGCCTCATTCTATTAGCGGCCGCAGCCGTTGCGGGGCCGCAAGGACCGGCCGCAAGCTATTCGGCTATTCTATTCCCTTCCGGCCGGGGGCTCCGGCACGCTTGCGGCCGGTGCCTTGCTATCTCTTGCGGCCGCTCGCGTCGGAGGAAAGCCTTTGATCTAAAACGGCCGCAAGAGTTTCGGCCGTAAGAAATTCCTATTTGCAATTCAATTGCTCCTGGAACCCTCTCTGCAAGGCTAAAAAACGAGCCGCAGCTTACTTGCAGCAAAGAGGTCTCGCTAGCACCAATTAAGCACATAAAATAGCCCAAATAAAGCCATCCTGCACTTTGCAGAGTCTATAAAGGGATATTCGGTGTTAGCAAAAATAGGACATAATTACCCTATACTCAAATCCGTAAAATATTTTTTTTTAAATATCCGTATAATATCCATGTAAAAAGTCCAGAGTGCTTGGAGCACCTCAGACATGCCCACGCCGCAGCCGGAAAATAAACAGTTAATTTGAACTCGGGTTTGGGCTGATGTGCAAGCTTGAGAGTGGGTTACTTTTAATCCTCATGTCCCCCAATATGATCCCTAGCATTTACAGAGCTGTACAGTGGAGGCTTGAATTTATTTTTGCGTTTTTAGATTTCTGAGCTTACGCCGGTTTCAAGATATGCGGCCGGCCGTAAGGGGAGATCCTTGCGGGGCCGTATAATAGAATCGCGAGTTAACAGAACCCCCGCAAGGAATCGCAGCCTTACGGCCGATTTACGGCCGCTAATAGAATGAGGCCCTGTATATATATGTATATATTGTTTAAATCTGGTTTGGAGGTATAAGTTACCGCCGTTAAGAGGAAAATACGAGGGGAAAGGGGGGAAGAGAGAGTATTATCAGAAGAGTGTCATGAATCGTGATTGTTTGTCTGTTCTGTACTTTGTATCTACGTCTTGTTTTTGTACTTGTATTCTTTTGTCTGGAAAAAAATTAAATAAAAAATAAAAATAAAAAAAAAATGTCAGGTTTCTGTGCTGTAAAAAAATGAAGCAAAGATAAATCATTTCAGAACGTTTTCCACCTTTAATGTGACCTATAAACTGTACAACTCAATTGAAAAACAAACTAAAATCTTTTAGGTAAAGGGAAGAAAAAATATAAAAATAAAATAATATGGTTGCATAAGTATGCACACCCTTAAACTAATACTTTGTTGAAGCACCTTTTGATTTTTTTACAGCACTCAGTCTTTTTGGGTATGAGTCTATCAGCATGACACATTTTGACTTGGCAAGATTTGCCCACTCTTCTTTGCAAAAACACTCCAAATCTGTCAGATTGTGAGGGCATCTCCTGTGCACAGCCCTCTTCAAATCACCCCACAGATTTTCAATCGGATTCAGGTCTGGGCTCTGGCTGGGCCATTCCAAAACTTTAATCTTCTTCTGGTGAAGCCATTCCTTTGTTGATTTGGATGTATGCTTTGGGTCGTTGTCATGCTGAAAGATGAAGTTCCTCTTCATGTTCAGCTTTCTAGCAGAAGCCTTAAGGTTTTGTGCCAATATTGACTGGTATTTGGAACTGTTTATAATTTCCTCCAGCTGAAGAAAAACAGCCCCAAAGCATGATGCTGCCACCACCATGCTTCACTGTGGGTATGGTGTTCTTTTGGTGATGTGCAGTGTTGTTTTTGCGCCAAATCTTTTTCTTTTGGAATTATGGCCAAAAAGTTCAACCTTGGTTTCATCAGACTTCAGATGTGTTTTTGCAAAATGTAGCCTGGCTTGGATGTTTTTCTTCGCAAGAAAAGGCTTTCGTCTTGCCACTCTAGATCATAGCCCAGACATATGAAGAATAGGAGAGATTGTTGTCACATGTACCACACAGCCAGTACTTGCCAGATATTCCTGCAGCTCCTTTAATGTTGCTTTAGGCCTCTTGGTAGCCTCCCAGAACAGTTTTCTTCTCTTCTTTTCATCAATTTTGGAGGGAGCTCCAGTTCTTGGTAATGTCACTGTTGTGCCATATTTTCTTCACTTGATGATGACTGTCTTCACTGTGTTTCATGGTATATCTAATGCCTTGGAAATTGTTTTGTACCCTTCTCCTGACTGATACCTTTTAACAATGAGATTCCTCTGATGCTTTGGAAGCTGTCTGTGGACCATGGCTTTTGCTGTGGGATGCAACTAAGAACATTTCAGGAAAGATCAACTAGAGCAGCTGAACTTTATTTGGGGTTAATCAGAGGCACTTTAAATGATATACTGACTCCTATTTAACACAATTTGGAATGTGATTGCTTAATTCTGAACACAGCTAAATCCCCAGTTATAAGAGGGTGTGCAGACTTATGCAACCACATTATTTTTATTTTGTATTTTTCTTCCCGCCACCTAAGCTATTTCAGTTTGTTTTTCAATTGAGTTGTGCAGTTTATAGGTCACATTAAAGGTGGAAAAAGTTCTGAAATGATTTATCTTTGTCTAATTTTTTTTACATTACAGAAACCTGACATATTAACAGGGGTGTGTAGGGCACAATTGCCACACTGATGACACTTTCTCCTCAGGTGATGACAGTCTGACTGGACATTTTCTGCTGCCGGAAAATCCAAAGAGATTGTTAGCTCTTCAGGATATTGATTGCTGGATATTTCTTAGTGATAGGTAAAGTATATTAATTAATTTATTATTTATTAATTTAAAAAACAAACAAAGAAAACTACTTTAGCACGGTATTAATCATTAACCATTTCAAATATGTTTATTTATTGATTAATTAATTTTTAATGGACATTAACTTATTAATTACTAATTTTTTTTTTTTAAAATAGACAGTTGTCACTAACTTCATTTATGATTACATTATTGATTAACTCTTTATAGAACATTTACTAATTCCTTAATTAGTAATGTACATTAATTAAATAATTAATTGTTAATAGTAATAACGTTTATACCAAAAAAAATATATCACTGGACTTACATTTTGACCTTGATGCTCAACTATTAATGTTCATTTATTACTTTATTCATCATTATGATTAATAATGTTAATGAATGAATTATTAATAAGTCATAATAACACATTTAGTAAAAGAAAAGAAAATGTCTAGTGGTTTTACATTTTGTGCTTGCTACTCAACTATTAATGTTCATTAATTACTTCATTGATCATTCATAGAAGAAAATGCATGAAAACATATCTCGCTTTTGCACTGAATTTAGATATTACTGCTGTTGATTCTTTAAGCTCGTTGTATTAAAGGTATAGGATCCTCAAACGGTTTACATATTTATATCACTTTCTTACATTTTACAGTGCATTTACTTCTATTTTGCAGCTATGCTAATTAAAACATAGCAAACATTAACAAGCCCTTTTTTCAATTTATTTTCTCACAGTTGCTCATCTGCCCACCTGACTACACAGAGGGCTGTTTGCAGCATTTTATCTGCAATCACATCACCTTCACAGGTATATCATTTTAAAATATTTATATTTACTTTACTGCATGCATGTATGAAAAGGACAGCAAGTACTTTAAGTACTATCAATGATTCATACATTTATAAAAAAAAAAAAATTACATATGATTTTTACTTATTTTCACAGATTTGTGACATCGCTACCTGCCTCAATACAGGAGTCTCCGCTGCAAGAATTAAAATTACAGAATATTAAATTGACAGGTAAATGATTTTGTGATTACATTTGTACACACAATATAATATGAACTATTGATTTGCGTTGAGTAATGGTATTTCATTCATTCAATAAAAAAATAATTATGATTTTTACATCTTTTTACAGATTTCTCACATCTACACCTGCCTCAAAACAGGACCATTTTCAATTATAGAACATCTAATTTACAAGTATATTAGAAGGAAAAAAAATTATAATAAAGATTTTATGTGTATTCCTGTATTCATTCATTCATCATTATGTTACTGCTCATTGACAGTGATAGCACCTTAGAAGCAGTTAAATATTTTATTTCATGTATTATATTAGGTCACTTGCTCTTTTGTGTAGCTCTTCTTTAGGAACACATGATTGTAACTGTTTCTGTTTTTCCATTCATGATATAGACACACCTACAGAGAGACAGACACACATACAGACAGACAGAGAGAGACACAGCCAGACACACACACAGACACCCACGCAGCCAGACACCCAGAGACACAGACACCCAGAGACACAGATACCCAGAGACACAGACACAGACCCACAGACATCCAGTTACACAGCCAGAGAGACACACACCCACAGACATCCAGGGAGAAACCAAGAGAGACACACACCCAAAGATATCCAGACACACAACGACAAACACGCAGAGAGACAGACACCTGCAGACAACCAGAGAGATAGAATCCTATACACACCAAGACAGACACAGAAATACAGAGACCCAGACACAGACACCCAGATAGACACATAAACACAGACACCCAGAGAGACACACAAACACTGACACCAAGAGAGACACACCGACACCCAGAGAGACACACAGACACCCAGAGAGACACACAGACACCCAGAGAGACACCCAGACGCCCAGAGAGACACACAGACACCCAGACAGACCGACACCCAAAGAGACACACAGCCAGAGAGACACACAGCCAGAGAGAGACACACACAGAGAGACACACACCCACAGACACGTAGAGAGACAGACACCTGCAGACAACCAGAGATAGAAACCTATACACACCAAGACAGACAGACACAGAAATACAGGGACCCAGACAGACACAGACACCCAGAAAGAAACACAAACACAGACACCCAGATAGACACACAGACACCCAGATAGACACACAGACACCCAGAGACACACACAGACACCCAGACACACACAGACAGAGAGACACACACCCAGAGAGACACACACCCAGAGACACAGACAGCCAAAGACACAGACAGCCAAAGAGACAGACAGCCAGAGAGACAGACAGCCAGAGACACAGACAGCCAGAGACACAGACAGCCAGAGAGACACAGACACCCAGAGAGACACAGACACCCAGAGAGACACAGGTGGCCAGAGAGATACAAACAGCCAGAGAGACACAGACAGCCAGAGAGAGAGATAGAGACAGATCACTATTGCATTTTTAGAAATATATGACAGGGTAAAAAATATGTGTAATAAAAATAATGTCATTCTTAACACTCTATTTACAATTACAGATTACAATGGCAGACAATGCAGAAGATAAGAAAGAATATAAAAAAGAATGGCAGCAGAAAGGAAACAGAGATGGAGAGATGCACAGACCCCTGAGACTTCACAACGTTTAAGAGAAGAAGATCGATAGAGACTTCTAAATAAAAAAAAATGGCTAAAAAACAACAAAATTTGTCTGCTGGAGTTTCAAAGAAAAGAAAAAGTAAACAAAAAAATGTCTCAAATGAACCTATTTTGCATCCTGACACCAATGTTGATAGAGATGACACCAATGTAGATATACAAAGTTCAAATGAGATTTATATTGAGGAAGGTCATGATAGTCCTTTCTTTAGAGCACTAACAGTAGACACTCATTATTGTGGATTAATGAATGTGCTTTGTCAGTTTTGTGGGGCCTATCATTTTCAGAAAGAACGGCCAACTGATGGAGAGTTTATTAGTTGCTGTCAGAAAGGAAAGGTAAGACTTCCAGAAAGACACACATTCCCAGAATATTTAAAAAGTATCACGAGTGATCCTACATTTCCCAATTACACCAATTTTAAGAAAAATATTTGCTCTTATAACAGTGCAATTTCATTTGCTTCAATGGGTGCAACATTAGCCGAAAATGTTCCAGGACATGGTCCTTATTGTTTTAAAGTCCAAGGACAAATATACCACCGGACTTCACATTTACACCCAGAAACAGGAGAACAAAGGAAATTTGCACAGTTATATGTACTTGATACACGATAACGAATGATGCTTCCTGAAAATAGACAGTGCTTACCCATAGTCTTTGAACAGCTTGATAACATTATGGCGAACAACCCTTATAGTAAAGCATACAAACAATTAGCGGAGGTTGAAAAAGAACAACTGGCACATGCGCAAAGACATCAATTGCCAATGCCAAGAGTAAATATGGTTCTCAAAAGGGATCGCCATACTCATCAAAGACGCTATAATTTACCAACAGCAAATGAGGTTGCCATGGTATTTAAAAATTATGATGGGGAACCACCATTTGAGCGGGATATTAGAATATATCCACTCAATCAAGAACAACCTTTTATAAACAATAATCAATATTTTTCTTTCCAAATGGGGAGCCAGGATGGCAACCAAAGTTACAGTTGCAAAGTTATCCCAATAGTAAAGTTTGTATTAGAAACAATAATCAAATGCTGGAATATAAAGTGGCAGAAACTGCTTTCAGGGATCATTATAATCCTATTTTATGTGGTGGTAAACTCACACAACGATGGATTATTGATTCCTATCTACAAGTCGAAGCAAATAATCAAAATGTTGTCAAATTTCAACAAAACAAGCTTCGAGTTGAAACATATTGTGGATTGATGGATTATGTCGCTGAATTGGTTGCGAACAGAGACAATCCTGCTGGACGAGCAATGAGTTTGCCATCCTCTTTCCAAGGATCTCCTTGCAATATGCAAGAAAGTTACAATGATGCCATGGCTATGGTTACTAAATTTGGAAAACTGGATTTATTTATTAAATTTACATGTAATCCACAATGGCCAGAGATCAAAGAAAATGTTATGCTTGGACAAACTACTTCTGACCGACCAGATTTGGTCGCAAGTGTATTCAAAATCAAACTTAATTCCTTAATTTATGATATCACTAAAGCAGACTTATTTGGAAAATGTGTGGCTTTTGTTTATACCATTGAATTTCAAAAAAGAGGCCTGTCACATGCACATATACTTTTAATCTTGCAAGAAAAAGATAAATTGAATACAGCAGATAGAGTGGATTCAGTGATTAGCGCTGAACTGCCACATCCAGAAAAGCATTCAAGACTTTATGAGATTGTAACTCATAGAATGATACATGGCTCATGTGGAGAGAGCAATCCAAAGTCACCATGTATGGAAAATAAGAAATGCATAAAAGAGTTTCCAAAACAATTTCAAATGCAGACTTATGTTAATTGTGATGGATACCCTTTGTATAAAAGAAGAGAAGGACAAACAGCTATTATCCGTGGCCAAAAGGTCGATAATGGATATGTGGTTCCATACAATCCACATTTGCTGATGAAGTACAATGCACATATCAATGTGGAAGCTTGCACTTCCATCAAATCCATCAACTATGTTTATAAATATATATATAAAGGATATGATGCAGCAACTGTTGTTGTGCAAGGTGCAGACAATGAAAAAGCCAACCTCATTTCACATGACAAACGTTTCTTCTTATTTAGATGCTCGCTATGTAAGTGCTCCTGAAGCAATGTGGTGTCTTCTCAAATTTAAGATGCATGATCGATCACATGCTGTGTATCGATTAGCTGTTATTTGCCACAATTTGTCAATTTGTTTGCTTCACTGCCGGCAATGAAACAAATGCTTTAGCACAAAGTGAACATAGAGCAACAACGCTTACTGCTTGGTTTCAATTAAATTGTCACGACACTCAGGCAAAATACATTTTATACATTGACATTCCAAATCACTATGTATTCGTAAATGGTGAATAGAGACAACGAAAGAAACTCAATTATAAAATTATCCCAAGAATATATACCGTCAGTCCACGAGACATTGAATGTTTCAGTTTAAGATTACTTTCTGGCAGATGATACAGAATGGGAGAGATGTCTCAAGGAAGCAGCACTATGTCAAATGCCAAAGCAAATGAGAAAACAATTTGCTTTTATTTGTATCTTTTGAAATGTACCAGATGCCTTTACTTTGTAGGAAACATTTAAATTGCATATGTGTAAAGATTTCTTGCAACGTTATAATGAGAACATTGCACAATTTAAAGCATTAATCGAAATACAGGAAATCTTACTTTGTCATGGATTAAATTGTGCCAACTTTAATCTGCCTGATCCAGGATTTATAGATGAAATTAACTTTGATGAGTATGACACTGACATTGAATACCAAAAAACACAAGATAAAATTGGAACTTTAAATGTACTGCAATTGGAAGCATTTAACGCCATCACAAATGCAATAGAAGATGATAGAAGGTGGATCAGGAAAAACGTACCTATATAATTTGTTGAGGAGTTGCATTCGAGCACAGGATCAAATAGCACTGCCATTTGCAACCACTGGAATTGCCGCACTTTTGTTAGAAGGTGGTAGAACTGTGCATAGTGGATTTAAACTGCCAGTTCCCATTCTGGTAACATCAGTGTCGGATATTCAAAGGAATTCATTACAAGAAAAAAAATTGCACAAGAGTGCATTCATTATAATAGATGAGGCAACTATGATGTCATGTCATGCCCTCCAATGTATTGATCGATTATTAAAAGAAGTTATGGATAATGATTTGCCATTTGGTGGAAAGGTGATGTTGTTAGGAGGAGATTTCAGGCAAACATTACCTGTGGTGCCACATGGCAATCGGACTGACATAGTCGAAATGTGTATAAAAAGAAGTAAGCTGTGGAAAACATTTACACACCTGAAATTAAAGGTAAATATGAGATCTGAAGGCCGAAATCAATTCAATGATTGGCTCATTCACATTGGAGAAGGAAAACAGCCAAAAATAAATAATTTACCTGATCATGCAGTAGAAATTCCACCAGAAATGATTTCAACAGAACCACTAATTTCTACAATCTTCCTCAATACCATCAATAACGAGGATTACTCAGACATTGCAAGCAAAGTAATATTGACATAAAAAAATTAAGATGCCTTGAATTTAAACAACAAAATATTAAAATTAATCAATGCTCCCCAAAAAAACTATTACAGTGCAGATTCTCTTCTGGCTGACGACAAAGAGAGTGAAGCAAACTTTAGTATGGAATTTATTAATTCTTTAACTCCCTCTGGAATGCCACCACATGTTTTGCAACTTAAAAAAGGGGCAATTATCATGTTATTGAGAAATATGAATCCAAAAAAAGGACTTTGTAATGGGACCAGATTAATTGTGAAGGAATTAAAGGAAAATGTTATACATGCATAAATTATGAGTGGTACCCATAAAGCCGAACCAGTTCTTATACCAATAATTGATTTGGCTCCAAGTGAGAGTGGTTTGCCTTTTGTCCTTCAAAGGAGACAATTTCCCATTAACATGGCATTTGCCATGACCATCAATAAATCCCAAGGACAAACTTTTAAGTCTGTTGGTATTTTTTTTAAAGGAACCTGTGTTTGCACATGGCCAACTATATGTTGCATTTTCAAGATGCAATAATCCACAGGAAATTAAAGTACATGTTGAAGAAAACACAAGTCAGGATGATTTATTGGAAGATGGATGTGTTTTTACAAAAAAACATTGTGAGGTGCTGTAGAAATTTCGACGGAAATATTTTATGTTACTCAAACTGATTTTACAGTACCAATATTTCAAGAAGAAACAGTGGTTTTACTTCCAGGACAAAAATAGGGGACCACTATTTCCAATAGGAAACTCAATGTGCCATTTGAAAAAAGTACAACAAGAAGAAACAAAAAAGTATCAAAAAGAAAAACAACACGAAACAGTGGTTACACAGATTGGAAGGTCTTACAAGTTACCTTTTCACATGATTGGCCCCACAAAACAATTAGGTGACATTTACTTTAATTGGAAGCTTACATTTAAATGTTTTAAAGTAGTATTTACCATGTTAACATTGTCTTTTAAAAGTTATGGAAAGTTATTTCAAGCTATATTGTATAACATTGTCTTTTCAAAGTTGTGTACAGTTACTTCAAGCTATATTGTATATAGTCAAACATTTATGTTACTACAAGTTTAAGCATTTGTGAATACATTCAACTGTATAATTTTAAGATGGAGTATTGATTCAGGGAGCAATCCAATCGCCAGTTAATGGGGTCAGGAAGGAATTAATTTTTTCTCCTCTTTGATACAATTGGCCAAGTTTCAATGCAGGTTTTTATTGTTTGCCTTCCTCTAGATTCAATGCCAATTTAGTTTAACATGAGTTTAAAAAAAAAAAGAATGTTACAAGCATATTATTGTACAAAATACTTAGTTTAGGAAACTTTACATAGTCGTCTGTTATTCATAGATAAATATCAATTCAAAGTGTTATTATTGTTAAAAAAAAAGATTTTTTTTTTTTAAATACACGTTGCATGTTAAAAACTTTGATGTTATGGTTTACAATATTTATTCATGAAAAATTAACACATTGTTATCTTGTTATTCCATATATGACAATTAAAACAGTTCATATTTAATATATATATATATATATATATATATATATATATATATATATATATATATATATATATATATATATACCTGTTGGTGAAATACAAGTTGAAAGTTAAAAAAATAAAAAGTTTTATTCAAAATGTTATATTTATTGGTACTTAATAAAACAAAAGGTTAAGAATGTCAGAGACCAATATTTTGTGGCAAACAGTTTTCACAGCATTAAAAATTCTATTGACCGTCATTTTTTGACGGGCAAGTCTCTAGTAAACATATATTTCAGTTGGTTGCCCTACACAATTGACAGTTATGTGTTTCCATATCCTTGATATCATGGTCACCTGTGATTGACTGTGCTGCTTGTGTTATACAGATGAACCACAGCCTGCATAATGAGCATTGTGAATCATGCCTCATATGAATATGTGTACTGCAGGTGCAGTATACCATCTGCATGTGCATCAGACACATGCTCTGCTGGATCTGCTGTGCAGTGTGTGAGACTGACCAATCTGTGACATATTCCTAGCAATGGTTGTTACTATGCAGCTGTGACATGGTCTGGGTTAGGAAAGTATATGACATGCACATGCAGTCCTACAGAGTCTGTATCCACATATGCCGCAGTGCGCACACCCAGAAATGTACTCTCTTTTGAATGTCAAATCAATCTTGATATAATAGCAAATTGTACTCTGAATCAGTTTGGACAACAGGTATTGGCCAGACATTTAATTGATACGTAGTTATTAATGCCCCATATATCTTCAGTCATAACCATATTGCTTACAGAGCTATTGTTTGTCAGTTAGCTATGCGTGTGGGCAGGGGTGTAGGAGGCAGAATAATTCTAGAGAGATACAGCTCATTGTATACACCAGCCAAGTACAAGATTATTTATACATACAAACAAACATCATGATATATGCAGGGTATTTGTCCACCCCACCCCACACACATACAAAATCATACACCAATGTGTGTGGTGCAGTGTCATATGATACTCACTTTGCATAGTTCCTGGTAGGCACACCACTGCTGCCGGCTCAATCCACTCCCTCAGGGCCCGGTCCCATGAGCAGTATGTAATGTTTGCTAGAGGCCCACCACCAGTTGCACGTGCTGCTCTTGCTTTCTCTGTGCTTAATAAACACATACAGAGCCTTTCAAAAGTATTCACCCGCTTGAGTTTTTATTTATTTTGTTACATTACAGCCTTAAGTTGAATGTTTTGTTAATCTGAATCTTATGTGATGGATCAGAACACAATAGTCTAAGTTGGTGAAGTGAAATGAGAAAAATATATACATAAAACTATTTTTTTAGAAATAGAAAAGAATTGCCATGTGCGTATGTATTCACCCCCTTTGTTATTAAGCCGATAAAACGCTCTGGTGCAACCAATAAGTGAGGATGGGGGGTTGAGGATGAGGATGGGGGGTTGAGGAGGGAGGATGAGGATGGGGGGGTTGAGGATGGGGGGGTTGAGGAGGGAGGATGAGGAGGGAGGTTGAGGATGAGGAGGGAGGCTGAGGAGGGGGTTGAGGATGAGGAGGGAGGTTGAGGATGAGGAGGGAGGTTGAGGAGGGGGGTTGAGGTTTAGGAGGGGGGTTGAGGAGGGGTTGAGGATGAGGAGGGGGGTTGGGGAGGGGTTTGAGGATGAGGAGGGGGGTTGAGGATGGGGGTTGAGGAGGGGTTTGAGGATGAGGGGGTTTAGGAGGGAGGATGAGGAGGGGGGTTGAGGAGTTGGTTGAGGATGAGGAGGGGGGTTGAGGTTGAGTAGGGGGTTGAGGGTGGGGGGTTTAGGAGGGGGGTTGAGGAGGGGGTTGAGGATGAGGAGGGGGTTGAGGAGGTTGTTGAGGATGAGGAGGGGGGTTGGGGAGGGGGTTGAGGATGAGGAGGGGTGTTGAGGATGAGGAGGGGGGTTGAGGATGGGGTGGTTGAGGATGGGGGTGTTGATTAGGGGGTTAAGGATGAGGGGGTTGAGGAGGGAGGATGAGAAGGGGGGTTGAGGAGTCTGTTGAGGATGAGGAGGGGTTGAGGTTGAGGAGGGGGTTGAGGATGGGGGGTTGAGGAGGGGGGGTGAGGATGAGGAGGGGGGTTGAGGAGGGGGTTGAGGATGAGGAGGGGGGTTGAGGAGGGGGTTGAGAATGAGGAGGGGGTTTGAGGAGGGTGATAAAGGAGGGGGAAGACACACAGGGAAGGGAACGGGGAGAAGAGACACAGAGAAAGAGGGGGGACACAGAGGGCAAAAGAGGGACACAGGGGGCAGCACATTTCCCACCCTCGGCTTATACTCGAGTCACTCATTTTACCCAGTATTTTGTGGTAAAATAGGTGCCTCGGCTTATACTCGGTCGGCTTATACTCAAGTATATACAGTAGTTATTTTCATAAATAAGGAAAGAACATACAAAGAGAATATGATACTTATTAAAAAATGTATTGATGTCTAAATTTTTTATAAGTTTAATTCAAATCATTAAAATCAGACTGAATTTAAAATGGCCAAAAAGAAATAGACAATTGTCTCATGACCAAGCATATAAGTCCTTTGTACTAGACAAACAGCAATCTTTTTCTTTTTAAATCGATAACAAGGTTTTGAAAATCCTGTTAAATCTCTTAAAAATAGGAAAATGTTCTAACTGTATACCTAATATACAGAAATAACTATATTCTGAGACTTATTCAAAAAGAAACATTAATATGGAAAATAAAATAACTTTTGAAAGACAAATATAGACGACAATTATTACTTAGGTACAAATGATAAAGATTGAAAATTGGAGAACTCCTATTTAAATATAAGTACATATTTGATGAATGAAAAAAAAAAAATTGAATAAATGATGTGATATTTATGGCCCTAATAAATAAATAGAGAGAAATATTACTGGTCAAAATGTGATTTATGAATATAGAGAGACAGAGAGTAAGCTTAATGGAAAATTGGAACATATCAAGCATTAATACTTGTAATCCGAGACATATTCTGTTATTTGAAGTATGTAACCATGTTCCTTATATAATTGGAATTTTGTCCAGTATAGATGGTATTGTCTATTTTATTTGAAAACTGTTTTGATATTTGCTAACTTTGATTGTTTGCTCTTCTTACTTTCTGTAAATATTTTTTTGAAACTCTAATAAAATATTTGAATAAAAAAAAAATATATATCAAAACATTCTCAAGCTCGCAAATTGGCCCCCAAAAAAACTTTATTTCATGTTTAATTTCCGTGTTATATCGATCCCGGCAAGCAATGTGTTAATACATATAATGGAACACGCATGTAATAGAATATCATATTTACGGCTTTATCAATACTGCATTATATCTGGAATGTGGGTCCGATCGTAACTCGTAATTGAACCCTGTAAGACTTTGAAATCCAACCACCATTTTTCTGTGACGCAATGATAACATTCTTTGTTTCCATTGGCTTCATCTAAACCCGTAACTCCGTGATCATGTTCACAGCTGTGCATCCAACGTTCTCAAAATGGTTTACTGGTTTGCGCCTGAAGCCCGTTATTCGTGGCCTGTTCTAATTTAATAGTTATGTAACAGAGCCGAATTTCAAGCCCGCAGGCTTCTAATTCAATAGATCTCTGTGTTCACTTGCTCAGCTACAGCACAGTCAATGATTTACGTTTTTTGCTCCCTTTTAACCCCCTTCCCACGGTGTTTATTTGCAGTTTCCAGCTTTCTATTGGCTATTTGGCATGTGTCACACTACGTTTTACCGCAATTGGTTATTGATGGCCGATCGCGGCTCGTCCGGCCCCTTAACAGCTTGCGTGCGCGGCTAAGGTTTACAGGCTTGCATCTCAAGCCTATAACTCGCGCCATGGTCTAATTTAATAGCTCTGTAGCTTGGCCAAATTTCAAGCCCGTAGGCTTTGCGGGCTTGCCAATGCCGCTACAGGCTTCAAATTTAATAGGGCTGTAAGAATAGGCAATGACCTATACATAAGGATATAACTAAAGCTACCAATTAAAATGCTAATTCAAAACTATTATTACAATAATTACAGTCAAATAACTTTATAGGTAAAAGAGAAATACTTGTTCTGCTATAGAATATTCCAGGGGATCAAAATTTACAGTGAGTAACAATTCCTTTATATCTTATAGGCCTTATAGACAGGAGAAATGTATTAAAACTTGGGTGGGATTAAGTTGATACAGCATGTAAGGTAAACTTTGTATTATTTACAATGACAGGAAGACTTGACATTTTGTTCTGTAAAAACATTCTGGAGATGTGGAAAAATGCTCAGCTCACAATACTGACAAAATCATCATGGAATAAGCTCCCAAACCTTGTGTTTTTCCCAAATGCTTGTATGGCAAATTATTATTTTTCAAAGGTGGGTACCCAGTTCACCAGTCTGCCTTTCTTATTTAGTGGTAGATCACAAATGGAAGCAATTAATGGCACTATGGCTCGTCATGTTTTGCATATACAGAAGTTCAGATTTTCCTCTGTGTTTTCCTCTGTGCACCAAGAATAAGACATCTATTCAATCTTAACTAAAAGATTAATTACTGCATGCACAGTGACAGCACGCACATGACATATGGTGGCCTCCACAGCAAACACTAACACACTTTCTGTATATCGTAACTTAGCACGGCATCATCCTCCTATTTGATGCCTCCAATTGTTCCTCACTTGCTTTTTCTATATCTCCTGATCAGTAACACCCTACAAACACAGTAGCTGGAGATTTCCATACACAGTTATGATTTAGTTAGTCAGCCTTCCCCTTTTTACAGTCATGCCACCAAATCCCCTGCACGCCTTACTATCAACCCCATTGTATCCTACAAAGACATTCACTTGTGGTGTTATTTAAGGTCTGCTTTGGGGGCATACTTGAATGTCCCTGAACCTCACATCCAATGGACCTTCAACCTCTACCTGAATATCCTCTCCATTTCTCCCATTGACTTTGCATTTTTTTATGGCATTGTCTCACACGCACACACACACACACATTTACACCATTTTCTGTTTCTCCCAACTGTTCACTTCTCCCAGCTGATTCCATTATCAGAGACAGGACATTTTAACAACATAAAGTATATCTTAATAACATCATGCTTGATGAGATTATCTAGCTGTGGACAGGAAATATAGGTTAAGGTTATCAAATAGGTTAAGTGAGTTAACTACTTTAGAAGGGAACTTTGAATGGGTTTGTGATGTAATTACTGGCACAAAATGTGATGGGATTAATCCCCACACTCCTAGCTTGGCCAGTGAGTTATATGTGTGCAGAACGAGTAGTATTAATATACAGGTATGCAGCAGGCATATTGTTTTATATCCATGTATAAAATGTAAGTTACAATATGTATATGTATGCAGGAATCATGATATGAACATATTTAAGGCGGTCTTTGACTAAATAGTTTCCCAGGTGGAAGAATTTCAGGGCATCTCTATTTGTTACCCTTATTGATATTTACAGTGCCTTGCAAAAGTATTCACTCACCTTGGCATTTTTCGTTTTTTGTTGCCTCACAACCTGGAATTAACATGGATTGTTTGAGGATTTGCATCGTTTAATTTACAGTACATGCCCACAACTTTGAAGATGTTTTTTTTCTTATTGTGAAGCAAACAACAAATAGGACAAAATAACAGAAAAAGTCAATACTTTGTAGAACCACCTTTTGAGGCAATCACAGCTCCAAGTCACTTTGGATAAGTCTCTATGAGCTTGCCACATCTTACCACTGGGATTTTTGCCCATTCCTCCTTGCAAAACTGCTCCAGCTTCTTCAAGTTGGATGGTTTGCACTTGTGAACAGCAATCTTTAAGTCTGACCACAGGTTTTCTATTGAATTGAGGTCTGGGCTTTGACTAGGCCATTCCAACACATTTACATGATTCTCCTTAAACCACTCAAGTGTTGCTTTAGCAGTGTGTTTGGGGTCATTATCCTGCTGGAATGTGAACCTCCGTCCTAGCCTCAAATCACGCACGAGTAGTACAGGTTTTGCTCAAGAATATCCCTGTATTTAGCACCATCCATCTTTCCCTCAATTCTGACCAGTTTCCCAGTTCCGGCTGCTGAAAAACATCCCACAGCATGATGCTGCCACCATCATGTTTCACTGTGGGGTTGGTGTTCTTTGGGTGATGTGATGTGTTGGGTTTGCGTCAGACACAGCGTTTCCTTTGATGGCCGAAAAGTTAAATTTTTGTTTCATCAGACCAGAGCACCTTAATACATTTTGGAAGTCTCCAACATGCCTATTCACAAACTCAAAAAGAGACATTTTGTTTTTTGCTGAATTAATGGCTTTCTTCTGGCCACTCTGGCATAAAGCCCAACTCTATGGAGCGTAAAGCTTATTGTCATCCTATGTACAGATACTCCAGTCTATGCTGTGGAACTCTGTAGCTCCTCCAGGGTTACCTTAGGTCGCTGTGATGCCTCTCTGATTAATACCCTCATTGCCCGGTCCATGAGTTTTGGTGGGTGTCTGTCTCTTGGCAGCTTTGCTGTTGTGCCATGTTCTTTCCATTCGGTTATGATAGATTTGATGGTGCTCCTGGATATCATCAAAGATTTTGATATCTTTTTATAACCTAACCCTGACTTGTACTTCTCAACAACATTGTCCCTTACTTGTTTGAAGAGTTCCTTGGTCTTCATGGCAGTGTTTGGTTAGTGGTGCCTCTGGCTTAGGTGATGCAGCCTCTGGGACCTTTCAAAAAAGGTGTGTATATGTAATGACAGATCATGTGACACTTAGATTGAACACAGGTGGACATCATTTCACTAATTATATTACTTCTGAAGGTAATTGGTTGCACCAGAGCTTTTTATAGGCAAAGGGGCATAACAAAGGGGGTGAATACATACGCACATGCCAATTCTATTCTATTTCTAAAAAATAGTTTTATATATATATTTTTCTCATTTCACTTCACCAACTTAGACTATTGTGTTCTGATCCATCACATAAGATTCAGATTAACAAAACACTGATCTTAAGGCTGCAATGTAACAAAATAGGTAAAAAGTCAAGGGGGTGAATACTTTTGAAAGGCTCTGTATGTGTTTATTAAGCACAGAGAAAGTTGTATCACATCCAGTGCCCTATACTTACAGAAAAAAGTGAAATAGGGAGTTAGTGTGTTGACCAACTTTCAATGGCTGGTTATTTATGCCACATTCTCTGTCATCTGTACAATCTACAGGATAAAGCTAAATCGGGGGGGTCGGGCAGTGCTTTCAAAAATATTATTTTTCATTTCTTTTTTTAAATTCCAAATGCACTTGGGGCCCCCCATTTTGGCCCCTCCTGGACCCTACCACCCCAGCCCTGTCTGGCTCCCCACCCGGCTCACGCAGCCTCACCATATCTGTCCTTCCATTCCTCCCTGCCTGCATGTCTTCTGGCCCGGGCAAGGAATCCTGAATAACGTCACAAGCAAGTATACTGTATTCCCTGCCTCACAGACATGACTTACAGGTAAGGGAGGCATAGAATAGGTGCTGGTAGGAGAGGGGAACTGGGAAGTTCAAAAAGAGTTGGGGTGATGGGGGCCCTGGGGCTGTTTGGAAATAAAATAAATAAATAAATACCTTTTAAAGGTAGTGAAGCTTATCTGAATAGGCCAACAAACACATTTTCTGTGAGCAGCAGATTATATCAAAATGTGGGTGCAAAGTCATTGCTATGATGAGATGCACAGAAATACAGAGTTTAATTTCATAATCTCAATTATTTTCTCCAGAAACATTAGAACACATTGCTTTATGTTAAAGCAAATTTTACCCATTATTGTTGACAGTGATAGAAACATAACTTTTCAGATGAAACATAGAAAAAGATGGAGTTAAACCGTCAAAAGCAATTGGTCTGCTAGTCTGTAGAAAATCAGATAACTGGGTTTAATACTTAAATACAAATATATTTTTTAGAAATTCAAACTGTTTTGGAATTTCAATGTTCTCAGAAGTCAGTTGGTTATTCTTAAATTCTTCTGACTGTTTATGAAATTATTTGTGCTTCCATCACAAATATTTCATTTTTAAGCCAGATGACTTGAGTCTGCATGATAAATGAATCAGATCTTGTTTAAGTGGAGAGAACAGATGAGACATAAGTTTACCATGTTTTTCTACAGCATTCTGGAGATCAGGGGAAATGGAAAGAAAATGTAATTTAGATGGAATTACTAATTTTGAGATAATGCAACTAGTGCCATTCTGACCCCTTGGTCCTAGATCTAAAAAAATAATGGAGCCTTGATCTTGGTATACACAAGATCTATTTATGATTGGCTCCAGATGGATTATAGTGATTATAAGATGCACTAACTTATTTGCTGTATTCCATGTATCCAGCTGTGTACATAAGGTGTTTATTTAGATAGTTTAGAAGTTTGTAATGATTTTTAAATAACTTAATCTTAGATACATATACATTTACAAACTACTAATGTATTGTATTTGATTCCCTCTAGCTGCAGCAATGCAACATAAGGCTGAACTCTTTAGCTAGGTTCTGCTATGCATTGCTTCAAACCCTTATTTCCCCATGTCTCTGCTTTATTGGAACACTAGCGAATTGCCCGTCAAAAAATGACGGCAATGAAATTGTAAGTGAGCTAATGCTATTTGGTGTATAATAATAAAATAACTAATAGATTAATATAGTAATATACTTTACCTATTTTGAAGTAATCATTGTGTTGAAGAGCTGGCAATCTGTTTTGATGTTGCTGCAGCATTAGTGGTGTGGTGCTGCTGTGTAAGCGTGGTGAATGTGTGCAGTGTAATAGTGTGCGTGCGCGAGACGAAACCGTTAGCGTAGTGGTGTACTTCCGCATTGTTCTAAAATGGCGGCTAATGTGTGGTATGCGTCTGTAGCGAAATATCCGTAGGTGTTTGGTGGTGTTTTGCGTGTTTAGACTGCTGTAGCCTCGTTTTCGTTTTGTTCGGCGGCCATTTTTTCTCTCGCTTAGAGAATTTTTTAGTGTCTAAACTCTTTTATTATGAGTTAAATGAAGGTGTAACTTCATTTTTTGAGGTCCTGGATGCTCCCTCTTGCTGTAGGTAAGTTTTTTATGTATGTGTTGTGTGTATTTATTGTGTTTTTCATAATTTCATGTCCGCGGGTTGCGGACGATTTTTGCGAGTCCGTAATGTGTGTTAACGTGTCTCGTATGTTGTTTGCGTTGCGACGTAAAGTTTGCGAGGGTTGCAGTTGCTTCGCGAGGGCCGCAGTTGCTGGCAAGGAGCCCGCAAGCGTGAGCAACGGCTCGAGCGGGCTCGCATGCTCACAACTATATATGTGATATGGGTCACATAGGCACAGTCTACCATTGCCTAAAAGCTACAGAGAAACCAATATAGTGTGAAGCTGCTACACTCAACAGTAGACATGAAGATGAAGTGCAAAAAGCAGCCCCTCAGTCAGACCAATCTTCCATACATCTCTAGCAGAAAATATCATTTTTCCATGATTGCTCTGTTGTGTGATCTAGAATTTTTTAAGCAACATATTCATTATTTAATGATTAGTAAAATATACCAGCCACATGTCATCATGAATGCTTGAAATGACAATTACACTAGGATATCTGTGTCCTTAAACAAAGCTTCACACACTTTGATAATAAAATTGTCCTAAAAGCCATTTAAGGAAAATCTCTTTCTCTCTCTTTGCACATTAAATCTCCCTTATTTTAAAAACAAACCTGCATTTAGCAACACATTTTGTTCTTTCCAATTTTTCCTCTATTGTTTTCTCTCATTGTCCATGTTAAAAGAGAACCCATGGCTGCACGGAGTTAAAGAAAGTGGGTGTTTGGCTCGCCTTGGAAGTAGGAGGAATAATTAAAGTATTTGAAGTTAGGGGTTGGGTTATTGGTGGGATATTATACAATCAGACAAAATGTTATACATAGCCCTTCTCTACCCACTCCCCCTTTCAGTTGGTCTGGATAGCAGAACCATTTGGATATCAGAACCAGCATTATTCTGTGCTTACAGCATCAGATTTTCTGGATCATCATATATACTTACCAGTACTTGGATCTATCATGTTTCACCAGCGCCAGAGTGAGAAGTGCTGAAGACCCCGCCCAGTGCTCTGTCACAGGCTCTGTCCACTTAAGGTGGATTACTACAGTTACAACAATGATATACAAGCAGAAAGAGTGTTACAGGAGCTCAGAATGGGGGACCTGGGAGGGTGGGGGGTAGGTGATCAGAATGGGGGACTTGGAGGAGTGGGGTAGGAGATCAGAATGGGGGACCTGGGGGGAGTTGGCCTCCCCTATAGTAGATAGTTTAATTGCTCAGTTTAGGCATGAAATGACTGTGAGGGGGCTAGTTGGTTGCCATCTATTTTGCCCTCCAGTACTAGTCATTTGCCCATACCATATGGTCATGCTGGCCCTGAGGGGGCTTCTACTAGTGCCCTTGAGGTTGCCACTCAATCTGGGAAGGGGAGGGCCAGATTAGCATCTATAGGAGTGGGGCATAGAAGAGGGTCCAATGTGTAAGGGGAGGAATTCAAGTGTCTGGTATAAAGACACTGGGGAAGGGGGTGGGAAGACACACAGTGATGGACATAAGCTAGGGGGAGAAGGGAGGAGGGAGAATGTACAGCTGAATCTGCAGCAGGACCTGTCACCCACTGCGATACACAAGAATGTCACACAGAGGCAGTGCATACGGTCCAGGACAGTCACACAGACAATGCTGCAGCTAAAATTGCAGCAGATACACAAAGCATACACAAGGAGTCAGCTGCAGCATTGCCTGTCTCACATTCAATGGCTCTGAGTGGTCACACAAGGAGGACTATTACTAATTCTCAAATAAAAAATGTTCACTTTAATTTAAGGAATGATATTGATTCAAATGCTTCATTGAGTAACTCCAGTTCTGATTATCAAAGAGCACTGCTATTGGATCAGGAGTCTAATTTATACCTCTCCGATCTTGATGAGGGTAATTCTGAGTTCTGGCTTAAGTGATACATTGGAGCACGTGCATTGTGGTAATAATGATGGTAATTTAGATTTCAAATTGTCTCCTTCAACAGGTGGGTCTGGAAACTCTGGTATACATAGAAGATCAAGAGTATTATTATTATTATCTTTATTTATATTGCGCCAACATATTCCGTAGCGCTGTACAGGGGTTGAGTACATAGCAGAAAACAAATTAAACACCTTGTAAAGAATGGAGGGCCCTGTTTTTGAGCATAAAATCAAATGTACATAGAGCTTGTTTCCAATGCCTGACACAAGATTGAAAACTCGCAAACTTACAATTATGCCCTTGAGTAACCAGCAATGGGCATCAGACCAGTAAGTTGTCATTTCCCTTAAGAATAATGAGGGGCTCTAAGGATCTATTGGATGCATTTAAGCTTGATGCTCATGAGAAACAGTACCAGGATAGGAATGTATGGCCTTCTGAAGGCATTAAGAGGCAGAGGAATAAAACCAAGAAAACTGGGAATAGGGGGCTAATGATGGAGAGAGGAGTTCTCTTTCTAGCTAGAGGAGGAGGTGTTTTGCTTCAAACCATGGGTGACCCTGCTTCTACCCCATCAACCGTACCGAGGCTGATGTACATGGTGAATCTATTAGTAATTCTTTATACAACATAATTAGAACACTTTCGTGTTTATCTCAGCAATTAGGTGCAAAAAGTAGTAGTGTTGCTAATGCTTGGATGACTCCTGCATATGTTACCCCCACCCAATGTTTTATTCCCAATGTCCGGAAATCTCATCTGCGGATTTGGCAGTGCAGGCAGTCCTTTCTACGGCTATGCCGGGAGATTCTGATAAAGCCCAAAAATCTGAATTATTAGTTGTTGCGGACACAACGAAAGGCAAGTCCATCACTATCCCATCTAGGCCCTATTAGCATACACAGTGTTCTGGAAATAAAATAAAAAAATTGGAAAAGAGAGTTTGTTGAGATTTTTTCTCTCCTTCTATTAAACAACTATTCTGAGGTGAAGGAGAAAAAGGCGCTACAGAAGTCTGCCTAAAACTCTCTCCAACCGGCTTCAAGCATATGTTATTATGGCCAGTATTATTAGTGAAAAGCATCCAAATGATTGTTCTGCTCTATTTTGCTATTTAGACCAAAACTTACGGGACATGGTGGTCTTATTATGAGCACTTTCGCCCGTATTTAGCGGTTACTACTGAAATGAATTGGGACGAAAGGGACATGGGCACATGGATGACAATAGTCACTTCTGCAAAAGTGGGTGGCTCCTTTCGTCCATTTGGATTCAAAGGCCCAGCATCATCACAATCTTTACCATCAGGAAAGGATTATGTTTTCTATTTAACAAGGGTGTCTGTAAATGGGAGGCCTCATGCAAATACAAGCATGAATGCTCGGAATGTGGTCACCCCACCCTTTGTTCAGAAACCCCACCCTTTGTTTGTTTAAAAAAAAAAAATAGGGAATACATTTCTCAGAGCAACGACTCTGATAGCAGTAGAAAGGATGCTGCCGTGGCTAAGGTGCTATGCCAATAGACCTGGGTTCGCCATGAAAGCAGACTTGCTGCTATGCGGGTTCAGCTCCAGGTTCATCATTCCAAGTTCAGTGGCTTCGCCAGCTTGGTGTCCATGCAACCTTATCTTTGCCAGGCAATATGCAGATGTTGTTCTGGAAAAGTTGAAAAAAAAAATCTTACTAGGCAGAATGTTTGGCCCAAGTTTGCATCCTCCTTTACAGGGCTTGCACATTTTCCCATTAGGTGTAGTTCCTAAAAAGGAACATGCAAAATTTAGATTGATTCATCACTTATCTTATCCAAAGGGTTCATCAGTTAATGATGGCAATGAAAGGCAGTTATCCTCAGATAGATATGCTTAGTTTGACCAAGCAATCAAATTGGTGCATAAGGCGGGCCGTGGAGCCTACTTGGCTAAGTATGACATTGAATTGGCCTTCAGGCTCCTTACCTGTTCATCCAAATTCTCATAATTTATTCGGCTGTAAATTTCAAGAAGAATACTATGTAGACATGTGTCTTCCAATGGGGTGCTCAATCTCGTGCGTGTACTTTGAAACTTTCAGCTCATTCGTTCAATGGGTGGTGGAACAAGTATCCGGCTTCAAAGATTGTATTCTTAATATTTTAGCTAGGAAGAGAATCACCCTTAAAGAGTTGCAATCTTTGTTAGGTAAACTCAACTTTGCTTGTAGAATAATTCCTATGGGGAAGGTTTTCATTTTATTAGAGTCACTGAATCCCTGAAGAAGGACCTGAGAGTTTGGTTGATTTTTCTGCAAGATTTCAATGGAAAATCATTCTTCATGGCAAAACGTGTTTCCAATCAGGATATTCATCTCTACACTGACTCTGCAGGTAGTGTAAGGATTGGTGGGTATTTGAAATGGAGTGCGGACATTCTGCATTACTGAAGATTACGGTTTTCTAGAGCTATTTCGTCGTGGCTATCTGCATATGGGGAAAACAGCTGCGGGACCAACATGTGTTTTTTCATACAGACAACATGGGTGTGGTAATGGCAATTAATAACCTCACATCATCATCATTGCCAGTCCTGCGGCTCTTGAGGCAGCTGGTGCTGGAGTGCATGCAGAGAAATATTTTGTGCTGGACTGAGCATGTTCCAGGAGTGAATAATGGCATTGCGGAAACCTTTTGCCGCTGCCAGTGGACTCGTTTTCAGGAGCTAACACCGGAGGCTTCCTTGGTCCCAGCATCTTGTCCACATCATCTATGGAGTTTAGGAGATTACTAACTTTATCATGACCACCCTGTAGTTACATGATTATCCCCATTATGCATGAGGCATTGCTGAATAACACGGTTTCATTCTGTTATGGAGTATCCCCATGGGGGGGTGGGGGTGGGGGTTCTTATTCTACGTTTCAGAAGTTATCCTCATTATCATTTCAATGGGGTATGTTTAAACGTTAAGTTTGATAATATCTTCAGTTAGTAAATGGGAAAATAATTATTTATTTTAATTTCCAAACTTTGAACTGGTTCACCTACACTTAGTGACTAGTGCTTAGTTGTTTGTGGAATAAATACTAATTTAATTTCTGTAAATTTAAATGTTAAATATAAATTATTTTATAATAAATGGTGACTTTGGTTTCACCCCTGACAGTCGGGATAATGAGTAATTCATATATATACATTGGCCGCGGAGGACAGCTGCTAAGCAACACAATGGGTTTTTCCAGAGACCAGGTCATACTAAAGTGGTTCGGAACTAGGGGTATGAAATGGGATAGAGAGCTTGTTGATGTGGTGCAATATGCTCGTTTTGCTGCTCCTCCTGATGTATTGATTATTCAGTGTGAGGGAAATGATTTAGTTTCATGCCCTTAAAAGAGAGTTTATATTTTCACCAAAGAGAGATCTTGCTAGACTTCAGCAATTAGATTAGATCTCATCTGGGTTAGTACTCCTGGGGCACAGGGTTCCACCTAACCCCTTTCATGCTAGTATGTAGAGGGGCAAGCACCTCTTGTTTATTTACTATGTTTACAATTGTATTAATAAATGAGCTGTGCCCTTTTATTACACTATATATGAGTGTTTGGGTTTATTGTGTAGTCTGTTATTGGGTATGTATCTGTATTGACAAATCACGGTCCACTCGAGAAGGGACTGGCAACACAATCCAGTATCTTTGCTAAGAAAATTTTATGGACAGGCACAACCAGAGACATAACTATATGGCACCGGAAGATAGGCCCCCTCAGGTCAGAAGGTGTCTACCATATTACAGGAAGAGCAGAGGGCAAGTAACACCAGATCTAATGAAGTGGTTGGGCCAAAGCCGAAAGGACACCCAGCTGCGGATGTGTCTGAAGGGGAAAGGAAAGTCCGCTGCTGCAAAGACCAATTCAGAATAGGAACCTGGAATGTTAGAACTATGAACTAAGGCAAACTAGATGTGGTCAAGAATGAAATGACAAGGTAAACATTGATATCCTGGGAATTGGTGAACATAAATGGACTGGAATGGGACATTTCACAAAAGACAAGCACCAGTTCTTTTACTGTGGTCAAGAATCCCGCAGAAGAAATGGAGTAGCCATCATCCTAGTCAATCAAAGAGTGTGTTTGAATTGTCTTTTTTTATGCTATTTATGTCTCCATATTGTATGAAATTTCTACGGATAAAAAAAAAATAAAAAAATGGAAAAAAAAGAGTGGCCAACGCAGTGCTCGGTTACAACCCAATAAATGACAGAATGATTTAAATTTGAATTCAAGGCAAACCGTTTAATATCACAGTGATTCAAGTCTATGTTCCAACCACAGATGCTGAAGAGCCTGAAGTTGTACTGATAAGACATTCAACACGTCATAGATATAACACCTGCAGGAGGTGATGGTATCCCAAATTAACTATTTAATATTCTACAGGATGATGCTGTGAAAGTGTTACTTGCTTTATGCCAACACATTTGGAAAACTCAACAATAGCCAATAGACTGGAAAAGGACTGTCTACATCTCAATCCCCCAAAAAGGCAGTGCCAAAGAGTGCTCCAATTATCAAACAATTGCACTCATTTCACATTCCAGCAAAGTAATGATTAAGATTCTACAAGCCTGACTCCAACAATATATGGACCTGGAACTATCAGATGTTCAAGTCGGGTTCCTCAGAGCAAGAGGCACAAGAGATCAAATTGCCAATGTCCGTTGGATAATAGAGATAGCAAGAGAATTCCAAAAAAACATTTACTTCTGCTTCATAGACTATTCTAAAGCCTTTGACTGTGTGGATCACAACAAAATGTGGCAAGTCCTTAAAGAGATGGGAGTACCAGATCATCTCATCATCCTCCTAAATAATCTGTATGTCTACCAAGAAATCACGGTCAGAACCGAACACGGGACAACAGAATGGTTACATTTTGGAAAAGAAGTGTGACAAGGTTGTATATTGTCACCTTTATTTTAACTTATATGCAGAGTACATCATGCGTAAGGCTGGACTGGATGAATCCAAAGCCGGAATCAATATTGCTGGAAGGAATATTAACAACCTCAGATACCCTGATGATACTACTCTGATGGCTGAAAGTGAGGAGGAACTAAAAGAGAGTGCAAAAGTTGGCCTGCTGCTCAACGTTAAAAAGACGAAGATCATGGCAAACGGCAATCTCACTTCCTGGCAGATAGACGGGGAAGAAGTAAAAGTAGTGACAGATTTTATTTACCTTGGATCCAAGATTTCTGCAGATGGTGACTGTAGTCATGAAATTAAAGGACGTTTGCTTTAGGGGAGGAAAGCTATGGAAAGCTTGGACAAGCTAGTAAAAAGTAAAGATATTAAACTATCAACAAAGGTCTGCATAGTTCGAACTATGGTATTCCCAGTAGTAACATACGGATGTGAGAGCTGGACCATAAAGAAGTCTAAGCGCCGTAGAGTTGACGCCTTCGAATTGTGGTGTTGGAGAAGACTGCTTAGAGTCCCTTTGACTGCTAGAAGATCCAATAAATCAATACTTCAGAGACAAACTGTTGACCGTGAGGCTGAAGCAAGATTCCCTAGAAAAGACTCTGATGCTGGGAAAGATTGAAGGCACATGAAGAAAAGGACGACAGAGGCGGAGATGGATAGATGAAGTCACTGAAGCAATGAACATGAACTTGATGGAGCTCAGAGGGGCAGTGACTGAGAGATGCACCTGGCGTGCTGTGGTCCATGGAGTCACGAAGAGTTGGACGCGACTAAATGACTAAACAACAACAATCTGTATTGACTGTGCACCAGTCAAGAGAACCCACAGCTGCACCGAGTTAAAGAAACTGGTGTTTGACCAGGCTAGGAAGTAGGAGCAGTGATTAAAGTATTTGAAGTTAGGGGTTGGGTTGCTGGTGGGATATTATATATGACAAATTTGTTATATATTGCCCTTCTCTACCCACTCCTCCTTTCAGTTGGTCTGGATAGCAGAACCATTTCCCTCCATCCTGCCCATTTTTTATTCAGTTATATGTGGGAGTGATTTATTGTAGTATTTGTCACGGCATGGGACGGCGGAGGTGCTTACCCTCAGAGGATTAGTAGTAGCTATTAGATCTCATATGGGTTAGTACTCCTGGGGCACGGGGTCCCACTTACCTCCCTGCATGTTAGTATGTGGAGGGACAACCACTGCTTGTTTATTTACTATGGCCCTCATTCTATTATCGGCCGTAAATCGTCCGCAAAGCTGCGATTCCTTGAGGGGCTCCCATTACCTTGCAATTCAAATAGACGGCGCCGCAAGGATATCCCCTTACGGCCGGCCGCATATCTTGCAACCGGCCGTAAGCTCAGAAATCTTTAAAAGCAAATATAAATTCAAGACGGCACTGTAAAGCTCTGTAAATGCTAGGGATCATAATGGGGGACATGAGGATTAATAGCAACCCCCTCTCAAGCTTGCACATCAGCCCAAATCCGAGATTTCATTAACTGTTTATTTTCCGGCCGCAGCGTGGGCGGGTCTGAGGTGCTCCAAGCCCTCTGGACTTTTTGCACGGATATTTGACATAAATTAAAATAAAAAATATTTACGGATTTGAGTGTAGGGGAATGTTGTGCTATGAATGCTATCACCTACAATCACTTTATAGTCTCCTCAGAGTGCAGGATGGCTTTATTATGGCTTTATTTTGTGCTTAATTGTGTGCCTGCGGGACCTTTTTGCTGCAAGTAAGCTGCGGCTCGGTTTTAGCCTTGCAGAGAGGGTTCCCGCAGCAATTGAATAGCAACCGGGATTTTCTTGCGGCTGAAAATCTTGCGGCCGTTTAAGATCAAAGGCTTTCCTCCGGCGCGTGCGGCCCCGCATCTCCTACGGCCGATAATAGAATGAGGGCCTATGTTTACAAATGTAATAATAAATGAGCTGTGGCCTTTTATTACACCATATATAAGTGTTTGGATTTATTGTGTGATCTATTATTGGGTATGTATATATTGACAATGCACCGGTCAAACAAAACTCTGCTGTTTCTCACATTAAGTGTATTTGTTTCTAACGCTCAGACAATTTGCATGTCATACAGAAAGGCAGTAATAGCACATAACACACTTATATTCTTGCAATATTTATTTGGCAGCTTAAAATAGTGGGAGGTATACTGTACATACCTACCTTAAATGGACATGGAACTTATCAATATTATTATTATTATTATTGTTTATTTGTAACGCACCAACATATTCCATAGCGCTATACTTGGATTACGTTCAAGGCAAAAAACAATAGCAATATTAACAAATTGCAAATGATTTAGGGCCCTGTCTTTGAGCTTAGAATCCTGTGTCAATAGTACTCCAAAGCACCGTGCAATATTGAAAACTCGCAAACTTACAATCTGAAGGTTAGGGTGTACTGTTCTGCATCATCAAACAGTGCACTAAAAAACAAATGAAAGGACATTTTTTTACTTATGTTTATTTCACTGTAGTTCCTTTATTGCCCAGTTAATTTTCAACCTGTATTAATGGCTGTGCTAAACTTTACTGGTCTGTAAGGACCAAAAATAATAAATACCCTGCAAATGCAAGAAAACCGTGGGGAAAGCAAGTAGGATGCTTGGATGTATTAGTAGAGGACCTATCAGCAGAAAAACAGAGAGTCTAATGACACCTTATAGATCCTAGTTAGATCTAACCTAAAATCATGTGTTCATTTTTAAATTCTATATCTCTCAAAGAGAGATTTTATGACCTGAATATGTATAGCTTAGATGGCAGAAGAGAAAGTTCAAGAGGAATGTGACTTCAAGAAGAGGAATGCAAGGACAAGAGGTCATGAATTGAAGCTGGAAGCCAGAAGATTTAGGGGTAATATGAGAAAGTACTACTTTACAGAAAATGTAATAGATAAGCAGAACAGCCTTAAAATAAGCAATTTATTATTGCAGAGAAGACAGTACCTAAACATTTAGAGAGAACTTGTAATTTAGGGTCCTGAGAGAACTTGACACAACAAGCCCCTACTCAGAGGTCTCCCAAAACCCCTTGTTAATGGCATATTGAAGTTTTAATGATTATGATTGCACCTGAGAGAGGAGAATCAGCAGTGTATGAAAAAATACCAAAATAAACTTGATTAAACTTACTCTAAAGTTTGCTAAATCTCTTGAGTTTTCTAGCAGTTGATTTTAAGAGTAAACCGGCCGGTATACTCTCAAATCAGCATAAAATCCATAATTTGTTTTGGCCAGAGGTAGATACAACAGCCTCTGTAGCAAAGTATCATGGGATTTGCAGTCTTGTTTCCTCTGCGTTATCCCTTAAATGATGTAACTCACCAGTCCTGTCTAGATCTCTGCATTGCACTGCTGTTTAATTAAAGGTTAGTATAGGGCTAAAAACGGTGCCCAAATGCAGTGTTTCTATTGGTAGGTACACTGTGCCTATGTAAGCATAGAATGACTCAATGTAATGTGTGTTTCTGCTATTAGCAGTATGTGTTAGATTAGAAAAAGTTAAAATAGGGAAACTTAGATACACCTTTAGAGGGGGAGAGGCTCGCAATGATCACTGAATTGGGAAGCTACATTTGGAAAAGAAATAGTGACCAAATTACGCCCCCAAATCACATATATCAAGTACCAGGGGAACATTTTATTATTATTACTCTCTGGGACCCTATGGACTACAGCACATCTAGCTATGTCTCTGTCTGTGCTGTTCCACAAGGTTTGCATGCAATAAATACTGGAGTGGGTTGCCCGTTCCTTCTCCAGTGGACTGTGATTTGTCTGACCTCTCTGCTATGACCTGCCCACCTAGAGTGACCCTACATGGTATAGCTCACAGCTTCATTGAAGTAAACAAGCATATTCACCACCACAAGGCAGCAATCCAGAAGGGGAACAAGGGAACATACACCACACTAATCTACTCTAAGCCATCAGGAAGGGCAACAAACACACATGGAGACTGTGCAGAGGCAAGTGGAGCAACAGCCAACAGGGAAAATCTCTGCTATGCCCTCCATCAGGGATAATCTCCGCTATGCCCATCCTGAAAAGTCCCACACCATTACTGGTGGCCATGTGCCAAGATGTATACCCATTATCATCTGTTGACATCCCATTAAGTGTTTTGCTATCAATTCACATTATCACCTGTCATATTCCTGGAAGGCATTCAGGGGAATGTTGATACTCCACAGTATCACAAATTGGACTTTGCATGTGTATTAACCCTTTATTATTATATATGATATCTATTATTATTTTATGATATCTTATGATATTATTACAATTATTATTATTACTAGTCAATTCAATTGCCCATCATAAATGATGGGTAATATTTGATGTGTCTCTTCCCCCCTCTCCCTCCCCTGTGTCTCTTCCCCCCTCTCGCTCCTCTGTGTCTCTTCCCCCTCTCCCTCCTCTGTGTCTCTTCCCCCTTCTCCCTTCCCTGTGTCTCTTCCCCCCTCTCCCTCATCTGTGCCTCTTTCCCCTGTTCTCCCTCCCCTGTGTCTCTTCCCCCCTCTCCCTTCACTGTGTCTCTTTCCCCCTCACCCTTCCCTGTGTCTCTTCCCCCTCCCTCCCCTGTGTCTCTTCTCCCTCTCCCACCCCTGTGTTTCTTTCCCCTGCACTCCTTCCCCTGTTCCTCTTTTCTCCTCTCCCTTCCCCATGTCTCTTTCCCCCTCTCCCTTCCATGTGTCTCTTCCCCCTCTCCCTCCCCTGTGTCTCTCCTCACCATCCCTCCCCTGTGTCTCTGTCCCCTCCCTCACCTGTTTCTCTCCCTCCCCAGTGTCTCTTTTCCAATCTCCCTCCCTTGTGTCTCTTTCCCCCTTCTCCCTTCCCTATGTCTCTTTCCTTCCCTTCCTGTGTCTCTTTCCCCTACTCTCCCCTCCCTGTGTCTCTTTCCACCTCTCCCTTCCCTGTGCCTCTTCCCCTCTCTCCCTCACCTGTTTCTCTCCCTCCCCTGTGTCTTTTTTCTCCTCCTCCTTCCCTTGTGTTTCCTTCCCCCCTTCTCCCTCTCACATGTCTCTTTCCTTCCCTCCCCTGTGTCTCTTTCGCCCTCTCAGTCCCCTGTGTCTCTTTCCCTTCCTCCCTCCACTATGTCTCGTTCCCCCCTCCTTCCCTGTGTCTCTTTCCCCTCCTCCCTCCACTGTGTCTTTTCCCCCTCCCTCCACTGTGTCTCTTTCCCCTCCTCCCCTGTGTCTCTTTCCCCTCCTCCCTCCACTGTGTCTCTTTCCCCCTCCTCCCCCTATGTCACTTTCCCCTTCTCCCTCCACTCTGTCTCTTTCCCCTCCTCCCCTTTGTTTTTTGCCCCTCCTTCTTCCCTCCACTGTGTCTCTTTCCCCCCTCCTCCCTGTGGTGTATCACCAAATTAATATTACACAAGGTTTGTCTATATTAAAAGGTATTTATTAAAAGGCAGATAACACAATACTATAAATGTATTACAAACACAACAGCCCAGACCCACGGAGCAACACCCCCTTTTAAATCTATCTACCTATATATATATATATAGTAATTCCCTTCCCCAAACGCTTGATCTTACCCACGGTCAGACCATTGACATCATCACCACGATCAACCATCACCAACACCACCCAGCAAGCAAACAGGAAAAAGCACCAGTTTCCTGCCTGGATATATCCTTAGTTGAGATGATGTAATTTACATCACATCCTGTCCATGACTTCCTTTAGCAATTGTGGGAGGGAAGTAAAGATTCTCAGCCCTCCTACAAAGGCCTGTTTAAATTACCATTCAAGGAAGACAAGTTACCACATTCCCTCACTTTTTCTTCTTCTATGTTGCTCAGTTTTCTAGTTATCCCTCTATTACAGGAGAACCTAGTGGGAGCAAAAACCTGATATACAGGAGAAATTCAACCCACCGTCCCTACGGAATAGTTCCCTCAGCGACATAAGTTCTCCTGTACTTTCCTATGGCTGTCAATCCACATATTACACAAAAAATAGAATTTATAGAATTTAGGTGAGAGTGTGTGATAAATGTTTATGTATGTGCAATGTAAAACTTTATTGAAGAATGTATGAGAGAGAGAAAGAAGAGGAAAAAGACACATTATTATATATCCTCCTTGCAAGTTTCATTGCCACACAAAAGTATATTATTATAATTGTAGTTAATACTTGAATGAACATGAGTACCAGCGACAGTGTTCGTGGGACTGGATGTGTCTCTGACTCATGAAGTTCCAAGGTAAAAAGCTTCATTGTCAAATTTGTCCAATCTGCATTTGCAGTAAAATTGATCATTTCAGTGGTAAGGTTTCTTGATGGAAATACCATGATACAAGACCCTTCTTCCACCAAACATATTTCATCAACTGTCCTATATTCAGAGTGGCCGATAAAGCATGCAATGTCCCCTATGCGGATCACCTCTTGCACCAGGTTTTCTTTTATCAACTGCACCCAGCCATCCTCCTCAGCTCCTTTCTCCCAAACACAACTGCACAGCCATCGGTGTTGAGATTTCCTGCAACAGCTTTCATCCATCTCCAATCCTGTAATAGTGGCCAGTCTTTTTGATGGGAAGTGTTGCCTGTAGATTCCATCACTTAACGTGCCAATGCTATGTATGAAGTTCAGTTGCTCTGCCTGCCCCTCCCAGCGGGGAATTGCCAGGATTAGTCCTATTGTCCCAGATTGTAGTCCATGTGGCATCCATTGATCTGGGCCTTCAATATAGCTGTATTTAAGATTGTCCTCAGTGATGTCCACTCCTTTTCTTTTCAATGACGTGATAATCCTTGTTGCATTGATTTGTCTTGCCCACTTGTTTTCCTGGATGTCTTTAATAGTTTCCTTTAAATCTGCCAACAGCTTTCCTCCAATCATAGAACAGAAAATGGCAGTTCCCACTATTTCATTCTTAATGCTGTTAGCAATGGAAGCAATATTTTCCTCAACTAGATGCAGGTTGTTGGCAATGGTGTGTATGTCATCAACATTGTCTGTCAGTCTACTCACTATAAGGGAGTCAGCTACTCCACCTGTTTTCATAGCATGTCCCATGCCATCAGTAAGGGAGTTTATCCGGCTGTTCACTCCAATGATGTCTGCTGAATTCCATACTCCCAATCCAGTTCCGACTCCTCCTAAAAGGGCTGCAAGTGTGTCCCGTTTTTCTCGACTCCCTGCTCCGGTCCACTCAATGATGGTCTCTTGTATACTTTGCTTAAACCACTGCCGCTGTGATTCCGGGCACTTTGGAGGAATAGAAAAATCATTAAAATTTAGAATTATTGGGTAGTAAGTCCACCCAACCCCTTGCACAACTGTTTCATGTGTTGGTACCACCACCAATCCGCCTATTGGCCATGGTACCTTCTTCTGATCTTTACAACGTTGCAGCTCCTTTACAGAGACAAATACTTCATCTATTGTTAGAACACACCCCTTTCCAGTATCAAAATTGCAGAATTCCTCTAGGTCAGGCTGGGCAGCTATAACTGCAGCGTCCCATTCTCCACCTTCTTCTAATGTTAAGTTACTCACTACTACTGTAATATTTGTAACCCTCCCTTGTACCTTTGTTGTTATTTTAGTCCTTCCTTTAAAGTTTCCTGTATTTATTATCTGTCCATATCTTATAACCCATTCCCAGTTATGTCCCTCTATACTTTTTATTGGAGCTCTAAGAGCTAATCCCCTGGTACTATTATGTGGCAAAATAATGTTTACTTGTAACCCTCCGCCCTCTTTTACTTCCAATTCCCTGGGCCAAATAAATCTATCTGCTTGAACATAATGTAACTCCAATCTTTTCAAACTCTTTCCCTTATTTGCGGTATCTTCTGGCCTTATTGCCTGTCTCCTCATTCCTACTGTGATACAGCTTATACTTATCCATCCTGTAACAAGGATCCACCACAATCTTCTGTTGACACGCATCTTCATTCTTATACGGCCTTGCTCTGTGGGAACACTAGATTCCATCATTAGAAACATATACATAACAAAAACAACAGGGGCCATTCTTTTTGCAAGTTTGTTCACGGCCCTGTAATCAATGGTAAGTCTCCATGATGAGGCTGCTTTTTCATCTCCATTCCCTTTTAACACAGCTTTTCTCACAGGCCAACATGGTGAGTTACATGCATACCCATTTCCAGATTTAATTATTCCACTTCTCTCCAGTATTTCTATCATCTTGGTGATTGATGCCACTGATTCTCTTGGGACTGGATATTGCTTTTGCCATTGTGGGTCTCCTCCTTCCAAAAAGACCATTCCTTTCATTCTTCCACAGTCTAATTTATCTGTAGCCCAAACAGGTATGTCTTGGATTAGCTTCTGCAGCCATTCTGGTTGTCCGTCTAGTTTCAGTTTGTTTTTTTCCAGACTTTTTATCGGAGAGACAATATATGCCATTGGGAGCACAACCCCTTTCGTCAACTCTGTACTTACCTGATTCACCTTTTCTGTCTTCCACAAACAAAAATTGGCAAGATCTACAATGAAATTTCCTTTTTTAAAAACTTCTATTCCCAATATTTCCTCTGGCCAACCCACTATTGCTTCTACTTGTATTGTTTTTTCTCCAACTGCTACATCAATTGGACCTGCTCTAACCTCCTGTGGATTCCCAGTAACTCCCATACTACTTACTGAAGAATCCCCATTTTTGACCCTGTTGGTCATTGTAACTGCTGCTCCTGTATCTACCAACATATTTTTCCCTACCCCTGCGATGACTGTATAACTGGTAGGCCGACCTGCCTCATCCATGGATAAATTAGCTGAGTGAATGAGATGCTGAGGCGCAGGGGTTGGGATTTGTCATTGTGACTCACTTCTACTCCGTCCCTCTTTTATAACACTATATTGCATCTTTGCCTCACTTTCCTTCAATTTCCTCTCTGACTCAGCTACCTTGTTTTTAAGTATGTGATTTTCCTCTTCTATCCTATCCTTCTGTCTCCTGAGTTCCCAATAGCCCATGTTACCGTTTCTCTCTCCCTCCTGATTAGCCCTCCAGTTGCTGCCATCCCTATTCCTATAGTCCCTAGGTGGATCTCTCCATCTTTTGTCAAAGTTCTGTTTTGGTCTCCAGTTTTGATCATCCTTCTTGTTCTGGGGTACATCCCACGTCTGGTTTCTCCAATTACCATCTATATCTCTACCAGACTCGACCTTAAATGTTCTTACAGCTGAAACAGAGCAGGCCTGTTCTGTGAAAGGATGCTTGATCCACCACGTATCAGCTCTAGTTAGTACCATTTCCAAGTCTGTTGGTGTTGGATCAAAAAGCCTGATAAATTCTTGACACTCCCGGGGAAGGGCTTCCATTACTTTTGCTATATGTTCTGGTGAGCCCAGCACTAGAGGCTGTTGAGGTTGTCGTAGAGTATACCAAAAAAATATCCTTTGAGCTACCTCTCTAGGACCATCTAATGGCCTCATGGTAATATTTGCTATTTCTTTTTCTATGCTAAGTAGATAGAAATTAGTTGCAGCAATTCTTCCTGCCTGATCAGACACACTGTTATTAAATCCCAATAGTCTACTAGCCAAAGGACCCATAGCGTATTCTAACAGTTCTGTCCATTCCTCTAAGTTAAGACCTCCTTTTTTAGCTCTATCTGCTCCCCTCATAAACCAATGTGTAAACGTATTAAAGTTGTTAGTTGGCATACTTCCCCACCATTTCTGGAAATTGTCTTTATCTGCCATAGACATCGGTCGAGTCTGCATAGAAAATCCTGTAGGTGTTTGCCTTGCATTAAATAATTCTGAAACAATAACTGGTGCTTGTGGTATGGTATCTACTTGTGGAACAGAATAACATAAGAAATCTTTTCTATCTTGGTTCATTTTCGGCACTGGTTCTTTATTTTGTGCCACAAACATATCCAGATCTGGATATATTTTGGCAATGTCTCTGACTCCTTTTATCCCTTCTAACTTTGTTTTATTTTTATAGTCCATTATTATGTTTTGAAGTTCTGTTATTTTTACTCCATAAACATCCCTCTGCTTTTCTATTTCCCTTAACTCCCTTTCTAGTTCCCCAACAATTGTAGTTGTTCTCAAAGCTGCAATTTTTAAACAATCCCTTTTGTCCATTGCTTCCTCCATTTTATTTGTTGTTTCCAAATTATGCTGCCGTAATTCTACAACTAAGTCTATTAGGCCTCCTATTGTGGCTACAACAGCTTGTGTGACCAAACTTTTTCTCTTCTTTGTTCTATACTTTTTGTTATTTACAATTTGTGTTAGAACATCCATTAATCTCTTTTCTTTTTCACTGTCTGGGTTTGCTGGCTCTGGAAGCTCATATGGACCATCATGTTTTTGAATATGTTTCCTAAAGTACTCACGCACTTCTGTGGGAAAGTATTTGGCCCCTTGAAAAGACATTCCTACTCTTTTACTCACCCAAGTAAGAATCCAAATCAATTTGCGACTAAAGTAGCATGCTTCTGAGTAGCCAACAATAGTTGATGACTATTCAGTAGGCCAGGTGTAATATGTAGAAAAATAGATTAGTACCCACAATGCAAATTATACTTACCTTAGTATGGTGAAGGTAATACTTGCTAATTAACATAAAATATAATAGCAAGGCCTGCAGGGTAGGAGATAAACCCGAACTAGGATATGCAAGACACCCAAAATGTATAAGGTATGGAAGCCTATAGTGTATTAAAATGCACGCCTGAAATAATATATATATATATATATAATATTTAAAATGGTTTATTTATTATTTTTCTCCAGGCCTGTACTATGATAAAGGACTAGAGAAAGAAAAAGAAAGAAGAGAAAAAAAAAAACAAAGTATTCACAAACTCAGGTATTTGAAACACACAACAAACTAATTGTGGCCTGGTGCCCAAGCTTGTATAATAAAATGGAGACCCAAACTAGGATACAAAGGAAATCAGCATTCAAATACAACAAAAAGCCGCATGGAGCCTACCATATTGTATTCAAATGCAGGGCTAGGCCTGTACTCTGATATTCAACTCACTCAGATATTTGAAACCCACAAAAACAAACTGTATGATATATTTTTTTTATGTAGCAAAATAAGCTAATACGATATAAAGGATTAAAAATAATAATAATTGAGGCCTATGCTGGTAGTCTATTACAATAAAATAAAAATGAAGGCCTGAAAAACTACTAGGCCTGCTAATATATTCAAAATTGAGGCCTGATGCCCAAACTTGTATATTAAAATGTAGGCCCAAACTAGGATACAAAGGAAATCAGCATTCAAATACAACAAAAAGCCGCATGGAGCCTACCATATTGTATTCAAATGCAGGGCTAGGCCTGTACTCTGATATTCAACTCACTCAGATATTTGAAACCCACAAAAACAAACTGTATGATATCTTTGTTTTATGTAGCAAAATAAGCTAATACGATATAAAGGATTAAAAATAATAATAATTGAGGCCTATGCTGGTAGTCTATTACAATAAAATAAAAATGAAGGCCTGAAAAACTACTAGGCCTGCTAATATATTCAAAATTGAGGCCTGATGCCCAAACTTGTATATTAAAATGTAGGCCCAAACTAGACTCCACACACAATCAGCACTTGATTTCCCATGCAGAGGATAATTAGACAAAGTAATTTTTCTTCCCCCAAAAAATAAATCTGACTATCTATTAATGTGATATTACCTCATAAATAACCTTTGTAGAAGTCTAAAATTCGTGGTCGCCAAATGTGGTGTATCACCAAATTAATATTACACAAGGTTCGTCTACATTAAAAGGTATTTATTAAAAGGCAGATAACACAATACTATAAATGTATTACAAACACAACAGCCCAGACCCACGGAGCAACACCCCCTTTTAAATCTATCTACCTATATATATATATAGTAATTCCCTTCCCCAAACGCTTGATCTTACCCACGGTCAGACCATTGACATCATCACCACGATCAACCATCACCAACACCACCCAGCAAGCAAACAGGAAAAAGCACCAGTTTCCTGCCTGGATATATCCTTAGTTGAGATGATGTAATTTACATCACATCCTGTCCATGACTTCCTTTAGCAATTGTGGGAGGGAAGTAAAGATTCTCAGCCCTCCTACAAAGGCCTGTTTAAATTACTATTCAAGGAAGACAAGTTACCACACTCCCCTTGTGTCTCTTCCCCCTCTTCCCTTCCATTGTGTCTTTTCCCCCTCTTCCCTCCATTCTCTGTGTCTCTTTCCCCTCCACCCCCCACCGCCACCTGCATGCAATGCTCCCCTCCCCTCCTTCCCTCCCCCATGTCTCTCTCCAACCCTTTCTCCATTTCTCTCCCCCCATGTTTCTCTCCCCACCCTCTCCCATATTCCTCCTGTCTCCCCCATATCTCTCTCCCATGTCTCTCTCCCCTGTCTCTCTCCCATCCTCTCCCCATGTCCCTCTCCCCCCTTGTCTCTCTCCCACCCTCTCCCTGTCTCTTCCCCCTCTTCCTGTCTCTCCCCTCCTCAAGGAGCAGAAATGCTACTTGTATTGTGCGTTGGCATAAGTGTTTTAATGATGCATTGACCATGCTCTATTCTTGTTGTGCAATGCGCATACAAGGCTCATTGTGCATGCGTCACCCTTCATGCTCAATGCGCTTCTCATATTGCGCATGCGTCTCTCATCATTGTGCATGCACCATTTACATAGTGTGTAACCTCCTACCGCATTGCACATGCACGGCTGGAGCGTTACACACTATGAAAACTATTATAGTGATTATTGTTATCATATGCATTAACCTATTGCATAGTAACTAGTGCTCATTAGTTTACTGATATAAGTATGTGACACAAATGTGATGCATGTATTTGTCCCAAACCCCCAACCATTGAAAACACACTGACATGGTGAGAACTGCATAACAAAGCTTTATTTCAGTCACAGAGCACAATCAGAAGTGGACAAGGCTGTGCATTAATATGCAGAGGCACGTGGAGCAACTGCCAACTCACCTCCATCAGGGATAATCTCTGCTAAGTCCCATGCCATTTCTGGTGGCCATGTGCCAAGATGTATACCCATTATCATCTGTTGACATACCATTAAGTGTTTTGCTATCAATTAATTCACATTATCACCTGTCATATTCCTATAAGGCCTTCAGGGGAATGTTGATACTCCACAGTATCACCCTCTCCCCTGTCTCTTCCCCCTCTTCCCGTCTCTCCCCCCTCACGGCACGCAATGCTGCTCGCGTCGCGCGCTGGGCATACACGTCTCATGACGCATTGACCATACTATACTCTTCTTGTGCAATCTCTTATCATTGCGCATGCACCATTTACATAGTGTGTAACCTCCCGCTGCATTGAGCATGCACAGCGGGAGCATTACACACTACGAAAACTATTATAGTGATTACTGTTATCACATGTATTAACCTATTGCATAGTAACTAGTGCTCATTAGTTTACTGATATCGGAATGTGACACAAATGTGATGTATATGGATGTCCCAAAACCACAACCATTGAAAACACACTGACACAGTGAGAACGGCATAACAAAGCTTTATTTCAGTCAAAGAGCACAATCAGAAATGGACAAGACTAGGCATTTAGATCATGGGTGTGGTGTGGGTGGATCCCTGGAAGGCAAGAGGCTCTTGGGGCAAAAGGGGATACCTAATGTCATAGTTTAGAAAAATTATAACGCATAGCACCTACCAGGGTCACATGTGGTCACTACACAACTGCAATCGGAATCTGATGAATAAAACGATCATCAGAAATCACTCCATTTAATTAAAGAAACCGTTAATGTGCATAACACAACTTGTCTATACAGTATCTGCTCAATGAAACAGATGCTTAAACCTCTGGACTGTGTAATCCAATCGAGTTTCACACATACAGTGTGTTCCCAAAACCAAAATCTGAAAAAAAGTGGTCAAAAAGAAAAAGACGGAGGAGGATAAAAAATAAAAAAACAGGCGTGTACAGTACAGTGCCAAATACTGTAATTATAACAATATCCCAACTTACAGATTTCCATCTGCAAGCATTACTAACTATTAGCTAGGTCTCAGGATAAATTACTGTCCATGACCATTAATAATAATGTGTCATTTCACAATAAATGCTTACCAGCATCTGTGGTCAAGGTGTACTATCACCTTTACAATATGTAATTGTTAATACACATGGATATCACACCCATCAGCTATACAGCTGTTTGCACATGTTAAAGGATACTCATGATATCAGCAAAAGGGGAAAATACCCATTAATACAGAGAGGACACTAAGGTCAGCAGCCAGATTCAATGTTTCTTACATCAGACCCAAGGATCTGTTCTCAGACTGATATTGAGGTCAGGATCACATGCTTCACTAGTGCAGATATTAATAATGGCTGTCATTAACATGCCATTGTTAGACTCTGCAAGACCACCACCAGTGTATTAGTGTACACTTAAGCTAACAATAATCATGTCTTAGATATCTAGCTCTATGATAGCTTTAATATTGTAGGAGTTACATGTTAAGGGGGGGGGGGGGGGCTGTCATTGAAGGAATGTCTTACCTGGGAGGTACTGTGAAAACCTTAAACCTAATGCATTTCCTTCACAATGCTTGCAGATGCAGAAGAAGATGCCTTTATGGACCTGAATATTACCCTAAACAAAACAAAACAAAAGCATAACACCTCCAAAATAAGGCCCTGCAGCATTCCTCAGTGACCATGAATTGGTGACACAGAGAAGAGGATCATGAACCATGTGATTGGAGGTAGCCATCTGCGTACAAAACATCCCCATTGCACAGGCCAAGGTCCATGACTATGTTGTCAGGCTAGATTAGGTTAACATTGGGACCTATAGATTGTCACCGAGGAGTGCTGTTGAGAAGGCACAAAAAGATGCGCAGCCCTTACATCCTCCTCCGCCTAGCATCAGGGCCCCAATCCCCTGTGGACGGCCACCGTCTCACAGGTGCTAGGGGTAGGGGGCCAGGGGGAGGCATTCCCCCATGAGGCAGCGGCACAAGCAGTGGCGGTTCAGGTGACAGTGGTGGAGGCATGGGTGGAGGAGAAGCCAGGCTGCTGGTGCGCAGGGGATGGGGCGGGGGATGCCTCCGGGTGAGGTGGGGCTGGCGACCTGAGTGCGGCAAACTACATCCATCATCACCTGCTGGACCGCGCTCTGGCCTGAGCCCATCCTGAGCAGACCACCAAAGGTAGGACTCAGTCATGAGATGGTGTCGCCTCACCTTCCTATTGTGTCTGGCCAGGCTGCTCATAAGCTGGTTGTGGAGGAGGTGGCGGAGGTCATGGTGGTAGCTCCGTGGATAGGAGCTGTTGCCTGGCCTGTGCCTGGCTCCAATCTGGTGGTGGTGATGGACCTGGAGGTGGGAGCCAGGCTGACGAACCGCAGGGGGAGGAGAAGGTGGGGGCATTGATGTCATTATCAGTGCTCTTCATTGTGTGACAGAACAGAAGATTTCATGTTAATTGAGTGTTTAACTGCTGACTGATTACATTCTTGGAAGCAGGTAAACCATAATATGTGAAATGTTCGCTAAGGTAGAGGCTGTTAATCATCACTGTGTCTGTAGACATACCTTAGACTGCATATGTTTAACTGTTTAACATAGTATCCTGTGTTCTCACCTATAGTGAAGTAACTGTCCTTTTGACTGCAACTCTGAGTAGCTATCATTTACTAGCTGTGATCTTTTTTGGGTTCTTGATGTTGATACTTCTTGGCTCCTAATGCTCTCTTGATTCTGGCTGCAGTCTGTGACTGTATACGCTGCAGTGGGCACACCCATACATGGACTGGCTATTGTTTGATTAATGTTGTTGTGCCCATGGAAGACCGTGATTTGTCAGCCTCATGTATTTAATGACACATGAATGATCCATCTATCCCTTGTAAATTCCATGAAGCTGACATGTTAGTGTCCTTGTTGGTCATCCTGTATATGTGTAGTGTGTGTGATGTACATGTGGTGGCATGTTGATGTATGTGATATTCACCTGACGTGGAGGCTGGATCCTGCTGGTCCACCAGGCCTGAAGCTCCAATGGCGGGCACACAGTAGGTCCTTAAGGATCCGTCTCCCATTCATTATAGGTGACAATCACTCCGGGGCCACCACTAGTTGCTGAGGCTGTGGCCATCTCCATGGCCTTCTTCCTCCTCACCAAGACCCAGACGTCATCGAACCTGTGCTGACCTTACATTTCTTTCCGCCATGCCCACTGCTGTTACCGCGACCCTGCCGTGGGCTGTTCACGGATATCATGCAGGAGTACCACCATCCCCTAGGGGGAGTAATTTGGGGCCCTGTGCCTGCCCTCAGCCTCTTGCCCTCCCGACTGGGTGGGGATCCTGTCATGTATATACTTGTGATATAAAATAAAATGTGTAATTGCTAAATGTTAGGGTATAGGGTGGGGTGGGGAGGGGGGTGTATGTGTTGACCTGGCTCTAATTGTATCTATGTGTGTTATTTACTATATATGTATTTGTATTATGTGTAATGAGTAAATATGTGTAATCAAAATTTATGTTTAAAATAGTTCTGCTCATATTAGAAAAGAATATATCTGTAAGAACCTGCTCTGCAATATCACCTACTCTCTCTCTCTCTGTCCAACCTCCAACTCTGGGACCTGTGTGCTACTTCAGAAGAATCTACAACACAGGTAATGCATGGGCATGTGGAACGCAGCTTTATTATCTCCCCTTGTCAACCATTTTCCGGGATCACACTTTTCATTGGCTCTGAGGTCTGTGGCGCACTCTATAATTACAGGATTGGGTTATAACAGCGGACCATATATATTCCAGCCTAATATTTTAAGTGTTTAGCATTATGGTTATGCCTCTCTTTAAAGTTCTAGTATGCTGAGATGTAAGCCAAGCTCCTACTGACTCATTGTAAATTCTGTGTAAATAAAAACTTTGAGTGTTGTAAAAGCTATAACTACTGTATTTAAATGATAAAAAATAAAGAGTTTCTAATAAAAAGTTCTTACCAATTTTTTACTTGATTTTGATTCCTGTACATCAGGCATGTTTAACACATCGACCGCGTGATGGCATTTGGTAGATCACACAGGAAGTTCTCCCAAGGATGCATTGCGCACGTACAGCCTGTATGTCTCTGTGTGTCTATGAGTATGTGTGTAAGTCTGTGTGTGTTTGAGTGTGTGTGTCTCTCTGGGGGCGCCCACCTGCCATGGCCCTCCTACCCCTTCCCCCATGCCACCTCACCGGTTCCTGCTCTCTCCTGTGCCTCTTCATCCCCTGCTTTCTGCTATGCCTTCACAGATGTGAGATGTGAGAAGCAGCAGCAGCAGCTTGGAGGTAAGAGACAGGGCAGAGAGAGGGGGGAAAGATAAAGGGAGGGGGAAAGACAAAGCGGGGGGACAAACAGGGGGAGACAGAAAAGGATAGAGAGAGAAGTTAGAGAGAGTGTATGTGAAGGAGAGAGAGTGTGTGGGAAGTAGAGTGTGTGTGTGAAAGAGAGAGTGTGTGTGTGTGAAGGAGAGAGAGAGAGTGTGTGTGTGTGTGAAGGAGAGAGAGATAGAGCGTATGTGTGTGTGAAGAAGAGAGAGAGTGTGTATGTGAAGGAGAGAGAGAGAGAGAGAGAAAGAGTGTTTATCAAGGAGAAAGAGATAGTGTGTGTGAAGGAGAGAGAGTGTGTGTGTATGTGTGAAGAAGAGAGAGAGAGTGTGTGTGAAGGAGAGAGTGTGTGTGAAGGAGAGAGAGTATGTGTGTGAAGGAGAGATAAAGAGTGTGTGTAAAGGAGAGAGAGAGAGTGTCTGTGTGTGTGTGAAGGAGAAAGAGAAAGAGTATATATGAAGGAGAGAGATAGTGTGTGGAGGAGAGAGAGAGAGTGTGTGTGTGTGTGTGAAGGAGAGAGAGAGTGTGTATAAAGGAGAGTGTGTGTATGTGGAGAGTGAATGTGTGTGAAGGAGAGAGAGTGTTTGTGTGAAGGAGAGTGTAGGTGAAGGAGAGAGAGAGAGTGTGTATGTGTGAAGGAGAGATAGTGTTTATGTGAAGGAGAGAATTAGAGTGTGTGTGTGTGTGTGAAGGACAGAGAGAGAGTGTGTGAAGGAGAGTGTGTGTGTGTAAAGGAGAGAGAGAGAGTGTGTGTGGACAGAGACAGTGTGTGTCGGAGAGAGTGAGTGTGTGTGTGTATGTGTGTGTGGAGAGAGAGAGAATGTGTAAAGGAGAGATAGAGTGTGTGTGTGTGTAAAGGAGAGAGAGTGAGTGTGTGTGTAAAGGAGAGAGAGTGTGTTTGTGTGGGAAGGTGAGAGTGTGTGTGTGTGAGAAGGAGAGTGTGTTTGTGTGTGAAGGTGAGAGAGAGTGTGTGTGTGTGAAGGAGAGAGAGTATGTGTGTGAAGGTGAGAGTGTGTGTGTGTGTGTGTGTGTAGGAGAGATAGAGAGAGTGTGTGTGTGTGTGAAGGAGAGAGAGAGAGTGTGTGTGTGTGTGTAAAGGAGAGAGAGTGTGTGAAGGAGAGTGTGTGTGTGTAAAGGAGAGAGAGAGAGTGTGTGTGGACAGAGACAGTGTGTGTCGGAGAGAGTGAGTGTGTGTGTGTATGTGTGTGTGGAGAGAGAGAGAATGTGTAAAGGAGAGAGAGAGTGTGTGTGTGTGTAAAGGAGAGAGAGTGAGTGTGTGTGTAAAGGAGAGAGAGTGTGTTTGTGTGGGAAGGTGAGAGTGTGTGTGTGTGAGAAGGAGAGTGTGTTTGTGTGTGAAGGTGAGAGAGAGTGTGTGTGTGTGAAGGAGAGAGAGTATGTGTGTGAAGGTGAGAGTGTGTGTGTGTGTGTGTGTGTAGGAGAGATAGAGAGAGTGTGTGTGTGTGTGAAGGAGAGAGAGTGTGTGTGTGATGAAGAGAGAGAGAGAGAGAGTGTGTGTGTGTGGAGACAGAGTGTGTGTGTGAAGGAGAAAGCAAGTGTGTGTGTGTAAAGGAGAGAGAGAGAGTGTGTGTAAAGGAGAGCGAGAGAGTGTGTGTGAAGGAGAGAGAGTGTGTGTGAAGAAGACATAGTGTGTGTGAAGGGAGAGTGTGTGTGAAGGAGAGAAAATGAATGTGACGGAGAGAGGGAGAGAGTATGTGTGTGAAGGAGAGAGAGAAGGACAGTGAGAAAATAAGAGAGGGAGTGAAAAGGAGAGATAGAAAGGGAGATAGATTGAAGGAGAGAGTGAAGGATGGAGAGGGGAAAAGGGTATATTGAAGGAGGGAGAGAGATAAGAAGGGAGTATGAAGGAGAGAAAGAGAGAGAGAAGAGCATGAATGAGAGAGAAGGAGTAAGAGAATGAAGAAGAAGGAGAGAGAGAAGAGACAGGAGGAAAGTGTGAAGGAGAGATAAGAGTGTGTGTAAAGGAGATAGAGAGAGAGAGTATGTGAAGGAGAGAGAGAGTGTGTGTGAAGGAGAGAGTGTTTATGTGAAGGAGAGAGAGTGTGTGTATGAGTGTGTGAAGGAGAAGTAGAGAGTGTGTGTATGTGTGTGGAGGAGAGAGTGTGTGTATGAAGGAAAGAGTGTATGTGAAGGAGAGAGATAATGTGTGTATGACAAAGAGAGAGAGAGAGTGTGTGTGGAGAGAGGAGAGAGAGAGTGTGTGTGAAGGAGAAAGTGAGTGTGTGTGTGTGAAGGAGAGAGAGAGTGTGTTTGTGAAGGAGAGAGAGAGAGTGTGTATGAAGGAGAGAGATTGTGTGTAAAGGAGAGAGAGTATGTGTGTGAAGGAGAGAGAAAGAGTGTGTGTAAAGGAGAGAGTGTGTGTATATGTATGTGAAGGACAGAGAGAGAGAGAGTATATGTGAAGGAGAGAGAGAGTGTGTGTGAAGAAAACAGAGAGAGTGTGTGGGTGTGTGTGTACTGAGAGAGAGAGTGTGTGAGTGTATGTGAAGGAGAGAGAGTGTGTGTGAAGGAATGGGAGTGTATGTGTGTGTGAAGGAGAGAGAGAGAGAGTGTGTGTGTGTGAAGGAGAGAGAAAGAGTGTGTGTAAAGGAGAGAGAGAAAGAGTGTGTGTGTGTGTATGTATGAAGGAGAGAGAGAGTGTGTCTCAAGGAGAGAGAGTGTGTGTGTTTGTGGAGAGTGAATGTGTGTGAAGGAGAAAGAGTGTTTGTGTGAAGGAGAGTGTGTGTGTGTGTGTAAAGGAGAGAGTGTGTGTAGGAGAAAGAGTGTGTGTGAAGAAGAGATAGTGTGTGTAAAGGGAGAGTGTATGTGAAGGAGAGAAAATGAATGTGACGGAGAGAGTATTTGTGTGAATGAGAGAGAGAAGGAGAGTGAGAAAATAAGAGATGGAGAGTAAAAAGGAGAGATAGAAAGGGAGAGATAGATTGAAGGAGAGAGTGAAGGATGGAGAGGGGGGAAAGGGTATATTGAAGGAGGGAGAGAGATAAGAAGGGATTATGAAGGAGAGAACAAGAGAGAGAAGAGTGTGAATGAGAGAGGAGTAAGAGAATGAAGGAGAAGGAGAGAGAGAGAGGGGAGACAGGAGGAAAGTGTGAAGGAGAGAGAAAGAGTGTGTGTAAAGGAGAGAGAGTGTGTATGTGAAGTAGAGAGAGAGTGTGTGTGTGTGAAGGAGAGAGAGTGTTTGTGTGTGTGTGAAGGAGAGAGAGTGTTTATGTGAAGGAGAGAGAGAGTGTGTGTGTGTGAAGGAGAAAGAGAGTGTGTGTGTATGTGTGTGTGAAGGAGATAGTGTGTGTGTATGAATGAGAGAGTGTGTGTGAAGGAGCAAGACAGTTTGTGTATGACAAAGAGAGAGAGAGTGTGTATGTGGAGAGAGGAGAGAGAGAGTGTGTGTGTGAAGGAGAAAGTATGTGTATATGAAGGAGAGAGAGTGTGTGTGTGTGTGTGTGAAGGAGAGAGAAAGAGTGTGTGAAGGAGAGAGATTGTGTGTAAAGGAGAGAGAGTATGTGTGTGAAGAACAGAGAAAGAGTGTGTGTAAAGGAGAGAGTGTGTGTATGTGTGTGAAGGACAGAGAGAGACAGGGAGTATATGTGAAGGAGAGAGAGAGAGTGTGTGTGAAGGAGAGAGAGTGTGTGTATGATAAAGAGAGAGAGAGTGTGTGTGGAGAAAGCAAGTGTTTGTGTGTGAAGGAGAGAGAGAGAGAGTGTTTATGTGAAGGAGAGAGAGAGAGTGTATGTGTAGGAGAGAGAGAGTGCGTGTGAAGGAGAGAGAGTGTTTGTGTGTGTGTGAAGGAGAGATAGAGAGTGTTTGTATGTGAAGGAGAAAGAGATAGTGTGTGTGTGTGTGTATGAAGGAGAGAGTGTGTGTGTGAAGGAGAGAGTGTGTGTGTGTGTGTGAAGGAGAGAGAGTGTTTATGTGAAGGAGAGAGAGTGTGTGTGAAGGAGAAAGAGAGAGTGTGTGTGTATGTGTATGTGAAGGAGAGAGTGTGTGTGTATGAAGGAGAGAGAGTGTGTGAAGGAGAGAGAGAGTGTGTATGATGAAGAGAGAGAGAGAGTGTGTGTATATGGAGAGAGGAGAGAGAGAGTGTGTGTGAAGTAGAAAGTGAGTATGTGTATGTGAAGGAGATAGTGTGTGTGTGTGTGTGTGAAGGAGAGAGAGCGTGTGTGTGAAGGAGAGAGAGAGTGCGTGTGAAGGAGAGAGAGTGTTTGTGTGTGTGTGAAGGAGAGATAGAGAGTGTTTGTATGTGAAGGAGAAAGAGATAGTGTGTGTGTGTGTGTGTGTATGAAGGAGAGAGTGTGTCTGAAGGAGAGAGTGTGTGTGTGAAGGAGAGAGAGTGTTTATGTGAAGGAGATAGAGTGTGTGTGAAGGAGAAAGAGAGAGTGTGTGTGTATGTGTATGTGAAGGAGAGAGTGTGTGTGTATGAAGGAGAGAGAGTGTGTGAAGGAGAGAGAGAGTGTGTATGATGAAGAGAGAGAGAGAGAGTGTGTTTATATGGAGAGAGGAGAGAGAGAGTGTGTGTGAAGTAGAAAGTGAGTATGTGTATGTGAAGGAGATAGTGTGTGTGTGTGTGTGTGAAGGAGAGAGAGCGTGTGTGTGAACGAGAGAGAGTATGTGTGTGAAGGAGAGAGAAAGAGTGTGTGTAAAGGAGAGAGTGTGTGTATGTGTGTGTAGGTCATAGAGAAACAGAGAGTATATGCGAAGTAGAGAGAGAGAGTGTGTGTGAAGGAGAAAGTGAGTAGGTGTATATGAAGGAGAGAGAGTGTGTGTGTGTGTGTGTGAAGGAGAGAGAGAGTGTGTAAAGGAGAGAGATTGTGTGTAAAGGAGAGAGAGTATGTGTGTGAAGAACAGAGCAAGAGTGTGTGTAAAGGAGAGAGTGTGTGTATGTGTGTGTGAAGGAGAGAGAGGGAGTGTGTGTGAAGGAGAGAGAGAGTGTGTGTATGATGAAGAGAGAGAGAGTGTGTGTGGAGAGAGTGTGTGAAGGAGAGATAGTGTGTGTGAAGAAGAGATAGTGTGTGTGAAGGGAGAGTGTATGTGAAGGAGAGAAAATTAATGTGACGGAGAGAGGGAGAGAGTATATGTGTAAAGGAGAGAGAGAAAAAGAGTGGGAAAATAAGAGAGGGAAAGTGAAAAGGAAAGATAGAAATGGAGAGATAGATTGAAGGAGAGGGTGAAGGATGGAGAGGGGGAATATGGTATATTGAAGGAGTGAGAGAGATAAGAATGGAGTATGAAGGAGAGAAAGAGAGAGAGAAGAGCGTGAATAAGAGAGAAGGAGTAAGAGAATGAAGGAGAAGGAGGGAGAGGAGACACAGGAGGAAAGTGTGAAGGAGAAAGAGCGTGTGTAAAGGAAAGAGAGAGTGTGTGTGAAGGAGAGAGAGTGTTTGTGTGTGTGTGAAGAGTGAATGTGTGCAAAGGAGAGAGAGTGTTTATGTGAAGGAGAGAGAGAGTGTGTGTGTGTGTGAGTGTGTGAAGGAGAAAGTGAGTGTGTGTGTGGAGGAGAGTGTGTGTGTATGAAGGAGAGAGTGTGTGAAGGAGAGAGTCTGTATGAAGAAGAGATAGAGAGTGTGTGTGGGGAGAGGAGAGAGAGAGTGTGTGTAAAGGAGAAACTGAGTGTGTGTGTGTGTGTGTGTGGAGAGAAAGTGTGTGTGTGAACAAGAGAGAGAGTGTGTGTGAAGAAGAGAGAGAGTGTGTGTGTGTGTGTGCAGAGCGAGAGAGTGTGTGAGTGTATGTGAAGGAGAGAGAGTGTGTGTTTAAAAGAAAGAGAGTGTATGTGTGTATGAAGAAGAGATAACGAGTGTGTGTAAAGGAGAGAGAGAGACAAGGTGTGTATGTATAAAGGAGAGAGAGAGTGTATCTGAAGGAGAAAGAGTGTGTGTGTGTGTGGAGAGTGAATGTGTGTAAAGGAGAGTGTATGTGTGTGAAGGAGAGAGAGTGTGTGTAGGAGAGAGTGAGAGTGTGTGAAGGAGAGAGAGAGTGTGTATGTGTGAAGGAGAGAGATTGTATGTGAAGGAGAGAGAGGTAGTGTGTGTGTGAAGGAGAGAGAGTGTGTATAGGAGAGAGTGAGAGTGTGTGTGTGTGAAGAAAAGAGAGTGTGTGAATTAGAGAGAGTGTGTATGTGTGTGTGTAATACAGAGGACGAGAGAGTGTGTGTGTGGAGAGAAGAGCCCCATGAGCACTTAATTAATCCTATAACTCATGGGGCTCTATACAGAGCCCCCATGAGCACTTAATTAACCCTATAACTCATGGGGCTCTATACAGAGCCCCATGAGCACTTTGTTAACCCTATAACTTATGGGGCACTATACAGAGCCCCATGTACACTTAATTAACCCTGTCACTCATGGGGGTCAATACAAAATCCCATAACTTTGGGGATCCCGATGACGATCTCCAGCATAGGGGAGGGTTAATTTTAGGTGCCGCGGGGTTGTTTGGCTAGTGGTGTGCTGCAGGCCCTTGCCACCTGCGGTGGGAAATTTTAAAACTTTAAATGCAGCGGCAGCCTGATCGATGCCGATCGGGTACCCCCGCTGCAAGGGGTTAATGTGGGGGTCTGTGGGGGTCCCTATGGACCCCTGCAGCAAGAGGTTAATGTGGGGGCCTCCAGCATAGATGGGGACCCCCAGCATAGAGGAGGGTTAATGGTAGGTGTCGCGGGGGTACTTGCAGTACCCCCGCTGCTGGGATTGGTTAATAGTGTGCCGCAAGCCCTTTAAGCGCCCGAAGCAGGATATTTTAAATTTTTAAATGCAGCGGGGGCCTGATCAATGCCGATCGGGGACCCCCGCTACAAGGGGTTAATGTGGGGTGGCAGCATGGGGATGTGTTTAGGGAACAGGGGGTCATCAGACGCTGGTGTCGGGCTGATCTGATGCAGCACATATGGGCTTTGGGATTTCTTGCAAGCACTTTTTTGTGCCCGTAGGGATTCTTCTGAAGTGCAAGGTTCACCCCATAGATTTATGGCTGCGTGTTACTACGTAGCACTCTCGGAGCCTATCCTCGGCAGTTTTTGGGTCTCATCTCGCAAAGCAGGCTGCAAGGGACATATTGAGGAATCGGTACTCGCAAACAGCAAAAAACTGTCTTTTGCGAGGACCGAGGGAACTATGAGGGCTAATTTAATGAGGCTGTAAATGTTTTAGAGAAAGAAAAAAAAAAGAAATAACACATTATTGCTTTACTGCAGGGTTACATTTTCTTTTCTGAGCTTGTCCTGTCTGCTATTTATTCACGAGGATGTGTAAACTAACAAGCTTTTCATTAGTCCTTGCGAAAGTGCTGCCACATTCTTATGTGCCGGTAGAAGTTTTCTCTGCAATAAAAGTGTCTTCCAATCTCACAAAGTTGAGAATGTTTGATATATAGAACTACCGAAGACCTTTAAAGAAAACATAGTGCTTTTTGTTCTTGTTTCTACATGTATTGTGAATTATTGTATTTACTAAATCCAGCAGGGTCCATCAAGGTTCCAGCAAGTTATGTGCTTGTGTAGTAAAGTTGTATTTAAAAGTATGGCATTTTGAATATTGAAGATGACCCAGGTAAAGAAAATTATTTTGCAAATAATTTATTTAAAAATACTGAACTTCTGTAGGAATATTTGTTAAATTAAAACAGAAGAGAACAATAAGCCAGATGGCAATGGTTCTGATTTGGTTCTAGGTATGCTCAAGACTAGCGCTGCATTAGAACATTGGTGGGAAGCATGTCCCATAGGTCTTTGGAGGCATGTGGCCCTATCTAATTTTCTGAAATAGTATGTCCATGTTTTAGATCATTCATTTCTCCACAGTTTTCATAACCGTCTCTGATAGTCCCCCCCCCCATCCTCTTATTGTCTATTCATGCATTCACACATTCTCATTAAATTCTACCTCTATTGCAAGTTTGTGTTTTCTACAATATCCCAATGAGAAAAATAAATATATTTACATATACAAGATTCTAAGGAGGAAAATATTGCCATGAAAGTTGAGTTTTTGTACTTTGATTGACAACATTTGGAAAACTGCAGACCAGAAAACCCTTATCATACCACTTATCAAACTGATTTTATGTAGAAAAAAATAGCTAATTCACATGCCCTCAAATCTCTATATGTCATCACAGCTGCTGGACTTAATTTCTGCATTTGGGAAATTTTTACATAGTCAAGTTGCTATGGTTACACAAATTGTAGTACTGATTCTAACAGGGATTTTCAACAGCAAAATATTTGCCAGTGCCCAGAAAAGTGCTAAACATTTATTTACACATTGTGATTAGGTTATATCATGGACTATTTATGGCAGCTACTTTAGTCAGGGTGGAAAGATGTGCTGTTTCTTGCACTTGATTAGTGAATTGTAGTAATGACTATTTCCAATGGTCAAGGTATCAGGGTATTTTGTGAAATAGTAAGGCATCAATTCAATTGAGTTGTTGTTGTTTACGGGAGTCAGTAATGGAGCCTTAAACTAATTTGCTATATACGGGTTACAGGATGAAAATACCTGCAATTTTTACAACCCCATCTAAGCGTTTGATCTTTCAAGCCCGCAAGAGTTACAATCGCAAATCGCTATTCAATTGGTACAATTCCTCAAGTCCACAAATATTTTCAAACCCGTAAATGGCAAATGTAGAAGAAAATCCTACAGGTACCAGATAGGACTCGCAAGGGGGTTTAACTCCTGTTCGTAGCACTGTAAATGCTAATAAAAAAAGGCTATACTACACTTTAAAAGATGGGGAAAGCGATGAAAGACATAACTAATTGCACCACAGTCTCAACCTCCTAAATCTGCAATCGAAAAAAAAAATGTGTAGGTGTCACATCAATCTTGGGAATCAATGAGTTAATAAATATAAGGCCACCCACATGGACTAGAACATTACCTTAATTCATTTTTATTATTTTGTGATCGCATTTCGGACTCCTTAATGCTATTTGATTGACGTGTAACCTCCATGTTTTACTGACGTAATCGGCTGCACACATTCATCACGCTTACACAGCAGCTCCACACCACTAATGCTCCAGCAACATCAAAACAGATTGTCAGCTCTTCAACAGAATGCTTCCTGCATATATTACTTCAAAATAGGTAAAGTTTATTAACTTATTAATGTATTATTTATTTGATTATTATAAACCAAACAGCATTAGCTCACTTACAATTTCATTGCCGTCATTTTTTGACGGGCAATTCGCTAGTTATATATATACAGCTGTGCTTAACAGTTTGCATATCCATGGCAAATTGGTAATATATGTACCATTTTTTAAAGAAAACATGATTGAGCAGACAAAACACATTTCTTTTATTTCTGATGGGATTCATATCCAACTGTAGGTTATAACAGAATGGCACAATAAAAAAAAAAAACATGGCAACAAAGAAAACAATGAAATGACCCGGTTCAAAAATTTGCATACCCTTAGTTCTGTGTATTGCCCCCTTTAGTATTAATGATAGCGTGCAGTCTTTTGTAATAGTTGTCTATGAGGTCCCTAATTCTTGCAGGTGGTATAGCTGCCCATTCATCTTGGCAAAATGCCTACAGGTCATGCAAAGTATTTGGTCGTCCTGAATGAACCGCACGTTTCAGATCTCCCCAGAGTGGCGTGATGATATTAAGATCAGCAGACTGTGATGGCCACTCCACAACTTTCACCTTTTTCTGCTGTAACCACTGAAGACTCAACTTGGCCATGTGCTTAGGGTCATTGTCATGCTGGAAAGTCCAAGAGCGTCCCAAGCGCAGCCTTCATGCAGAAGAATGCAAATTATCTGCCTGTATTTTCTGATAACATGCTGCATTCAACTTGCCATCAATTTTCACAAGATTTCCTGTGCCTTTAGAGCTCACACACCCTCAAAACATCAGTGAGCCACCAACATGCTTCACAGTGGTATTCTTTTCACTATAGGCCTGGTTGACCCTTCTCCAAACATAGCAATTATGGTTGTGACCATAAAGCACTATGTTTGTCTCTGCACTACAAATTACAGTGTGCAGGAAGATGTGAGGCATGTCAAGGTGTTGTCTGGCATATTGTAACCAGGTTTTTTTGTGGCATTGGCGCAGTAAAGGCTTTTTTTCTGGCAACTCGACCATGCAGCTCATTTTCGTCCTATTGTGCTCCTTGAAACAGCCACACCATCTTTTTCCAGAACAGCCTGTAATTCTCCTGAGGTTACCTTTGTGTTTTTCTTTGTATTCCAAACAATTCTTCTGGCAGTTGTGGCTGAAATCTTTCTTGGTCTTCTCAACTTGGCTTGGTATCAAGAGATTCACAAATTTTCCACTTCTTAATAAGTGATTGAACAGTACTGACTGGCATTTTCACGGCTTTGGATATCTTTTTATATCCTTTACCATCTTTATGAAGTTTCATTACCTTGTTAAGCAGATCTTTTGACAGTTCTTTTCTGCTCCCCATGGCTCAGTATTTAGCCTGCTCAGAACATCCATGTGAGAGCTAACAAACTCATTGACTATTTATACATAGACACTAATTGCAATTGAAAAAGCCACAGGTGTGGGAAATTAACCTTTAATTGCCATTTCAACTGTGAGTCACCTTGTGCATCTGTAACAAGGCCAAACATTCAAGGGTATGTAAGCTTTTGATCAGGGCCATTTGGGTGATTTCTGTTATCATTATGATTTAAAAAGGAGCAAAACAACTATGCAATAATATAAGGCTTCATATGATCACTATCCTTCAATAAAATAAACATTTTGCATGTCCAGTCATATTTTCAAAATACATGCCAAAATTTCACAATTTCTGCCAGGGTAGGCAAAATTCTGAGCACAACTGTATATATATATTCTCCCAGTGACTTGGCCGTCAAAAAATGAGGGTCAATAAAATTGTAAGGCTGGGAATGCTGTTTGGCACACAATGCAAGGCTTTTAGCCCTCTTAGTCTTCGGCGCTCATCAAGTGGCTCGCAATGAGCGCCTTCGGCGCTCATTGCGAGCCTCTCCCCTTTTGTAATTTTGCTCCTCTGAGCACCCTCGGTGCTGATTATGAGCTCTGCTCTGAGCGCCTTTGGTAAAGCGAGTCTCTCCTCTGCTCATTTATTTTTTATGTAAATTTATTTTTTTCTAATAATCAATTGATTAAATAATAAATTAGTATTCTTTAACTATTTCTAATGAATATATCCAGGAATGAATATGCTGAAGAGCTAACAATCGCTGTTGTTTTTCCTGCAGCATACAATGTAGATTTAGACTGTTGGTGATCTGACAATGTGGCAAGTGTGCAGTGTAAAAAGGCTGCATGCGCGAGGCTAAACCGTTTGTTTAGTTGTGTAAAGCGGCATTTTAAAATGGCAGCGAGTGTGTATGTGTTAGGTGAGTCTCAAGCATTTTCCATCTTTCCTAATAGTGTATTTTGAACCTCGTACGTTCCTGGCTAAAAGTCGTATGTGCCTGGCTGTGTTTTGTGTGTTTACGGTTGGTGTAGCCTCGTTTTCGGTTTTTTTTCGGCTCAATTTTTTCTCTTGCTTAGTCGATTTTCAAAAGTTGAAATTCTGCAAATTTGACTTAAATTTGTGCCCAACCTCACTCCCAGATGTCCCCCCTTGCTGTGTGTTATGGTTTATTTTGTGTGTTGATGTTTTTTGTATATTTTGATGTGCGAGGGTCAGCTGTTAAGTTCGTATTTTTTGCGGGTCATATTTTCTTTTCTGTAAGTGTCGGTTTCATTTTCCAAGTTTTACGGGCAGTAATTTTTCATGCAATTGTTTTCTAAGTGACACGGGTCTTGCACTGTGAGTTGTGTATTTCAGTTTTTTGTTGTTCCGGGGGTCTCCACCAGCGCAGTGAGCATGCAAGCGTTAGCGACATCTCGTATGCTCACAACTATATATGTGATATATATATATATCATATATATAGTTGTCGTATTTACGACTGTTGGTCATGCTATGTTAAATGTTTTGGCCTTGCGCATGCGCAATGAGTGCTGAAGGGGTCCGCGATGAGCGCCTTTAAGGTCGAGGGAGCGAATTCTGCAGAGGAGGCTGCACTGCACCCCGGAGCAGAGCAGCTGGGCCGGCCTGTACTCGATACAGGACCTGGAGCACATCCACCAGAAGCTCAGCATCGTGTGCATCCTGCAGGAGCACTGCTTCCCTGGCCTGCCCGCCCCACACCCTGCCGGCAGACTCTGGACCTTGCTGTTCATCCTGGCACCCGGCAAAGCTGGACTCCATGTGCCGGGAGCTGGAGTGGTTCCTGGGGGCCGCCATAGAGCAGACGGGGGGAAAGAGACACAAGGGAGGGAGAGAGGGGTAAGAGAGAAAGGGGAGGGTTGGGGAGGAAGAGACACAGGGGAGGGAGGGGGGCAAAGAGACATGAGAGGCAGAGGGGTGGAAAGAGACACTGGGGAAAGGAGTGGAGCAAAATGACACAGGGGAGGGAGAGGGGGGCAGAGAGACACAGGGGGACAGGGGGAAATAGACACAGGGGAGGGAGAGGGGAAAAGAGACAGAGGGGAGGGAGAGGGGGGGGGGAGACACAGGGGAGGGGGAGATACAAGGGAGAAGGGGGAAGAGACAAAAGGGGAGGGAAAGGGGAGGAAAGAGACACAGGAGAGGGAGAGGGGGGAAGGAGGCACAAAGGGGGGGAAGAGACACAGGGGAGGGAGAGGGGGTATTAGGGGAGGAAGAGGGGGGAAAGAGACACAGGGGAGGGAAAGGGGGGAAAGGAGAGGGAGAATGGAGGCACAGGAGAGGGGGAGGGGGAAAGAAGACACAGGGGAGGGAGAGGGGCGAAGGAGACACAGGAGAGGGGGAAAGGAGACACAGGGGAGGGAGAGGTGGGGGAAAGACACAGGGGTGAGAGAGGAGGGAAAATAGATGGAAGGGAAGGGGAAGAAACACAGGGGAGAGAGAGGGGAGGAGATACACAGGGGAGGGGGGAAAGAGACAAAGGGGATGGAGAGGGGGGAAAACACAAGGGAGGGAGAGGAGGGGAAGAAACACAGGGGGGTAGAAGAGGGGAAAGGGACACAGGGGAGGGAGAGGGGGGAAGAGACACAGGGGATGGAAAGGGGCGAAATACACAGTTTATAAAACTATTATGTTGTGATGGGCAAGTCGCTATACATAGTTTTTTTTTTTTTTGTATATATATGACAGTATTTATTAAATAATTTATCTGATTTGCTCAGTTGGTGATCAGACAAAATGGGTATTTTTTTAAATGTGTCCCCTAAGACAACAAAAACACTTTATACATTTTTCAGGTTTATATTCATAGGTATCACAAAACTAAATATATGAAGGCGCTCATTGCGGCTTGTGCATGCGCAATGAGTGGCAAAGCGGCTTTTTGTGGGGCCCGCGATGAGCCTCTGTAAGGCCGAGGGGGCGCACTCTGCAGAAGAGTAGCCCTCATAACATTCAAAGGGTGGCCAAAGCAGTGTCAATGTACAAAAATATATGATAGAATCATTTCCATTCAAATTCAAGGCAAGCCATTTAACATCACAGTGATCCAAGTCTACGCTCCAACCATGGATGCTGAAAGACAGAAGTTGTCTAATTCTACAAAGATATTCAACACCTCCTAGATATAACACGAGAACAATATTTACTCTCATCATAGGAGATTTTAATGTACAAAGCCAAAAATTACTTAATGAAGCAGGTCAGAGATTAGTAGATTTCTGCCAAGATAAATCTCTAGTCATAGTAAAAAAAAACTTTCAACAGCCTCAGTGACAATTCTACACATGGACATCACCAGGTGGACAATATAGAAATTAGATTAACTATATATTTTGTAGCCAAAGATGGAGGAGCTCTATACAGTCAGCAAAAATAAGACCTGGAACTGACTAAGGCTCAGATCATGAGCTACTTATTGCAAAGTTCAGAATTAACTGAGGAAAAGAGGGAAAATAATCAGATCAGGCACATATCACATATATAGTTGTGAGCGTACGAGTTGTTGCTAACGCTGCGGGCTCGCGTAGCTTGCCAGCAACTGAGACCCTCGGGCAGTGCTCGTAGGCGCTCCATGCCAGCACCTGAGGACCTCGCAAAGCGAGGGCCGCAGTTGCTGGCATGGAGCGCCGAAGGCGCTCCTTGCCAGCAACTGCGACCCTCGCAAACTTCACGTCGCAACCCAAACAGTACGACACACACATTACGACACTGGCAAACAACATACGACACACGTTCACACACATTACGGACTCGCAACACTCGGACGCAACTCGCGAACATTACAAAATGTAAAACACAATACATACACACACCACATACATAAAAAACTTACCTACACCAAGAGGGAGCACCCAGCACCTCAAAAATACAACTTACACCTCGATTTTACTCCAAATAAAACAGTTTAGAGACTAAAAAAAAATCGAAGCGAGAGAAAAAATGGCCGCCGAACAAAACGAAAACGAGGCTACAGCACTCTAAACTCGCAAAACACCACAAGAAACTCGCAAAACACCACAAAACACCTACGGATATTCCGATACAAACGTATACCACACATTACTCGCCATTTTACGCCAATGCGGAAGTACACGACAACGGTTTGGGCTCGCGCACACACAGTGTTACACTGCACACATTCAGCACGCTTACACAGCAGATCCACACCACTAATGCTGCAGCAACATCAAAACACATTCACAGCTCTCCCACACAATGCTTTAAAATAGGTAAAGTATATTCATTTAGTAATGTATTACATATTTCATTATTACACACCAAACAGCATTAGCTACCTTACAATTTCATTGCCGTCATTTTTTGACGGGCAATTCGCTAGTGAAGTAAATATTAATATGCAGTGAGGTAAATAATATATTTAAGAGACTAGACATGGTAGATAGAATGCCTGAAGAAGTTTGGACATAAGTTTGTAAAATTGAACAGAAAGCAGCAAGAAAGAATATTTTCAAAAGACATTCAAAAGAAAGAAAACTACAGCAAACTGGAACAAAGGAAATCGAAAAGAGATGCAAAAAGATTTTTCCAACTGAATGCAGAATTCCAGAGGCTAGAGTCAAGGGAACATTTTATAATTTACAATGTAAACAGATAGTAAAAGATATCAGAATGGGAAATTCAAGAAAATTGGAAAGCTCAAGGGAACCTTTAACGCCAAAGGTGTGATAGAAGGCAAAAATGGTAGCGATTTAACAGAAGCAGACCAAAAAAAAAAGAGGTGGCAGGAACACACTGAATACAGGAATAATCATAACAGTTTTGATAAATCAATAATATGCCAGACATCTTGAGAGTGAAGTGAGATGAGACCTAGGAAGCCTTGCTGATAAAAATAACTTTTTAATATCCTGCAAAATAATGCTGTGAAGGTATTACTTGCATTATGCCAACACATTTGGAAAACTCAACAGTGGTTAGTAAACTGGAAAAAGTCACTGTGTAGACTGTGCAACAGCTCACCCCGCCAGTTGTCTCCATTATTTTTCACATCCTTCTACCTCAGTGCCATCTGCATTAAGGCATGTTGTTGTTCTTTTGTATCTCTGCTTTCACTCTCTACTTTCAGCTCTGCCAGTTACTGCCTCACACTGTTGAGGTCATTCTCCACCCTATGAAGTTCAGCTTCTTTCTACCTTGCCAACACTTCCACATCACTCAATTGCTCCTTCAACACAACAATATGGGATTGTTGGTGTCTGGCGATGATAACAGTGGCCTTTTTTAGTTTGTTGGGCTCCCTTCCTCAATTGTCTTGCAGGTTCTTCACCTCTCCCAGGCCCACCTGATCCAAACATTCTTGGCTATCACTGACTTTGTGCCTGTTGGGTCCCAGCTATTCAAACTCATTCCTCAATTCCTGCATCCTGGAGCCACTGGCATTCTTCAGATGCTTTGATTCATATGTTATCTAAGGGATGTTGATTCCTGTTCCACCAGTTCAATCTCCAGATACCCATCTTCCTCATCATCTACTCTAGGAAGGATTGCAGTTTCTTCAGGAAAATTAGGACATTCTTCCTTTGAAATGGCTTTGCTGCAATAATCTGTTTGATCTCCCATTTCTCTCCGAGATCTTTTTCAGGCATTTCCTTTCTAGAATAATTATGCACTTTGGGAATGTTCACCAGGGACTGGTGAATGGGTCTGTCCAGGGTTCTCATGGAGGCCTCTTCACTGCTTTCATCCATGAGGTTTCTGCATCTGTTTTTGTCATGAGTGATTTTGGGACTACCCTGAACCCCACAAGCAGCCCTGCTATTTTGGACTCTGGTTCACTGGGTTGCTATTATCAAAGGCTATCAAAATGGACATGATACTTGTTGTAAGGGCTGTGACGTTTTATTTTTGTGTGTAGTGTAGTGTGGGCCACAATAATAAATGTTGGAGTTACTGTATGGTGTTATGTGCACTGTAATATTGTTATGCTATCTGTAAACTAACAGAGATACACTTTCTGCCATATTGTGTTAGTGAGACAGCAAAGGATTAAACCCAATATTTCTGCAAAAATGAATGTGGCCCCTAAGAGCCACTATCCCAGCCTCGGTTAGTCATAAAGTGATACGCTTCACAACAGCAAAACACAGGTGTGGGATATGAAGTGACCTGGTAACCCTCAGGCTCTGGTGTATCTGGCAATGGGAGGGGGTAATGGCTTAGTGACAGGGTGAAGGGGTCACACAAAAAATGCAGCCCCCCTCTTACAGGGAGGTGAATTGGGAATGTATGTGGGGAAATCTTTTTGTGTTTGTGTAAGAAGAATAAAGTTGCCAGTCTGTTGTCTGCACTAGCTAAGAGTACATATTCCTTCTGCTTCTCCATGAATGATGTCCTGTTCTGAATTGCTGGGTGCAGATTGATTCTGTAAACGAAATCAGGAGAATTAGGGGTGTACTGAACCCCTCGTCTCTGGGTCGTAACATGTTAACATGAAATCACAGTATATTTTCGCAGGCCTCAAGTGCTGCGGCTGTGCCAAATGTGGTTTGTTTGTTTCCTGCTGTGTTGTAAAAATGTGTCTTATACAAGCTCTGTCCTCTATAGCTTGACCCAACAATTGTTGTTTATTATCTTGCTGGCATGCAGTGGCTTGTAGAAGGGCTTTCATGAGTTCCTCCATCGTAATCCCACTTCTAACACCACATGTGGCAAGTTGCCGGTTTCCGCTGGGTTTGTGCCCATTTCTCTGGCACTTTTTTTTAATCTTTTTAAGACAAATCGTTTTATTGGGCAAAAGTACATCATATGACAGCATGCAAATGTACAGTGAATCAAGTCCAAATAGTATTTATACAATCTAATTACAACAACAGCATGCTAGCCATTCCAAGCGTAATTCCCCTGTATACATAAACCGCAGATTTTAATTGTCGCCAAAAATAACTGTTAGCCACATACAAAATTAGAACATACAAAATTAACATGCATTATACATTATTTTATGTTTGATACACTTTAAGAAAAAAGAGAGAAAAAGAGCTCAACTTAAGTTTTTTTCTCCACCGGTGGTCCAGGATTATCTCTTCTTTATCTTATTCACTTGCCTCCACCACCGACTCCGGACATCCTCCAGATGCGCGGGCCAACCAGAAGCCCCTCTACCCAATCGGTATGCTGTCTGTCAATGAAAGCCAGGGGGACCAGATATCCAAAAATTTGGGAACCGAGTCCTCCAGGAGGTGTGTTAACCGTTCATTTATGAGAATAAAATGTATTTTGTTTTGAACTGCCTGCAGACTCAATATGTCGGACTTCCACTGTCTAGCAATGTGGCTTTTGGTGGCTAACATTATAAATTGTAAAAGGAGATTATGGTTAGAGGATATCTGTTTGACTGGAAGGCCTAAAAGACTGACCTTGATATCCATATTAATTCTGGAATTGAAAATATTGGAGGCCAGGGATAAGACCCCTTCCCATAGGTGTTGTACTCCTGGACACGTCCACCACATGTGTATAAAAGTGCCTGTGTTTCCACAGTCCCTAAAACATTTATCACTTCGAGTGAGCCCCCATTTGAATAATTTGGATGGCGTTAGGTTTGATGCAAAACTATTATAGATGTTTCAAGTAAAAGATCCTCTTGTAGTATTTTGCCAACTCTCCTCCCAGATTCCTGGAACTAGCGGATATCCCAGATCCTCCTCCCATGATTTAATGTATTTCAAGTTTTGAATGTAATCGACACTGCTTCGCAGCCCATGACCAGATAGTTAGTGTATGGTTAATAAAACAATTGCTCCGATTAACCCAGTGCCTTGTTCGGCCTCAAAAGCCAAGTTATGATGTCCCCTGAATATGGGGACATAGTTACATTTTCTATAAAAACCCATAAGGGTTGGTGTAGGGAAGAATGTGCCATCGGGATAAATGAAAGCTGTGCCCCTTTGTAGTACAATTTAAGATTCATGCACCCAAGCCCTCCTTTCGCCTTATGTCTATAGATATTAAGCTTAGAGATCCTGGAGGCCTTATAGTTACAAATAAACCTGAAGACTTGATTCTGAAACTGCCCCAACTCTTGATAATCTGTTGCCACTGGGAGTACCCAAAACAAATACAGAAGGCGGGGCAGAACATGAATATTTACAGCATTTATCCTACCTAACCATGAAATTTTACCCTTCGACCACCTCTGCAGATCTAGTCTCAGTTAAATATACAGGACTGCAAAATTAGCTTTGCATAGAGCCGGTATACGTCTGGTTATATATACCCCTAGGTACTTAATGTGCGACTTAGGCCAGGAGAAAGTAAAGCTTTGCTAAAGCAAATTAATTTCAGGCTGAGCCATTGAGATACCTAAAGCTTCTGATTTAGCTACATGTATTCTTAATCCCGACAAATCACCAAAAGCCTCCAATGTTTGTAATAGTATAAGAACCGTGGTGGCAGGGTCCGTAAGAGAGCAAAGCATGTAATCTGCAAAGAAACAGTATTTCAAGTGGTGATGGCCAATGTTAATTCCCTGTATGTCAGAGTTTTCTCTTATAGATTGAGCTAAAGGCTCTATGGCTAAGGCAAACAGTAAGGGCGAGAGGGGACCCCCCTGTCTGGTACCCCGTTGGATCTCAATCGGTGCCCTTGAGTCCCCTGGTAACGAAGTGTGGGTGAATTTGTCTGTGAATAAAAGGTAATCAAGGACAATTTATTACCTAGCAGCGTACCAGTTAAAATAATAAAATTGCCATTTGAATCTATTTTCTTGTGCTCTACAGTGAATGAAAAGTTTTTGTTTAACAAAATCACCACCCCTGCGCTCTTTGTAGGTTGTGTTGTGGCAAAAAAAGTTTGGTAGGCTTTGTGCAAGAACTTAGGTAATCTGTAATCTCCTGCATGAAAATCACATCAGGATGTAGGGATTTTTATGATAAAAAGGCCTTCCGTCTTTTAAACTGGGAGTTGAAACCCTTTACATTGTGTGACAAAAAAAACAAATGAAGTGTCTGTCATGGCGGTGGAAGGGCAGCGCCTAGAAACTCAAAGCCAAGGGCAAGAGGAGTAGAAAGGGAAAAACAAAACCAAGATAACCAAAGCATGTTAACATAGCAACAAGCCTTATTCCTCATACCTGTACCTAAGGCACTTTCGTGCCAGGGGAGGGAAATTGGAATTTCCAATGCCCCATACTTCCCCTTAACTGAGGAATAGAAGTCCATATACATTCTTGTATATCATACAACTGTACACGGGCCAATCACAAATGTTATGCCTGCATGGGCCCAGTCAGCCAACTATAAACTTAAGGATCTGTCTGTCAAGAGACAAGACCCTGGAGTCAACTTCAACATTATTATTGTATCACAATGTGGCATGTGTGAAAACTTGTCTTTTAGCCTACAATTTCACCGAAATGTCTCTATAACCTGGATTACTAGTCCTGGATGCAGTGTAGACTGCAATCTCTCCATGAATCTCAACTGTCTTTAATAGTCGTTTCCGTCTGCAGACCAATCCCTAGCAGATGGTACATATAAAGTCAATCAACCTTATGAATACTGTTATTGTTCCAAAGAGGGTCCAGAACCTGTATTGAGCTGAGAGTCATTCATTGACAGTTGCTTTCTCTGCCTCTTGGTCCTCTGTACCTCGGACCATTGCCTTGATGGTCTCTGTGGCAGACGTGATTCCTGGACCACTTTCAATGTATCTTCTTTAGAAATCAGGTTTAAGCGGATGAGCACCACCCTGCATTCCTCCAGGGGGTGGACTATATTGACATTAGCACCCAGTTGAAATGAAAGGTGGAAAGGAAATCCCCACTTGTATTTTATGTTGTTTTTAATTAAGATTGCTAGAGCCAGTTTAAGCTCTTTGCGTTTAAGGAGCGTGGACAAAAATTGAATTAAGGTCCCATCCGGGCCTGTGATGGTTTGTAGTTTCCTAGAGGCTGTGAGAATTAAGTCTCTTGTTCCTTGGTGGACAAATATGGCAATTAGGTCCTTGAGCTGCTCCGAAGACGTAGAGCCTCCAAGTGCCCTATGTACCCTCTCCATTTCCCATGAATAGTGGGGTTGGTTGGGCAAAACACTATGTATAACCCCATTCAGGTAAGCTTTAACGTCTGATACAGGCTTCAGAATTCCTTTAAATCTTATGTTATGCCACCTAGATCTATTCTCAAGGTTCTCTAGTTTATTTTCCATGACAGCTATAAGAGAGGTATTTTGAATTATATAATTTTGGCCTCTTGATTGAACTTCCATAATTTAATCAGTTAAAGATTCAAGTGCTTGGGTATGCTGCCCCAGATCTTGAATATCTTGTTTAATTGCTTTAACTACCTTATCAAAATGTGACTGGAGTAGGGTGTTAAAATCTGCTAAAGACACATCAGATAATTTAGGGCTATCCTACTCTATGTCTGACCCTTCCGATGAGCCCATTACAGAATTCCGTGATGAGGCCTGAGGTTGCTGCTGGCCTCTAAAATGCTCTGGTATGCTTTTAGCCATTAAACTTCTTTTGGATTTGCACATTTTCAACAACAATATGTATCATGATAAGTAGCTGATTATCTCAGTAGTGATGAAGGTTGGCTGAGCTAATTTCTTCAGGCAGGTATTTACCTATTATACATCATTTACCAATGTGAAGGTAAAAAGCACCATGTCAGTATTGAAGCATTTCTGGCAAGTCCCCCTTAGCACTGTAATTAATTTTTCAAATATGCTCCAGATTATTTCTATAGGCACAGCTGACCATCCGTTGCCACTCTGGGGAGTCCAATTAGTTACTGCAATAAATGAGTGTGTAACAGAGCCTGTTGCCCCTTTAATACAGTCTGCCAGTAGCTAAGTTTGGGCACAAACTAGAGCCTTTGATTGTCTGCAATGAGTCAATTAACCACCCATTGAAAAACTTGCAAAAACAGAGTGTATAGATTTGGTCTGCTGTTGGACTGATAAGATCACCCAACTTAATGATCTATGTTTTTATCCTCAAAAAATGCTTGAACCTGCCACTAGATGGCAGTGATGGGGCAGGATAGTGATGCAAGAGCCTTCTGTGAGGGGTCAATATAAGATATGTGTTAACTTTCTTACACTTAGCCTGTCTGTTGTCCCAATTAGTGCTCTGCAAAGACACAAGCTTCATCCACAGCCCTGCTCATTCGATGTGTAAGGCAATCAAGGCTTGGGACCCTATTTCACCCCGTTGAAACAGATTTATGCCGTCAGGGGAACCCAAGATGGTGGTCGGTCGTTTGCGCGGGAAACCCTCTCCTTTTCTTCGTCACAGTTCAGTCCCACTTTAGTTTCATCAACGAACCCGGTCCTCCGTGTATAGGCATCACAGGGCTCTCCTCCCCCACCACTCACCCGAGTGACACAGAGGTGCTACTTGTCCATAGGGCCTATTGACGAGTAAGGGCCATCTCCACAGTTCCCAACTTTCTGTGGCCACGAGGTGCAAGATGGCGACACTAGTCTCCTTGATCTGTGGCCTGAGCAAGCCTCCCCTTTTGCTCTCGGTTCCAGCTCCCCTCCTGCACCCATTCGGGATTGCTCCCGTGCTCACCTCCTGCCCACGGGGTTGACTCCGCCACTATCTCTCGTCACCGGGTTCACCCAGGCCTCCATCTCCCTTCTTCAGGTGAAGGGCGGCTGTGTCACCCATGATCCTCTGCAGGACCTCCATCGGCAGCAGTCTGTCTGATAGAGGTAATCCTCGCCTGGCAATGTCCGATTCCCTGAAGTCCCGGATGAAGATGGTGGCTGTGCCGTTCCCTTGGCTCAACAAGGTCCTGATTTGCGTTGGGGATGTATCTGTCCCACAGGGCACCAATGATTCTTTATGGGAGACCCCAGTAGTTGGCCATTACTCTGTCGGTGCCCCGCAAGTACGTTTCTGCGTTAGTGAGCACCCATATACAATGCTGCTGGAGCAAGATCCTGTTGCGTAGAGGGGGAATACAGGTCTTCCGCTGCGGGAGTCCTGGTGGACAAGGCCTTCAGTGATACATACTGTAACCGGTTGCCCCCCTAGAGGATGGTGCCAAGTAAAGAGTAAAGAGTTTTTGACAGGAGTGACGGAGTTAACTCCTGAAGAACTACTAATTGGTGCAGGTGCAGTTTCTCTTTAAAGCCTGGGAAGCAGACATGGAAAGGGGTGGCTGATTAGGCTCTGGCCTAAGTTGTGTACTGCTGCTGCTAGCAGCCAGAGCAAGGCACAAGAGTGGAGCTTGCTGGCTGATCCTGTGTGGATCTACCGTTTAAACTTTGGAAAACAAACCTGGAGGAAATCTTGTTTTACTGTGGCTGTCAGTTTTTGATTACAGAAAGAGGTGTGTGCTGTCTTGAAGTCGTTGGACTAACAGAGCGGTCAGAGCAACTACACAGTCAGGAGGTGAAGTTACAAAAGCCCCAAGTAAGTGAATGACAGACTGAGGAGGATTCCCAGGCAGAGTAGCCTAAAAGAGACAAGGTCTATGCTAGTGAGGAGTCTGGGAGTTGCAGCTAACAAGAGAACATTGTCAGCTGGGTGGACTGCTATAAGAGAAGCTTGTGTGAAAGTTTGCTCACACAGATATCAAGGTAAAGCTGCTGTTGGAGCAAAGCCAGCCCTGCAGGCTAATTGTGGAAATCCTGGATGTAAAGGTACCATTGCAGAGTCTGATAACCCCAGGGAGAAGTCTGTGTCGTTAAACAGATTTGTAGCCTCCACCAGAAGAGGATGCTAAGGGTCCCTGGAGGTTGGGGTATCTGGAGAGTAGGGCGGGCCAGAACCCCACCCTATGGTATGAAGTTTAAAGAGGACGGTCTACAGAGTAAAGACTTCTAATAAAACAGAGACTGTTTGGTTCCTGGCCACAAGGTGGCACTACACCAACTAGAAGGAGAATATTTGTATCCTGGCCACAAGGTGGCACTATAAGAGACTGTGTGTTTTCTTCATGAACTATAATTTCTCCGGAGCAGAGAAGCTGCACGGGGGTAGTCAGGGTGTTCCTGCACGTTTAGTCAGAAACGTATATGTAGATTTTTATTTTCATTATTTCTAATCCTTGTTTATGATCCTTCTTAATAAACAAGTCTTCTGCATTCAAAATCTGTAATGCTGAACCTTTTGTCATAAAGGATTCCTGTGGCAAACTGCCATCCTTGTCACACTGGTGGCAGTGGTGGGATTCCTTTTGTCCGTGATTAAGAAGACAACCCACAGCGCAACATGGAGGAAATGTTAAAAGCCTTGAAGCAGGCTGTAGCTGCTCAACAAGAGAGCAACAGAAAAGGGGCTTTCCAGTTAGCTCAGACACGAGCTAACCTGGAGAAACGAATGGAAGATGCAGCAAGAGTTATAGCTGATGAACTTCTCCTAAAATTAACTGATGATGATGATGTGTTAATATACCTCACCATTTTTGAAAGGACAGCCAAAAGGGAGGCGTGGCACAAAAGGTACTGGGTGAGACTCCTTGCCCCGTATTTGACAGGTAAAGATCAGAAAGCTTACCTATACATGGATGAAGAAAAGGCGATGAACTATGATGACCTGAAAGTGGAAATCCTTGGCCGCGTTGGAGTTAACCGGGGTGTCCAGGTACAGAGAGCGCACCCCTGGAATTTTTTCGCCAGACAGACTTATCGCTACCCAAGAGACATACTTGTCGGTCCAAGTATAAAATACAGTTTCCCTGTTAAGGGCAGGCCAACCAAACCTGACCTAGAAGTAAACAAGGAGAAAGAGAGAGTGGAAAAAGCCACCAGGTTCAGTGCCATGAGTGAGGCGGCAGGAGCTGCGAGTGAGGCAGCAGAAGGCTCCACAGATACCGCAGAGGGCGCCGCAGAAGGCTCCACAGAGACCGCAGAGGGCGCCGCAGAAGGCTCCACAGAGACCGCAGAGGGCGCCGCAGAAGGCTCCACAGAGACCGCAGAGGGCGCCGCAGAAGGCTCCACAGAGACCGCAGAGGGCGCCGCAAAAGGCTCCACAGAGACCGCAGAGGGCGCCGCAGAACGCTCCACAGAGACCACAGAGGGTGCCGGAGAAGGCTCCACAGAGACCGCAGATGGCGCCGCAAAGAGCGCAGCAGAGAAAGCAAAAGTGACTGCTGAGAAGGTGCATGAGACTAGTGACCTAAATGCAGCCACAGACCTGGACAAAATGTTGTCACTGACAGAGTGCAAAACCAGCTTCAATAATAAGCATGCTGATCAGGTCATTGATGGTGATCTTAAACAAACCCAATGTACCAACCTATTGGGCAAGAGCACTCTAGAGGCCTCCGTAAAAAACCTAAAAAGATACAGTTGCCTGGCCTTGGTGAAAGCACCTGAGGTGGCGAGTACTAGTGAAAGAAAGATCTCTGACCCAGAGAAAGGAAAGATCAAATGGATAAATGTAGCCAGTGTTCTTACTAAGGAAGAGTGTCCTGAAAAGGATGAAGAAACTGGAAACCTTATCAAAGGAAAAGATAAGGACAAAAAAAGTCTGAAGATTCAGAGGATGAAAGACGTACAGATGAACCCTATCCCAGGGAGACTGGAAAAGCCTGCGAGGGAAGGAAAGCAAGTTGCTTTGGAAATGAAGGGTATCAGGATGATACCGGATTATATTCCTGAATGGAGAAGGAAGACTGACCGTGAGGACAACAGAGAGTCCTCTAGGAAGAAGACACAGATGTCTATTTGGGAGCAGAGGAAGAGTCTGCCCAAGTATAACACAATTGAGAAAGATATGAAGAAGCTGCTGCCCAGTGGCGAACAGATAAAGCAAAATGTACTTCCTAAACATTTACCTCAGAGGATGAGCGACTTCTCTAAGAGAGAGGCACCAGAGATATCTGAGGAGAAAGCAAAGAAATCGCAAGATGTCAAAAAGAGGATAGAATGCATGTTACAGGAGGAGCATCTCTACTGGGAGCAGAAAAAAACAACTTGGCACAGCCGAGTAAAAGATCTACACTTTCAGCTGCAAGAGGCAGAGAGTAAAACCTCTCTCATAGCAAAGAAGATGCTGATGCCTAGTCCACAAGAGCAGAGGATGAAGGATCTGTCTGATATGGAGATACGGTTGGAACAGGGTGATGCGTGTCCAGAAGAGACCAACCATGATCTTCAGGACCGATATACACGAGATGCTGTGTTGAACACAGAGCTATGTCCAAAGAAAGTTCATAAGCATGGCATAGTGAAGAGGCCTGTACACGAGATACCGAAGGATGAAGAAAGGGTGGTGGAACTGCCAGAGAGATCCAGTGAGGACCTGAAGAAAAATAGTGAGGAAGTTCTTCCTCTGGATATACAGCCAAAAATTCAGTGTCAGCAGAGAGAACTGGATTTACAAGTTAAAGGAGAAACAATTCAGCTGAAGGGAGTAAAGACAGATGAAAAGCTGGAAACCTTGGAGGCAAAGCAAGTAAGAAAACAGAGCAGTTGGCCCCTGAAGTCTTGATGCAGTTGGCCCCAGGGAGGTCAGATATGCATGATGGAGAGGTCCTGTCGGGGGGAACGGTTCTACGGAAAGCGAGGCTCCAGTGTATTGGCCTGGAACTACAGTGCCATCTACGCCATGTGGTTGCGGTGTACCGAATTTCCGGCCTCTCGGCATGTCGCTCAACTCCATGTTGTTGAGCTGAGGGGGATGCTATGTAACAGGTTGCACCCCTAGAGGATGGTGCCGATTAAAGAGTTTTTGACAGGAGTGACGGAGTTAACTCCTGAAGAACTACTAATTGGTGCAGGTGCAGTTTCTCTTTAAAGCCTGGGAAGCAGACATGGAAAGGGGTGGCTGATTAGGCTCTGGCCTAAGTTGTGTACTGCTGCTGCTAGCAGCCAGAGCAAGGCACAAGAGTGGAGCTTGCTGGCTGATCCTGTGTGGATATACCGTTTAAACTTTGGAAAACAAACCTGGAGGAAATCTTGTTTTACCGTGGCTGCCAGTTTTTGATTACAGAAAGAAGTGTGTGCTGTCTTGAAGTCGTTGGACTAACAGAGCGGTCAGAGCAACTACAGCGTCAGGAGGTGAAGTTACAAAAGCACCAAGTAAGTGAATGACAGACTGAGGAGGATTCCCAGGCAGAGTAGCTTAAAAGAGACAAGGTCTATGCTAGTGAGGAGTCTGGGAGTTGCAGCTAACACGAGAACATTGTCAGCTGGGTGGACTGCTATAAGAGAAGCTTGTGTGAAAGTTTGCTCATATCAAGGAAAAGCTGCTGTTGGAGCAAAGCCAGCCCTGCAGGCTAATTGTGGAAATCCTGGATGTAAAGGTACCATTGAAGAGTCTGATAACCCCAGGGAGAAGTCTGTGTTGTTAAACAGATTTGTAGCCTTCACCAGAAGAGGATGCTAAGGGTCCCTGGAGGTTGGGGTATCTGGAGAGTAGGGCGGGCCAGAACCCCACCCTATGGTATGAAGTTTAAAGATGACGGTCTACAGGGTAAAGACTTCTAATAAAACAGAGACTGTTTGGTTCCTGGCCACAAGGTAGCACTACACCAACTAGAAGGAGAATATTTGTATCCTGGCCACAAGGTGGCACTATAAGAGACTGTGTGTTTTCTTTATGAACTATAATTTCTCCGGAGCAGAGAAGCTGCACGGGGTAGTCAGGGTGTTCCTGCACGTTTAGTCAGAAACGTATATGTAGATTTTTATTTTCATTATTTCTAATCCTTGTTTATGAGCCTTCTTAATAAGCAGTTCTTCTGCATTCAAAATCTGTATTGCTGAACCTTTTGTCATAAAGGATTCCTGTGGCAAACGGCCATCCTTGTCACAATACATATTCATAGACATATTTACTATATAAATAAGCAGTAAATTACCAACCACAACTGTTGATTCTCCCCCACCTATTAGATCCCCTTAAACCCTTCAGACCTAAGGCAGCTCAGCTCAGTCTACCAAATCTATCAGTTAGATCACATTATGAATGTCAGCCTGTCAAATATTTTTTTTTTAAATAACCTGCAACTGTAAAGCAGTTTTTTCCCTTTTTCTGCTTCCACTTAAAGGGTTAAGAAGATCATGACTTTTGCATGATAGTGTAGAAAAAAATAAATAGCTATTGTATTCTATTTGCTTTAATCCTGATGGATATTTTATCTTTGCTTCTGAGAACAGTAGATTCTGCTGTTGAAAAACTGCATGTCTAATAGTGGAAGAGTAAGCCCCCAAAGAATCACCCTCCAATTCAAGCTACAGTGTAGCAGTATACAATGTAAATGTAACATTTTCTTTAAAAGTGCTTTAATGTTTCTGTCTTGCATACCTGCTGATTGTTATTTTGTTAATTTTTTTCATGGATGAAATCAGAAAGTGTTGTCATTTTTTTATTAAAAGAGCTGGGCAAAGTAAGACATCACCAGCAAGGGTTAAGTGTGAGGTAACTGCATTTTGTATTTTTCTTATCGTAGGTGAACTCATCAGTCCCTTCAAGTTTCAGAATGAAAGACAGTAGAGCCTGTTTCCTAGGTAATATTTATGACGTTTTCTGCTTTCTTGTCTTTTATAGTTATCCAGTTCACACGCTTATGACTTGTGATGACAAAATTGCTTACTGCCCCGTGAGTCACCTTTCATTTTGGATTTGCTGGTCATCAAATGTAGTATGAAGATTTGTTTTTCCTGGCATTGTTTCTTCCCAGACACCTCTGTTATGCAAAACATTTACAAAACCATTCCATACCACCATAAATGCTCTATTTGCAGCACACCATACAATGCATGTTCATCTACAAGTACCTTACCTGCCTCCAGCTCTGTGGCAGCGCAGTGCTTCCACTTCAGTATCTTCTGACACAATTCATTATATGTCTAACACTGAGCAATTAGACATCATTGCTCTATCACTGCACCTCACTCCTGTCCAGAAGTGCCTACTGCCTACAGAAATGCTGTTTATTCTACACACAGCACGGGTAACATATCTACAACCTTATGAAATTGCGATTCAGCAAATTTAAAAGGGCTCTATTTAAGCACATAGCATATTTTTTTTACAAAGGTTTTTAGTTAGTGAAGACCTTGCTTTTGGATAGAAGTTCACTAACTAAAAACTTCTGTAAAAAAAATATGCTATGTGCGTAAATAGAGCATTTTTAAATTTGCCGAATCGCCATTTAATAAGGCTGCTAATGTTTGCTTTATTGCAGTTTAGCCACCACATATAAATCTACACACGTACCTTATTATTTCATAGCACTCAATGATATTTTAGTATGCAGTATCTCAGTGGTGTAGCCAGTGCTTTTGCCTCCCCCTATATATATGTATATATATATATATATATATATAAAGAGTCTAAATTTGTTTCTGTTGGCACCAGAGGGGGGCACAGGAGGGCCTGGCACAGAGAACAAAATAGGACACCTTTCACTATATATATATATATATATATATATATATATATATATATATATATATATATATATCCTTTCAGCTTGTCTCACTTCACTCTTATTTCTCTCTCCCCTTCTCTTTCTCCCTTCTCTCCCTCTCCATTATCCTTCTCCCTCTCCCTTCCTTTCTCCGTTCTCTCTTCTTCCCCCTCTCTCTCCTTTTTCCCTTTCCTTCTCCCTTCTTACCTCTCCCTCCTCTCTCTCTCTCTTTTCTCCTGTCTCCCTCTTTCACCCCTTCTGCCTCCCCTATCTCACCCCCTCGACTCTCCCATCCCCTGTCTCTTTCCCCACCATGTTTCTCCTACCCTCCCTGTCTCTCCCCCTCATATTTCCAACACTCTCCCGTCTCTCCCTCCTTGTCTTTCCTACTCTCCCTCTGTCTCTCTCCATTTTCTGTCCCACCCTCTCCCCCCTTTTCTCTCCCATCCGTTCCCCCTTCTCTCTTCTCCTCCTTCTCTCTTTTCTCCCTTCTTTCTCTCTTTTCTCCCTTCTCCCACTCCGTTCTGACTCTCACTCTTTCTCGCTCCTTTCTCTCTCGTCTCCCTATCTCTCCCCTTCTGCCTCTCCACATCTCCACCCTCGTCTCTCCTCTCCCCCACCTTGTCTCTCCCGCCATTCTCTCTTCCCTTCCCCTTCTCTCTAACCCCGTCTCTCTCCCACCCTCTCCCCTGTCTCTCCCCCCTTGTTTCTCCTATTCTCCACCTGTCTCTCTTCTATTTCTCTTCCACCCTCTCCCCATCTCTCCCACCCTCTTCCCCTTTTCTCTCATCCTGTCCCCCTTTTCTCTCCCATCTTCTGAGTTCCCCTTTCTCTCCAATCCTCTCCCCCTTTTCTCTCCAATCCTCTCCCCCTTTTCTCTCCCATCCTCTCCCCCTGTCTCTCCTATCCTCTCCCCCTGTCTCTCCCACTCTTTCCCCCTTTTCTCTCCCATCCTATACCCCATCTTTCCCCCTTTTCTTCTATCCTCTCCCCATTTCTATCCCCCTGTATCTCCCACCCTCTTCCCCTGTCCCTCCCAACCTCTCCACTGTCTCTCCCCCTGTATCTCCAATCCTCTCCCCCTTTTCACTCAACCACCCTTTCTCTCCCAACCTCTTGTCTTCTCTTCTCTCCCCCATCCCGTCTCTCCCACTCTTTTTTTCCCCTTCATCTCCCCCTTTTCTATACCCCGGTCTCTCCTATACTCTCCCCCTTTTCTCTCCCGTACTCTCCCCCTCTTCTCTCCCATCCTCTCCCACTTTTCTATCCCATCCTCTCCCCCTTTTCTCTCCCATCCTCTCCCCCTGTCTCTCCCATCCTCTCCCATTTGATTTCCCTCTCCCCCCCCCCTTGTCTCTCCCATCCTCTCCCCCTTTTCTATCCTCCTATCTCTCCCACGCTCTCCCTCTTTCTCTTATCTCTTAACTCACATCCTCTTCCCCTTTTCTCACCCCCATCCTGTCTATCCCACCCTCTCCCCCATCTCCTCCCCTTTTCTCTCCCATCTTCTACCCCCTCTTCTCTCCCATCCTCTTCCCCTTTTCTCTCCCCGTCCTGTCTCCCACTCTCCCCCCTCTCTTCTCTCACATCCTCTTCCTCTTCCCCATCCTGTCTCTCCCACCCTCTCCTTTCCCCCTTTTCTCTCCCCCTGTATCTCTCCCTTTTCTCTCCCATCCTCTCCCCTGTCTCTCCCATCCTGCCTGTCTCTACCCCATTTTTTTCCCATCCTCTCCCCGTCTCTCCCACTCTCTGCCTCTGTTTCCCCTCCCCTCTTTTCTCCCATCCTCTTCCCGTCTCTCCCACCCTCTCCCTCCTGACTTTCCCCTTTTTCTCTCCTGTCTTCTCCCTGCCTCTCCCATCCTCTCCCCCCTTTTTTCTTCCCCTCTCCCCTTTTTATCCTCCTGTTTCTCCCATCCTCTCCCACTCTACTCTCCCCCATCCTGTCTCTCCTACACTCTCCCCTCTCTCTCCTCTCTCATATCCTCTTTTCTCTCCCCAATCCTGTCTCTCCCACCCTCTCCGCCTCTTCTTCCCGTCTCTCACACTGTCTCTCCCATCCTCCCCCGTCTCTCTCCCCTGTTTTTTCCCATCCTCTCCCACCCTCTTCCCTGTCTTTTCCCCTTTTCTCTCCCATCCTCTCCCCTGTCTCTCCAATCCTCTGCTCCTGTATCCCCCCTCTTCTATCCCATCCTCTCCCCTTCTTTTCCACCCTCTCCATCCTGTCTTTCACCCTTTTCTCTCCCATCCTCTCCCCCCTTTTTCTCTCCTCCTCTCGCCATTTTCTATCCTCCTGTTTCTCACAGCCTCACCCCCTCTTCTTTCTCATCATCTCCCTCTTCTCTCTCCCCCATCCTGTCTCTCCCACCCTCTCCACCTTCTTCTCTCCCATCCTCTCCCCCTGTTTCTTCCACCCTCTCCCCCTGTCTTTCCCCCATTTCTCCCCCATTCTCTCCCCCTTTTCTCTCCCATTCCACTTTTCTCTTCCATCCTCTTCCCCTTTTCTCTCCCCATCCTATCTCTCCCCCCCCCTCCCCCCCTCTTCTCTCCCACCCTCTCCCCATCCTGTCTCTCCCACCCTCTACCCCTTCTTCTATCCCCCTGTCTCTACCCCTTTTCTCACCCATCCTCTCCCCTGTCTCTCCCTTCCTTCCCCGTCTCTCTCCCTTGTTTTTTCCCATCCTCTCCCCCATCTCTCCCACCCTCTTCCCCGTCTTTTCCCCTTTTCTCTGCCATCCGCTCTCCCCTCTTCTCTCCCATCCTCTCCCTGTCTCTTCCACCCTCTCCCTCCTGTCTTTCCCCCTTTTCTCTCTCATCCTCTCCCCTGTCTCTCCCACCCCCCCTTTTCTCTCCTATCCTCTCCCCCTTTTCTATCCTCCTGTCTCTCCCAACCTCTCCCCCTCTTCTTTCTTTTATCTCCCACATCCTGTCTATTTCACCCTCTCCCCCCTTTTCTCCCCCACCCTCTCTCCCACCCTCTCCCTCCTCTTCTCTCTCCCTTTTCTATCCCCCTGTCTCTCCCCCCCTTTTCTCTCCTATTCTCTCCCCCTGTCCCTCCAATCCTCTCCCCGTCTCTCCCTCTTTTCTGTCCCACCCTCTCCCCTGCCTCTCTCATCCTCTCCCCGTCTCTCCCCTTTTTCTTTACCACCATCTCCCCCTTGTCTCTCCCACCCTTTTCCCCTGTCTTTTCCTCTATTCTCTCCCCTTGTCTCTCCTATCCTCTCCCCATTTTCTATCCCCCTGTCTCACCCATCCTCCCCCTTTTCCTTTCCCATTCTCTCCCCATGCTGTCTCTCCCACCCTCTTCCCCTCTTCTCTCCCATCCTCTCCCCCATCCTATCCCCCTTTTCGCTCCCATCCTCTCCCCCTGTCTCTACCACCCTTCCCCTTTCTTTCCCCCTTTTCTCTCACATCGTCTCCCCCTTTTCTATCCTCCTGTCTCTCCCATCCTCTTTCCCATCCTGTCTATCCCACCCGTTCCCCTTTTTCTCTCCTATCCTCTCCCCCTTTTCTCTCCCCCATCCTGTCTCTCCCACACTTTCCCCCATCCTGTCTCTCCCACACTCTCCCCCATCCTGTCTCTCCCACACTCTTCTCTCCACCTTTTCTCTCCCCTGTCTCTCCCCCTTTTCTTTCCCATCCTCTCCTGATCCTGTCGCCCCCACCCTCTACCCCCTCTTCTATCCCCGTCTCTCCTCTCTGTCTCTCCCATTCTTCCCCGTCTTTTCCCCTTTTCTCTCCCATCCTCTCCCGTTTCTCCGATCCTCTGCCCCTGTATCTCCCCCTCTTCTCTCCTATCCTCTCCCCGTCTTTTCCACCTTCTCCCTCCTGTCTTTCCCCCTTTTCTCTCCCATCCTCCCCCCCTTTTCTCTCTCCCCCTTTTGTATCCTCCTTTTTCTCCCAGCCTCTCCCCCTCTTTTTTCCCATCATATACCTCTTTTCTCTCCCCCATCCTGTCTCTCCCACCCTCTCCCCCTTCTTCTCTCCCATCCCCTCCCCGTTTCTTCTACCCTCTGCCCCTGTCTTTCCCCCTTTTCTCTCCCATTCTTGCACCCTTTTCTCTCACTCGTGTCTCTCCCCTCCTCTACCCTTTTCCTCTCCCATTCTCTTTCCCTTTTTTCTCCCCATGCTGTCTCTCCCACCCTCTTCTCTCCCATCCTGTCCCCCCTTTTCACTCCCCCTTTTTGCTCCCATCCTCCCCCTGTCTCTACCACCCTACCCCTTTCGTTTCCCCCTTTTCTCTCACATCCTCTCCCCCTTTTCTATCCTCCTGTCTCTCCCATCCTCTCCCCATCCTGTCTCTCCCACCCTCTCTCCCTTTTCTCTCCCACCCTCTCCCCCTTTTCTCTCCCCCATTCTGTCTCTCCCACACTCTCCCCAATCCTGTCTCTCCCACACTCTCCCCCATCCTGTCTCTCCCACACTCTGCTCTCCACCTTTTCTCTCCCATTCTCTCCCCATCCTGTCTCCCTCACCGTCTCCCCCTTCTCTGCCTTTTTTCTCTACCATGCTCTCCCCCTTTTCTCTCCCTATCATGTCTCTCCCACACTCTTCTCTACCGCCTTTCTCTCCGTGCTGTGACTTCTGGCTCTTCCCTCTGCCAGCTCTTCCTGTGCTGGCTCTTCCTTCCCATGGTCAGAGGAGAGAGCTGAGAGCTGGCGAAGAGCAGGTAGGCATAGGAGTGCCACTGCCCCGGGCTGCAGGTGGGAGCATTTTTGCCTGTATTCTGATTCTTTCCTATCGACTTTATTCCTGCTACATGGACTTTTTCTGTTTTGGAAGTTCCACGCTGAAGTAGATTTTATTTGAATGTACATTCTTACAAAAGTTTAAAGATATGTGTTAGGGAACTCTTTATGCTTGCCTTTTAATGCTCTGTGTTTCAGGGGACAGAGAGCTGTCGTTAGAAAAAAACTGTTTTTAATTTGTGTCAATCTGATACACTTTGGGCCCTATGAAATCTGAAGCCCGCAACAGCCCTGGTACAGCTACAAAGCCTGCGGGCTTGAGCAATTAACAGCCTTATTAAATTGCGATTCAGTAAATTTAATAGGGCTCTATATAAGCACAGAGCATATTTTTTTACAGAAGTTTTTAGTTAGTGACCTTCTATCCAAAAGCAAGAACTTCACAAACTAAAAACTTCTATAAAAAAATATGCTCTGTGCTTAAAAAGAGCCCTTTAAAATTAAGGAATCGCAATTTAATAAGGCTGTAAATTAGACAAGCCTGCAACATACGTGGCCGACATCCAAATCTGTAAACAAAGCTTCTGCACGTTCCATTTGCGGCCATGAAAATGATCAATTAGTTGAACCCGTGATTTTGAGTTTAGACGGAGACAATAGTAAAAGAGATCGTCATCATTACGTCACTAAAACATGGAGTTTAAATTTCAATCACTTACGTTTTTGAAGTCCCAATTGCGATCGGACCCTCATTCCAGAAATAATACAATATGAAATAATCAATTAATATAATATTCTACTCAATGCGAGTTCTATTATATGTATTAACACATTGATTGCTGGGATATATAACACCAAAATTAAGCATTAAACATAAAATAAATATTTTTTTATTGCAGATTTGCTGGCTTGAGAATAATGTGCTATTAATATTAATACCTTACATTAATTTCCTTTTCATTTAAATTACAGTATTGTGTTTATATTCACTTTTACAGTGCTAAGGACAGGACTTTATCTCCCTTGCAGGTCCTCTCTAGTACACGTAGGTTTTGTGGCTCCAATTGCAGTTTAGGGGTTTGAACGCAAGTGCGTCCTTGGGGACTCATAGCAATTTAATAGCGATTTGCGATAGTAACATTTACGGGCTTGACAGATCAAAGGCTTAGCTGGGACGGAGTTTAAACTTGCACGGCCCGTAGGGTTTTTCCACCTGTAATCCGCATATTGTTTGCGGGTAGCTGAAAGAGGACAATTTATAAAGCCGTAAAACTTACCCGCTCCTTTACGGGCTATGATTTCTAAAATCGTAGCAATTTAATGGGTCTCCTTAAGTTCTAAGAAGGGGAGAGGGTGTGTTATTCTGCAGGTTAGTATATCCCTTGTAAAGTGTGTATGGCATTTATGAAAAAACGACTGAGTGTGAGTGTTTAGTCTAAACATAGATTGCACCTTCAGGGGCTTTACATCTATAACAATCACTATAAGCAAGATTAGTAAATGGACTTTTATAGCTATACCATACAACAGATAACCACTGTAGTGATGTAACAGAGTGGTATTTTGTTCTTTAGCTGATGTTAGGCACTCCAGTACTGTAGAATTATTATTCACTATCCATGAATACACTATAAAACATCAGTGTATACCCTTTGGTATATTTTTATATTTTTATGCTTTTATTTCTTCTGTAACACCTAGTGCCTTTTATACATTTTCATTTTATAACATATTATTTGGTTGACTAAGCCAGAAGGATCCTTAACGTTTATTAAGGTATTTTTTTCTAGTTATTGTTCTGCAGGTTGCAGTATAGTGGTAAAAATGCAATGATTTGTAGCTTTAACTCCAATGCTTTAACTTTTCTAAGAGTGTTCTTTCATATAAGAACAAATAATGTTTATTTGTGCTTCCCTTTCTGCTAATAGCTCCACTTTCAGTGTTCAGCAGCAGTCCCACAATAACACATTACAATCTTGGCTGCTTTCCTCCACTTGCTTTCCATTTCTAGACAAGGGCATATCTCTTGCTCCTATTTCTACATTTTTAACATTCTGTGTATCACAAAAATCTGTCTCTTTCCATTGGTCACTCCTTTTGCTACTTCACTCTTGTAAGACCTACATAACAGTCATGCCCACACATCTTGTAATAAATGGTTATGTTCTGCATATTTTTATACTTATTTTTAAATAAAATAAGTATGTATGTATGTGTAAAGAATGACTCAATGTAATATGTGTTTCTGATAAGAGCAGCATGTGTTGGATTTGAAAAAGTTACAAACAGGGAAACTTCCATATACCTTTAAGGCAGTCACTATTGATTAATACCGCTGTGCACTTTGATAGGCGCTACTTTGAATCTGTTTTTCGTAAGCAAACTCTCGTTTTCCTCATTTTGCTGTGTTTCACGTCACCTATACATTCAACGCACACTCTATAAAAACACCAGCTGCTTGAATAGTTAATTATTCACCCTGAAACATATCTCCTTTTCATGACTGGACCAACTTTCCTTCATGAATTTTTAAATTTATATGTCAACCTATGTCAACCACCCACTATCATCTCTTCTAGACTATAAACTCACTATTGGCTGTTAGTATATATAAATATGAACTCATAATTCTTATTGTTATAATGTACCAATATGTGACGTACTATGGGATATCATTAAGCTTTATACAAAGATTGTAATTGTATTAAAATAGAAAATTCAGATTTTCCTACGTATTGTGCACTCTCAAATTTCTAAAAATAGGTGATGTAACGCCATTCCTAGTTCTCTTACAAAACAGAGCTCTGTCAATACATCATCACCTGTTCTTGGCAAACTTGTATAACCACCTGCTCATTTAACTCGAACTACCTTGTATGATCAACCAACCACAGACCAATGGCAGAAGGTAATTAGATGGCACTCACAGTATGGACTAACACAATCTTATTTTTATAATGTTCATTATGTTTTCTCAGGCCCTATTTTTAGCTATATTTTCCCCTCCACCACCCTCCCTACTCTTTACTGGAAGCAGCATGTACTCCTACGTACGTCTGCTGTTGCTAGGCAGCCAGTCGCAACGTGAATACTGATTGGATCAGGCAGCGGCATTAAAACTATTGCTGTTACACATACATAGCAGAGAGAGTGTGAAAAGTACAAAGAAAGCATGGAAAGGAAGTGTGGGAGGAAAAATGAGCGAAAGGGAAAATGTCATAGAAAATAACAGAAAGGGAGAGACACGAGGCACAGTACTGCAGGAAGGACTGAATGATGCTTAAGACATGTTTACAAGTGAACTCTTTGTGGTAGTGTTTATCTGACCAGGATGTAAACTTCCTATATAGGTTATATATAATCCTGTAATGACTCGCTTTGTCCGATCTAGAAGAAGACTGAAAACAATGGTTTATTAGTATTAAAACAATAGATTTATTGAGGAGCATGTCTTAATGGCACAGCAGAGCAACATCAGAAATCATGAGGTTACTGAAATGTAATGGTGATCTAGCTTTATAGACCTTTACAAGATTCTGCAAATGATATCATAAATACACCTTCAGTGTATACTTGATTAACTGATAAGGTTTCTATCATCCATTATTATTCTCAGTAGTACAAATGAATTGCGTTCACTGAAGACTGCTGCCTAGACAAAGCACAAATGTTCACTTTCCAAACGCCATTTAAAATAATGAATATCTAGTCTACTCTAGCTTTGAAACATCTCTTTGTCTAGACTCAGCACCACAGAGGGACAGAAACACAAATATTAGGGCTGTATTATAAATCATTTATGTTTGAAACAGTAAATCCAATTACAACAATAAATCTTACTTAGGACCAGCATGCATATGTAGTTTCGGTATCCACATCTTTTTATTGATAAAATAATTTTACACAAACAAGACAAATTTGATGCAAGAGACACACATATAAGACATCACTGATACAAACAACACTAAGGTTAGATGCATGAATGTGCCACCAGAATACTCTCCATTAGTGTTTGGTGCACTGTGTACCTTCCAAGATTCCACATGGCCATGAAGGAACAATTACATTCTTAGAGAATTATGCACTATTAATTAGTTACTATAATTCTGTGCTATGTAAACTACATTTTAGAGATTGTTGTTGTTCTGTCCTTCAGTCGTGCCGACTCTCGATGACCATATGGATGCAGCACGCCAGGCACATCTGTCTGTGTTTTTTGGTTGTGCTATCCATATGTTTTTTTCGGCAAAGATACTGGAGTGGGTTGCCTGTTTCTTCTCCAGTGGAACGTGATTTGCCTTATCTCTTTGCTATGACCTGCACATCTTGGGTGACCCTACATGGTATAGCTCACACCTTCTTTGTGGTACACAAGCCCCTTCACCACAACAAGGTAGGGGAAGTTTTTAGATATATCCATTTGTAATATGTGCACAATGCTCCATATAAACACATACAGCCTTGTTAAATTGCGATTCTGCAAATTGAATAGGGCTTTATATAAGCACAGAGCATATTTTTTAACAGAAGTTTGTAGTTAGTGAAGACCTTGCTTTTGGATAGAAGTTCACTAACTAAAAACTTCTGTAAAAAAATATGCTCTGTGCTTATATAGAGCCCTTTTCCATTGGCAGAATGGCAAATTTAATAAGGCTGTCATTCTGTAAAACTGACACTCCCACCTTCTTTTTCTTATACAAAAATTTGTGACAGGTTAGGATTGCAAAACAGGATTTTGTTCTTAAATGTGACTTCAAAAGAGGGATGTCTGAGAGCAATAGAGTGGTTTCCCTGAAGGATGGACAATCCTGCCAAAAGAGGGACATTTGGGAACAACGTGGGCATTACCAACATAGGGATTCCCCTGAAAAAAGAAACTGTCCGCTAAAAGAGGGTTAGTTGGGAGGTATGCACTGACTACTCTGTAGTATTTTCTTTCCATCACTTTCAAAAATAATGTAATCAAAAGTATGGCCATCATCAATATCATTTACCTTAAAAAGGATTGCGACTGTTTACATTTAGGAGGAACCCCATTAAAAGTTCTTTGTAACCTATAAGTAAATATACTGTTTTGAAGAATTTAAGAAACTATTTAAGAAAGTATATACAATATTACAGCCTTTATTGTATTGCCAGTGCTTTTATTGGAACTAATAGTTTCATATAAACACTGATTTTGAGCTGTCTATAGGAGCAAACTAAAAAGAAAAATAGAGCATAGAGCCAAACATAGTGATACATATCAGAGCAAGTATTTATTTGACACTAAAAAAGTATTATACTCATGAGATTTTTCAAAACTTACATCAGTGATGGCTCTTGTATGCAAATGGGTTTTTAGACTTTCTAAAATGGTGTACTGGATATCATTATACACCACAAGATAAATAGAGGGTAATAATAACATAAAAAACAATAAAAGAGTGGGTAAAAAATGCAATTGTTATATCAGTCCTTAGAGGTGAAAAATATAAAAACTCACCTAAAAATTAGAATAATTTACAGGCGCTGCTTTTGGAACTAAATGCCTTTAACCATTCTCTTTAACAATGTGTTCCGTTTATTCACCTCCTCCAAGAGGAACAAGTATACTTGAAATGGGAGTAGAGATACATTCTGGGCAAGGAAAACACAGGTAGAGTATATCTGTACGCTGTGTGGGGGAAGATTTGGGTGGTGATAAGATGATTCACTGTTTACAAATGAAATGCACAGTATGAAATCAAATAAGTACGTAGTGTGAGAAATACTGATGAGATGTGTTTATTTTGTCATTACATTTTGCTCTTACTTGTCTGCTGTCTTATATTTCTCTAAGTCTTATTTTTTTTCTTGTCTCAAACGAATGCTCTTTACAGTATGTACAGTATGTGAGTCTTTCTACTTTCCTGTTTTTGTTGTTGCTCAGTTCCTGGTGAACTAAATAGATGCTAGTTGTCCTACAAAGTATGTCACAAAAGCAAAATTGTGCATTATTTTCGACTAGTACTCCGGCCATGGTGCCAAAGCAAATTACAGAGGAATTAAGGGCCAGAGCGTGACCTAGTACAGGATAAAGGGTATTGCAGATATATATCAATAATATATCAGGTAGAAAAAGAGTGAAGGCTTGCAGAACACTGTGCTTAAAGTGAGATTTGTGTCTCTTGTAACAATGGTGCCATTGATAATGTAAGAAATATATATAATTGAGAGATCCTATTTGTAAGAAATGTTAAGTAAATTACTGTTGGTTATATATGCTTTTGGGCAAGTGAATAATCAAAGAGGCAAATAAGGTATAATTAAAAAAATAAAATCCAAAGAATATTACAAAATGCCTATAGAATGAACAGATAACAGACAACTAAGAAATGATATACATTTACAACGTAAAAACGAAGAAATCCTACATTAATATATAAGATACATTATGTTACCATATCACTATATAACACCCCTATAGTCAGCTTCTTCGTCAAGCTGGTCACTGGTGAGGCACCCTGCTCAACAGGACAGCTCACTGGACTCCTCAGCGACATTGCTCTCTTGGATTGCTTTTCTTGGACTGACTACACATTCATAGTTACCATGCAAGGTCACTTTGGCTTCCTCCTGGAAGTCCCTCAGTGGAGAATCTCCCTAGAACAGCTTTTTTAATGGGCACTAATTTTATAATAATTTTGGCTATGCTCCCCTCTCTATACATAAGTCATATATGGTAATAAGTTGGGTAACTGGTTCTTGATTTCTATACTGCATCTAACATTACACCAATCTAAGGACATCCTATGTTTATACTGTAAACAGAGGTCAGTTTCTCACACTTTCTCAGGTGTTATTTTGATGTGAGGCTTCTAGCATCTGTTGTTTGTGTTCTACACTATATGACTATGCAGTGCCGGTTTAATCATCAAACAACATACAGTATACATAGAAAAAAACAAATGCATTTGTGGGCAAAATATTTAACACGTGAAGCATTTCTGATATAACTTGTAGAGATAGAATAGCAAGGGATCAAAGACAGATTCCTGCAGATGGTTTAAGACAGAGATTAACTGGTGGGCCACAAGTCTTGGGAGGTAGTAATGATATGAAAGTATATCTTCTTGGAGAAAATATTGGAATTAGAGAAAATATATGGTTGGCTATGACATGGTCTCATATATGATATATTAAACATAGTTATTTTAGGATGGAATCAGGCTATGGTTGGAAGAGGTTTATGAGAATGGACAAAAGGGCATATGATTATAAAGGTATAAAGGGAACATTGAAATGCTAATTAGAGAGTTGTTTTCTCACAATATGGGAAAAGGGCTTTAAAGTCTGGAATGGTGTGGAGAAGAGGCACAAATTAAGCTACGCATCTTCACAGTGGAGCAGCATATCTGAAAGATCATCATATTCATGTATTTATTTATACAGTGGCAACATATTCTGTAGCACTGGGATGCAGCAAAATATAAATATAGCAATACACAATCTGACAGACTGATACTAAAGTAGTTGACAACACTGACCTTGAGATAACAATCCTACACTAACCAATTTTATATAAAGTGCTTCACAAGACTGAGAGCTCACAAGCTTAAAGACTAAAATATTAATGACACAAAAAGTTAAGGAATTAAAAGGGAGAAATGTCTTCACTGCCAACTGAAAAGTGAGTAGAAGGTTAATAAGTGATGGAGGTGATAGTGCTGGAACCTGCACTATAAGTAACACAAATCATAGGTGTGTGGGCGTGAAGAGGATAGGTGGGATAGCATGTTATATGAGTTCAGAGGCCGAAGAAAAGGTGGCGGAGGCTCTAGGTCTGGAGGTAAAAGAAACTGAAGTGAATGGAACTGTAAAGTTGTCAGTTGGTGACTGCTTCTGCTTATCTGGATAGTATGGGGCCCAGTGTCACTGGCTGAGAAACCTTTTTAGATGTTTCTGGTGGCAGCGGTCTCAGTCCTGGTGGTGAATGGCATATGTGTTTGTGTCTATGAAATGAACAGATTTGTAAAAATATTGAAAAATAAATATAGAATATTATCCAAAATGGAAGGTATGATATATTTTATCACAGCACATTCTAAAAATAAGAAGCAATAAGAATCAATTAAAATTACTTTTATCCAAGAGAGTGCTTTAGATGCTTATTGTAAGGTCACCAGCCCGTCTGTGTTTGGAAAAAATCCACACAGTTGTTAAGCTATCAGGTTGGTAAAAATCTTCAACTCTAAAACTACAAAATGTATAGGTTCTCATAAGCATCTATCACTAAAAAGGATATATGGTCACTTTAGATTATAATAGATTTAGGACTAATATTCCTATATGATTGCTTGGTAGATAGATGACAAGCAGCAGATAAGAAAGTAAGAGTTAAGGCTGGAGATGAAAAAGGTATAAACTCAAAATATTAATAAGCATGGCATCAAGGAATTCTGTATCTTGTCTATGTTGTTAAGCCTATTAATGTGCTAATAACAGCAAAGCAAAATAATAGAAATGTGATTTATATACATCACTTCAGTCGAAGGGATATTAAAATGGAACAAACTGGAGTAAATGGGGTTTCACAGTGTTTAGTACTTTGGATAGTTCTTTTAATGTGTGTCATAGTCACGAAAAGAGGAAGTCATCAAAGTTAGCTTATTACGTGGAGAATCTCCATACAATTAGGGAAGAAGACTTGAAAGATAACACTTTAAATGGAGTTGGATTCATTTCAGATAAATATTTAATAAAGAGTTATGTCAGATCGAGTGTTATATGTAGAATACCGATCTAGGGATAATTGGGATCACTAAGCGGATTCTTAGGGACAGAATCTCATGGGTAAGTCAGTAGAATACCAGAAATTCTGACTTGCTAAGGGCACTAAAATGATGCAGAATAAATGCAACACTTGACTTGACTAAACTGTACTGGCGTAGAAATTGGTGTAAACTGAGAGTGGTCAGGCTTGACTGGAGACCATGCAGGAAAACAGGCACCTAGCAGATATCCTTGGAAGGCCTAAAAGAGCCGGCAAGAGATGTGATCTACACGACAGACCCTACGTCATACAACAGACTTCGTCAGAATAGAGGCCCTGGGGCTAACAGATTGGCTGGACCCACAACCTATAGTTGAAAAAGGGAGGAGTAATGACACATGGAGCAGAGCACCAGGAAGTATGTACTGCACAATACCAAACAAACAACAGAAGCAGGCCACGTCACAGGGATGTACAGTAGTAGTACCTGACGCGACTCACTCTGTGCAGGTGCATATGCTTACACTCCCCACCTAGGCCTACACCACTGCCTATTCAGTATGCACATCCAATTTGTTCAAATATATTTCACAAAAAGTGGAAATGGTGGACACATAAGCCCCACAGTAAGATACAGAAGAAAAAGAGGAAGTGAATGATGCTTCCCTACCTAATGTACTGTTTCTGGAGTGAGGGAAGAAGGAGATATATTATATTTCCTGACTCCCAGCTCACCTATTCCCGCTAATATTTTTAGCCCTCATTCTCATATCTTCCAATGCATGCTTCAAATGGTTATTTTTTTTATTGGTGGTTCAGTAGTGGAAGCACTGATACATCTATCAGCACACAGTATTGTTTCCTATCCTCCTGGATCAAATGTATTCTGTCCTCTAAGGGATTGTGGGAGAGTTACAGTCCCAAAGGCCAAATCATACTGGATCTGTGAAAGTAGGCGTAAGGAAGTTATAGTATGTTCTGATGGCACTCTACCACTTCCACTGGCTTAACAGGTAATAGTAGGTAAAAAAGGGGAGCATCCAAGGTAATAATAAAAATGATCTATTCACCCAGGAAGTTGATCACATTATATGGGCTTCAAAGAACAACAACTATACAGTAATTGAATATCCCTAGCCACCACGGGTCTTAATGCTTTCATCCCCACCTGATTTTACCTGCTCTATTTGATGGTGCAGAGCTACAGTGCCTTGCAAAAGTATTCACACCCCTGGACTTTTTACCTTTTTTGTTACATTACAGCCTTCAATGTTTTGTTAATCTAAATTTTACGTGATGGATCAGAACACAATAGTCTAAGTTGGTGAAGGGAAATGAGAAAAATATATACATAAAACTATTTTTTAGAAATAGAAAACAGAAAATTGGCATGTGCGTATATATTCACCACCTTTGTTATGAAGCCCATAAAAAGCTCTGGTGCAACCAATTACCTTCAGAAGTCACATGTTAGTGAAATGATGTCCACCTGTGTGCAATCTAACTGTCACATGATCTGTCATTACATATACACACCTTTTTTTAAAGGCCGCAGAGGCTGCAACACCTAAGCAAGAGACACCACTAACTAAACATTGCCATGAAGACCAAGGTACTCTCCAAACAAGTAAGGGACAATGTTGTTGAGAAGTACAAGTCAGGGTTAAATTATAAAAAAATATCCAAATCTTTGATGATCCCCAGGAGCACCATCAAATCTATCATAACCAAATGGAAAGAACATGGCACAACAGCAAACCTGCCAAGAGACAGCCGCCCACCAAAACTCATGGACCGGGCAAGGAGGGCATTCATCATAGAGGCAACCCAGAGACCTAAGGTAACCCTGGAGGAGCTGCAGAGTTCCACAGCAAAGACTGGAGTATCTGTAAATAGGACAACAATAAGCCGTACGCTCCAAAGTGTTGGGTTTTATGACAGAGTAGCCAGAAGAAAGCCATTACTTTCAGCAAAAAAGAAAATGGCACGTTTTGAGTTTGCAAAAAGGCATGTGGGAGACTCCCAAAATGTATGGAGGAAGGTGCTCGGGTCTGATGAGACAAAAATTTAACTTTTCGGGCCATCAAAGAAAATGCTATGTCTGCCGCAAACCCAACACATCACATCACCCAAAGAACACCATCCCCACAGTGAAACATGGTGGTGGCAGCATCATGCTGTGTAGATGATTTTCAGCAGCCAGGACTGGGAAACTGGTTTCCCATTTGAGGGAAAGATGGATGGTTTTCTGAGTTGAGGGAAAGATGGATGGTGCTAAATACAGGGATATTCTTGAGCACAATCTGTACCACTCTGTGCGTGATTTGGGGCTAGGATGGAGGACAATGACCACAAACACACTGCTAAAGCAACACATGAGTGGTTTAAGGGGAAACATGTAAATGTGTTGGAATGGCCTAGTCAAAGCCCAGACCTCAATCCAATAGAAAATCTGTGGTCAAACTTAAAGATTGCTGTTCACAAGTGCAAACCACCCAACTTGAAGGAGCTGGAGCAGTTTTGCAAGGAGGAATGGGCAAAAAACCAAGTGGTAAGATGTGGCAAGCTCATAGAGACTTATCCAAAGTGACTTGGAGCTGTGATTGCCGCAAAAGGTGGCTCTACAAAATATTGACTTTAGGGGGGTAAATAATTATGCACATTGACTTTTTCTGTTATTTTGTCCTATTTGTTGCTTACTTCACAACATGTTCTGTAAATTAAATTATGCAAAAAATCCTCAAACAATCCATGTTAATTCCAGGTTGTGAGGCAACATGAAAAATGCCAAGGGGGGGTGAATACTTTTGCAAGTCACTGTACTTTAAATATACCTGGACCTTTCATGCTATTAAGACAATATTTCTTGGTGGGATAAAATGTAGTTTGTACTTTTTTTTTGTTAACTCATTTCAATTCAAATCAATGAATGCCAATAACAATGCCTGCACAATGTGCTGATTGTATCATGCCAAAGTTGATAATAGCTATATTATCGACTTTGCAGTTAGAATGTTTAAAACACCAATGCATATTGGGAAATATATCATATGCATCAATTTAAAAAGTTCTGAATGTTTTCTCATTTGTACTGATACATTTCATGTCACAACAACCTGGACAGGTTGATATTTGTGCAATTATTTGCTATCATTGTTTATTGTGTTTATTGTGTGAAATGTGGTTGATGTAAATGAATATGATGAAATGAGGCCTAAAGGCCTTGTTTAGGTACTACCAGGGCCCCGGAGCGCAGGTTCGTGGATTTTTTTTCTCCAAGACCCTCCATTCCTTTGTGAAATACTTGTGTGTACTTCTATGTCTGTGCAAGCTGGGTGAAGCTTATTAAATACCTTGAACATTCAAAGTGGCCAAAGGCACATGCATATATTTTTAATAACAGGCACACTTCTGGGTTACTGCTGCCAACCTGCTGCTCAGCTAATAGCTCACAGAGGGCATTGTGAGGAATATGTATGCATCCCATCCTGGTATATCCTGGCAAAAGGCATTTCTATCTTCTTTTAAGGGAAAGAAACCCTGCTTCCCATAATGTCATCGGTTGTTGAAGATTTATAAGATCTTCCTGAGAATGCCATCTGGAAGAATTTCAGCATACACAGACTCCTGAATAAATAGAAAATGCCTGAAGACATTGAGGGTGGAAATGCTCCACGCTCGCAGGAGCAAAGGCTTACAGATGATGCTGTCATTGACCTGACACAACTTATCCAGGAATACTTCAATCAGAGTAGATCTTTGTTTCATGCTCTCCTCACTGACCCTTCCATTGAGTCGTACTGCACTGCCATGGAAAAGCAACAAGATACCAAACAGCAGCCCAATACTGTGGGCCAGATATGCAGTGCTTGCTGCCAATCATGCGAAGAATCAACTAAAAATACGTTGACTCCCAGTGATGACATGGCAGAGAAGCCAACTGAAGCAACAAGTCTGTAATTGCTTTGTGGCATCTTTGGTCAAACCACTTCAATAAGCTACCTGGATTTGTTAATCTAATTTACATCCACTGTTGTACCTATTAAGAGCAAGACAATCATTATGTCTCCTGCTTTACACAAGTATTGTTTTCACTTTGATATTGAGAATTTCAGTTGTAATTTGTACTGTTGTTTTAAGTGGGGTTTCTCTGTATTGTCAAAACCTTTTTTCCTTGATTAAAGATAAATTGCGAAATGTATCATTCTGTCTTTTTATTTCTCTAAGGTACTTTCCATGAGAGAAAGAATACTGAACATAGCTTCCTATATGCTGGTTCCACCAGACCAATTATCATTGGGGTAACTACATGCTACTGCAGACATTTGCTGTTATTTAAGAATGTAACAAGAGTTGTGCTGCAATAATGTAGTGTAATAGTGCCAAGATAAGCTTTGACATGCACTATTTATAAGGGGCAAGACTTATTACAATTTACATCCACTTCCATTCTCCAGTGGACTGAGCTTTGTTTAATAGGTTCTGGCTTTACCACCACAACACACTTCAACAGAATGCAAGGACTTTTGCTGCTCCCATTATCATAGCTGGGATTCAGTGGCATAGCTAGTGAATGGAGGGTTAAGGTGCAAGGTAGTTTCCTGTAGAAGTCAATAAGAAAAAAAAGAGTCCACCTTTACTCCAGAATGCTACCAGTGTATATGGCTTCAACACTGTTATAGGCCCTGGTGGTTTGCACCTGCTGCATTGGCACTAGCTTTGCTACTGCTGGGATGACGCACTCGACTACCACAAAATAGTGCACTGTTTAGGGTGGCACAAAGTACACCAGAGACGCAGGTATGTGCCATTATTTTGCCTACTTTGTGTACCCCTCTTTCTGAGTTGGTTGTGCGCATCTCTTGCTTTACAGTTTATATGTGTACCTATATTTCTACACAGGCTCATGTCTACATTTTCTTTGTCCTATATTTCAGTACTATCTTTTTTTATGTTTATGTATTCCTTGAATGTGTCTCCTTTCTCTGCTGTTTGTCTATGTGCCTGTACTATTTTAAATGCTTTAATCCCATTTCTCTACCCCAGAGGATAACAAAAAACAATTAAAAAACAAAACAATTAAACAATTATTCATGAAAAAAAAATCTATTGGATTTTCAGTCTGTGTTTCTTTATATCTTTGCATTATTTATTTGTCTCCATACAGTGCATCGCACTTGCTATACAGTGAACCTCTATCTGTGCAGTGTTTGTATCTCACTTTTTTACTGTTTGTTTCTCACTCTTTACTGTCTGTACTGTTTGCTTCTTTCTGCTCTGTTGTTTTGGTTTCGTTTTTACATTGCATTTGCTGCCAGACTAACAGTGCATATGAGCAAATATGTGATTAAGCACCAAAATCAATAGGAATATCAGTTAGCTTTCTGGAGACTAGATACAAAAGTGTTTTTCTCCTGTTAGGATGTGAAATTGAATGGGAAAATAAAAATGTGTAAGTTTCAAAGTGAAACACGTTAACATTTTCTGATTGGGATCCAAGCCAAATTGAGTGTTGCAGTATTTTAATGGAAAAACAGGAAGAATTTCCTTATGAATTAAAGATGATTTTGTTGCCTATCCTTATCAGTGACTGCATAAGACCTCACCTTTCGTCATATTACATAGTCACATAGCAATTGAGGTTAAAAAATACCTTTAGTCCATCAAATTGAACCTCTTTAGATCTCATCTGATTCCTGTAATCCGCAAGCCTCATCTTTTTAGACATGTGGCCCTCCTGTCAATCACATGATGTCAGCCTGTCTAGGGGTGAAAATATTAATGTTGAAAACTATACTTTCCATGACACCGACAGACTGTGAGGAAGGGAAATGGCTATTTATGTGTTCAGCAACAGTAATTAACCATGGAGTCACTGAAGAAAATGGTGGACTGGCTCAATAAGGGGTAATGAACTGGACGGCTGATAGTAAAACATGGCCCACAATACACAATATGGCTGTCACACACAAACACCTGCAGTATCATTATCAGCCCTGGGTCAACATGGCAACCACAGTTCAGGTATTCAGATGGTGGTACAATCTCTTTGAAGAAAAAGGACAGGTTGTACCACTTTAACCTGTACCCCCTCGAATCCAATTAGTTTATTCAGTCCCAGAAGCCCAAAGGGTCCCCCTGGGAGTGACAGCAATATAAAGCCACACATGCCAGCAGGGCAAACCTAACCCATACATCCAGGTGGTACCACAATTATGACCACCCTACTCACAGAGAAATAACAGTCCAGATACAGTCCATCCATATATCCATTTAGAGTGCCATGTGCCAAGCACCCCATGTCCTCCCAGTGCACCGACTGGTTGAATCAATCCCCAGGTACCCAAATGGCTCCTGGGTGTCACAAAGGAAAACTTGTCCCATAATGGAGAAAAATAAAATTCCTTCCTGACCCCTGATAATGGCAATCTGATTCCTCAGTGGATCAATACTCACTCTCTATCCAGGATAACCTAGAATGCCCTTATTTTTTAAAAATATATCCAACTCGTTTTTAAAGTTATCTATCAAATCCGCTGTCGCCACCTCCTCTGGTAGATAATTCAACAGTTTAATCACCCTTACTGTGAAGAACCCTTTTCTTTCTTTACAGTAGAATATTTTTCCTTCTAACCTCAAGGGATGTCTTCTTGTCAGATGAAAACCTCTTGGCACAAAAAGTTCATTTGACAAAGCACTGCTTATATCAGAAACATGCATTACAATTATTCATTTTATACACGTACAGGGTGCATACATAGGCACCTGGTATCTACCAATAGTAACACTGCATTCAGGTAAGTTTGTAACAGTATACTTACCTTTAATCCAACAGCAGAACAATGCAAAAATCCACAGTAGTAATGTCTGAGCTCCTCATTGCTTCCGTGTGGTGGGGAAAAAGACTGGACATCATGAAGTTTTCCAGAGACTTACTTCCCATACATCGCAAAAATATTATAGCTGTCTGTGATTGGCCAAAACTAATTATGAATTTTATGCTAATTTAGCTTGTATTTTTAAGGGCATCCATTCTTAAAATCAACTGCCAGAAAACTGAAGAAATGTGCAAATATCAGGGTAAGTTTATTACTGTTTATTTGGGATTTTTTGATGATTTTTTTTTTTATATACAACTGATTCTCCTCTATCAGATGCATTCATAATCCATGAAATATGTCTTCAATGTATGCTAATATTGTACTTGCCTTTGCAGATGCTGCTTGGCATTGAGCACTGATACCTAGATGGTTGTACACAAGTGCTCGTAAATCCCTTTCGATCTCTGATGCTCCTAGATCTGCTCCATTAAAATTATAAATTGCATGGTTATTTTTCCCAAATACCAGACTTTACATTTATTTTTATATTAAATCTCATCTGCCATTTAGTTGCCCATTTCTCTAATTAATGTAAATCACTTTGGAGGTAAAGTACATCATTTTCTGATTTAATTACCTTGCAGAACTTTGTGTCATAAGCAAAAATTAAGACAATATTATTGGATAATAATCAATTAAAAATGAGTATGTCCCATTTACATCAACCCTTTGCTTCCTGTCTTTTAGCCAGTTCGCAATCCATGAGCAGATATTTACTGCAATTCATGTATTCTGCACAATAATCTTCCATGTGGCATTGTTTCAAAAGCCTTTGCAAAATCCAAAAAGACTACATCCACTGAGTTGCCTTAATCAAAGTTCCTACTTATCACACACATTTTGACCGATCCCCCATAAGTCCATGTTGACTCCTATTTATTATCTTGTTCAAATAGACATATTTTGTATGTCCCCTTAATAACTCTTCTAAAAGCTTCCCCACTACAGAAGTGAGGCTTACAGGTCTATAGTTCCCTGGATTCACTCTTGCTTCCGTCTTAAATATAGGTATCACATCTGCTTCTCCAGTCATCTCGCAAAGACCTTTGGTGAGTGAGTCTTGAAAAATTAAACATAATGGTTTGGCTATTACAGAAGTTAGTTCATTCAGAACCTTTGGATTTATTCCATCAGAGCTGGAGCTTTATTAACATTTATTTTTGCCAACCTCTTTTGGATTTTTTCCTGCGTTAACCAATGATCTGGCGAAGGCAGTGTAGCCCCATATTGTTGCAGTGTCCCAACCACTTGTACCTCCCTTGTGTATACAGAAGAAAACAACTTATTCAGCTTATCTACCTTTTCCTGGTCACTATCAGTCGGCCTGTGTCACATTGTAATGTTCCTATAGCTTCCTTCCTGGCCTTTTCCCATTAATATATTTAAAAACAAATTGGGTTAGTCTTACTCTCCTTTACAATTAACTTTCCATTTTCTATTTTAGCCAATCTGATGCAAGCCTTGTTATTCCTTGTACTTACGTAAAGCAGTCTCTGTTTCCTCTTTCTTGGATAACTTAAATGCCTGTTTTTTACTATCTTTAACTCATTGCTAAGCCACATTGGATGTGATTTACTCCTTCTACTTTTATTTCCACATGGTATATTGTAATACGTGTGTATATTTTGGAAGGATTTTAATGTTGTTTGTTTACTTTCAGTATTTTAACCTGTCAGTTCCTTGTCCCAGTCTATACAGTGTATTGCTGCCCTTAAAGCATTAAAATCTGCCCTTTTAAGATTTTTTGTTGGCTCCTTCAAACTTTATTTTGTGAACTGCATCTCAAAAGAGACGGTGTTGTGATCACTGTTTCCCCAAATATTCCCCTTTTTCTACATTTGATACTTTACCAATATTATTCCTGATGACTAAATCCAACATAGCCTGTTTCTAGTCGTATCTTGTATAACCTGTGCCAGGTAACGGATCTCTGAGTATGCTCAAGAACTTGCTCATCTTACCTGAACTGCTGGTCTCACTCATCCAGTATTTTTTCAAGGCAGTTAAATCTCCCATTATTAGAACTTGACAATGCTAAACAGCATTTCCAATCAGTAGCAATAATTACAATTCCTTGCATTCAATTTGGTGGTTAAAGGATATTCCTACAAATATTTTTTAGTATTTGTTCCTCCACCTCCAGTAGGTTATAACAATCCAAATTAAATTAACAGTCCACTCATGAGAGTCACCCCACCATGTTTCAGTAAGGCCCCGTGAAGTCCCATTTCTAATTTACTGCCTAATCAAGTCCCATTTCTCATTTACTGCTAATAATTTTAGCTTACCCATTTTCCCTGCCAAGCTTCTTGTATTAGCAAGCATGTACCTTATATTATGTTGTGTTGATTGCAGTTTTGAAGTGCTTACAACTGTTTTTTAGTTACTTAGCAATACCTCTTTATTGACTTTACTAATAGTCCCCCTTCTCCTCCCCCATGAGTAGTTCATTTGTCACTTACTCCCTCTACAGTTTCTACCCCATTATTTCTATCTAGTTCCTCTCCCCACATACTAGTTTAAAAACTCCCCCAGCGGTACTACCATCCGCTCCCCTAGCACACCAGCTCATGCTTTATTAAGCTGCAATCCATCCATTCTATAGAGATTGCACCCAAGTGAGAAGTCAGCCCAGTGCTCTAAAAACTCCAAACTCTTGTACCACTTTAGCCACACGCTTGTATAGGTTCTGGGATTTGTAGTAACATTTGGGGGTACTATGTGTGTTTGGGAAGGCATTATTTAGTTGTCATTTTGGCAACATAATGTTCAAAAGAAGCCCAAATAGTTCAGGGGCTGAATATGGGATTTATTTTCTAAAAGTAAGCATGCCATTTTCATTCATAGCTATTGGTGACCTTTAGCTTTTTGTTTCCACCTGATTTACATCCTCGGTCCTCGCATTTACATTCCTCATTATGTTGCTCGCAGCCTTCTTTGCGAGGTGAGACCCAAAAACGTACGAGAATAGGCTCCGGGAGAGCTATGTAGTAACATGCAGCCATAAATCTATGATGTGAACCTCACACCTCGGAAGAATCCCTACGGGAAACAAAAGAGTGCCGCAAGGGATCCTAAAGCCTATACGTGCTGCATCGGAGCACCCCGACACTGCCGTCTGATGCTCCTCCCTGCTCCCTAAGCACATCCCCATGTTGCAGGGTCCACCCTCCCACATTAACCACCCCTGCAGCCTCCCCACATTAACCACTTGCAGCGGGAGTCCATAGAGACCCCCGCAGCCCCCCACATTAACCCCTTGCAGCAGGGGTCCCCGATCGGCATAGATCAGGACCCCACTGCATTTAAAAAGTAGAAGGAGTAAATCACATCCAATGTGGCTTAGCAATGAGTTAAAGATACAGAGTGAAAAACAGGCATTTGAGTTATCCAAGAAAGAGGAAACAGAGACTGCTTTACGTAAGTACAAGAAATAACAAGGCTTGCATCAGATTGGCTAAAATAGAAAATTATACAGACCCCCATAAGCCTCCATTTAACACCATCCATTATGGGGGTTTATGAAGATCCCCGTGAGCCTCTATTTAACCCAAATCAGTCCCATAAGGGTATATGAAGAACCACATAGGACAATGAGAAGCCTATTATTAGGACCCTCATTAGGACACTAAGTACAAACACTACACTACACTATTCCCCCCAAAAAACACTAAATCTAAACTAACCCCCCTCTACCCTAACCTATTAACCCCTACCTACCTAACACTACCTACCTAACCCCTAATAAACCCCCCACTATTTACCAAAAATAAAAAAAAGCTAAGGTACAAAAAAAATGTAAAACGGACATTACAAACCCTCCCTCACTCACTACAAAAAAAATAAAAAAGAACATCACAACCCCCCCACTACAAAAATAAAAAACGAATTACACACCTGCAAAGAAAAAGGCATACACAAATATACATAACATTACAGTAATACAGTAATAATTACATTATAAATATACCCCTAACTACAATACATTTCCCCCTATCTAGACATCACCCCCTATCTATACATTACCCCTTATCTATACTTAAACCCCTATCTAAACATTACCCCCTATCTATACAATACCCCATAAATCTAAGCTAAAATAAAATAAATAAAACCACTTACTGTACCTTTGCGGATGTCCGTTCAGACAGTATTAAACTTGCCTTTCCAGCATGTCCCCGTCCATCTTCTTCTGTTCTCTGGATCGGCCCGTGGAAAAAAAAAACATCCCATTAGTATAACACATAAAACACAAATACACCAAACATAAATAAACAATAAACATTATAAATTGAAAACTTACCTGTCCGCTATGTCCCCGGCCTTCTCCTCTTCTGCCCCGGCTGGGCCCTTGATGAATCCGCGCTCTAAAAATAAATAAATAAAAAACAAATGGAGCTCTGCACTCGTGGAGCTCCCTGACGCTAATGAGGGCTAATTTTAGGTACTTATAGTACACCCGCAACAGGGGTTAATATTTTTTAGCGCAGGTCCTTTCAGGACCTTTATGGTCCTTTAAAGACCCGCGAGGCGGGAAATGTAACTTTTTAAATGCAGCCATGTCGGGGTAGATGCCAAGGTTAATGTGGTGGGGGCTGCAGGGGTCCCTATGTACCCCTGCAGCAAGGGGTTAATATGGGGACACTTTGGGGGTTCCGATGGGGAACCCCAGCATAGAGGGAGGTTAATGTTAGGTGCCGCGGCCGGGATTGGCTAATGCTGTGCCGCAGGCCCTTTAAGGAGCCGCGGCAGGGAATTTGAATTTGTTAAATGCAGCGGGGCCTGATCTATGCCGATCTTGGACCCCTGCTGCAAGGGGTTAATGTGGGGGGGCTGCGGGGGTCCCTATGAACCACTGCAGCAAGTGGATAATGTGGGGTCACTTCAGGGGTCCCGGTGGGGACCCCAGCATAAAGGGGGTTAATTTTAGGTGCCGGGGGGTACTTGGAGTACCCCCATGGCAGGGCTTTGTAGAACTGCCGCGGAGGTCCCGTTCAGGACCCCGCGACAATTGATGAGGTGGGGAGCCTGCAAGATCATCTCGCAGGCTGTCACTCCTCAAGCACAGTTTCTCCATGTTTGACACGGATGGCCCTGATGCGTAGCTCACACGTTGCTCGCAGCAGGGCTAATTTAATAGTTGTAACTTTTTAAAATTTGAAGCACGTAGGGCTCAAGTACAAACCTTGTATCTACGAGGCTGGAATTTAATGGGGCTGTTAATGTTTAATATATTTTAGTATATGGCAAGTATTAGGACTATAGTTAAAATAGTTTGCTAATGCATCCTATGAGCTCTTAGTAATTTAACAGTTATAAAAGTATATATACAGTAAACTCTCAGTTATACGGCACCCGTGGGGATTGGTAGATGCTGGGTAAATGTAGTTTCTGGTTGCTTGGGAGTTACTATTAAAAGGGGCTTATATTAGATGCACATAGGATGCTCTGCTAAGTATATTTGTCAGTGAAGGTTGTTCTAGCAGCAGCAGCTTTCACTCCTCACTTACACACAGGTACGTTAGCCTGGAGAGTGCGGTGCTGAACCCGGGGAATGTAACGCCAACACTGCACTGGCTCAGTCGCTCATGCCTGTCTGCTTCCAGGTAAAACTGAATTGCAGAGACATACAGTGGATGACATATAGGTGCATATAATCATTTTATGGTATGAAAACCTGCCTCCTGGCATTTTTATTTAAAGTACAGTGTTAATTTTTTTTCTGGTTGTTTGAGAGTTCTGGTTGCTTGAGTTCTGGATAACTGGGAGTCTACTGTACTTATGAACTGTATGTTTTTACATTGCATGAGTACTTGGACCCACATTACTTTTGGATTATGGCTCTCATCAGAAAACCTTATTCTATTTCCTAAAACAACAATGTTTTCAAAGGGAATGGACAAATGGCTGGTACTGATTGCATTAATTGTTGATTAATAATGTATCAACCACAGATTTACTACAGTTTCCAAAAAAAACCATAATGTAATATTAAAGATAAGCCATTTTTGCTTTGAGTAAAATAAAAAGGTTTAAAGCTGTGGGGCTATTTGATCTGCATATGAGGTCCTTCGAATGAAACAGATTGCCGTCACTATCCTACATCATTAAAGATGTTCTTTGGCCCTCTAAAACACACCAATAGGTAGATGTTTTTGATATTAGAGAGTTTAAAGTAAATCAGTCTGCTTGTAAAGCAGCAGGAACTTATAAAATAACACTATAAAAGTTTAACAACTGTGCGGCACAGACCTAAAGGGATGGCAGCATTTGCCATTATTCAAGTGGACTGGCAGACTGAAATATCACTGATTAAATGTAATATACCAAAATTATTTCTGACAAAATAACTGTGTGCAAAAACAACCCCCATTACAGAGCCAAACAGTGGGAGACACCCCTGTCTGTTATGTACAGAGAGTGTAAGACAGTCAAAGAGGATAATTATGGTGAAAGAGAATGTAAGACAGTCTGTGAATGAATTACCACTTTCACTTTTATGTAGGGGCAGGGGAGAAATAGTATAGCAGACAAGCAGATGGAAAGAGAGAGAGGCAGTTTATGAGAGATTAAACCACTTCACTGTCTTTAAGTTTAGAGAGAGGGGGTAGGGGAATATATGACATGAGAGCTAGAGACAGTCTCTGATAATGGAATTGACCCCTTCACTTGCTTTACTGAGAGAGACATGAACAAAGTAGAGAACTAGGGGAGACATATAACAAATAAATAAAGTTTGGCAGGTAGGAAGCAAGAGGCTAATTTAGAAACCAATAGAGAAAAACAAGAGCAGAAGATCGTTATGTATTATTATTATTATTATTATTATTATTATGTAAAATTAGTTTTACTCCTAACCCTCTCTCTTCTTGTCAGTGCCATTTTATTTTATGTTCTACAGACTACCCTTTTATCACTTAGGAGGGCATTAGTTGGACAGAGCCATCATTTATAAGTAGGAGTAAGAATACTCGATTTCTATATTTTCTATATATTTTGTGCAAGTGACATAAGGTAGTCAAAGTGTATGTGAAAGTGTGCATACAATACCAAATACATATGAGTGTGTTTATGTGCAAGGTAGGGTAGCTATGTTATGCCCACTTCCTCACACATCCTACCTACCAAAGGAAAAAAGAGTGGGCACAAATTACCAGCTTCTCTGAAGGCAAGTGAATCCTAATAATAGTTTGGACATGGCTAAATAGGCCCTATGTTGTGGTTTGGGCTTTCTTTATTGATGTGTATATTATTCTTAGGTTTCTTGGTGGTCCAGTGGTTAGGATTCGGCTTTTACCTCTGAGACCTGGGTTTGATTCTAGTCAGGAAACCAAGAGGTCCCACTACCCTGAAGCCATGCAGGTTTCTGCCTAGTCGGTGCTAGGATGGGAGACCACATAGGAACACTAGGAGCTGTATTCTGTGGCCCACTAGAGAAGAAACCAGCAACCTACTCCAGTATCTCTGTCATAAATACCAAGTGGATCAGCATGATGTATTGCGGTCCAAGAGGTCACGGAGAGTTGGGCACGACTGGATGATGCAAACACAACACTTTCTATTCTCACTACTTTGTGAAAGTTTGCATGCATTTATCTCTGTGAGCATTGGTAAGTAACTGATTATTGCATACATGGAATATTGTATTTTAAAGAGCATATGAATTGCAGGCAACAGGAGATGGGGACAATAAATATGGGGATAATGTATACACATTTCTGCTAAAATCTAGATTTCCATAAAAGTGTGAATTCAGCTCATCCTTGAAATTCTAAATCGAGGATTATAATGGAAGTGTTTTTCCATAAGGCAGCTCTTTATCATGTCAAAAACTGAGATGGGTGTGTGTATGGGAAGAGAGAGGTGGTTTTGAGGAAATTAGATTATTCATTAAAACTGCTGTAATTACTATTTCATTAGAATACATAATCTGGATGGCCTGTGTTGCTTTAATATAAAATCTATTTTTCTATGGTTGTTATTTGATATGGAAGTTTTGAAATTACAATTTCCCACCTAACGATCATGGGATCCGATTATCTTTTATTTCTGCTGCTTCTAAAAACCTCCCCTATTTTAAAATGTTGGTCATTTAGCACAATGAAAAAAAAATTGGTTGGACAAAGTGTTTTTTTTTCATGCTAATGATTCCTAGATGCCAGTTTGCTCTAATAATGTGCCATCTGTGAAAAACTATGATGGAATAATCTTGCTAATATCAGCAGCTTGTACTAAGTGCTGCACATACAAGCAAAATAAGCATTTCAAATCTAACTCCCCAAATTATTTATAGACAAATAGATTGGTCCTTTATATATTATATTAAAACATTTTATTTGTTTACAAAGAATTGTGCTAAAGCTTTAATCATATACCCCTCTCAGTTGCCTATTCTGCATTCACTAACCAAGTATTGTGGATGGGGGTAAATGTTGCTCAAAGTATATCGGAACAAAAAGCCACTGCATCTCCAAATGGTAATGTGCAAATTGTTTAATACTTCCTTGCTGCATCAGTTATGTCGTTATGTTTCTTATTTTTCATACACATTTCAACTCCAGTGAATAAATTAACTGTGTATTGGCTGCTGAAACAAATTAATGAAACATATTAAAGTCATAGAAAAATGTATTTTACTTCCTATAAACATGCTCTGCATAATGGCCCATTAACAACTTGGAAATGAGCGCTTTTATATTTATGCATTTACATTTACATATTCTCTTTAAAATGTACAAACTTACAAAATAATATTTTTTATGCCTTCCACGTAGGCATCTAATTGTAGAATAAAAGTTACATTGAAAAACATATTCAGCACCTTGTATTTATAAAATTAAATACTTATTTTTTTATTTTTGGGGCATTACAGTCTAACAATAGTTTTGTAAACCATGAGCATGAAAGCATTTAAGAGAACATTTTAAGAAACTCTACTTGTCTCTGTTTCCCTATTGCTTGTTGACATGGAACCTTAATGAAAGGGTGATATTGCATTCAACTGCAGTTCCATTTAACCCCACTGTAAAGCTACATAACATTTTGTTTTTTGTTCGATCGTTCAGTTGTGTCCGACTCTCCGTGACCCCATGGACCGCAGCACACCAGAAAAATCTTGTGTCTGGATGTGCTAATCCATAAGGTTTTCATGGCAAAGATCCTGAAGTGAGTTGCCACGTCTTTCTCCAGGGGACCGCGATTTGGCTGACCTCTCTTCTTTTACGTGCCCATCTTGGCTGACCCTACATGGCTTGAGGTATACAAGCCCCTTCACCACGGTAAGGTAGTGATCTAGAATAGGAATTTCACCTGCATCAAAGGATCCTCCAAGAAATCTCATACTATTAGGAGAAAAGCCAACCATTAAATCAAAAGTGCATAAAGTATTTAATGATCAAATGCTGTATTTATTTTGCTAACTTTCTAAAAAAAATCAAGTCAAATTCTTCAAAAAAAAATATATGCTGCAATGGTCTTCTAAATTCAGATATTACAGCAAGTCATACGATAATTTTAAATATTTGGAACCAATCTGCACACATATCTGAAGCAACAAATAGCTCAAATAAATGTATTAAAAATGCCCAAAAAGGTATAACATCATAGCAGCATAGTTGTTACTTGACTTGGAATTTCATCCCATTTTTGCAGAGACATGAACTGATATGACAGGATTTCCATCCTTACGCCTCATCAAAAAGGGACTTTTTTTAACTTAAGCAACATCGTATAATGATGATTATAAAGTTACATCAGTGTAAATGTTTACAATTATTGTTGTGTTACCATTTTAGGATGTGATTTGTAATTTTATCTCTATTTAATGCATTACTTTGTACCACAAAACAATGCCTTTTATAAGTATTAGGTATCAAAAAGCTGTATGACGTCGAGCCCATCTCTTATTCTTTCTGGTTGTGTAACCTTCCTACATTTATTCCTTGTCTTGCTGATTTCTAGTATGATGTGTGGTAATTTGATGGGAGAAAAACATTCACTTGTGTTCCTCTCTCTCTCCTCCCACACGCATGCTCCCACTGGCAGGCATGACTGCAACACACAGCTACGAGTAGCACAAGGAGAGAAGTGTGAGCAGGAACAGGGATTCTCGGACAGAAGAGGTTCTGTGGTGTGACTCATCCAGGTAATTGTATTATTCCCATCACTCCTAAGCTGTGTGTGATTTGCCCCCTGGCTACAGTCCCTCTGTCTCTTCTCCTGGTATACTCTCTGGCACTGTGCTTTGAATCCAGCTCTGTCAGCATTCTAAGAACAGGTATCTTTTCCCTTTGTTAGGATGTTGTGTGGATTGCGCCTTTCAGTGTTATAGTCCTAGTGTCAGGCTTCAGGTTGCAGGGTGATGGATGGGTTATGCTGGTAGTGGCAGGGCTAGTGGTGCCATCTGTGTAGGAGGGGGAGCACATGTCTGGAATAGTGGAGGCATGGTGTTGTATATGCGTATTTGCTTCTCTGAATGCATCGCAGGCAGATTGTCATTTATTCACTCAGATGGTGACTACAGAAAACATACCGTTTCTGTCCTGTCATTGCTTAATCAAGTAGCCACAATTGCCTGTCCTCACCGTCTTAATATTTTATAGAATGCACATACCAGAATAAATGAATTTGTCGCTATCAGTCAAATTAGCAGTATTATATATAGGAAATGTAGGCATATGTCCAAGGCAATGGAACATACTAGGTAGTGAAATGCTTGTTTGATACAGTTGAAAACTATGTGCTGAACAATATGAAGGAAAACTAGCATTAACAACAAACTTCACATACTAGAGAAATAATACTAAATAAGCAGACCAGTGATTAGAGACATTGACCTAATAAGTGGCTCCAAATACCATGTAACTACCTCTGAGCATAAACAGAGAAGAAAGTCTGCTGTGGGTAAGGACTTCTCCCCTAGGTATCATGGGAAGGAAAACTACATCATTAACATATGGACCAATTACGTATTTAATTTATTCTTCACAAATGAAGCTTTTAAGGACTTGAAGTATATAAAGATCTCAAATGGTTTTGGTAACATTTACTCTTAAGCATGTCTAATCCAGCAGCAAAGGGGTTAAATAAGTGAGGGCAGAGAGGGAAAAAAAAAAGATCTGTCAGGAAGAAAGCTCAAAAGATAGTTGAAGCCAGCAACAATTAGCATTAAATCATGTTTTGTTTTTAGTCTTTGTATATGTGACAAGTGGAAGGGACCAGATGGCAGTAAGCTTTGTTCTGGGGGTGAGAGTTGTATTCCCCTTTACGTCCCCCCTGTTGCGCTCTACAAATCCTTGGCACCCTGTAGGACTCCTCTAGGAGGGCACTCTATGAGGCCAGGTAATTAATAGATGAGCTAATTCCATGCTTGCACACCCATTGCTACTTTCTCCATGTGTTTTGCTATTCAGCTGTCAATGCAATTGGTGCATCTGTGGCTTAGCATTCATGTGCTTTGCTGTAACATGGCAGAGGGGACTCCATTTCTTGGTACTTGCACACAGCTAGATGTGTGTTTCCAAGGAGACAACTGGTCTTCATATCTCACTCCCACTCTCTCTCGCTAGCATTTCAGCTTTGTGTTTTTTCTCCCTCTCATCCTGCTGTCGCCTTTTTAGTGTTCATGAACTCACTATTTTTTTAGCTGTATTTTCCTAAAAATAAACATTCACTCACAATATATATGATCTCTTATTTCATCATAAATAAATATTGATAGTAATTAGCAAAGGGCTCTGTTTATGTATCATTGTCTAGAAGAGAGCAGCTTCCAATTAAATATGTTTAGACATTGCTCATACTACACCAAATGTAGCAACAAAAATAAAAGCAACAAGGTTTTTGGGTGCCGTATTAACAAATATCCTAAAAGTTATGGCCGGCTGCAAATGGTAAAATAAAAATTTAGCTTTTTTTATTAAAATGATTTGGTGACTCTTTATCAGATAAAATATATACAAATCAATATTGTCCATTATGTAAAATAATTATAACATATAACTATTTATTATTGACATATGCAAGCATTTAAGGGAATTCTGTTAAGTTGTTCACGCTATATAATAAAATATTATTTTACTAGTTGATAATAATTTCATGAATGTTTCCATACATTACTATATAAATAAGAAAAACATCTCACTTATCTTCATATTAGTGGACCACCATTTATGCATCATTCTGGAAATTCCAAATAAATTTGAGCCATTTGCCTTTGAATCTAAATTTAATGAAAACCAAAGAACTATAAAATAGATTCTTAGGTGAAATGTATATAGTGCAGTGTAAAAAGGTACAGGAATGGTGTGGAAACATATTGGTGTCATTGTTTATGAAAAACTGCCAACCAAAGGTAAAGGTGACACTATATAATAGTGCCACTGTCAGTCTATGCAGCATTTTCATGCCTGTGCATGTTTAGTAATCAGCCCTGTGATGTTTTTGTAATTATGATGGTTTGATGGGTTTGATATTATACTGTACCATAGTATCCTGTGACCCCATTACTCCTAATAATATATATATATATATATATATATATATATATATATATATATATATATATATATATATGTATGTATATATATATATATATATAGATAGATAGATAGATAGATAGATAGATAGATAGACATATAGCTATGTATATTTATATAAAACGTCACTTTCTTACACAAAGAGACCATAACTTTATCGTTCTTAAACAGCCAAAGATATTGTAAAATCGAAGACGAAAACAGCATTGCACATGCTAGCACAGGTCCCAGTGTAGTACATTCAAAGTAATGGTACATACACAATACCAAGGTAGGGTAGCAGATGTAGCATACTGACCTTAAATCTCAATTCAAATTGCACATTACACATCAGACACTTAAAGAGAGAATGGGAGCCTTGTCCAATGCTTCCCTTTTTCAAAAAATAAAAAGCAAGTTTTATTCTATTAAAAAGGGAAAATGTGTTGTGTTGCATCTTGCCGTGCTGTTGAGCATGCCATTGAATATGTTTTATGAGCTACTTAAATAGTTAGCTGTTTGTCCTGTTATGTCACAGGAGTTCCTATGTGGAGTGCTGGAGCCCTTGATTTCACTCTGCAAGGCTTCAGGAATTTTGTGTGGAGAGTGGTGTTAGGGAACATGGAACAGGTTTAGTGTCCTACCCTAGGCCATAAGTATCTCAGAGTGTTTAGATTTTAATACATTCTCAGTCCAAATTGTCTATGCCTTCACCTGACTGTCCCCATTCAAATCCATCATGAACATTGCTAATATAGCCCACTCTCCTATATCTAAGCTCACATCTTATGATGTACTGCTTACTGCTTCTCTAATTACCTGGTCCTACATTTGTTTACACGTATTTCCTGTGATATCGTCACCTTTGTATAGAAACATGTCATGCCTATTTTCTAATATTCATACAGGTTTATATTCATACATAAAAAATCAAAACTGTTTACAACATACTATTTTATTGTTAAAGCAACAATAAAAAATCTGCAGATGATAATGTTTGCTCCTCCCCTAGCCTGGCCTGTTGAATGAAACAATGGTTGAAAAGGAGTCTTACAAAATGATTATTAAAATGGTTATTTGTGTTTAAGAGCATATTATTATTTTAGACACTGATTTTTGGTCTATAATATTAATACCAAGAAAAACCCAAAAGTACACAAAATATGCATACACATAAACTCACTTGAAGCCACTTGTGGGAAGGCAAATCATTATAAAACCTGTGAAACAACCCTGAGATAAATAACACTACTAAAACCTTGACTCTCAAAGAAAATCAAATCTGGAAGGGAAGTGAAATAAGGGGAGAGTTGGCTGGGAGAAGTTACCAAGGGAGGTAAACAGTAGAACTATCCGCATGCCCTCCGCTTCCCAGTTAGTTGAAAAGGAGAATAAGACTAATTCTAAAATATTTTTTAAATATATTAATGGGAAGAAGGATAGAAAGGAAGCTATAGGAACATTACAATGTGACACAGGCCACCTGGAAAAGGCAGATGAGCTAAATAGGCAATTTTCTTCTGTATACACAAGAGAGGTATCAGGGTTTAGGACACTGGGGCTACACTTCCTTCACCCAATAATTGGTTAATGCAGAAAGAAATCCCAAAAATAAATGTTAATAAAGCCCCAGGTCCTGATGGAATACATCCAAGGGTACTGAGGGAACTGGGTTCTGTAATAGCCAAACTATTATATCTAATGTTTCAAGATTCACTCACCATAAGGTCGCTGCCAGATGAGAAAAGCAGATGTGATATCTATATTTAAGAAGGCAGCAAGAAAAGCTTTCAGACAGGTTAATAAGGAAGTTAGAAGTAGAAATATTCTACCCTAAAGAAAGAAAAGAGTTCTTCACAGTAACAGTGGTTAATATATATATATATATATATATATATATATATATATAAATATATATATATACTATATATATATATATATATATATTTATTTATATATATTTTTATTTTTACTTCTATACATATATATATATATATACTGCTAACCATTCCTCTGCCCCCCCCCCCCCCCCGCCATTACCAACACCCCGGTACCAACACACTCAGTGCCCATCCCCATTTCCATTCCCATAACAGTTCCTCTCCCTAAGGCGGATGTGCCCCTAGACTACATAAACATATATATATAAATTCCTCACATCTCTCTCCCTGTCAACAATGCCATCATCACTCCCACCTCCCAAGCCCGTTGTCTCAGGGTTCTACTGGACCCTGCCCTCTCTTTCATCCCACACATACAGTCTCTAACCAAATCCTGTCTTTTCCATCTAAAAAACATATCCAAAATACGCCATTACCTTACACAAGACACTACTAAGATTCTAATACACTCTCTCATTATTTATTGACTTGACTATAGCAACTTGCTCCTTGTTGGCCTGCCCATCACTCGCCTCTCCCCACTTCAATCCATAATAAATGCCTCCGCCAGACTCATTTTCAGTACACATCGTTCAGTGTCGGCAGCTCCTCTTTGTCAATCACTACACTGGCTTCCCTTAGCCTCCAGAATAAAGTTTAAAATCTTGACCCTAACTTATAAAGCCCTCAACAACAGCACACCCCCATACATCTCTGCTCTCATCTCCAAATACTCCCCCACACGCCCTCTTCGTTCTGCTAACGACCTTCACTCCCGCCTCCAGGACTTTTCTCGCGCTGCCCCCATTCTCTGGAACTCCTTGCCTCGCTTCACCAGACTATCCTCCTGCCTTAAATCCTTCAAAACATCAATAAAAATGCACCTCTTTAAAGAAGTCTATAACCTTCCTCCCTAACATGCTCAGCACTACTCTTTCCCTACTGTACCACATACACACTTCAACCTTTAGATTGTAAGTCTGCGAGTTTCAATCCTGCAAGGTGCTTTAGGGAAAGCACTATGGACACCTGATTCCAAGCTCAAAGACAGGTTCCTCCATTCATTGCAATGTGTGAATCTTGAACTTGTCATTGCCTGTAACTTAACTTATGTATAGCGCTACGGAATATGTTGGCGCGTTACAAATAAACGATAATAATAATAATAATAATATATACACAAATCTACACATAATCATATACTATATAAACATAACAGCCAGTCCCTCTCAAAATCCACCTCCACACAGCATTCTTTTGGCATTCATTCCTAGATAGCACCAGTCCTTGACAGCATCCATCCCCACACAGCACACAACCCTTCTTAGCACCCATCTCTATCTCCTTTGCTGCCACCTCACAGAACTGGCCCCGTACTTTCCTTTCACTTTGCAGCCCTTGTTTTCTTACCTCTTTCCTGATACACATCAACAGCGTGCTGAACTACTACACACTAACGCCTCTTGTAGCTTCAGTTGAAATGCTCTTTTTTAATCAGGCACAGTCAGGAAGTGTGAGGCCAAGGATGCCCAGGGTGGTCATGGCTGTTTGGGCCTAGATGGGGGGCCCCAGGGGGTCCTACACTACAGAAATGCAAAAAATATATATACTGCACTAAACCCCCTCCCCCCAGGGTTTGTGAAAGATTGCAACTGAAATTAACCAATGAAAGATGACTATCCTCAATCATTAAAAGGTACTTCGCCCTTATCTGAAAAGTAATTGAAATCTTTTTTGTTGCTAATTAAACACAATGTAAGAATGTAAGAACATTTAGCTGCCTCACAATCACATGTAACAATTTTAACAAGACTCTCTCTGTTAAAAGTGAAAAGCCTGACCTGATGCATTTTCGTAATGGGGCTAAATACACCTACACAGCATGTCCTGCTTCAATAAACCATCTTTAATTTATCTGAAGGCTTGAAATCTAACCATGTAGTCCCTAATTTGTATAGAATATCTACCAAATATATCTTTCCAGATAGATGCAAATATCAGGAAGGGAATTTTAGATTTATTTTGGAGTTTTGAGAAATTTAATCTCACTTATTAGGACATGAACTGAACTGACATATGTAGTTTTACCATAAACTATAACATTAAAATTACTCTGTAACCCAAGGTTTCTAGCACACATTTAAAGGAACCTGTTTTAAATGTTACAACAAATATTTTTGTGTAAAAATAGTTGTCAGTAATATAGAAAACATGAATAAAACCGAACCAGAGGAGATTGTTTCCTCCTCATATTGTCTCGGCCTGTTGCATGTTAAGGAATTATAGAAAGCATTGGGGCCCCATCGTGTGTCTACAAGGTTATACATCTCCAAAACATGCATGGTTAAACTTACTGAAAGAATTGGGTAAGGCTCCCTACCAAGTTTATTTAAATTCATGAGCCAGGCTAAGGAACATCAAACACTTACTTTACTGTGTTGCTGTAATTTTTTTAAATCTTAATATTATTTGTTCATGCAAAAAAAACAACCAATAAGTGTATGAGTGAAAATTCAGCTGCACTGTGTTTATATGCCTCTCTTAAGAATGTCGTTGATGTAATTAGCTTGTTCAGGATTAAATCCAATAAAATGTAAATCCAATTTCTAGAGATAACATCCCTCACAAAAAAAGATCATCTGAACTCTTGATCTCTTTCCATATGTTTTCATGCTGTTGTTACATACGGTAAATGAGAGGGTATTCAGTTATCACATGTATAATCCACTTTACAAGACATCAATGACTATAACACTGAAGGTGTTGAGTATCACTGCTTCATCATAGAGTGCTAAATTACAGTGACTGATATATTAACACATATGTATTTAATCAGGGATATGCTTTACTATTAAAGGAACACAGAAGATGTTCAAAATGTAATATAATCTGATATAACTATAGATATCAACCAGTGGTGGAGCTAGTCAGTGGAGGGCCCCAGTGCAAGAAAATTATTTTGGGCCCCCCTCTGGTGCCGACTTATATATATATATATATATATAAAAAATATAATATATATAAATATAAAGATATATATGTATATATATATATATATATATATATATATATATATATATGTACTAGCAACTTGCCCGTCGAAAATGATGGCAATAAAATGTAAAGCCTGGCAATGCTGTTTGCCTCACAATGGCAGCCTCTCCCCCTGTAATTTACTGGCCTCGCAATGAGCGCCTTTGGTGCTCATCACCAGCCTCGCAATGAGCACCTTTGGCGCTCATTGCGAGACTCTCCCTCTGTCTACTTCCTCCTTTGTGTCTCATTTCCCCTCTTCTCTCTCTTGTGTCTCCTTTCCCCCCTCCTCTCCCTCCCTTGTGTCTCCTTCACCCCCCTGTGTTTTTACCCTCTCTCCCTCCCCTGTGTCTTTCCACCCTGTGTCTTTCTCCCTCCCTCCCCTGTGTATCTTGCCCCCACCTCTCCCTCCCCTGTGTCTCTTCCCCCTCCCTCCCCTGTGTCTCTTGCCCCACTCTCCCTCCCATGTGTCTCCCCCCCCTCCCTACCGAGTGTCTCTTTCCCCCCATCCCTCCCTTGTGTCTCCTTCACCCCCCTGTGTTTTTACCCTCTTTCCCTCCCCTGTGTCTGTCCACCTTGTGTCTTTCTCCCTCTCCTGTTTTTCTTGCCTCCACCTCTCCCTCCCCTGTGTCTCTTCCCCCCTCCCTCCCCTGTGTCTATTGCCCCACTCTCCCTCCCCTGTGTTTTCCCCCCCTCCCTACCCAGTGTCTTTTTCCACCTATCCCTCCCCTGTGTCTCTTTCCACCCCTATCCCTCCCCTGTGTCTCTTTCCCCCCTGTGTCTCTTCCCCCCTCCCTTGTGTCTCTTCCCCCATTTCCCTTCCCATGTGTCTCTTCCCCTCCTCGCCCTCCCCTGTGTCTCACCCCCTCCTCTCCCTTCCCTCTGTGTCTCCCCCTCCTCCCCCTGTGTATCTCCCCCCTCCTCTCACTCCCCTGTGTCTCTCTCCTCCTCATCTCACTTCTTTATGTCTCTCACTCCCCTGTGTCTCCCCCTCTGTGTCTCTCCCCCCTCCTCTCATTTCCCTGTGTCTCTCCCCCCTCCTCTGTGTCTCCCCCATCTCCTCTGTGTCTTCCCCCTCCTTCCCTGTGTGTCTCCCCTCCACCTCCTCTCTCTCTTCTCCTGTCTTATCGTGCTGCAATGCGTATGCGCACACCCCACCGCCTCCTCTCTCTCCCTTGTGTCTCCTTCCCCCCATGTTTTTGCCCCCTCTCCTGTGTCTGTTTCCCCCCTCTCCCTCCCCTGTGTATCTTGCTCCTCTCTCCCTCCTGTGTCTCTTGCCCCCCTCTCCCTCCCCTGTTTCTCTTTCCCCCTCCCTCCCCTGTGTCTCTTTCGCTCCACTCAATCCCCTGTGTCTCTTTCCCCGATACCTCCCCTGTGTCTCTTTTCCCCCCTGTGTCTCTTCCCCCATTCCTTGCGTCTCTCCCCCCTCCTCTCCCTCCCCTGTGTCTCTCCCCCCTCCTCTCCCTCCCCTGTGTCTCTCCCCTCCTCCTCTCCCTCCCATGTGTGTCTAACTCCTCCTCTCCCACCCCTGTGTGTCTCCCCCTCCCATGTGTCTCTTCCCCCCTCCTCTCCCTACCCATGTCCCTCCGGCCTTCCTCTCCCTCCCCTGTGTGTCTCCCCCCTCCTCCCCTGTGTCTGTTCCCTCTCACTCCCCTGTGTCTCTCCCCCCGTTATCTCACTCCCTTATGTCTCTCACTCCCCTGTGTCTCTACCCCCTCCTCTCATTCTCCTGTGTCCCCCCCCCTCCTCTGTGTCTCCCCCCTCCTCTCACTCCCCTGTGTCTCCCTCCCTCATCTCACTCCTTTGTGTCTCTCACTCCCCTGTGTCTCTCCCCCCCTCATCCCCTCATTTCACTCATTTGTGTATCTCATGCCCCTGTGTCTCCCCCCCTCATCCCCTCATTTCACTCATTTGTGTATCTCACTCCCCTGTGTCTCTCCCCCCTCCTCTGTGTCCCCCCCTTATTCCCCTGTGTCTCTCCTCCCCTCCTCTATGTCTCCCCGTCTCCTCTGTGTCTCCCCCCTCTCCTCCGGCCTTCCTCGCCCTCCCCTGTGTGTCTCCCCCCTCTTCCCCTGTGTCTCTTCCCCCTCCTCTGACTCCCCTGTCTCTCCCCCCTCCTCTCACTCCCCTGTGTCTCCCCCGCTCATCTCACTCCTTTGTGTCTCTCACTCCCCTGTGTCTCTCCACCCTCCTCTCATTCCCCTGTGTCTCTCCCCCTCCTCTGTGTCTCCCCCCTCTCCTCTGTGTCTTCCCCCTGCTTCCCTGTGTGTCTCCCCTCCTCCTCCTCTCTCTCTCCTCCTGTATTTTCGTGGTGCAATGTGCATGTTTGGCTTCCGCCGCGAAATGCGCATGTTCGGCTGCGTATGCCCCGCCGCAATGCGCATGCCCGACCCATTGTGCAATGTGCATGTGAGGCCTGTTGCACAATACGCACGTGCAGCTTACGCCACGCAATGCACATGTGCGTACCGTTGCGGCAATCGTAGTTGTCTGTCTGCGATTTGTTGCAAGCGTGACGACAAATCGCAGGTTGACAACTATTATATGTGATGATATATGTGATATATATGTGATATAATATATATATATATATATATATATATATATATATATATATATATACGTTCCCCAATGCCCCTCTTGATCCCATTTCTGATCATCCCCTGCCCCTCTTGATCCTCCCCTCTTCCTCTATTGTTCATCCCTTTTTGATCTAATCCCATTCCGCATCGGTGCTACCTACCTCAACAGCTCTCCTCCCACACTGCAGCCTTCCCTTGCGGTGCGTGTCTGACGTCACTGGGATGCGCCGGCAGGTGAGATGCAGTTCCAGGGCGTGCTGCGGTAGGAAGCGACAATTGGGGGGATCAGGAGCACGGGGAGGTAAAGGGGGCCAAGGGGAGGATCAGATGGGACGAAGGGGGGAATCAGGAGGGGGGATCATTAGGGGGAGAGGATGAAGAGGGGCAGAGAGAGGATCAGGAGGGGGCTCAGGGGGATCAGGAGGGGCCTCAAGGACCCCTTCTAGAAGCAGGGCCTCGGTGCATTGCACCAAGTGCACCGGCGGTAGCTCCGCCACTGGTAACAACAAGCACTTTATCATGTGAATGTCATTTAAATAAAAAAAAATTGTCACAGCAAACAATCATCTCTTTTGATTTTCCCCTAAACCCTTTGCTTTAATATTTTTGTAATTATTGCTGATTCTCTGTTTCACTGTTCTTAGATCAAAAGGTGATTGCTAGAATAAATCTGAGCATGTGCAGATGCCTTGGGATTTGTTGGCAATGACAAGATAAAGGCAAGGGCTCGGGAAATGTACCTGACTGGCTGATTGACAAACAAAAAATGCAAATGTCAACGTAATTTTCCTTTAAAAAAAGTTTTTATAATATTCACTTGATACTTGTTACTACCTATAGTTTTAGAATATGCTATATGTGTATCCTTTGATATTCTTTTTTAAAATGTATCTAAATATTATGCTACTATTTATTATTGTTTGTGTCTGCATCCTTATAAAGGTAAACACTTATTAACCGCCAGAATTGTATAAACAGAATACATTTGTCTATAAATATGCATTATTTTGCTGATAATAATGAGCTGTGACTCAGTATATAACATACTCATATGAGCTCCATAAAATATATAGCAAAGTTTTTTTTCCAATAGCAAGATACAAATTAATTTAATGATACTAATCTAATATTAGATCATTGTCTCTCAATGGAAGTAATATTTGAGTTCCTTTATACAAAATCATATTGTTTGTATAGATAATATCAGTAATTTGTTACCAAGTCAATGGATATGTAAATATAACTAACAAATAAATGAAAGGAGGTCTACTTTGTGAGTGTGGGCTAACTATGTCACTTGTGAGTTGAATAAATAGTACTTGTACAGCTTAGTACAAGTGATAAGATTAAATCAGGGCATTTTAAATCAATTATATTTATAGAACATATGTATACTAGTGACTTGCCCATCAAAAATGACGGGGCAATACAATTTTAAGCCATGGCAATGCTGTTTGACACACAATGTAAAGCTTTTTCTACTCTGAGGACCATCGCCGCTCATTGCGAGCCTCTCCTCTCGTTACTTTTGTTCCTCTGAGCGCCTTTTGCTTTCCTCATCACAAAGACAGATATATATGTCTATTTTTGTAAATAATAATTAATTAATTATTTACTTAATAAATTAATATACGGTACTTTACATATTTGTAATTGATGTATCCAGCAATGAATAGCCTGAAGATCTAAGTATCTCTTTTTATTTTCCTGCAGCATACAATGTACAGTTGGACTGTTGCTGCCCTAGGAGAAAGTGTCATCAGTGTCCCAACTGTGCATTAGAATGATGCTGCGTGCGCGAGGGCAAACCGTTAGTTTAGTTATGTAAAGCGTCATTTGTTAATTAGTTGCAAGTTAGAGTTGTAAAATGGCGTTGTTTGTCTATGTGCTACGCTACTCGCAAGCATTTTCCTTGCTTCCTAACTGTGTATTTTTGTACCTCGTACGTCCCTGGCAAAAGTTGTACGTGCCTGCCGGTGTTTTGCGCATTTCGGGGTCGTGTAGCCTTTATTTTTTTCGGCCGCAATTTTTTCTCTCGCTTAGCCGAATTTCAAGTTCCGAAACTCCTTAAATTCTACTTTAATTAGCGTGCAACCTCCCTGGCAGATGTCGTGGCTGTCCCCCCATGCTGTGTGGGATTTTTTTTTAATGTTTTGTGTGTATTTTGTAGTGTTTTTGTTGTTTTTGGATGTACGTGTTTCGTCCATTAACTTTGTATTTTTGCGACCTTGTATTTTTTTTATAAGTTCCGCGGGTTGTAATTAAAAGTCGTACGTCCTTGTCAGTGTTTTCTGCTCTTTAGGGTCGTGTAGCCTCGTTTTCATTTTTTTCGGCCGCCATTTTTTTTCTTGCTTAGCTGATTTTCAAGTTGCAAAACTCCTTAAATTCGACTTTGCGTGCAACCTCACCCCCAGACGTCCTGGCTGTCCCCCCGTGCTGTGTGTGATGTTTTTTTTTATTTTTCAATATTTTTGGTGTTTTTTGACGTATGCATTTTGGCAGCTAACTTCATATTTTTGGGACCTCTTGTTTTTTTATTTTATCTTTTTCCCGTGGGTCGTATTTTTTTTTTCTACGTCCTGCGGCGTGGTTTTTGTTTGTCTCGCTTTTCTGGGTTATTTTTTACCGCGAGTGAGGCGCCATAGAGGGTCCGCATTTGCGGCCTGCAATGAGCCTTTGGCTCATTGCAGTCGACGTTGGAACCTCCACCTCCGCAAATGTGGCCCTTGCTTTGCGAGGGACGCAGTTCTGCAAGCTCGCTTCATGAGCTCACAAAGCGTGACGACTCGCAGTTTGACAACTATAATACGTGATGTTACTTTGATTCTGTCTGCTTTTGCATTAACACCCCAAATTACCTTCTAGATTATATGTATACAATCAAGAACGTAGTGCAATAATAGAACATGTAGTCAACTGCCTGGGGATGCTTAATTTACTGGGGCCACTATCTGTCTGCCCATGTAATGCAACTTCGTAATTCTTTGGATTTATAATTTTGACATTAGAAATAGTTTGGAAGCTTTGGACACATGCAATCTACATGATAAGCCGCTCAGTTCTTCTGATATGAACTTTTTTTTCCATTGGAAGACTTTAACAAGAAAGATTATGTAGATTGAGAGAGAGCTCCTCCTAAATTCCTCCCATCGTGAAAGGTTTGCACATTAATATAACTTTCCTACACAGTGAAGTATAATTTTGAAAGCAAAAAAAACGAGTTTTAAAAGGAAAAAAAAGCTAAGATATGTTTCTTCACCTCTGGCAATGGCATTATAATGATACAGTAATATAGTCCCCTGCACCCATACTTATAGATCTCTGAGAAGATTATATTATGCATGTCGTTTTCTCTTTGTTTTCTTAGAGCTACTGAGAGATGTCTCCGCTCACACAACAGTAACAGTGTTGCTAGTTTGCTGCCAGGAGCTGGCCTAAAAATAAAAATAACAATTCCTTATTTTTCAGCTCTCACAGAAAGGGAATGAAATACAGTTAATTAACTACTTTTGTTGTTAGTGTCCACTCTAAATAGAGATTGCATTATTTACTTCGTTTTTGAGTTTTTCCTTTCAAATAATTTTGTATTTCCACTGTTTATAAAACTTCAAAATTCACAGCGATAAAGTAAATATTATGTAAAATATTTTCCCATATATACATATTTATTCATTTATGCTGCATGAGGCTAGCAGACCTTGCATCCATTTTTAGTTAGACAATAATGAGTTAAAATAGACATCATGGAACCAATCAAATCCAGGGTATTTCAACAATCTAGACAGAAGTCCAGGCAAGGAAGACGTCAATAAACATCTTTGCTGTTGGCTGGATAAATGGTTAACATTTTCAATAGTGAGAATAGTAATGTCAGAGAAAAGTGCGGAAGCCGGACAGACAGTGATCCAGAAATTATTGAGTTTGGCCCATGGGCGCAGAACTTGACAGTAGTATGTAGAAGCAGTAGAGAAGAGAGGGTGAACAGCCTTATATGTGGAAAATGAGAGACAATTAATTTGTAGGTGCAGTGAAGAGACAGTAGGATACCTAACTACTACATGTTTGATCTTAATCTTGGGTTCTTAATCTATGGTAATATCTGTAGTGTAGACCACAGTATCACTATAAGTGACACATTCTCTGCTATATAACTGCTGTTATATATATACATTCTAATGTATATATATATATTTTTTTTTTATTCTTCTTAACAAAACATATTTTTCCCTTCCAGAAGTCAGCTAAAGCCTATTTGTTTATCCGAAGCTCTCTACTGCAATATAATTGTCTTTTTCAAACAAAGGTGGATTCAGTTCTCTAATAAAATCCATCAGTTTATGCTCTTTATCTCTCACTCATCTTCCCTCCTTCACTTAAAGACCTGTAGTTAATCAAAGAGCAAATGAGGGGATCCCATTACATTCTTGCTATACATTTCAATGCATACCACTGTTCCGGGATAAAACTAAGTGTCTGTCTAAGTACCTGCCCCTGTCCAGATTTGTAAATAGAGGTGCATGCACGCAGAAGAATGACACATGTTCAGACAAGTGAAGCTTCCAACTCTTTTTTCACAGGGCTACAGGGTGGGCTTTATATAGTATGTACAGCAAGTGACGTATGCAGAATTAGGCTGTTGATCGGCTGTCTCCTTATTTGGCTGCATCTCCTTATTTGGCTACGCTCCCACCAGGATGTAACTGCCACAGTCTATGGGTATAGTCCCGGATGTGGGCGCCATCTTGCTTTGTTGCTTTCTGGTTCAAAGGGAGGGGTGTACTAGTGGCCATTCTGAGTAAGGATTTAGCATACAAGTACAAAAAGCAAAATTGACATTTTACATAAACGCTGTACCCATCCATCACAGTCCCCCCTTAAAATGGCTATTCTGCCTTTTTGTTTTGAGTTCAACACATATAGCCGGATAATAAAGAGAAGGGTAAACTTGTTAGGAAGTATAGGTAAGATCTTTAGACCGACACTTAAATAAACTCAAAGTTTGTCAAAAAGAGTCAGTCAGATGAGTTTCCTACAACATGGAGATATTAGATCTTATCTCATGGAGTCTTTTGCTCCCTGTACCTTAATACATTCCCAACCAGAATATTTCAGAGCAAGGTGATTGATCGGATATGATCCGTGGAATGATATTCAAAGTATTTTGATAATGGAATCCATAGCACGAGGGCCAAAGTCCAGGTATCATTGTATGTTAATGGTGGTGACATTCATCCATCACAGTCTCTCCTTAACAATGGTCATTTGTTTCTTTCCCTAGGAGGACCCCTAGCTCATCTGTCCAAATGTGCCTCGGAACTCTTTTTGTGCTGCACGTTAGACGAGTGATGGTTTGTCCATCACCCCCCTTGTTACAGTCTTTGCACATATGGAAGTCAGATGCTATCCCTATGGGCCAATTGCATAGTGATTAATTGGCGAGGGACTGTAATGGGGAATAGGTTTTTTGTACCCCTCGTCCCCTTCCTGGTGGACAAACACAGGCGTGCTCTTGTGTATGGTTTGCTATACCCACTTCGTAACACATGGGAGCACACAACATACTATTATGGCAATGATGATTATCATTACTAGTACGTTTATACTGGTCTAGTACTGTTATACCCGTCTGAGATAAGACCTTTTGCCAGCCACTCATCCATCCAAACCACTTGTCCCAGGGGTCAGTGACTCCAGAGTTCTTTTTTAGTTCCTCTAAAAGATCTTTCAGCTTTTCTATCACCAAGGTTACCTTCCCGTTTGGCTCTGTGTTGTCGGGAATGAAAGTACAGCACATGCCTGTTTCTGGGAGCATTTTACATACCCACCCTTTTTCCGCTAGGATCATATCTAGGGCCATTCTGTTTTTGAAAGGTCATCTGGGAGGTAGCTTCTAGCTGTTCAGCCACTCCTTGGAGGGCGTCCCTAGTATATATCACAAACCTAATTAATCCAGGCTACATTCTTATTAATAGTAATAATTGGGATAAGGGATTCGAAGCCTGCTGCCACTTGGTCCCTTGGTTTAAATTCACCTGGCACCCCGCTTGGAACACAAATGGCATCTATATATACATGGGGGTCGAAACTGCCTCCTACAGGGGTGTCCCTTTTCTGTCTGGAGGTTCTGGGCGGCAGATCACGCGTGTCCTGGAAGTGTCAGAAATAACATGTAGGGGCATAATGGCTTTGGCTATGGCGCATTCTCCTCGCCACCTGCACTCCAACCTTGCCCTTATTTTCATATCCCACATAGCCAGTATACGTCCCGCAGGGATTAAGTCTGATTCTGTAATAAGGATGTTGAGACATTACCGTAGGCTGCACAATACCCATGGGTGAAATTTCCCACATTTCTGCCTTTTCCCTCATATATACCGTAGCATGTGTAGTTTCCTGGGTACACAGTGATACCTTTACCAGGTTTTGGGGGTTTTGTTATAATTGGATACTCCTTCTTCCAGGATTCCCACTCTGTTTGAGTACTGGTGTTAGAGTTAGTGAACAAGCTCAGGAAGCATCCCTCTACACCAGGGGGCAAGGTTAAGGGTACAGTACCTAAATGGGGTCTGGCCCCTCCACACACATAACAGTTAGTTTGGTTGTACTTGTTAGCATTATATCTCATCCATTCCCACCACAGATTAGTATCCGAGAATCCTGTCTCTGTGGCCATAGTGTCCTCAAGCGTGGGATCTGCTATGGCTATCATGTCTTTGAAGGTCTGAACATGGGGCTTTAGGGGATTTACTGTGAGGGGTGACTCCCAGTCGGGAGATTTATACATGTCCTTGAGTTGGAATTTCCCTCTCGATCCTCCGCTACCTCCGGCCACCCATGTTGATAAGACATACACACCAGCATCAGTAGGGTTGGGGTTCTCTATGGTTAGAGTGTTTTGTAATTGACCCTTTTTTCCATCATTCTGACACCTTCCAGCCTTTATCAGGGTCATCCTGCTAACTAGGGATTTCCCATGTTTGTCCTTCTTATCCAGGGCACTCTGTGGCCTAAAACCCCAGTCAGTTCCCATGTTCCACCCTTCGGCCCCCCAGTAATCGCAGTTTTCCCCCCAGTAGCTGTCTGTAAAACAGATGTATGTTGACCTGGAGGCTGGCATGTTTCGGTATAAGTTACACTGCCAGGGTACTGAAGGGCAGGAAACGATGGTGCAATAGTCAAATATGTATATAGCTACATGGGTGTTGGATGAGTTATAGCAAAACGTGATGACATTATTAACTTTGGATATAGATGCATGTTGGGCCCCTGCTGACCCTAGTAACAGAAAAAGGATATGTATCATGTTGGAGGCGGAGGTTGGATGGCCTCCCTCGGAGCCGGGACCTTTTTGCAGTGTTCTTCCCAATCAACTTAACAGAAGTAGCAGTGATCAGGAGGACTTGGAAGGGGCCGTCGTGTCTGGGCTCGAGGGAATGTTTTCTCACAAATCTCTTAACCAGGACCCAATCCCCAGGAACTAGCCAATGGGCGCCAGTTTCCAATTCGGGATCTGGAATGGAGGAGAATACTTGAGCATGGATTTTGGTTAATGCATGAGACAAAGCAATTGCATAGTCAGTCAGTGTGTCGGAATAAAGCTGGAGCTGTTGGGCATAGTAACACCCAAGTCTAGGTGCCGATCCAAATAGGATCTCATATGGAGATGAAGCAAACTTCCTTCTCCGGGTATACCTTACACTGAATAGAGCAATGGGGAGGCTCTCTGGCCATGGGAGGTTGGTTTCTTGTGAGATTTTTAACATCTTTGCTTTAAGCGTACCGTTCGTACGCTCTACCTTTCCACTCCTCTGGGGGTGATATGGAAATAGAGTCCCTGCTAATGCTGCCCAAATTTCTTTAGTCACTAGTGCTGTATAGGCCGGTCCCTGGTCACTTTCCATTACTTCGGGGACCCCATACCTGCATATTATTTTGGTGAGCAGGTGCTTAGCTGGGGTTTTAGCTGTCATGTTAGCGACCGGATAGGCCTCTGGCCATCCCAAGAACATGTCTACTATGACTAGTGCATAATTGAACCGGACGTTCTTTGGTATCTGAATGTGGACGATTTGGATTCTCTGGAATGGGTAAAGAGGTTTGGCTAGGTGCTTGGGGGACACTCTTAGCCGGGTTGCATTTGGCGCACATCGCACAGGATCTGCAATATTCGTTGGTTAGAGAGGTGATCCCTGGGGCTTCATAATATCGGTTGATCAGTGAGTTCATGAGGGTTTTGGATAGATGTGATGTGCCATGTGCCCATTGGACCACAGCGGGGTACATGTTCCTGGGCAGACAGAGTCTGGAATTCTTGGAGTATATACCATCCTTCATAGCCACCCCTTTCTGTTTCCAGGCCTTTATTTCTTCAGGGTCGGTGGCCGTTGTAGTTCTGCCAGGAGTTTGTGGTCTGTTGGTAGGGTCTGCATAGTAAACAAGGGGGTCTCTTCAGGTGGACACTCTTTTGTCGTCTTCCTGCATTTCCCCAGCAACCTGTTTAGTGGTCTGGTTCACCAGGTGGTTTCCTCGAGCTTCATCCCAGTTTAATTTCCCATGAGCCTTTACCTTTAGTATGGCCATATGTCCAAGTTCTTCCCACGAGGTCTGGGGTGCACTGGTCAATGAGACATGGGGATTGCTTAGTCCTCGTGTCGGTATAGGTGTTCCGCCTCTTGTGGCAGGAGGGCCAAGACCATGCTATTACCCTTTGCATCACAAAATAGATGGGTCAGGATAAGTGTTATTCGTTTGAGTTGTAATAACTCGTTCTCATATTGAGGATCTGGTCCTGGTGTGAGTTTGTACCACAGAGTGCAGTGAGGGGAGGCCCAAACCTGTAAATCTTGGAAAATGTCGGAGGTCTGGTCCAAGTCGGTGCTATACCAGTAATGTGAGGAGGGTAATCTCCCCTCAGGAAGAGGCAGAAGAGTGGATGGGTTGAGGGTATAATATTGATGCAGAGAGATAATATCAGGTAGTAGCAGGGAGCACTGAAAGCGGAGGTGGCGGGCGGCAGAAAGTTGTCTTGATTGTACTGGATTCAGAATAGCAGCAATATCATGGGGGGCAAGGACGACAAGTTGGTGTCTGAGAACCAGGTTGCTCGTCTTCTCAATCAGTGCTTGTGCTGCAAAAACGGCGCAGAGACATGAGGGTCCTCCTCTTCCTAATTGGCAGGAAGAGTTTGCAATGGGACGTTGTTGGGGGCGCTTGGGTGAGGACCCAGTGGCGTGTCCTGATCTTTCAGATACAAACAAACGGAAAGGCTTCTGATAGTGTGGGAGTCCTATTGCTGGGGCAGAGGAGATGGCATCCTGGAGGGCATAAAAACTGGAGAGTGCTTCTGCTCCAAGGAAAAAGGGCTTGGTTTTTAGAGTATCGTAGAGGGGTTGCATGAGGAGAGAGACCTCCAGGATCCATGCACTGCAGTAGGAAATCAGGCCTAAAAAGTTGTGGAAAGGTTTGTGTGCTGTGGGTGGGGTGATGGCCATTATCAAATTTATCCGGTCCTGGGTGAGGTGACGAGTTCCATGTGAGAGACAGTGACCCAGGAAAACCACGGAGGTTAAGCACCACTGAAGTTTCTGCTTGGACGCTTTACACCCTTGTTCGGCGAGGAAAAATAGGAGGTCCTCGGAGGTCCGTTCAGCAGTGGGAACGTCATCTGCACATAGGAGAAGGTCATCTACATATTGGAGTAGGGTTACATTGGTGTGTGTCTTTTGCAAGGGGTGTCTAAGATGGACGCCATTGCTTTCGCAAGTTTGCTAGGAGAATTCTGTGCTCCTTGAGACATGACTGTACATGTGTACTGCTGGCGCTCATGAGTAAAAGCAAAGAGGTATTGACACAAGGGGTCTAGGGGTACACTGAAGAATGTGTTAGCTAAATCCACTACAGTGAAATACTTGGAGGTAGGAGGAACTCCAGACAAGAGTGTGTGTGGATTAGGCATGATGGGGTGTCCAGGATGGTGGCTTCATTTACGGCACGGAGGTCCTGCACCATTCTGTATTTCTCTGGTTCCCCCTTGGCAGTTTTCTTATTCACAGTGAACAGTGATGTATTGCAGGGAGATTTGCAGGGAATGAGGGCGCCATTGGCGACCAAACTTTTAATCTGCTGGGAGATGGCAAGGGCCTGTGCGTGCTTGAGAGGATATTGTGGTTTGCGGGGAAGGCTGGCCCCAGGGATGAGGGTGACTAGAACCGGGGGGACCTGGAAGTGTCCTATGTCTTCAGGGCCCACTGACCATAATTTGGGGGGTATCCAGTGCAAAGGTTATAGAGGCTTGTAAGCGGGAGAGGACATCTGCACCCAATAGGTTTAGGGGACAGGTTGTAGAAACCACAAAATGAGCCAAAAGGTCCGGAAAGGTTCATATGTTTAAGGGTCGGGTCAGTGGGCTTTCTCGGGGGTTCGTCGACCCCCACACAAGATACATCGATGTCTGATAGGGAAGAATAGTCGGGCAGATCCTTTTTTCTAATTACGCTTCTGGCTGCGCCTGTGTCTACCAAAAAGGTGGTTGGATGGCCATCTATGGGTAGGACTATTGTAGCTAGAGGCCCTCCCACATTCCGTAAGGATGCTGCCATAACAGAGGAGGGTAACACAGGTTCACCAGGCTCCTAGTGTGGGGAATCTGGGTGGGTTGGGTCAGTATTCCCAGTGGAAGATTCATTCTGGTCGGGGTTCTCAGGGTTAATAGGTCTCATGTTCCATGATCGGGAAGCCCTTGGGGCGCTGCATTCCCTTTTGAAGTGTCCTACTTTCCCACAATTAAAACACTGTTTGGGTTGGGGGGCGGGTTGGGCCTGATTAGTCATCAGGGGAGCTGGTTTCTTTGGAGTCTGGGAGGATTCAAGACCCTTTGCAGCTAGCAAAAGGGTATCAAGAGTTTGCACCCTGTATTCTGGTCGGGCTAAGACCAGACCTTTCTAGGGGCTCCTTGAGGCCGGATACAAAGGCGGCCAACAACATTTCCGTGTGTACTTTATTGGACATGCTAAACCCCAGGTCCGCGTAGGCTTGGGATAATCTAGTATGGATCTTCTCGACTGACTCAGCCTTGTCTTGTGTGACATCCTGGATGCTAGTGGCTTGGTCAGCTAATCTATCTTTGCCCCAGTCTCTGAGTTGCTCGCAGAATTCTATGCCTGAACTGTAGTCATTATCGGTAACTAAAAGGGCACTTGCAGAGACCTTTTTCCATGATGGGCCAGTAAGTATCTCCTGCCTTTATTTCGCAGAGGCTAACCAGATCCCGCCATGCGGTTGCATACGTTTTTTGGATCTGTGACACTCGACAGAAAAAAGGCATGGGCTGCCTCTCGGAATTGGGGAGGGTTGTCACCAGGGAAGACGCCTGCAATGGGATAAAGATAACATACATTAGGGGGGCCCCCCTCATTAGAAACAAGGTGTGTGGGTTTCCGGGGTCAGGGTGCGGCTGGATATCCCCTGTCTGGCTTCCCCCGTCCAGGGGGAGTTGATAACTGTGCATACTAGGGGCATTGGGTGAGGAAAGGACTGTGGGCTCTGCAGCGTTATACTGGAGGGGTCGGCTGGGAGTTGGCAGGATTTGGACCCCACCCTGTGGTGTCAATTCAGGGGCTACATCACCTATGGACGTCAAGGGGCCTCCTGTAAGGGCGGCAGAAGGGGAGTTGGTGAGTAAAATTACCCATCGGTAGGACGGGATACAGGCCTGCAGGCTTAACTGGGGCAGATGGCGAAGTAACTATCATCACGGGTAATAGGGGAGTGGTCTGGGAGGTGGGTGTGACATCCATTTCTCTGTGCCAGGCACCATAATAGGGTGGTGGCTGATAAAATTTGCCATTGTGGTACACATATATCTTCTGTACCCCCATCTCTAATCCCGCTTCCATCCATCCCTCCTGGTGTATCCCTTTAGCTACTCCGAACCAGGCTTCGGCTGTCGACATTAACTTGTGGTCCTGCAACAACCCTTTCTTCTCTATTAGCAACCGGCGCCAGTCCTCCGGTTGTAGTCTGCCTCCAGCCAATATTTTTATCCTGCATACCTTTACCACCTTTTTTTACTGCCTCCTCCCCCTCTCTTTCTCTTCGAGGGGTATCACAGATATTTAGATACAGACAGGAGAATCGGAACGTCTACTGTGCTCATCTGCCAGGAAGGTTGCCTTGGGTGCGCTTTCCCAAAACATAGAATAGTCACTGGGTCTGTCCACCCTCGGTGGTTGCAGACTAATTTGGGTCGAGAAGTGCGTGACCAAGTACTTCCCTCAACAGAAGAGACAGAGAGAATACAGCAAAACACAAACCTAAACTAGTTGACACATAACACAAATATTCTGAATGCTCTATTCTAACCGAAAAACCGACTCGGAATAACTATACCTTTGCAAAATCTTATCGCTTTTGCTCTTTTCCTGATGCCCTCTATGAGATCATGTGCTTTACCGCTCTACGGACCTCTATAGAAGTTTAACCACGTCACCTTTATTGCCTCCAGAGGTTGTTTCCCTTCATCTATTAGTTCCCCTAGACCACATTCATTCCCAGGAGGGTTTTCTTTAACACGGGACTCTGGGCAAGTTATTTACCTGTCTTTGGTGCCCTCCGACAGCCGACACAGATACAGAGGCAGGCTGGTCACAGGGACAGGATATATAGGCAAGATACTAATGCAATCATTACCGTATATCAGAGGTAATCAGTCTCCTCTCCGTCCTTGGCTGTCCGCCTCGGAGTCCTCTCGTCGGCTGTCTGTTTGGTCACAACCCAGTGCCCCACGTTGGGCGCCAATTGTTCCGGACCAGACTAAGTGTCTGAGTATATGCCCCTGTCCAGATTTGTAAGTAGAGGTGCGTGCACGCCGAAGAATCAAGCTGACACTATGTTCAGACAAGTGAAGCTTCCAACTCTTTCCCTTTCTGTGTCTTTCCTCTACCATCCCCTTGGCAGATCAACTCCCAATTAATGACTACTTTGCTGAATGCCTCTAATATTTCCATATTCATTTTGAGACTTCCATATTCCCATTGACAACCCAACTTCCTCCTCCAAACTTATCATTTTGATCCTCTCTGTTAGGTTCTTACAGATGTTCTCCTCTGGTACATACTGAAACATAATTTCATTTGAACTTGCTTTCAATAATGTTTCTCTATTATTAAACCTTGGCTTTCCTCATTACCTTCTGCCCCACTGCATTAGCATGCCTAGTGCATGTCCCCCGCTGCTAAACTCCCACTAATACACACACTCTTTTGCTTTGATTCTCAACACATTTTCACTTTCACCTTTCTTCCTTAACATGGCTAACCTATCTTCTTTGAATGTTCCTCTGCATAATACATGTACACATTAGCACAAATCCTTTCATATTATCAATGTACACTGCTTTCCACTCATTAGACCACCATAATGACAGTTTCAGAAAGCCTGCTATCTCCAAAGGTACTTTCACACAAATCTAATCTAAGATATTACTCACTCAAGCAACATTCCTACATATACAAATAAATACTTTGTGCTCAAAATATTTCCAGATAAACTTGCTTCTGATGAGTTAATAGTGAGGTAGGGGGACAAAGTGGATATGAGAGAGAACTTATATCAACTTTGTCCACCAACCTCACTATTAACAGACTTTGTTGCCTTCTATTACCTCTTCCCCCAAATGACTTCCTAGCTCAAGACTTTACCAGCCGCTTTAAGAAAAAAAGATGCTAAATCACACAGTATTTTCCATTACATGTTACATGACTTCTCTACCGGGGATAAATTATTGACAAATAAAAACATAAATTTCACCTCTCTTAAAGAAATGTTTCTGTGATCAAGTCGTAATCTGTATTTATTGTCTTGTTCCATTTCTCATTTAAGAGTACAAAGTATTGGAGTGTTTAGTTTATAAAATGGTCCAGCACCCTCCTTGATCAAAATTTGACTTCAGTATTCAGCATTTTACTGAAGTTGAATTCCACAAAGTATATCAGAAACCCTTTTCAGTTCAGTTACTAACTTCTTCAACTTGTTCAATCCTTTCAGTCTGCTGTCACAAAATGCCTAACTGATGTCTCTTCCTGATTTGCTTCCCACCAGATAAACAAATGAAAGACTATTGTTTCCACTCCATTCACTGTTGTGAACTATAACTCCAAATCCTATGTTTACACCCTTAAGGTTTTATTACTGTCTGTCTTCTTTTTTATCACCCACATGAAAACTTTTGCTAATTCTTGACCCACTCACCAGACGAATGACAGCGCTTTTGTCCCTTCCTAATGCAAGTCACTGCAGAAACACTAATTACTTTTGACTGCAAATCCTGTCCTAAGAAACCCACTCTCCCTCCAGTCTTTCACCACTACCATGCTTTCTGAATGTCTCTACCAGACGCATTCACCAGGTCCATCATCTCCTGATCCATTCTGCCAGCCTCTACACTTGGTGTGTATATAATCCAAAATCAAATTTAAAATCCTGATCCTTACATTCAAAGTCCTCAGTGATACCATGCCTCCCTACATTTTTACTTTCACTTACAGGATTTTTTCAATTCTACACCTGCTCACTGGAGCTCCCTTCAACAAGTCATTCAACACAGTTTCTATAGCTTTAAATTCACTATGAAAACCTCACTCACAGAATTGTAACCCTAGCTCCTGAAAAATCACTACAAATACTCTCAATAAGACCAACTCTTCTGGCTGATTCACAAATCTCCCTAATGATTTTTCCAAATTATACCCCAAGCTTTTTTGTTATTAAAACCCTCTCAACCTTTTAGGCTATAAGCTGTCTCAAGAGTAAGACCTTAAAGGGCTAGGTAATTCAGCACAACTTGGAGCACTCAACTGTAAAGTTCTCCTAAAACATGTTGAAAAACTTTTCGAATTATTGAAATATGTGCCTTTTTCACACAAAAAAAATCATAAATGAAGTGTCTGTTTGCATGAATCACTGGCAGTGCCCCCAGACATACTCACGGCAACAGCTCCATGCAGAGAGTATAAGCAGAGAAAGAGTTAACCCTTCCCAAATGCATCTGTGCAGATAAAGGACTGCTGGAATTAACTAAAAATGACAGCAGAGGATTAACATGTCCTGCTGCATTCCTGAAGTTCAGTGAAGGACTATAAATTTTTGATTTCACAGGAGCCTTCACCGATTGGTGTCGGCAAATGTTGTTAATCATGGAACACTCAGGAGTGTGTTTGTAAGCAGACCTTAGATGGTTAGCTGTTATTTTAATAAAATAAAAAAATAAAAAACAATAGATAATTTTAACACAGAGTCTTATTGTCATGATCCCACTGACCACCAGTCCTTGGGACTAATATGATCCGCCCAGGATGATTAGGATTTTGAGGATGGTTATAACCCTGGCTGCTTAAAGACTCCTATAAGGATTGCCTCCTGTGAATATGTGATTGTGGGATTGGGCTAAGTCTGTTTTATAGTTATTTGATGTTAAATTAAGTTGATTACCACATGTATGTTAATTACTGCATGTCATTGTAACAATCTGCTATTCTTATAGGGCTTGGGCAGGCTTAGTAGAGTCAACTGTACCCCGCAGTATCGTTTGAGTTTGTTTGGAATCCCCTCTGTAAGTCAACAGGCCCTTATCCAAACACTTCCCAGTGACCTCTGCCTTTTTTCAGGAGCAGGAATACAGCTAGAAAATAACTCAAGGAAGCACACCATACACTATGTATTTCCAGGAGTAACTGAAACTTTATTCATCCTTCGGACACATTTTCCCCAAAAGCAATAAAAGAAACACATGCCCCTCTTCCCACCGTTACTACGGTTACCAACTTCCTCTTCGGCAGGCTATTACTAATACTTCTTCCGCCTGCCCATCTACCTGACTCAGCACAGCTCCAAGTCCATAAGTGGAAGCATCTGTGTCAATGATAAAGGGTCAGGGGTAGCCAAGACTTGAGAAGATGTCAGAGCTTGTTAGAGGGCATCGAAGGCAGCTTCACAGACTGGGGTCCACACCACCTCCTTCAGGTGTCACTTCTTGGTGAGGTCAGTCAGCAGCTTTGCCAGGGCACTGTAATGAGGAACACATTTTCTGTTCAGTTCCCTGGAAAGCTCTCACCTGTTTTTTTAGTCTTGGGTGTGAGCCAGGCATTTCTCATCCCAAAGGGCATTACCAGAAACTGGTATAAACCAAATGGAGTAACAAATGCTGACTTGTCCCTGGCAGGCTCTGCAAGGGGAATCTGTCAGTAGCCCTTTGACAGATCTAGAGTAGTTACTTAAGTAGCAGCCCCCAACCGGTCTAACAACTGGTCCATACAAAGAATGGGGTAAGCGGCAGTTCTGGTTTTGTCATTGAGCTTACGATAATCCACACAGTACCTAGCTGTGCCATCTTTCTTGGGGCCTAACACTATAGGGGGTGCCCAAGGGCTCCTAGAGGGCTGGATAACTTTGAGCCGCAGCTTTTCATCTAATTCTCTACGGATGCTGGCTCTTACTGACTCTGGAACCCTGTAAGGGGGTTGCTTAAGTGGAGGGCAATACACAGTCAGTACCTCGTGGCTAGTGAAGGAAGTATGGCCCGGAAGATGGGAAAATAAATAGGGGAAGATATCCAGCTCAGTATTCAGTGCTTCTTGCTGGGCCTGGGTCAGATTATGGGACAATTTAACAAACTCAGCCTGGGATGAATACTGTGCTGGTTCCAACAGGTCGGGCAGTAACCCTTCCTCTGAATCAATGCCAGTGAGCTGGCAGATGGCACAAATTGCTTGTGGTATGCGCTGATACCCTTTCAATCTATTGATATCAGCCACTTTAGTGACTCTACTGGGCCCATCAAGGGCTACCACATAGGTGGTGGGGCTGACCTTATGGACAATCTTGTAAGGCCCTTCCCAGGAAGCCCGGAGCTTATCCAGGGGGTGGGGGACCAGCATTAGCACCTCCTGATCCTCCTCTAGGTCTCTCTCCTGGGTCCCCTGGTCATAAACCTTTTTCTGATGCTTTTGGGTGCTCATGATATTCTCCCTGACCCGTCCAATGAGGTTGGCCATCTGCTCTTTAAAGGCAAGAACATAGGGGACTACTGGCATGGTTTCCTGCCTCTGCTCCCCTTCCCAAGTTTCTCTAATAAGGTCCAGTGGCCCTTTCAAAGCCGCCAATACAGGAGTTCAAAAGGGAAATTCCCTGTGGATTCCTGTGGAACCTCACGGTAGGCAAAGAGAAGGTAGGGTAACAGTTTCTCCCAATGCTTTTGCTGATCTGTGAAGGTCCTGAGCATACGTTTTAGGGTGCCATTGAAGCGCTCACATAAGCCATTGGTCTGCAGTATCCGGTTGTTTATTCTTCACCCACTACTGCATGGTCTCTGGGCAAATATGAAAAAATTGCTCCATCATGATTACCTGTATAGAATCCTCCAAGATACAAACCTCCTTAGCCTTCCACCAGTTCTCTAGGGCAGTCCTGATCCTCCAGACCATCTCAGTGTGGGTGTCCCATTTCCTCCTGATCACACTATGGAACAGGGTTTGGTATTTCCCAGCAGTGAGAGCATACATAAGACACAAAGCAACTCGGACCTCGCTGTAGTCATGGGCCAGTTCTCTAGGAATAGCCTGGTAAGCTCGGCTAGCTCTACCACTGAGCTTACTGATCAGAATGTTTACCCGTTCTGCCAATGGTACCTCTTGTAGCTCACAATGCCTTTCAAAATCCTTCAGGTACTCATCCAGGTCATCTTGGTCATCCACAAAGGGCCGGATGCTGCTGTATGCCAGCTTAATGTTGGCTGGCAAACCCTCTTTAGCACTCCTGGAGTAGGAGCCAGCTGGAGATGGACAGTAGCCCTCTGGATGCCCCTGCTCAGCATGTACCTCCTGGGCAATCAACCTCCTCATCTCATTTAGTTCATTGAAGGAGGGTGTAGTTGACAGGACCTCGTCTGACTCATGGGGCATCTGTGCGGGTAGCCTGCATTGTTGGCCACCTTCCCCACTCCTCCGGGTAACCTCCTCCAGCACATGAAAATCATAAATGGGTAGATTGTAGTAACTGGCCATGGTAGCTATCTCTTGGCTAATAGAAGGGATTTCCCATCACTGTCACCAAATGTAACAATCTGCTATTCTTATGGGGCTTGGGCAGGCTTAGTAGAGTTGACTGTACCCCACAGTATTGTTTGAGTTTGTTTGGAATCCCCTCTGTAAGTCAACAGCACCTTCCCAGTGACCTCTGCCTTTTTTCAGTAGCAGGAATACAGCTAGAAAATAAATCAAGGAAGCACACCATACCCTATGTATTTCCAGGAGCAACTGAAACTTTATTCACCCTTCAGACACATTTTTCCCTAAAAGCAATAAAAGAAACACATGCCCCTCTTCCCACCGTTACTATGGTTACCAACCCCTTCTTCGGCAGGCCAGGTGGTCCTATTGCTAAGACTTGTTTGATCTTTCCATTTGCTTCCCCAGATCACAGGATCTAGTCTCGTATCTCAGTTTTACAACTTTCTTTGCTAACAAAACATTCTAAGGGAGGTCCTGGTTCCAATATCTCTTGTTTCCTCTGGGGTCATATCCACATAATGGAACTTAACTATTTGTCTCCTATGTGACTCCTTAACTTTATATTATATAAGCAAGATGTCATCATAGTCACGGTAAGCCCAAAATAGTCAGGAAATAGTGCAAAATCCAGGGCTACAATGACAGTTATGCTATGCTGTGTTATGTTATGTTATGTTATGTTGATTACTGTATGTTTAATTGTGTCCAGTGTATAAGGAGTTTGAATGTTATGAGGTAGCCAGTAACTAAGGTATATAATGAGTTAGTCATCCCTAAGTCCTGCATGTCGGCACTTTGCAAGGCTCGTAGTCCAATGAGCGCCTTTGCAAGTCACCGAGAGCACCTTATTATTCATGCATTATTCATAAAATAATGGCAGTGTAAAATATGAGATGTTCTTTTTTTTTTTTTTGTAGTAAGTAATTAATAAATGAATATACCTTACTATAATTAATGAAAAAATTAATATACGTTACCTATTTGTACTTAATATGCAGCAATCAATATCCTGAAGAGCTAACAATCTTTTTGATGTATGTTTTAAAATGTACAGGGAGACTGTTGATCATCTGAAGAGAAAGTGTCAGCAATTTTCTAAGTGTATATAGGCTGTGTGCGCAAGGGCAAATTATTTGTTTAGGCGGGTGAACCACCATTTCAAAAGGGTAATGTGCAAGTTAGTGTGGTGAAATGGCGGCGATAGTGTATGTCTTATGCGGTTCGCAAGTATTTTCCGTCCTTCATAATAGTATGGCAGTGTTTTGCGCGCTTCAGGGTTGTGTAGCGTAGTTTTCATTTTTTTCAGTCGACATTTTTTTTCATGCTTAGCCAATTTTTTAGTGCCGGAACTCACCAAATTCGGCTTAAATTTGTGTATTACCTCACTCCCAGACATCCTGGCTGTTCCCCATGCTGTGTGTGAGTGGCTTTTTGCAACCTTGGGGGGGGGGGTTTCTAAGTGCCGCGGCTCATAGTTTTTTTTTCTAAGTGCTGCATCCCTCAACTGGGCTTGTAGCCTAAGTCCCGCTTGCTTCAATGCCTCAATTGCTCGCCTCTCTTCGCGAGGCTCGCAGGAGCGCCTTTGGCGCTCATTTTGGCTAAGTCCCACGTTTTTCAATGTCTCAATGCTCGCCTCACAGGCAATGAGCCCCAAAGGCGCTCATCGCCTAAGTGCTGCGAGTTTCAATGCCTCAACTGCTCGCCTCACTATGCGAGGCTCACAGGCAATGAACGCCTTCGGCGCTCATTGCCTAAGTCGTGCATTGTCGGAAGACTTCTGTGCCTCAATGTCTCGCCACGCTACCCGAGGCTCGCAAACGTGACGGCGAATCGCAGTTTGACAATTATAATATGTGATGGAACAACATATTTGGAAGATATATATGTATAAGGATCCATAGTGAAGATAGGATTAATATATATATGGAAAAATATATCTGGAAGATACTGTATATGTGTCAGAGAAAATGTCTGCTCTGATACTGTACAATTATTGAAGTGTGTATATGGTGCTAATCAAAGAGGAGGAAACCACAGTGTGTGTATGCTCCTGATAAAAGGGTAAACCTATATGTATATGTCAAAATTCCTAGAGAAGATATTAATGAAGTGGATGTTATGATGCCTTGCAGATGAAACCTTGTCAATAGTACATTATACAAAATTCAGAAGACACACAAACTGTTACAGAATGTTATCAGTTCAAGTTTAAACATACATCTATTAGACCTGTTATGAAGTTTCCACAGCAATAAAAGCAGGTTCTGATTTTTATAATGCATTTTTAAATGTTGCATAAAGAGTAAGGGCATTTTAGAGACATCAGTTGTCTAGGTGAAGGGATCAAAAGAACCCGGTGTATCTGCTGGGTAGGTTTGGACAATACGGCCTTATCAAGCCCAACTGAAGCAAGCAGATTGCCACACGTATGCTCTTTCACACCATGAAAAGTACTTATAGTGAGGTCAATGGCCCTTTTAACTCCTCCAGTGTCACTGTATATATTTGTGTTATGCTTGTTTTTTTATGTGTGAATATGTTTTCAGATCACTGTATGATATATTGCATTATAATCAATAATAATATTGATAATAGTTCTACTATTACTCTATCTCTTCTACTATATTATTATTTATTATTATTACAGTTTTTTGTAAAAACATATTCCAATATATTCCGTAACACTGTAAAGGGGTTAAATATAAAGGGGGGGAAAAATACAATATTAAACACATTGCAGAAAGTAGAGGGCCCTGTCTTTAGTTTAAAATCTGGCATACATGAGTTGCTTTTTTTCAAAGCACCTTATACGATTGAAAACTAACAAATTTACATATAAATCTATAGACATACATCTAACTTTTTATACTTCTGCCTTCTTGTTTTTGTATTACTTTTCCTTTCACAGCCTATTCAAAATGTGGATGGTTGATCTTCCACTCTCTTCTAAATTCCATCTGTTCCCCTGCTGAAATACCTTAGTTGGCTTACAATTATGTCCTGCATGGCTTGCAAATGTCTCCTCTCCTCATTCAAGCCTGTTGACTCTTCTGTTCATCCTTCTGCATCACTTGTTTACAGTATCTAAAAGCCTCATGAAGCTACCAGAAGTTAAGTTATTAGTGCCAGAATCTTGCGAGCTCTTTCATTTATTATTGGCAAAACTGCCATAGTAACAGTGAATACATTCAGTCAGTTACTAAGCATATTATGGAGATTACTGTGCAAATGTATTATTTTTATACTAACTACATGCTGCATTTCAGAACATCAAATTATGTGCATGCTATATGGAGTCTTCTGAATACTTATTAAATATTGGTACAATAATTAGTGCTTGGAAATATCTTCTCTGTAATAGCAAAAGAAAGCTAAAACCTGTGTGAGATGTAGTTATAATCCTGTATAACAGGGTGTTATACTGTTCATCCTTAGTTGTTGTAACAAGGAGAGGAGAGCAGAGGAGATATGGCTGCCATTTGGGTGAAGGACCACTAATTTGGTGTTTGCATGGACATTTTTTATCTGCAATGGCACAAGAGAGCTAAAACCTGTTTGAGGTGTCCCTGAGAAATGAATAGCCTGTAGAACAAGGTATTATACTATTGCTCGTCCTAACGTGGGCATCTGGGCATTTGATCTCAGGTGATAATCTTCTAACATAAACCCAGTTCGGTAGGAGTGTATAAGCCACCTGCTAATGAGAGGCACTTTAATAAAACTGATTCTACAGATGAGGCACAAGCTGAGAAGGTGGGGAGAGGCTGGAATATTAAAGGGGTATAGCTTCAATGTGTAATCAGTTCTCAGCACTTAGCGAACATCACAGCTCAGCTCGTGTCTGTGAAATTGTTCCTATAGAAACAGCCTTGAGACTGAAATTACTTTTGTGTGGAGGAGGCTTTTTTCTCATGTTAATTTCCATTCTGCTTTTTTCCCTCTTGGCTGCAGAACAACTCATTAGATTCTGTTTGTTAGAGTCTGAAGTTATAATCATTTTCTCTGTAAATAGCTGACTGTGATTTCATTGTCTCCATTAATATGTTTATGTCCCTTGTAATCACGGAAACAGCAATATACCTTTTCCCAACCAAAAAGATGTTTTATTTCCAACTCAATCCGTTGGGCCTGCATGAACATCCTGGTCTGTAGGTATTTACCAGCTTTAGATTGTGAATTGTAACATTCCAGAACCCTACTTGTTTTACTGTATTATATTATTGTGCAGTTTGTTTCAGAATAAGTTGGCTCCTTATGGATAAAATATATAATTATAAATACAGTTCAGCACAAGCAGTATAAAGGGCCTGCTCAGCACACATTAATGTGTGTTAAACAGCAGAATATTATTATTTTTTCCAGCTGAAAAAGGTTCAGTTGTTCATGTTCTTATAAATAAATACAGTTTTACTATATACTATATGAATATGTCTGTCACTTATAGCAGGTATTGGAAAGTGAATCAATGAAGGTGTAAGGGTAATCCCAACAAAAGTACATATGGATCTTCCAGAGACTCTGTCTTTTTAATTGACCTGTACATAATCTATAATATATTTTTGTTTCAGCACCCCCATTATACCATCTACTATAATATATAACACCTCTACAGCCTTATTAAATTGCTATTCGGTAAATTTAAAAGGGCTCTATTTAAGCACACAGCATATTTTCTTTACAGAAGTTTTTAGTTAGTGAAGACCTTGCTTTTGGATAGAAGCGCACTAACTAAAAGCTTCTGTAAAAAAATTGTGCTGTGTGCTTAAATAGAGCCCTTTTAAATTTACTGAATCGCAATTTAATAAGGCTGCTACTACTTATGATCCTCTTTTTTAGAATGACTCATCACCTTTAGTCTTCCAATGTCCCAACCCGTCCTACTCCTTAGACCTTCCTACTATTCAGGTAGTTTCTTGGTGATAATATTCACTGGTCTCCTATACTCTTCCTTTCTATCACTACATCTGCTCACATTTGTTGTTGCTTCTCCTGACTCCTGACATAATCTGCCCTTTTCTAAATCCCATACTTTAGCAACATTTTCTTTGCCCCTGTGTTAAGATCAGTGACTTATTTCCAGCCACAGACTATTTGCTCTCTCTGATTGTTCTAAAAACCATCCAAGTTATCTTAAAAGACTAAAAAGCACTTTTTTGTTCTCCTGGCAGGGTTATTCAAAACTGGATTCCTCCTAATCCCGATCCAAAAAGATCACCCTCCGTCTAATGGACGAAAAGACTATTTCACAAGCTAACGCAAGCCCAATTCCCCATTTCCCCCTTGTTGTGGCAGATTTTGTGTGTATAATGTGTTTGGGATGTATTTAATATACAGGCAACATAATACAAATTTAGAGGTAGTACACCTTTTAGACAGACTAGTCGCCACTTCCAGTATCCAACTGCAATACCCAGTTCATTCCCAATACAGAGATCTGGCCTGACTTTGAGTGGACGCCAACTCGGGTATTCTCGGTTTAGTCTCTATACACTTCTCATGGGGCTGGGGAGCTAATTGAGAAATTAAGCATAGTTAATAATTGAAACACCTTGTTTAATTAGACAAAGGTCAAGAGATGTCAAATACTTTGTAAGTTATCCACCACTTTGTGCGTGAACCTGTCAGTAAGCACGGACTCCCCATACACTCTATGTGAAGCCCATATTGTTTTGTTAAAGAATACTATTTACTCAAGGCACACATGCCCTAATCCCAGCAAGGGTGCTCTAGGACTAGGCTAAGCTCTGCATCACTCTCCTCACCTTATCTAGCCACCTCATCATGGTGACGCCTCTGCCGCTGGAGGTAACCCTGTAACCCCTTACCTGCTCCTATACGTAGAATTCCCACCAATCAGCACTCACTGAGCCTCTTGCTGTTTGGTTGAAGGCTGGCCAAAATTGTCAATCCCAGAAGTGCAGACCAGACCTGGCCCTGATTAATTGACTCAAGCTAGAAGGGGGGATTTCAAAATACCAAAAGTTGTCCAAGTTATGTTTGCCTATGGTAATTTACCATTGTCTATTGTGTGGAAAATGTATAAAAATGGAACCCAATAAATAAAGTATATTCTCTTCCTGGAACACATAGTAATAGTTTGTTTTATTTAGAGGGAAACCTTTTGTTGTTTTTATTGTCCTAAAATTCTGCAACTTTTCCAAAGAAGGGATTTGTAAGATCTGCAGGAAGTATTGGGTATAATTCCCCTTTTTACAGCCCATTGAAGAGCAGATCTTGACACCATTCTTTCCACAATTTCTGACTGCTCCATCCTTTATCTTAATCTTACAACAATTATATCCTTATCAGCATGATCCTGCTATTATTATTACTTTGCATATGTGTGTCTTCAGCTCTCTTAAAACTCCCCATATATGAGTAAAGTTCACCCCACTCCTGCCTTTCTTCTCTTTAAATAACCTACCTACCTACTAGGCCTTTTATTTCAACAAAATATTGCAATAATTTGTTAATCTCTCTTTAAATGACAGCAACTTTGCTTTTACCCATCTCTACTGCCAATTGTAGCTGTGTTGTCTACCTTCACCTTTGCATCACTAGTTGTACACTGAAAATGTTTTCGTCTACATGTTTTGTGTAAAATCCTCGCTCATTCCATCTACCAAAAATCATGATTCCTCCCCCTCTACATCCTTTACACTGTCTCCACAATTAACATGTCACTCTACATAAGTACCTTTTAGTCAGTAGTTTATAGTCCTTGATATCCAATCTACTATTAATACATCTACTTGCTTAATGGTCTGTTACCTACCCTCTCGTTCTACATAGAGTGTCCTCCATTCTGTTTAGAACAGCCTGGCTGATGGATCCTTCCCTGGATGAATGATCTCCCTTCTCATTCTCCTTGATTGTTTAAGTGTGTGGAGGAGAAACTAACTAAACCTAAGATGTCTCCATATTCCAACCTATTCTATCAACCCTTTTACCTGCTTTCTATCTACTCCTATAAAAAAACATTTTTCTGGTACCCTCATGTCTTCTATATCTACTCCTCAGTACCACCTATATCTCCTCTCCATGCACTCTTCACCAATATAATTACCAATATGTACAAATAACTCCCCCTCATGTTAGTAAAATGCAGAAATGTGGGGACAGCTTGAGTTCCATATTTAGAAGAGCTTTGGAACTTGAGGGTATGATTGAATGTGGGAGACATGAGGCCCATGGAGATGAATGGTGAACATCTATTAAGTCATCATGTCAACCATCTTCAGCCACTGTAAGTGGCTATGTTTAATAGGATTTATATATGAGGCAGATGGGCACAATAGGGTGTGTATGTTGAAGGTGTAGGTGATAAGGTTCTTTGAAAAGATGTGTTCTAAGTAAATGTTGAAGCTATGGAAACAATCTGACAGCTCGAGACAAATAATTCAAGGAGTAGGTGCAGCTAAAAAAAGGAGGAGAAGTGAGGAGAAAATAAGAGCATAGGAAAATATACTGTTCATAAGCAGGGCAAATGCAGGCTATTGGTGGAGTATTTGAAAGCAAGGGCAAATGTAAAAGAGTCTATTGTTTTTAAGGGCTCTATGTTTTAAAATTAGGATATTAAATATATTGTTTTAATGTGGGGAAGCAAATCTATTGCACTATCCATTAATCTTCAAGCAGCTTGTGTGTAGCAGCTGGTCTCCTCCAAGTCCCACACATAATTCCAAGTAACTAGTTTATTCAAATATCAGTTTAAATCAAAGTAACAAAACTATTATGAATAGACTACAATTCTAAGCTTTACGGATACATTACTGTGTTTTATCAGACATATAATTGCATGATTCATGGAGTATAATAAATAGCATTGGCTATACTGTATATGTGTAAAGACATAACTTTTTGGAATGGATGGATAAGTCAGCAAACAAAGTAAACAGATTATTCTGAACCTTCTTTTGGGTTTTGTTTCTTTTCAGTCTCTCTTAAGTTCTTTTAAGTATAGCTATTATTTTTAAAAGATACAATATTATCATGCATATAAAGGCTGTGGTTTCTCAAAACAGTAACTCAGCATTTCAGTTACTAGATATACGATTTGACTGTGGTAGAAAATAGTACATTTACATGCTTTGAAGAAGCATCCATGTTGCATTTTGCAAGGATCTAAAGTGACAATCTCCAGACTAATCTCTTTTTTTATTTTTTCTCCCATCTTATAGAACTTTCACAGAAGAGCATTTGGAATATTATGGAAGAGTCTTGGTCCCGACATGGGCAGTCCTAAAAAGCCACACACATTACAACTGTCAAAGCCAGATGCTGTCAATGACAATTATTCTCTACCAGAGAAGCGTTCACCAATCTCTTCCCGAATCTGGCAGGCAGAAGATCCAACACGCAAATCAGGGTTCACTGGGGAGGACCTTAGCATGAGAAACTTCTGTGTGAGTGTACATGGAGACAATGACCTCATGGAGAGTTTCAGTTTTGACACCGATGCAGACAGCTTTCTGGCAGCACGTAGGGGAGAATCTGTGGATACACTTGGCTCCCTTCATGTTCATGAAACATATGAAAATCCATTAAATCATGAAACTTTGAAAGCAGATTTAACAAAGACACACTCAAACAGTTCCCCAGCAGATAGCATTGACTCTGAGATCCATAAAACAACGCAAAAAGAAATTAAAGATATATTGGAATGTAAAGAAATATCTAAAAAAGATGATGCTAAACAGGATGAAATAACGTCAACCAGCTTCCAAGCTAGTGCTGACAAAGAAGTAACCCAAAAAGAGAGCTCTTGTGTACCTATGTCGCTTGACGGCAATATCACTAAGCCATCTGAGAATTATGCTGATACATTTGGTAAATCTTTCAATAATCTTAAAGAAAAATTGCATGTTGAATTAGAAATGGCAAAGGACAGAATTGCTTCACATAAGATTGATATTGATGATAAATATAATAAGCCCATTTCACCTGAATCCAGTAATTTAACCACAAAAGGTTTATCTGCCATGGAACCATTCATAAAAGAAACAAAAAGTCAAGAATCATTTACAAGCAGTGTGAAGTCAGACATAGATGTATCTGTGCATATGAGCAAAATCATCACTCCTTTGGGTGAAAATATTGTGTCCAATATTCCTATTTGTGAACCACAAACAAAGATCTCATTAGGAGAGCAGGTCAGCATCAAGAATGATGGAGATCTTTGTACAGAAGGACCCTCATCTCAGCTGATGCACCCCAATGAAGAAATCAGAACGCAGGGTGGATCCAAAGTGGAATATAGATCTATTGCAGTAAGCCCTATCATTCCACCAGAGGGTATCTCATCTTTTACTTTTCAAACAGGATTATCATCTTTTACAAATTTGTATAAAGGGGGGACAGTAGAAAAAGATACCAGCAGTAAAGAAGATATGTCTAAACCCTACTCATTTGAACTCAGCCCACCCAATCAAGATGGTGGGACACTGGTTCAATATAGATCTGTGGCAGTTAGTCCCATTATTCCCCCAAATGACTCTTCATCATTTACATTTCAGTCAGCAAACAACCCTAACAAACTAAAAGGCTCTGCTGAGGATCAAAGGACAGATATCAGAAGTACTGAAAACCTCCCAAAAACATATTCATTTGAACTAACTCCTCCCAATATGGATGTTGGGACTGAGACCAGAGTGGAGTGTAAATCTGTGGCAGTCAGTCCCATAATCCCACCGGATGGGTCTTCATTTACATTTCAAACATTAAAAAGTTCCTCCAGTGCATTGACTGGGGGACAAGAAACACGGAGTGTTGATTTACTACCCAAAACATACTCTTTCGAACTGACTCCTCCTAATCAGGATGTTGGGACTCAGGCTGACACTAGAGCAGAATGTGTTTCAGTTGCAGTTAGTCCAATCATCCCACCAGATGGATCTTCCTCTTCCTTCATATTTCATTCAGAGCAAAGACACCAGGATTTAACGCCTAAAAGCATTGCTGATAAAACAGGGGTTAAGGAATCTAACACCTTAAAAAATCAGAATCTAGAAGCTGACATGCAGGCTGATACTAGAGTAAAGTATATATCTGTGGCAGTCAGCCCCATAGTACCACCAGATGGATCTTCCTCGTTCACATTCTTGACAGAGAAGACAGCTCAGGGAGTTGATGTGAACCAGAAGAAAGATGGAAAAACTGTAGATACTCTCCCAAAGACGTACTCTTTTGAGCTCACCCCTCCAGATCAAGAGGATGGAGCTAAAAGTACAGTGGAATATAGATCTATTGCTGTGAGCCCCATAGTCCCCCCGGATGACTATTCTTTTACTTTCCAAACTGAAAAGAACAAAGAGGTGACTTCAACTGTAAAAGGATCCTCACAAGGAAATTTAGGGAAAAATGAAGGCACAGTTGATACATTACCCAAAACATATTCTTTTGAACTAACACCTCCCAGTCAGGATGTTGGCACACAAGCAGAAAATAAAGTTGAGTGTGTGTCAGTGGCTGTAAGTCCATTTGTGCTGTCGCCAGGACCTTCATCTTTTACATTTCAGGCAGAACAGAATCATCAGGAATCAGCTTCAAAAGTTCAAGACCAGACTATAAAACGGGATCCCTGCAGTACAAGTGTCCCTCCACAGACTTGCTCACTTGAGCTAAAGCCTCAGAATCAAGATGTTGGAACCCAGGCTGATATCAGAGAACATAGTATATCAGTAGCTGTCAGTCCCATGATACCAGCAGAAGGATCATGCTCTTTCACATTCCATACACAAGGCCTTCCAAATTCAGTATGTCCGCATATGCTTGAGAAACCATCTATGAAGGATGCAGAGCTGCAGGTTTCCTTTCCAGTTGAGACTAGGTCTATTGCAACTGACCCTATGACACCTAAAGGTAAATCCCCTAAAGCTTCTTATCCAGAGGTTCGTGTAAAAGGAACCAAAGGGGATCCTCCAGAACCAGTGAGAGAAGTCAGTTGGGATGAGAAAGGGATGACATGGGAAGTATATGGGGCATCCATGGAAGTAGAGGTTCTGGGTATGGCTATACAAAAGCACTTGGAAAAGCAGATTGAGGAACATGGGAGACAGAAAGTTATGACACCACAAAACACTAGAGGTAGCTCTGTGCGAAGTGCACCAGTGAAGGGTGAAGGCAAACGACAGCCTAGTGCTTTCCGCTCATTTTTCCGTGTTCGGCGACCCCACTGCTGTTCACGGGCTGGACAAACAATAGAGTGATATGAGAAAAAAAGCCATTTTTTGAGCAGTTGAAAGAAATGTAGAAATGTGTGTTTTGTTTTCCCGATAAAGCCTTAGTTGGCTGAGGAAGGTGAAGAAAAGGAGCCTAATAGACGGTTTTAATCAAAACACCCTTTCTGAAATTACAACTAGAACGTGATTATTTCAGAGCAGCAGAAGTGTCTTTACAAAAGTTACGAGACCGGGACATTTTTAAGTACAATATTGTAATACTGAGATTCACATAGGTCACTCGTCAACCATATTGCCAGTATTTTATTCTAAATTACAAAAAATTAAAAAGAATAATGAAGAATGTCAAGTCTGATGTCTCCGGTGGCAAGAAAGCTCTCATCTCTTCACCAGAAGCCAGATTTTGAAGGATCACTCTCTTTCGGAGGAATTTCTAAAATCAGCAAACACAACTAAGCTGCAATGTGCATATAATAAGTAGATGCTAAAAGTAATCTTTGTAAGTGAAAATGCATTTCAAACCTGTTTCATATATATGTTGTTTAAAAGTTGCTTGCATTTGATAACACTTTTTTTACAAGATCAGGATTGCATTTTTTATGTATTTCTGCTTTGATAAGGGAAAACATTGTGTTAAAATGTCCAGAGATGGTATTTCTACTTTGCGCTATTACTGCATTTCTTCATCCACCTATAGCTTGCTTATCAAACATAATATTAAGGAATTAAAGTATTTAACAATATGGATCTTGTATGGTCGTGTCATACACAGGTCCCACAATTCCTTATTAAGAAGCTTTTTAGGAGTGTCAAATAGTTACATTATAGTCAAATTAGTCTTTCTTGGAAAGCCCATTATTATTCTCAAATACGTTTTTATATTGAAAATGTACATTACATTCCAATATATAAATATATTGAACCTATTTACTCTCGGGTCAGGGGAAAAAAATGACCCAGACCATTCATTATATATCTGATTACAATTTAATTATGTTCCCGCTTTCTGACTGTAACAGGGATATTTAAAAGATTTACTCTATTAGATGAGCATTAAAGAGGCCTTACCATGTTCCCAGTATATTTTACATTATCTTTTACTTGTTAACATTTACAAATTAGTGCAACTCTTTCTTTTTTTTCACAGTTTTCTATTAAAATCCTCTTTTTGTTGCTGGTTGCATGAATCAGGCATCATATTTCTCTAAGAGTGGCATTTCACTTTATGAGATTATTCTTCTGTCCTTTGCTGTGGAGGTGAATTGTGTTGAGTATAGCATAGCAGAAAGCACATCAATCTCTAATTTCAAAATAGAGTGCAAAAGGTTATAAAAATCAACAAAAATACTCATATCAATCTTATTAGAAGGCAATGTTTATGTTGCTTTTGGGACACTTCAAAGCTTGTGATTTGTGAATGGTGTTCATATAATTGCATCCATGCACTAAAATTAGCAACCATGCATCATGTGGCCGTCAACACATTACCAGTTTTTAATGGTGGTCCAAGGAGACTGACATTGCTTGGGGTGTTGTAGGTTCATTAATGGACCATATTGTAGCATATTCTTTGCGAACAGAATAACAGATAAAGGCCTCCCATAGCAGATTCATATGAGAAAGGAAAGTCTGAGGAGAGCAATTATTATTTCTTTGTTTATAGCAAGCATGGTTGTTCTGATAGCCACATGGCTTATTAGTTACACTGTGCATTCCACTTCTGAATTTGCATTGACATTGGTAAATAAGCTGTAGGTTAATGCAGACATGCCTGGCTAAATAATAAGCCCCTAATTGTATTTATTTTCATGGGTTTCCTTTGATAGTGATTCCCTGAAAACAGCCACCACAGTCTTACGTCTCTGTGAAGCTTAGTAAATCAAGACATTAACCCAAGTTTAATAACATTTTAGCGCTCATACATTTTGGAGCTACCGTAATTCTTTTTTACATCAGATCCATGTATAGGGAGTAATTTCCATTTGTGTATAATGGAAATAAGAAAATATCAGCATAGTAAAAATGATAAAGCTTAACGGAGGCCCATCATTAGCTGTTTTGGTATCTGTTGAATGTAAATGAGGAATGCAAACAATTACAGGTATATGGAAGTTCCCTGTTTTTAACTTTTTTTTACCTAACACCACTTATATCAGAAACACACATTACATTGATTCTTTCTATACACCTACAGATTTATTTTGTTTAAAAACACATGGGTTTCCACACCCACTGAGCTACCTACATAGGCACTTAGGACTAACCAATAGAAAAACTGCATACAAATATGTTGTTTTTTTTTAACCCTATACTACCTTCAAGCCAACAGTAGCATAGTGCAGAAATTCAGAGCAGCACTACCTGAGCTGCTTTTTTTGTGGTGAGAACAAAAGACTACATATCCCATTATGCTTTGCTGCAGAGACTAAATCCCCAGACAGTGCAACAATGTTGTAGCTGCCTCTTATTAGCCACAACAAACTATGAATTGTATGCTAATTTAGCTTGGATTTTGTTTGGGGCATTCCTTTGCAAACTTTAGGGGAAGTTTATTATTGGAATGTGTTTCATGCAAAAATGTTTGCATACATTACTGATTCTCCTATATCATATGCATTTATAATGCATGACACTTCTATATACCTTTAATATCAGAATGCATCCTTGACGTTCTTTAGATATAAGTGCAAACAGATATGATTTAATTGTAACAGATAGACTTGAGATCCCACATAATTATTTTTTGTAAATGACTCCATTTTTGCTGGGGAAGTCTAACAATGAGTATATGCTTGAGTAACTGGGTTTACAGCCAAGCGGATTGTAGTCATTGTTGTTTTTTCATGATTTTTGTGTACAGCGAAGGTTTTGTGATAATATTTTCTATTGAGGTTTTTACAGATTGAGACATACAGTACTTTACTCTGGTAAATAAGACTGATTACTGTCAATATGTATGAATTGTAGTTTGCAAACAGGAGAAAGGAAGCAAGTTAGTAATAAAATGATTATGAATCCATGAAAAACTATGGGATTAAGATCTTAATACAGAGATAGATTTATGATAAAGTGCAGGGCTATAGATACCGAGAATGGTCCGGTAACAGAACATATATTTGTCAATAATATCACCATATTCCTTAAATGTTGCAAGAGCTGTAACGTAGATGTTGAAGCCAGTGGTGTATAATTCCTATGGGGAAAACTGAATATTAAGGCTTGATTCAATTGCAAGCCCCCAACTGGATTGTAGTAGGCCGTATGTCTGCGGGTGTTTTGCGGGCTCCAGTTCGCCCCCGAATCCGGAGCTATTCAATTGCTTAAGGCCGCAAGTTACTGTTCTCAAAGCCAAAACCATAAATCATGAACTGGTTCGTAGCAGTTCAGGGCAGGAACATGATCAATTAAGCAAGCCTGTAACCCTATTTAGAATCAGCCAATTGAGACATGTCATTATTACGGCAGTAAAACATGGACGTTACATGTCAATCAATTAGGTTCGGGGGTCCGATATGCGATCAGATTTGCAAATCCGCAAAATAAAGAATTATGAAAATGCATGCCAATACTGTTCTAGTCCATGTGAGTGGCCTGATATCTATTAACTTATTGATATCTGATATCGATTTAGCCCGGAAACTAAACATGAAAATACGTTTAATTTCCTGCTGATTTGTGAGCTTGAGACTGTTGTGCAATTAATTCTAATGTATTTCATCACTTTCCCCGTTATTTACAGTGCAGGATTGATTTTTTTATTTGCATTTACAGAGCTACGAGTAGGTGTTTAACCCCCTTGCAGGTCCTCTATAGAACTTGTTGGATTTTCTCCTTCTTTTGCCATTTACGGGCTTGGGGAAATTGATTAATAGAATAGCGATTTGCGATTTTAGCCATCGTAACTCTTGCAAAAGTGAAGGATCAAAGGCTTCGGGAGACTGTAAGTTATGGGTTTAACCATCGCAATTTTTTCAAGGCCATAACCCATAACCTGCTTGGAGCCTGCGAAAAGATGCCAATTGAATAGCAAATTAACTTGTGACCTCACTTCCGGGCTACCGGATGGAGCAAGAGCTCCATTGAATTAAGCTCTAAGTCTTTATTCAGCTACCTAGCAGATAATGCTATTAGTGCAGGTGAATGCAAGACTTAGTAGGCATTGTGGGGGTTATGAAGGGCCATAATAAAGCAAATTCAGGCACTGCAGATCCTTCTCGGCCTCCTTTTTATTCTCTGAACTTTGTTTCCTACTAATGTCTCATTCCATCATGAACCTTCGCCATAGGGTATGTGAGGGCCTGCTTTATATAAAACACTACACTACGCTATCACCTTCTGTAAAGAAAATGTATGTAGGAGAATTAGATATAGCATTCTGAGCCAAAAGTAGTAAATATTATGAAAGTTGCTGCACTGATATTGTAGCTCCTTGTTAATAAGGTTTCCAGTAACCTTGAGTGATGAAGTACGTCCATCACATAACCTTTGAACATCCATTTAATAGGATAATTTGTGATTTTTGTTATGGGAGTGTGGTAGTACAGATGCTACATCATTTTGTAAATATATTCTTGTGATCCTGTGAGAAATTTCGAAGAGCCAACCCTTTTACCTTAGTAGGGCGTTAAATGCTGTTCTTTCTTCTCATTTACTTTTTTTTTTTTTTTTTTAAGTGCAATTTTTGAACTGAGTTCTGCTTCTGCCTGGTGTTTCAGTAGAGGGTACTATGTTGCCTATACTGCATGCTTTATTTTGCAATTATGTAACTAAATTTAACTATGAAAATAAATATCAGAAACTCCCATGATGCTTTAATTTCAGTACTATATTTAACTAGTCATATTGATGAAGGCATGCCCATGCATCAATGTGTATGTAGCATGATTTTAAAGGTTTTTCCTGCAACATGATTGGTAAAGCTGTACAATTTGATCCATTATAATTAATTCTATGAAATCATTGGTACCTCAGGATATGTCTGTAGCATTAAAATGCTGATAATTCAAAAATTGCTGAGGGCACAAATACTGGGAATTAGAGGAAATGTATGGGATGTGAAGTTTTTCACATTAAGTGGATGTTGTAACATTTGTTGGATATTTTGTATAAGTAGTGTGGTGTAATAGCTCATGAGCTGAGCTCTAAAAGCACAGTAACATGTCATACAGCAGGGGTAGCCAATCATTTTTTACAAAATTTACAAAGATACAATGTATTTGTAAAAAATAAGTCAAAGCAATTGACCCCTCCTTTATACTGAAAAGGAGACACATGAATAGGATGCCATTTAACCAGTATTAATGATCTGGAAACTTCAGGATGGAATAATAATACAAAGGAGATGTTAAAATGTTCATATATGGAATTTCTACTTTATGCTATTACTGCATTTCTACAGTCCACCTATAGCTTTCTTATCAAGCAATACTCAGAATTTCAGTATTTCACAATATAGCAGAAAGGATGCAAAGGTCTGGATACAGATCCAGATTCACCCATTGACTACCCCTGCCATACAGCATTGGTCAGAGGAAGCTATGGCCCAGTACACTGACTGGTCATCTGGATGTGCTTGTGTCAGGAACAGTTTGTTCTGTACAGTGATGCAGTTATAGAATACTAGATATATCCAAGCTTTGCCATAGGGACTAAATTAATGCACTGTACATACTTATACATAAATTGGTAAAATCATTCAATTGATACATTTTTGTAAGCCTTTTTAACAACTCTTTAAGACAGGACAAGCTGTCTTGTATTGATATACCTTAGAACTTTCCTCGTCAGCATTGGCATCAAAGATAATTGCAATTAATAGGTTTATAAAACCAACCGTTTTGCTACCAGAGTAGCTGCAACTGCATTCTTAGACTCATTTACCCAGATCCAGATGATTGCAAGCATAATACAAGGAAACAACTTATACTACATTAAAACAATATTTTCTGCGAACAGGACAGCTAAAAACAATAAAATGAGCATTTCTATATTGAACATGTATGTGGATTCAGCTCTTTTGTATGTATGAAAGCATGATGATAGTTTAGCTTTACATTTTTAGCTGGTTTGGTTACAGTATTAGATAGATAGGGTTGCTCAAAACCAATGGTAGAGCTAGTGAATGGATCGCTGATGAAAAAAAATGTTTGGTGTCCCTTTGCATCTTATCTCTATACAGATATATAATCATGGTAGGTGCCCATGGAAGGTATATAAGGGTAAGGATGCCATGGAGGATAAATAAATAAATGATAAGCTTTCCTTTAACCCAAGCTGCTGCTTGTAGCAGGAGGCCCCTACCCTGCAGTAGCTTAGCCCATGATCAATACCAAAAGTCTGTATGGTATGGTATATTGAGAACCCAAGCCCAACACACCCAAAATACAGCTCCCTGAGCAGATTCAACATATGGTTCCGGAGAGCAGTGTTTTGCTTGATGCGTTTTTTTACATAGACTCTTACTCAATAATTATATTTATTTGTTTGCATTTTGTATTCGTTTTGACTTTTTCAATTCCTCCATCAGGGGTTTTAAATAGTGCAATTTGGATTTAAGTTTGAGAATATTGTTTGAGGTTGCAATATCACCAAATCAGTCAGCTTTTGGTGATTTTGAGATATGAGGAGATTAACTACAGCCTTATTAAATTGCGATTCGGCAAATTTAAAAGGGCTCTATTTAAACACACAGCATATATTTTTACAGAAGTTTTTAGTTAGTGAACTTCTATCCATAAGTAAGGTGTTCACTAACTAAAAACTTCTGTAAAAAAATATATGCTATGTGCTTAAACAGTGCCATTTTAAATTGGCTAAATCGCAATTTAATAAGGCTGCTAATGTTCAAAGTTGTAGCATAGCCTTTTTATGGAGAATGTGTTTACATTCACTAAGCCAGTGGCACCCAAAAGGTAGATCTCCTTCTATCAGCAGATGTCCAAGATCTGACTGAATGCAATTTGCAGGAGATGTATATTTCACTGTGCAAAAAGAAAATCATTTCCACTGGTTGTGGTGCTTTTAATGTTTGTGTAAGAGAGAAGTGGGAACCAGACCAGCGGTGGAGCTACTGATGGTGTAGCAGGTGCAAAGCACTGGGGCCCACAACAAGACAGGCACACTCTGATGAGGGCAGTTGCCTGGAGTAAAGGAGGACTCCTAATTTATTAAGGCAGAGTGACAGATAATAATTTATCTTAGTTTATATACATTTTTTCCAATTAATTTATATTATTATTTTTCCAATTATTTTAACTTATAATAAAAGCAAAACAGATATATTTACTTATTTCCACATGGTTCCCATTGTAATGAAATGCAAAAGGGACGTCACTGTCAAAAAGAGAGACGTTATTGTATGGTTGTCTGCATCTCATTGAACCCATTATGTCCTGTTTAATTAGTTCACATACAATAAGTAACCAGCTTCCAGTTATTCTGAGCATGAACTGGGCATAATTCAGCCATAGTATCAGGACGAGTGAGATATTTCAGTTACATTAGTTATGGAGGTTAAGATTGGGAAAGTCATACACATCGTACATCAGGTTATTTTGGCCACTACTTGTGGCATAGGTATCTTATGAAGTCAAACAATGTACTTATTTGTACTAATAACCATCACAACCAGCTTCTTTGTACTATGGGAGATAAGTTAATATGCTGTAAAATAGCTTGTGATTCAGATCTTTGTTATTTTTTCTTTAATACTCATATGTTTTAGCATATGTATAGTCCTTCAGCTTTATGGAGACAGCACAATACCACACATATTCAGAGAATTATGTATCCAGTATGAGGCACACATGAATTACTTAAAATACAGTAGACAAGGGACTAAAAGCCATGAGTTAATCATCTGATTATTTTTAGCTGTAATATACTGAAACTGCTCTCAGCAGCCATTTTGTTTTTCGTCTCAGGAACCAAGATGTTTTCAGAGGGCTGCTAAGAGCCAATCATCTCTGAAAAAAGTGAGAGTGACTGATGAATTATAGCTTGATTTAGTAAATAGTCCTCAGAATTTACACACAAAAAGTATTTATGAAGTGTTTCTTACTCCTTGACTGCCCTCTGCTGATAAGTCAGCAGCAATTGATATGTTTGTGTTAGATCCAGAGAATTGGTTATTTATGGAAATTAACATATTGTTTGTTAGTTTTGTAATACATTTGTGGGTTGCATATATGTCCTCAGAGATACTTGGGCCGCTCAGAGGCTCTGTTTGCCCTGATCATGTCCTTTGGCTCAACAGATGCTTTCTCTTGCACACAACTCACCATCTAGCCAGGGGTTACAGAGAATGGTTAGACATATCGTGTAGCCTTTGTCCTATATTTGGTCTGAACTTGTTGAAATGATACGGGCTGCTTATTAGTTCTCTAACATGTACAGTTCGTCTTCTGCCTTCGCTTGCATCCATTTTTGAGTGCTAACGACCATTGCAGAGGGCTACCGATTGCCCTGTTATTGAGACAGTGGTATTTAGAGAGGGCTTATAACCTTGCACATAATGCACAGGTCAGGACACTTTATGTGTCTGAACTGTATAGCCATGCTTCAATGTTGTGTTTTTTTTTTATGTAGACAGACAATCATGTTACCAGATTGAAAGATTACACAAAATCTGTTGCCAGACAGAGGATTACCTCAGACCTAGGGCAGTGAGTTTGTCTCTCTACCATGTATATAGCATTATGTTGTACAAAAGCAGTATTATAACTTACTCATATTTTTAGCCTGTTGCTTGTGAATGTGTTGATACCTTTATACAGTCAGACTTTTGAGTATTACAGTGCAGAGGCACAAGATCAAAATATCACTCTACTGTGTATTTGTTAAGTTAATGCTTTCTTTGATAAAGACAATCAGGACTATGGTCAACTTTGTGAGATACAGAAAGGCGACCAGACGCCAGTGTGCCAAACTGCGCCAAAAAATCAGGTATTTCATGGCAAGTGGTCACAAGCCCAGCTCTTTCCATTGGAAGTTGTGAAGTGTCCTTATGTAAACAACCTCTCCTACTAGTGTTGCTTCTGACTTAGAAGTGCTGATAGTCCTTTGTTTTTTGCTTCATGTGAATTAGGGAATGTGGAAAGGAATCATTAACCATAACTTATTTTACAATTAAAATAATTTAATTACAATTAAAATAAAAGCTCATTACTACTGAGTAAGTAGCAATGTAAACATGTGCAGATTAAATAGACCTATTAATTGTTACCTGCCATCAAATCTAATTTACAATAACTGGGTTACAACAAAACATTTATTAAAATATTTATTAAAATATGTTATATCGTCATAACATTACCTATTAAAGATAATATAACACATAGAGTTCTAGTGTAACTTTTTATGTTAGTCTATGAATCTATTTATTAAAATATATAAAGCTTTAAATGGACTCCATAGAATAACATAGCAAGTTGACTCAACTCCTCCTTTTTACTCCTTTTAATAAATAACTCCATAAACTGGTTTTACTCATGGCATAAGAAAAGCACTGCTTTTCCACAGTAAGATTTTTAATATTGGCGGTATTTATTTATTACATGGAAGGTTTAATTCATACCGATTTCTTCTGTATGCCATGATGTAAAAGCAGCACAATAACCTGGGGTTATCCTGAGATGCTCTAGTCCCAGTGACTGGTTGGTATCAGCCGCCCTTGTCTCATCCTGTGATGTTGGCACTTGGTCTACATTCCTTTTTTCACTGTTCTGGTTATGATGTGAAGTTCTAATATGTGCCATAGGATTCTTATTTAATGTGAGATGGTGAAATGATGTGCCCTTGTCTCTTTTTTCTTCTTCTATATTTTCCTATAAACTCTGTTTTGGGTAACAGTTGTAGAGCTGGACGTTGGTTAATAAAATCATCTGGAAAATGTTTGCAGCGTGTTCAGTTTTTTCTGTTCTGTAAATCACAAACCGAAATGGCAAACCCAATTATATGTTCAAATCAGAAGTGGGTAAATAAATAAAGGAATGGCTAATGATGACCATAACTCTAAAAAAAAAAATGTGATTAGTAGATCTCAATTGATTGCTGTGTCTTTCACTTAAAACGACATCATCATAGGGTCAACATTTTCAAGAGGGCCTGCTTATCAAAAGAGGTGTCATCAATTTCTATTGCATACATCAGCATCATAGGGATATTTGATGTACCCTTGAATAACCTTGATTAATCCCACAATTTATCCTACTGTAAAAAACGCACTGCATTATTATAGGATACATATTCATATGTGGCTATTGTTAAGCCTGCAAACAATCTTAACCTCTATTATAAGCATAAAATATAACATATACAAATGCCCTACTGGGTATGCTCGATATATAGTGATGACAGTATGTCCAATGAAGTGTTGTCAGTATGATTAGTGTATTGCTAGTCATAAAAGTAATAGTTAATATAGTTATTTAGCAACAGTGAGACAGGTTATAAAATGTACAGGGCAGAGCAAAGGAATTAATTGTCTTAAAAATTAAAACTCTTTTTCCGTGTCATGACTTAACACACTGTGAATGGTAAGCAGTAAGAGCATGGTGAGCTAGTTGAATCATAATAATTATAGAGTCCTTAATACATGACTGTGATTATGCTTAATTGCACGTAACCAATTGCACGTGCTCTTTTTTATGAACCTACCCTTACTGTGAGTGTCAATTACTGACCTGTGATAAATGACCTTTATTCATTGCATGCTATTCATAAGTATCTTTAATAATCCTTTAAGTTATCAGCAATGGAGAATAACACACAGAGAGAGAAACTGACAAGAAGAACATCAAAATCTGTCAGGTAAAATGTATTTTATTGTCAGGATAATTCAATGTCTGATTAGTCAATTATTGTTAAGACAATTCAATGTCTGATGCATTCACCAGTATTGTATGTTTACCTAAAACACATTTTAAGAAACATCCAATAATACGAAACACTGTTGTTTTCTTTACAGGAAAATAGTGTGAATGACTGTTAAAACATCTTTAATTATTCAGTTATACACTATATGATTTCTCAACTAGGGCATATCCTTTTTTTGTGCCCAATAACCATGCAAAACAATACCTCTTACAAATTCCATTCCAGAAAAGGGATAGTGAGAAGAGCAGGTCTATCTCCTTGGTGGGTTCTACTGCCTGGAAGGCTCACAAACTGAAGCCAAAAATCTGGCTAATAGTTCTATCCAATAAATAGCAGGAAAAAGAAAATAATCCCGTGTCAGGAGCCTAATAAATACCTAAACCTCTCAACTCTTAACACATGGTAATATCAATACTTGTAATAGAGGACTAAAATAAAACAGAAGGAATAATCCACTTCTATCTGGTTTTCTAATGGTAAAAAAGGGGGGTTTATGTGAAGGATATCACTCCTGGTTCATCAATAGGCATATTTAAACTGATTTCAATCTCTTGTGCTGTTGAACTGGATGCACTAGATTTTTATTGTCTTGAATGGCATTTAGATGCATTCATTACTTGATAAATGCTGTTTTGTGTATATGGCGATGTATTGCTTGCTGTAATGGGGGGCCTATTTCATTACATTGTTTGATCAATCTGGGCTTATGTATGCTGTGGTGGGTACAGGGAAAAAAGTACATTTTGAGTCTCATTTGCATGTCATTGCCAAAAACCTTTAACTACAATGGGATATTTTTCATTGAGAAATTCTGAGGGAAAAACACCTTCTGGCCAATCAGAAACATGTGGGTGTACTCAGAATGCAGTTTTCTTTCTATGCAATATACTTTTTTCTAGCAGCAGAATTCTCTTCACTTTATTGTTAGGATACGTCATCAGAAAGCAACACATTGCTTTTATTTCATTAGAGATATTGTTATGTATACATATTCCCCGCAATTACATTTACAATGAACACAGTATAAATTATGCATTATTTGAATGAACATTTGCAAATGTCTTTATTTTTTGTTTAAGAATGATTAAGCTAATATCAATATGAAACAAACTAATCTATGCATGTGCCATTTAGGAAAAGTAAAACAAATCTATCTGTCTGGGCCATGGGATCCAATTATTAAATATTATGGTATAGTACAGCACAGTCAAATTATTAAGAGGCAGGAAATTTATAAAAAAATTCTGAAGCACATAACCCTAGTCTCATTATATGTAGCATTGGTTGATAATACATTGTTTTGGTTAATAACTGATTAGGGAATCTAAATGTGCATAGTAGCTTTTAAAACTTACATTTAAACCTAAAATGTTCAGACTCAAGGGAATATGTTTCTATCTATCCCTATTAGACTCCAGGAAATATGTTTCTATCTATCCCTATCAGAGTACAGGAAATTATCTGCCCATGATGTCCTGATAAGAGTCTATATCTGCCTCCACTCCTGCAATGTAGACTCCAGCCAGCAAAAAAAAAAGCAATGGACACCTAAGAGGGTGGAGAGAATAAGTTTTAACAGCCACTGAAATACTAGTAAGATTAAATAACTACTTATAATGATTGTATTTCTAATCAGTTAGTAAATAAATAAATTAAACTCAAATGCCAACTGCATAACCCTTTAAGTTGATCTCTAATAAATAGGACACTTACAGTCATTTAACTAAAAGTTATGGCTATGTCTAATTTACCTTTTATTACTCAAAGATCTGTATAATAAAGTATACTGCTATTAGGTGGTATATTTCTGTCTAGTGCAGCACATTTTTAGAGTGCAGAAGGTTTCCTCAAGTTGCCAGTGCAGCGTAATGGAATAGTGTCTGTATTTGTACAGAAATATACATATTTTGCATAAATACCTAAGATTAGCATATAACAAGGATGGCTGGGACATGGTAACTGGTGTGAGGTCACACAAATTTGAGGGGTCCTAGAACAGTAAAAACCTAGCTATTCCCCTGCTGCCAATTTTATAGTTTCTTTGTTTAAAAGCAACATTCTTATATAAATCACATATATAGTTGTGGATCTTTGTGACTGTTCAGGAACGCTTAAGATGTTGGTAAAGCAGGAGGCGAGCTCAGAGTGGGGCTTGCAATGAGTGCAGAAGGTGATCAGTGCAAAGCAGGAAAGTTGAAGTACACTGGGGAGAGGTTCGCAATGAGCGCTGAAGGCGCTATGAGCAGGGCTCGCGATGAGCGCCAAAGGATCTCAGAGGAGCAAAAGCCTCACATTATGTGGCAAACAGCGTTGCCAGCCTTACAATTTTATTCCCGTAATTTTTGACGCGCAAGTTCCTAGTATAAAATAAAGACCAATGATTTGTGCAGCTCTTTGTGATTAAATTAACATTTAAACATATGTTTACATTTACAAAGTACTGTTGTATTCATCATCCTGCTGTCCTACGTGATGCTGTCACAAGTCTGTTGTGTCCAAGGCACTGTTTGTATATCCCTTCTTTGCTCTGTCATTTAGAGCAGCTGCCAAGGGCTCTTCTCTACCTTTGCTGTCCTTGGAGGTTCCAGCTGTGGTCTGAGCCTCTGTACTATCCTGCATCTGAAGAGAGAGAGAAAGACAAGTACAATTCCAGATAAGTCATACACACAAAGCTGAGCTGAAGATGAGCCGGGGAGACAGAGTGACAACTTGTTCAATACAAAAGTGTAAGGTCATTGGTCAGCTACAGCAGCCATGAAGTGTCATTCAAAAATATTGATAGCTCCAACCATGAAAATAGTATTGCCAGATTTTCTCAGATTCTTGGAATGTATGTATATTTACTGTCATAAAGAAATATATTTTTCCATCAAAAGTGCAAATAAATGAACTTACATAAACACTTTGATGATAAACTAACCATAAACCTGGCCATACCAGGATGTCAGGTTCAAATGTTTTCTCCATATCCTGACAGTTCTCCTTTACAGCGAAAGCTCTGTGTTGGCTTTTCAACCAATCACAGGCAATGTCCCATCACGTTTTTTTCTACATGAACCCTGTGATTGATTTAGCATTCTAACTGTAAAGATTTGCCAGGGAGTTTAACAAGCATTTGGATCAGATGTCCTAGTAGGGCTATTTTTAGGGTGAGTTTACAGCTTCCTAAAAGTGATTCTTTAGCAGTAATATCATTAGCAGGGATTTATTTTCCTTGTTAAAATAAATTATTATTCCAAACTCTCAGGACTTAATAAGCGGCAAAGGTGCTCATTGCCCTGTGAGCCTCGCAAAGCGAGGCGAGCAGTTGAGGCATTGAAGCACCTGGGACTTAGTCTGAAATGAGCGCCGAAGGCACTCCTGCAAGGCGAGCAGTTGAGGCATTGAAACACGCAGGACGTAGGCTGAAATGAGCAATTAAGCAGCCACGCAGCACTTAGGCTGCAATGAGCGCCGAAGGCAGCCAGCAGCCCAGTCACACATGCAAGCTTGGGGGAAAAAACACGACCTCAGAAAAATACGAATTTAACGGCCGACCCGCACAAATCAAAAGCCTAGGAGTGAGTGACGAAAAACGTAAAAAATTCTGAAACTGGATGAAAAGAAGGCTGAGCAAAGCCAAACACGCTTAGAAAATATGAACACGCTTAGAAAATACAAGACGGCAAACATAGTAACACTTACACGAACAACGGCAGACATGCGGGACTTAGAAAATACACAATGGCAAAGACAGTAATACTTACACCAACAACGCCAGGCACGCCGGACTTAGAAAATACACAACAGCAAAGACACTAACACTGACAACGCCATGAGGAAATACACAGGGCATACTTTAATGTCAGAAATATGTTTTTGTTTTTTTAAGTGTACGTTCCATCATTTATTTTCAAGAGCAATATAACGTTAATTGGCTGTTCTAGAATGAAAAATCACCAGTTAAAAATTCTAATTTATCAGATATTCGTAGGGAGAACAAACTCTTAAAATGTTTTTCCAACATAGGCTCCATCAGAGACTTATTGACAGACATACATTTCTGATTTTCTCATGGCTGGGATATAGCAAGAGGAAAGGTGGAGTAGTAACTGGAATATGTAACAGAGGGAGGGTCTCACAAATCTAAACGGGCCTATGGCAGTATAGAACCATCTGTACTCATACTGTTCCTTGTAAATTTGCTCACAGCTTATATAGAGCAGATAATCACATCACACCCTCAGATATAAATATTTGAGTTTGTTGAGTAGTCAACAACATATTTTCAATACTTTGATTTATGTGTTTCTTGTCATTTCAGTAATAGGCAGATAGCAATGATCAGATTAGAAATATATTCACATATGTGAAATGAAAAGGGATTGAAGCATTTCATAATCTGTAATAATTAAATGACAATTTTGAAATAATTCCTCACCTGGAGCATAGAAGCACCACCTCCCATTTTGTCTACTGTGTTGTCATCAAGAGAGTTTATACTGGAAAACAAGAATAAAGTGAAACACCTTGCAGATTGCATTCAGTAATCACATGTAAATGTATACACACTTTCTATTATCAACACAGCATTTAATGGACATTCAGTGGTGTATTAACACTGAGCATCATGGCATATAACTCTATATAGACACATTTCACTTGTTATTGTTCTTTAAAAGACAAGCCTATGACTATATATATAATATATAATATAATTTAGCTTGCATTGCCTGTTATTTGAATCTGTTTCTGAAGTCAGATATTACAAAATTGTTTGCATCTATCAATGAGCTGCTTGAATGTGGTGTGATAAAGGTAATTGTTTGTGTGTGAAAAGGTCTGATAACTCGCTATATTTGTAATATCAATGTACAATAACACTCACCTGGAGGTATCACTAGTGGAGCTGTCTTCTTCAAAGCCTAGATCCACAATGGCGCTTAAATCAGCATTAAGGATAGGGTTGGCTCTGGAAAAAGCAAATGTTAAAATTCAGGGTGACTAGGCTACAATTTCTGCAAACTGTTACAACAACAAGTAAATACACACCACATTTGGCACTTGCACCCCATTCTCTGTCTGGGATCAATGGAGCATGTGTCCTATCTTACCCCTGCAATACTCAACTTGTTTTTACTTCACAAAAAGCCTGTCCAATCTAATTTTCCCCTTAAAATAATTACTTCCCAGACAGCTTTTAAGTCTATTGTCTAACTAAGTGGGTACATATAATGTGCAGCCCTTCTGAGAACAGAAATTCAGCCCTTCAAGTAAAACAAATAACCAAATCCACTCTATAGAACAGAGGTGGTCAACATTTTTTCTGCCAAGGGCCATTTGGATATTTATAACATGTATAATTTGCGGGCCATGCAAAATTAACAACTTAAAAAAGGAGTCTGCTATATTTGGTCACACATTTAATTAACTCACCCCTTGTCTCTCTCTCTCTCTGTCCTGTGTCTCTCTCTCTTCTGTGTCTATCTCTCTCCTGTCTCTCTACCTCACTCTCTCCCCCTTTCTGTCCTGTGTCTGTCTCCCCCTCTCTCTATGCTGCCTCTCTCCTGTCTTTTTCTCCTATCTCTCTCTCTTTCCTGTGTCTCTCTTCCATGTCTCTCTCTCTGTGTCCTGTATCTCTCTCTCTCTCTACTGTCTCTCTCTCTTCTGTCTCTCTCTGTCCTGACGCTGTGTCTCTCTCCCAATGCCGTGGTGGAGAGCGCCTTTGCACATCACTTAACAATGTCTGACACCTACACAGGGGTGGAAGGGCCAGACCAAATGATTTTGAGGGACTTATTTGGCCCGCCGGGTTGACATTCCCCAGCCCTGCTATAGAGCAATAACTAAATGTGCAATATGATACTTGCCACACTTACAAGTGTTACTCACCTATCTGAATCAAACTTGTTGGTCCCAGGTATGGCTCCTCCTCCTTGCACGGCCTCTGTATTTACATTCTTTGCCATCCTCAAAGCTTTAACAGCTCTCAGCCTTCTCTTGTGACTGTATCAATACAATGGCTGATTAGTGCTCATATTAAATTAGTCATTACAATAGCAAGCTATTGTTAGTTCAGGTCTCACAAAAGGGGGTGTAAAAAGGCACATGATATACAGCCGTCGATCATCAGATTTACCACATATAAATCTAACAAAAAGGCAATTTATAATGGAAATTAATAATCCTGGCCCTGAGGCTGCCAAATGAATATTTTTGACCAAAAACACCAGTTCAGTTTTCCCTGTATATCTGTAAGGGCTATCTTCCTGAACATCTTCCCAAATAGTTTGTCATCTAAATGATTTGTAGAAGCAAGTACCTTCATACTGTGCATAGGTAAGCTACATCACACTAAGCTGATGTCAACCAATTGCCTTGGTATGATGTATACCAAAAGAATATATATACCATATTTCAATTACATTGCATAAGTAAATGGTGTTGCTATACATTTATTTTGCTGACTATATTAATTGGATTTTTGTACTACTGACAGTTACATCAGCAGTTTTCAGGCCAGTTAGCTAGTATATTTACATATAACACACGGGAATGAAACTTTATTAATTAACTCAGAAGACGCCGCAACAGTTAAAAACATTGACCAATGAGGCCTGAGATAGATATATAGTTATATTGGTCCACAGTAAACATAGGCAAGGGTAATAGTGAAATCACACTCCAAACTCCAACATTAAAGACATCAATTTATTTGTTAGAAAGCTTGCCCTAAAATAATTCTTCACCCCAAAAAAAGAGAATTCTCTATTAAACTTGGGGGTAGAAAGAGAGGATTTGGATCTAGCTCTAGATCTAGTAGGACTGTTGTAAGAAAATTAACCAATACAGTTAAGTGGGGAGAACCAACCCTCAATAGATAACTGGAAGAACCAAGCAGCCACATTAAATTAGAAGCTTGTATCTGCAACGTGAGACCCGCAACGGCTGCAAGCTTGAAAAGTGGCGGATTTACAGTGCATTTAAATTAGAACAGGCTGCGAGTTAGCGGCTTGAGAGGCAAACCTGTAAACCATTTTACACTCGACGTATGTACGTATTACTGAAAAATGGAGGTGGGATTTCCAAAGCCTTAAAGGGTTCAATTACGAGATACCCACATTCCAGTCATAATGCAATATTGATAAAGTCGTAAATATTATATTCTATCACATGCCAGTTACAGTATATGTACATTGATTGCCAGGATTGATATAACACAAAAATTATACATGAAATAAACTATTTTTCTGGTCCGATTTGTGGGCTTGAGAATGTTGTGCTATTAATTCTAATACCTAACATCACTTTCCCTTTTAATATTAGTATAGTAGTGTGTTTTTATTTCCATTTCAAGTGCTACGTATTGGATTATACCCCCTTGCGGGTTCTCTCCAGCACTCGTTGCACTTTGAGCTCCATTTGTGTGTTACGGGCTTGCTTGCGAATGACTAATAGCATGATTGTAATTGTAGAGGTTACAGGCTTGACAGATAAAAGGAATTACGGCTGCGAAGTTCAACGTTGCTCCTGTAGGCTTTTTTTGGCCTTGCTGCGCCTTAACCCGCAAGTCGTCTGCGGGTTGTTTTAAAAGGCTAATTTAATAGCCTTAAGTCTTGCAAGGTATGTTACAAGCTATGTTTAAACACATAGCCCAAATTTAATGTGGCTGCTAGTCGGTTCACACCCCACCTAAAAGGTTATACGAATATTGAAGTGTTTGTTCAGCTAGTAACAAAAGATTTATAACAGAATTATCAAAAACATCAATAAAGGGAGTGTTAATTTGAATTCAGAAGAAAACAAAGCAATTTAAGATCTCTGATCATAAATCCGGCAGATAAGAGTGGAAATATAGTGCTAATGAATGAACCTGATTATAAATACTTAGTGACTCCTTAACTTATGAGGTCTTGGACAAGGACCCAACTACTGAATATCAGACAGAATTAAGATCTGTCCTTCCACAGTGAGGGGATGAGGAGCTGATTAATCAATATAATTGTGATTATCTGTATAGGAAACAACCACTTTTTATGCCCTGCCAAAGGTTCATAAAAACACTAGAACAGTACCTGAGCAAAAGTGAATACATTTATCCTACGATTATTAAGATTTATTCTAACAAGAAATTACTTTCTGTTTAACAAAAAATTGTACCATCAAATTAAGGGTTTGGTGGGAGGCTGGGAGGCCAATTATGTCTTTGATGAGAATGTCACAACTTATCAGCAACATTCTATCTTGGAATCGTTATATAGATGATATATCATTATATAATTTATTATTCTTTTGGATGGGTAGTACATCAGAATTTGTATCTTTTGTAAACATCCTAAAAAAAAACTTTTTAGGCTTGAGATTCACATACACAATAAACCCTGTAGTAATTGTATTTCTTGATCTGAGAATATACAAAGACAGCAAAGGAGATATACACACTACTGTCTATCTCAAGCCCACCTCAACAAATGCCCTACTTAACTGGCACAGTCCACTTCCAATGCCTCTTAATAGAGGGATTTTGATTGGCTAGTATCTACGGGCAAGACGCAACTGTCACACAGTCGAAAGATTTAAAGAACAAGCTATGGAATTGAGAAGTAGATTCAAGGAGAAAGAGTATCCAAATCAGGTACTAAAGGAGGCATATAAAAAGTCTTTACTCTCAGATAGATCTTCACTATTGAATGCCAACAATAAAAACAAACAGCCAGGGAGTGAACTGAGATGTGTAATGACTATGACAAAATCAAAACCATTTTAAACAAGCATTGGTACCTCTTAACCGAGGGTAGCACACTTAATAATATTTTACCCACTTGAGCCTCCATAACATCGAAGGGGTAAATCTGTCAAGATTTTTTGACATCTAGCTTCAATCAACCCCCCAGTCTGGCCAATACATGGCTACAACCAATAAATGGTAATTACAAATGTGGTAAATGCAAAGCCTGTAGATACATCATACCTACTAAGCAATTCATACATCCTGGAACTAAGAATGATATTAGACAATTTTTCAACTGTAATTCTACAGCTGTTGTCTACGTATTGCAATGCCCTTGTGATAAGATCTACGTGGGCAAAACAGTGAGCCAGCTACTTAGATAAATACTCAAGCACACATATGCAATTAGGAAGGACTTAGTTACATCTGTATCCAAACACTTCAAACTACACCACAACAATAATGTGGAAAAACTACAAGTATATGTGATTAACAATATTAAGCTGGGCCCATGCAAAGTTGATATTAACAGGCTTCTGTTGCAGAAGGAGTGTCAATGGATATACTGCTTAAAATCCCAAAGCATGTATGGGGTAAATGAAGGGTTTTCATACCCAGCATTCATATAGTATAGCATTGTTTAGCTTTATTCTGATAAACAATATAGTCTTCTGACATGTTTATTGATTTGGAGTATTTCCCCTCTGCAATTTTATTGCCTTAACTGGGTAGTATTATTATCCTCTTTTTAGTATTTACATGGTTCCTCAGCACTATCAACCTCTTTTTAGTACACTATATAGCCTCAGCATTATTTTAAGCACTAGAGGGAGCATTGCCCCTCCTATAACTTTAAATTTATATTACACTTGTTCTTTCCTCTTAATCTCTCACCATATTATTTAAAGACACAACATTCAATATTTACACAATTTTCATAGGACATCACCAAATGTCATAGTATTCACTTGTTTGACTAGTTAATTTATCACTTATTTTTCTTTTTTTGGTTAGCTGTGTATATTAACCTATGTATTACACACAGATACACATATGATTTTTAATACAAGACACAGGTTGTAAGGAGTTAATAGCAAACTCATATCTGAATTATTCAACAAGTGTATACTATATATGTAACATATTGAACAGCAATGATGCTGGTATTTACAATACTTATAGATTGGGATCATACAATATTTAGTGATATATGGTTACAGTATATGTATTAACACATTGATTGCCAGGATCGATATAACACAATAAATATACATGAAATCAACTATTTTTCTGAGCCGATTTGCAGGCTTGAGAATATTGTGCTATTATTTCTAACATCACTTTGCCTTTCAATATTAGTAAAGTAGTGAGTTATTATTTGATGTACAAGTGCTAGGTATTGGACTTTACCCCCCTTGCGGGTGCGCTCGAGCACACTTTAGTCTTTGGGCTCCATTGGCGGATCAAAGGATTTACAGCCGCAAAGTTCAACGTTGCTCAACACGTAGCCTATTCTCGACCGTCCTGCTTGTTAACATGCAAGTCCGCTGCAAGCTACGTTACAGGGCTAATTTAATACCCGTAAATTTGGAGTTACTGGCTATGTATTAAAATGTAGCCCCAATTTAATGAGGCTGCTAGTTGTTTGTCATGTGTTAGATTAAGCCTGTGTGAGTATGGTGCAAAAACAGTCTATGTGGTCTGTATGTTTCCCTGAGTTTTGCTTTAGCAAAAATGAAATTTTTTGATCAATAGTGCAGTCAACTGTGAGATGTTTGATAAAATATAGCTTGAATGTAATTCAGTTTACTCAAGCCTTTGGATAACACAATATCTGTGGAAGAACTGTAAAGTTTTGAGTCAAGAAAAATACTACAGATGTAATAATAATAATAATAATAATACGTTGCCAGGTCTATTTTAATAAGGTTAAAAAGGTTACTAAAATAAACTTAAGAACTATCATATTGGATAGGGAAAGCATAATGTCTTTTAGTCACATGCATTCAGTCTTATCCAGACTGAAGCAAGTTTGGTAGGTTGTATTTTGATGCTAACAGGATATGCATGTTCCACATATAGATTTAAATAGTACTGCCATTAATGGTTGAATATAATATAAGAATAATAAGTCATTTAGATTACCTCTTTCTCATGCAGAGTAGAGCTGTGATCATAATTATAAGAATAAGCAATATGGCACCAACCAGACCTGCAATGATTCCATATAAGTGTTCATTTGATTGTTTTGCTGCTGGATTTCCATTGCCCTAGAAAAGAAGCAAAATAAATCCAAAGCCTTATCAATGCATCAAAAACTCAATATCTCTATGTTTTCTGATATACCACAAAACAACTCCTTTGACAAACTGGCATCCTATCTCTGTATACCCAGCTCTTATTGCCATTTCGATGCCCTAACTATAACATAAACTGAATTATAAAATACAACATAGATGTTTTGTCTGTCATCCACCTACTACCTAGTTTTCTTCTTAAACAATGGTGGAAGGTAAGGACCAATAGGATAATCTAGTCTGCCCATTGTAGATACCACAATTTGACTGAATAAATGCGCATACATTCTTAAAATCCTTTCCAGGTCCTGTCCCTACTATTTCCACTAGAAGCTTGTTCCACGTATCTACTATTTTAACCTCTTCATATCATTCTCCTTAAACATTTTTTATTATCAGTATTCATTTTAAAATGGTTTGTGTTATACATATTGTATTAATCTCATTCTTTTACTAAATCAGTATATTGATGAAAATATCATAGGTTACAGAAATAATTTTCAGTGCACTATTATACTAAAACACTTGTAGTATTTGATAACTTTTGTAGTATTAACTAAAAAAAAAAACACATAGAAGCTAGGTACATAGATTAGATACAAAGGTGTCCATTCTATGGTTCCCATAAAAATGCCAATAAGGCTAATTCATAACTACAGGAGTTTTGGAAAGCAAGTTTATGGAGCAGAATAGAATTCTGTACGACTTACTGACAAGCCCGTATCTCGCTAACTCTAATGTGTACTCTCAGCCTGCTTAAAGTATACTTGTAGGAGAAATCTGAGTCTGAATCTGAGGAATGGTACCCACTAATGTGAACACACTACACTAGCCCTAACATCCTCCCATATTACTATCTATATAAACATCTTCACATGGCAGGGAAGGGGTTAAATAACAATAAAATCGAATGTAGTCAGAGTATATAAAAAGAGTATATAAGGCAATCTGGCAACAGGTAGTTGGAGCAGGGGCTCTTTAGAGGAAGCTTGGTTAGATTATTTTTTTTAATAGAGCTGTGGGTTTTTAGGATCAGGTCCATTTCCCAGGCCGAAGATAAGTACCGAGGGCTTCAATAAAGAAAGAGGAGGACGGATTCTTCAATCAACATTGAAATGCTCACTTATGAGTGAAAAAAAAAAAAAAAAAGAGTGAGGATCAGAGCACCAATGATCATCCCTGGGTGGCATCAAAAGGATAGGTGTAATTCTTTTACATTTTTTTATGTTTTTTTATGTATTTAGTGTCAGAATTTGATGGTAGGAATGGTGCCAGGGAGTTTTAATTGTAGGTGCCATGGGAGTCCATAAAGGGAAGGGGGGTAGAAGGGCCTGGGGGGGGGGGGGACAGAGAGATTATATGAAGAAATAGTTATCTGCCATATTTTGGAGGAAAGGAAGATCCTCCACTACATATAGTTACCACTAACAAAATAGCACCCAAACTTAAATAAGATAAGTTAACTGAGTTGCATGTAATAATGAAGTAATACAATTCGGATAACTCAATGTATTTTCACTCTTAAATCTAAAAACATCTTAATATAATGTGTAAAAATTATTTAAAACTGAATTAGTTAATTATGTTAATATAGCAGTATGTCCTGTGTGTGTGACAAAATCAGATTAATGATGGTTGTCATACTTACAATGATATACAGTCCCAGCTGTAGTAGGTCATACAGTGCCTCTGTGTCACTCTGAATAATGCTGTAACACAATAAAAGGAATTTATCTTGTCTAATACACAGCAATGACTAACACTAAGAAGTTAACTCTATAAACAGAAACAAAAAACACATTGAGCCATATTGCACCATAGTCTATGTTAAAATTGTGCAGATATAACAAACATAATTGCAAACTTGTTATCATGCAAAATAATGAAAACATATTTGTGAAACATTCATATTATGTACATTTACTTAAATGTCTTCTCATATTTTTGGATTTTAAAGACCAACAGCCTTATTAAATTACGATTCAGTAAATTTAAAAGGGCTCTATTTAAGCACAGAGCATATATTTTTACAGAAGATTTTAGTTAGTGAACTTCTATCGAAAAGCAAGGTCTTCACTAACTAAACACTTCTGTAAATAAAATATGCTATGTGCTTAAATAGAGCCCTTTTAAATTTACTGAATCTCAATTTAATAAGGCTGTTAATATTTTTGGAAGCTATTCTAAAATTTCAGCCTTTTTTCTAAACTTGATGTTTGACAATTATGTATACATTTACACAGCCACAGAAGTGCATTAGTACATGTGTGTCCCTCAAGAAACTGAGTGATGGAGTTGCTGTGTTTTAGTGTAGCTTCACTAATGGCATGTGGTGCGTAACTACAGCTAGCTGAGTTGGGCCTCTTTTCCATTGCTCCCATAAGAATACTCGGAATGCTGTCTTACAGGTACTCGGGTTTTGAAAAGCTAATTATGGGAACTATTATATGACTCCTGGAAAAAAGAAGCCTGTAAAACATACTAACTCATACCCAGAGAGCTTTGCCTGGAGCTCTCTAGCTCTAATGTGAACTTGCAGTCTGGCGTCAGAAGACTTTGAGTCTAAATCTCAGTAGTATCCATAGAAACGATATGGAATGGTACCAACAAACATGAACACAAACACTAGCCCTAACATCCCCCATTATCCATTCCAATCTATAAAAAAACCCTTCTCATGACAGGGAAGGATTTAAATAATAATTAAAAAGAATGCAGGGAATTCATGACCCACTAGACATTAGAGCCAGAGTATACCCTGAGATTCCCCCTCCATACCCACTATCCCCTATTATCCAGGGGACCCCAGGATGCCCTCTAAATACCCACTATTCTCAATGAATCTAGGTGTCCCCAAGAACCATCTTCCTACCTACTACACTATATGAACCAGGGGATCTTGTGTAACCATGGCACCAAATATTAACCTGTTACCAGGGGTCCAAATAAACCCCCATAGTTATCTAAAGTAAAACCTTGGCACCCCCATGGTACCTAACATTAACCTCTATACCATAGGGGATCCCCATTGTTATACTTTATATTACAATGGGGGTTGATGGGACATGTTAAATTTTTGTGCCATGGCGGTGAATAAGGAACCCAATGGGTATATTTTAGTTGAGATATCCCCTGGCTCATAGGGGATAGTGCTTCTCAGAGGTATTGTTCTGCCTTTACAGGAGGTTGGAAGTGTGTGTTTACATCGTTCAGTCGTGTCTGACTCTCCGTGACCTCATGGTAACACATCATGCTCATCCACTTGGTATTCATGGCAGAGATATTGGAGTGGATTGCCAGTTCCTCATACAGCATACAACTCCTGGAATTCCTAGGTGGTCTCCCATCTAAGTACTGACCAGGCCCAGCCATGTATGGCTTCATGGTCATTTGACCTATTGGTTCCCTGACTGGAATCGAACCCAGGTCGCAGTGACTCATAACAGCTGGACCAACAGGGAACCCGTAGGTTGAAAGTACCCGTAGGCCTTTTTACAGTTTGGGGCACTATATAAGACTTCAAAGTAAACATCAGCGATATTGTATATTGTTATGGGAAGCATGTGTTAAAAATGTGATGGCATTTCTTGGAGGTTAGAGTTAGCTTTGTGATAGCTTGGTGGTGATTTACGATTAAAAACACTCAGTTCAATTGCTGTAGGAGCCATGGAACGGAAGCCTGGATACTGTAGTTTAGTAAAGCTTTCAGCAAATTGCTATTTACAGCAATACTATGAGCAGATCATTGTAAGTTACATCTTTTTCAGTTGATTGATGTTTGTTAATATAATGCTTTGTAAATTACTATGTTTTAGTATAGCTTTATAAGCAAATGCAATTAAAAGGACACAGTAATTAACCGTTTTCATGAATTTTAATTACAACGCTTTAAGAGTTAGGTGGTAGGTAACAGTGTACCTATATGAGTAGGGCATGTAATGCTTGTTAGTACAACCCTATATGTGAGCCATGCTCTGTGCACTAGTGTGCTAGTATAGCCCTATTTGAACTACTCAGAGTTCCACCAGTGTGCAGCAATCCCCTTATAGTAGAGCAATAAGACACATATAGACAGATATCACAACACATTACAGAGATTTGTCACATATAAGGATTCATAAAGACTTAAAGATACTAATTACTTACTTGCTTAGTTTATCTGGTGTTATAGCGGTGCCATTGCTGTACACAAAGTATACAAACATAACGCTTTTAGCAGCAGCACTGAAAGAGAAAATTATAGTATAGTATAAAAACTCTCGCACTATATATTGACTGTCATATTAATTATTTCCTTGTTTTGTTCTGCCTTCATTTGTCCTGTCCTGCTCTGCAAACTTTACTGCAGTTTCTGCCAATACATTTCCAGTGTTTTTCTCAATTCCATTATAACGAAAGCTTTTAAATTAACTAACTTATTCTCTTTATTTGTAGTATAAAAAATATACTGCTCATTTTAATCAATGTATTATTATCTTAGTGATATTATATTATTTAAAGTAAAAAAATTACCTTTTCTAAACAACTGACATACATGTTTACATATATAAGCCAACAACTGTATTTGTTCTTTTCAACAAAATCAAACATTATTTATGCACAGTAAATATAGCTTGCTGCCAAAAATACCAAAATGAAGTGTAGAATTAGATAAAAAATATTCTAATTTGTTTTTGATGACCTGCAAACTGAATAAGGGGAGTGTCTTAAAAGCTATCCCTTAATAGAAGAGCAGACATGTTTTCTTTTTGCACCTGGCAATGGTAAAAGCTATCATAGAAAGGGCTTCTTATGAAAATAAAGATGAACAAAACAAGTTTATTTTTGTATGATTTTTTTCATTTAGTGGCCTTCAGTGTACACCTTTGTATTATTTTTTAACTGTTTAGGTTGGTTTCGATTGGTAGGTAACAATGTACCTATATGAGCAAGTTGGTTTTATTTGTTAAAAGCTGAATTTTTCAGATTGACTGCCGATAGTCCAAGTATCAAACAGAGCAACAAGAATTGTTTTTGTATATATATTTCATATTAATTTATGTATTTGTAACGCTTAAAAATGAAATAAGGTGCTTGTAACAAATTGCAGTTTTATTAAAGAAACTGCCACACTCTTGAAAAGGAATTGTGTCAATACATGCATTGTTATACAAGTGAGATGTGTTGAAAATAAATGCTGGTCAGTTTTTTATTTTTCCAAATTAATTGTTGGTGACTGCTGCCTAAAGAATGTGTATATTTTAACATAGAAAAACAGATTTCACTACAGTTAGGAAACATAATGGTCATCTGTTGTGGGTAGTTTGGGTTCATTTAGCCTGAGGATAGCTTTATGGCAGGCAGCCTAACACTCCAAAATGTGTTTGTCGCTACCACTTTCACTGGAACATGGTAGCAGTTATGTACTACTGTTTTATAAAGTATTAGTTTGCAACGTAAGCAAGAAATAAAGACATATTATTGTTGTATACCTCTTTTTTATAAATGATATTTCCCTGTTGAACATTACTAAAGTGTTTGATATATTTGAAGGTAAAGAGTTTAATAATGTGTGCCTTTGCTCACCTATAATGGCAAGTGAATGTTAATTTGTAGTAACAGAATTTCAATTGTAACACTAGTTAAACAATATGAATATGTGCTCACCTGTAATGACAAACAAATTTACACTAAAAAAATGTCAATATAAAATTGGTTACAATGTTCGCTCTCTGGTAATAGTGAACATTCACATACACCTACAAGTAAATTAACAGATAAACATTCTTTGTAGTATGTGTTTCCATGAGATGCTATATCTTGAATACAAGGGTGTCTCTCTCTCTATCCCTCCTGCATTTACAATAATTATACTCATGCTCAGTTGTTCACTTGCCCCCTCTAGCGAATGTTTGTCATTGAAGTTGAACAAATATACTTCACATTTCAACATTTCAAACTATAAATTGCTTGCCCAATCCGATGATTGTTCGCCATTACAGGCAAGATATAACAATAAAGTCACTCAAAACATCATCTGACCATAATTAAAAGGCACAGAATTTGTCAGTAGCTCATGTGCACAAGTCTCTAATGAGCATGCTCATTACATTAACATTTTAAACAATTATATTTCATGAACGACTTTAGCTATGTAACAATGTTCCAAAAAGGCATGTAGACTTTTTTAGATCACAATTACAATACAATTTTTTTCTACGGGTGAGCAAAAATGTCAAGAAATTATTTTTGGAAAAAAACATTTCATTACTCAAAAATTCAATATAAAACAACTTTTTGGGTCAGGAAAGAATCAGCCCCATGGTTATACGTTAATTGTGAGATAGCAAAGTTCATTGGAGGGAGCTGGTATTAAGGGGGAATCCTGGGGACTACTCCGGCACATATCGGGTAGTATTAAGGGGGGATTCAGGGATCCTCTGGTTCATAGGAGGTAGTGCTTTTACCCCCTTAATTGCATCCAATTTCAGCAATCAAACCTCAAATTTGACACAATTAAAATGTTAGCTTCTTTATGGTGATGGATTTGAGGCATACATGCATCTCAGTAGCATGTTTCTGCCATTACAAGGGGGTGAAAGTACCCATAGGCTTTTTTAAAACGTTGGGCATTCAAAAGCACTTCTGAATATTCTTCAGCAAGATTAAATATTGTTAGGGGAGGCATGTAATAGTGATCTTTAATAGTGATGGGACTGGTACTCGGGCTCAGGATATTAGGGAAAAGTCTTCTCAAACTAGGTTCTAATAAACTAGGTTCTAATAACTAGGTTCTAATAAAGTAATATATTTAACAAAAAATAAACCAACAATGTATAAAAGAATAAAATACACATCCCTAGTCCCTCTTAAATCCCCGTTATAGGGCTTATTGCGGGAGGTATTTCAAAATAGAACACAATAATTAATTATAGTAAAACAAATCATAATTATGTTCAGACATATGTGATATGAGGGGTTTTAACTATATATCAATTGTCAGTGAGTTATAATCTCATCAACTCCAAACAGTATCCATGTCTGAAAACATCTAAAGATACCGAGCTCCTACAGATTCCAGCAAGGTGACCAATAAATCTCTTCTACCTTCAAAAAGTTGGTTAACTAAAATTATAGAATTAGCTATAAAAATTGCTTCTCGTAGGTTAAGGTGGGTGAAGTAGGGATGTCTGACGTGCTCTATGCATTCTAAACAGCTGTAACCAGAACTATACCACAAGCATTTATATATTGGTAAGTATATGGCTTTGATTCAAATTAATCTTTTGTTTAATATAGGATGTTTAGTATTATGAAAACACGAACTGGATCACAAAAAATGCAAGCTGGATCAGGATTGCAACCCCCAATAATCTTCATAATTCCGACTAAAAGAATTCATAAGATAATAAGGACAACTATTAGAAATACTGCTTAACATCACTGCTCATTTAAGAAGTGGATATATATTATGCTAACTTGCATATAATGATATTACATTAAAAAATAATTTCAGAGTTATAAGATCATCATTTGTGGTTAATTTATCATCCATGAAAGGGTACTCACAAATATGATTTTAAATGTCAACTAATAATCTTGTATATATACATAATCCACCAATTGCTACGCTAGAACATAAATCTCAACTCTACTATATTGATATATTCCAAAGAGAATTGTATTTAATACACAAAATATTTGGCTGATAACAAAATATATATCATATAAAGAAGGTATGTGTTATATGCAATTCCTAATCTAACAAGATATTTATCTGGGAAAAATCTTTCCTACCAATAAAGAGCACGGATTTATAATTAATTTAATACTTTGAATACATAAACCACATATATAATAATAATTATGTAATAGAAAGTTTCTGAGTGATCCTAGATATACAAGTTGATATCTTAATTCAAACAACAGTATATATATCCACCTACTTTCAGCTCTCAAAAGCATATTTTCTAGGTTGCCAAAGTTTATATTCTAAGTCATTTTTTCTATTCCCTAGATTCTCCATTCTCATTTTGATCTATGAAATTCACTCATATATCATATGTTTCGAATATAAGTGTAGCTACCAGATATCAATGTGATAATATCTGGAAGAGCTACTTGTGCTGCCAAGGAGCGTTTGTTGTCAAGGTGCAAGTGTAGTGTGTATGGGCCTCATTCTATTAGCGGCCGCAGCCGTTGCGGGGCCGCAAGGACCGGCCGCAAGCTATTCTGCTATTCTATTCCCTTACGGCCGGGGATTCCGGCAGGCTTGCGGCCGGTGCCTTGCTATCTCTTGCGGCCGCTCGTGCCGGAGGAAAGCCTTTGATCTAAAACGGCCGCAAGAGATTTGCAATTCAATTGCTCCGGGAACCCTCTCTGCAAGGCTAAAAATGAGCCGCAGCTTACTTGCAGGAAAGAGGTCTCGCTAGCACCAATTAAGCACATAAAATAGCTCAAATAAAGCCATCCTGCACTTTGAGAAGACTATAAAGGGATTTTAGGTGTTAGAAAAAATAGCACATAATTATCCTGTACTCAAATCCGTAAAATATTTTATTTTTAATATCCGTAAAATATCCATGTAAAAAGTCCAGAGTGCTTGGAGCACCTCAGACACACCCACGCCGCAGCCGGAAAATAAACAGTTAATTTGAACTCGGGTTTGGGCAGATGTGCAAGCTTGAGAGTGGGTTTCTTTTAATCCTCATGTCCCCCAATATGATCCCTAGCATTTACAGAGCTGTACAGTGCAGGCTTGAATTTATTTTTGCGTTTTTATATTTCACAGCTTACGGCCGGTTCCAAGATATGCGGCCGGCCGTAAAAGGAGATCCTTGCGGGGCCGTATAATAGAATCGCGAGTTAACTGAACCCCCGCAAGGAATCGCAGCCTTACGGCCGATTTACGGCCAATAATAGAATGAGGCCCTATGTGTTTAGAGGATTGCAACCTAGCCACTAGCATACTAAAGGGTGCTATCAGTCTTGCAACATCTTTTTAAGATTGTATTACATATGCAGGGCCAGATCCTCCATTAGGCGAGTTAGACTCCCGCCTACAGGCGCATCTCTGAGAGGGGCGCCTCATCATCACCCCATCTTTCCACTAGAGACACCCTCCACATCCCCTCTTCGCATGTGCTTCACTGTACAGTCCCTGCTACCTGTAAAAACAGACAGAGCTGCCGGAGTTAACACTGAGCTCCAGACAGGAAGCTCTGATTACACCTCAGGGAGCCTAAGCCTGCCCTCTGCACCGGAACACAGAGTGGAGGGAGAGGAAGCCTTCCCCTGTGCAGACATGGCAGAAAGGCTGGGTACAGACAGTGGCAGGAGATCTTCAACACAAGATGGAGGAAGGAGCTGTGATGAGTTAAGAGGCATGTACATGTGTGTGAGAGGGAGAGAGAAGGGGGAGAGAGGGTGAGGGGGGAAGAGGGAGAGAGGGTGAGGGGGAGAGAGGGAGATAAAGAGAGAGGGAGGGGAGAGGGATAGAGAAATAGGGAAAGAAAGAGGGAGAGAGAGAGAGGGAGGGAAAAAGAGAGGGAGAGAGATAAATAGGGAAAGTGAGAGGGGGAAGAGGGATCTGCTGCTACCTTCTCTTCATATAGATTATTATATTATTTTTTATGATATTATATTTAAGCACATTGTCTTTTTCTTCCTGTTTTGTGAATGTAAGCCTTCTCTGATGTATAGTTTTTTATCTGATGCACATCCTGTGACTTCCTTTGCCTAATCACTCCTCACCACCTAATTTACACATCTCTGTCTTGTCCAGCTGTCCATGAGTCTATCTCACCTCTGCTACTCCTGAACACAGACCAGCAATCCCCACTCCCACCCACCCCTGGTTTACTTTAATTTATTGAATCACTCAAACTACTTGCACCTGATCTATCAACTGCACATGATTACTATCCCTACTCCTCTTAGATTACTCTCCTAGCCACTATGTTCCCTTTCGCTTTCTTCTTCACCTTAAGCTCTAGCGTTATTCTTAGACTATCCTCCTCATTTGCTCCACATTATGTCTCCAACACCATTAACATCTCACCTCCCCTGCTTTCCTCCCTCTGCTCTGCTCCCACAAGCTCCTCTCCTTTCTTCAATCACTATTTCATTCATGTTCTACAGACCATAAGCAGAAAACTCATCTCATGTCCCTGCTTATTTTGCTGCTGGAGTTTTATCTCCTAACCCTCACCCCTCACTCAGTCCCACCTCTCATCTACTCTACTCACCAACAAGGCTATCAACTCTGTCCTTAATCCATGTGTTTCAATTTGCTCCTCTATGTCTAAAACGTACCCTCCACAATTCGGCAAACTAATAATTTCCAAGTTCTTACATCTTCCCACATAAGCAAACTTTCACACCTCCTTCCTGACCCTGCTATTCCTTACTTTTCTTCCCAAGACTTCTGCCTCTTCCATTCCCTTTAGATTGTAAGTAGCGAGTTTTCAGTCTTGTAGGGTGCTTTGGGAAAAAGCACTTTCTAAAAAGACTCTAAGCTTAAAACAGGGCCCTCCATTTTTCATTTTTTTATATTGTATTTTTCCATGTTCTCTCCCCTTGTACAGCGCTACGGAATATGCTGTAATGTTAACGATAATAATAAAAGAGAGAGAGTGGGGAGAGAGAGAGAGAGTGAGGAGGATAGAGAGGGAGGGAGAGAAAGAGGTGGGGAAAGAGAGAAGGGTAGAGAGAGGAAGAGGGGGGTATTGAGAAGGAGGGGGGAAGAAGAGAGAGAAAGAGGGAGAAAGAGAAAAGGGAAGAAGAGAGAGAAGGAGGAGCGAGAGGAAGAGCGAGGGGGATAGAGGAGGGGGAAAGAAGAGAGAGAAAGAGGATGAGAGAGACAGGGAGGGAGAGAGGGAGACAGACAGAGAAAGAGAAAGGGAGGGGAAGAGAGGGAGAGAGAGAGTGAGAAGGAGGGATAGAAATAGGAAGAGAGAGGGAGAGAAAGATAGGGGAAGATGGAGGGAGAGAAATATGGTGGGGGGTAGGAGGAGAGTAGGAGAGAGGGAGGGAAAGAGAAAGAGAGAGGGAAAGAGAGAGAGATGGAGCGAGAAAAGGGAGAGAGGTGAGGTAGAGAGAGGGAGGGAGAAGAGGGAGAGTGTGGGGAGAGAGAGGAGTAAGAGGGAGGGAGAGTAGGGGGAGACAGAGGAAGAGGAAAGGGGGATAGAGAGAGGGGGGAGAAAGAGGAGAGATGGAAAAGAGAAAGAGAGAGAGTGAGTGAGAGATAGAGAGAGGGGGCAGACAGAGAAAGGGAAGGAAAGTGGGGAGAGAAAGAGAGAGTGTGGGAGGGAGAGCTGGGAGAGAAAGATGGAGGGAAGAGAGGGAGAGATAGAAATGGGAGAGAGAGGGAGATAAATAAATGGGAAGAGGGAGGGAGAGAAATATGGTGAGGGAGAGGAGAGACAGACAGAAAGAGGGAGGAGAGAGAGAGGAAGAGGGAGGGAGAGGAGAAGAGAGAGGGGAGAGAGAGGAAGCGAAAGAGAGGGAGGGAGAGAGAGTGGGGGACAGTGAAAGATAGTGGAGAATAGTGAGAGAGGGGGGAGAGAGATAGAGAAAGTGTGTGGAGGGGGAGAGTGTGAGATGGGAGAGAGAGGAAGAGAAAGAGAGGGAAAGAGGGACAGAGAGAAATAGGTAGATAGAGATGAAGAGAAAGAGAGGGGAAGAGGGAGATAGAGTGTGGGGAGAGGGGGGGAAATAGAGAGACAGAGGGTGGAGAGAAAGCTAGGAGAGTGAGAGAGAGAGAGACATAGAAAGAGGGATGGGAGAGAGAGGGAGAGAAAGAGAAGGGAAGAGGGAGAGAGAAGGGGGGGAGGGAGAGAGGGAGACAGAGAAAGGAAATAAATAATGGGGGAGAAAGAGTGAGAGAGAGAGAGATAGAGAAAGACAGGGGTAGAGAGGGGGGAGAGAGAGAAAGAAGGAGAGAGAAGGGAGGAAGAGAGTGGGAGAGAATGTGAACAAACAATAGCTTGGAGTGTGTATGAGTAGCTATGCTGTAAAAATGGTGGAAATGTCTGCAATTTGCTCACACTTCAAGAAAGAGATATACCCGCACAGAAAAAGGAAAAATGGGTGCGTGCACACTTTGCGCACGCACTCACAGGGGCTCCTCCATTTTACTGCCCAGGGGCTCCAAAAAGATAAATCAGGCCATGTAAATATGTGTGTGTGGGCTGTCCCTTAACTCCTAATGCTGAATGTTCCAATATACTTTAGTTTATTTCTAACACATGCTTTAAATAATTATTGCTTTCATACCTTTGCACATTAAATGATCTAAAAAGTAATGTATTTTTAAGTAGGTCATCAGTGATTAGTTTTGACACAGACAACAAAAGGAATATAGAATAGCCCTCAAGATGAAACAAGTAGATATTGTACAGACAGGGAATGGGACTCACCGGGAATTGATGGTACTTTTGGCTTCAGCGTCTTGAATTCCAGACACATAAACTGTTGATTTAGTTGCCTTTGTCAGAGCCCTGTTATTCAAAACAAATATATTACATGGTTATTATAACATTCAAACAGTGTGTATAAATACTACTCTTTGTATATGGCACACCAAAATGTTCTGCTGCATTGTACAAGGATAAAAAGACATCTCATGGATCCCCCCCCCTAGTACCTTATCCCCTATGAGCCAATTGATCCCCAAGATTCCCACATTTAAAGTACATTGAGACTCCCACGGCACCTAAATATAAACCCTATCCCACAGAAGGCCTTAAAAGGATCTTGAAAAAATGCCCACATGTGTTGGTAGCACCTAAATGAGAGTTCTTACAAACTGGTGCTGTTACCATAAAATGTAGCCTGACAAGTGTTAAGGCACAATGCTTCATTCAGGGGTGAAGCTATCTGGAACTTTTATTGCCCTGGGCCTCAAAGTAGAATCAGTTATATGATTAACTGCACAGTAAACACAGCATTATTTAATTGTCTTTCGGCCAATTGAATAGGGCTCTATATAAGCACAGAGCATATGTTTTTTACAGAAGTTTTTAGTTAGTGAACTTCTATCCAAAAGCAAGGTCTTCACTAACTAACAACTTCTGTAAAAAATATATACTATGTGCTTATATAGAGCCCTATTCAATTGGCCGAATCACAATTTAATAAGGCTGTTAATAAGTATTCTTTCTTTATCAGCACCTAGCTAACTATTCTTTAGAGAGACCTCTATAAGTACTTTAACTTTAAACTGTTATTTGACCCATGCAGATGATCATACAATAAGAAAATATTAAGTGTAAACACAGGAAATAAAATAATTCTTAAATTATAACACATTGAGCTAACATGTTTAGGAGCTCTTGGAGATGTCTGGTAGAATCTATCCATTACTATTTATCCTATGTCGCATACAGTATGTACTAGGCTTTCACATCTCCATCTATATTGTGTTCAAACACTATAGCGTCTTGGATTCCATCCAAATTTCAGATTCTTGCATTGCCAGCCTCACCTCAAGATACTGTCAGAATTATCACGGACTTCATCTGCAGGACTTGAGAAATACAGGCTCACTCGATAAGACTCATCTACAGCAAAAATCTGCAAATAACAGAACAAATTAAAGCTTTACACAGACAAAACTACTATAAAAATTATTTGCTAATAGGAAAGTAAGAAGGTACATAAGCTGCTGTGAGAATATGTTAGTTAAGATGTTTATTGTCTATTGCACAGGGAAGGAAAGCTATGTCATATTATAAACATGGGACCAGAAATATCTACTATGCTAAGGCAGCAGGGAAAAGGTCATGAACACTTCTATATTTCCTAGCAGGCCAGGAGCATTGTTTTTCAGCAAATTACTTGACAGATAGTGCAGGCACTACAAACAAGGATTCTGGGTAATTATATGAAAATGATGTTGAGAATATACAAACTTAGTGCCTCTATCTACTTAATATGGGGACCTATTCTAATGGCCAGATTATAATGTTACACATACTTAAAGTTGTAAGTTAAGTTGCCACATATTCTATTAGATACTCGCATCCTGATTACGAGTTACCCGCCCACAATCACTACTGATAGCCTCTCCATTAATTTTTGGACATCTTACATATTACATTTACTGAAAGTTGTACCAAATACATATTCTATTAGAACTTTACATCTAGCTCGCAAATTAAGTCATACATGCAGCTATAAATAGTATAACATTTCTGAAACAAATATTACGAGTAGCAAAAAGGACTCGCAGAGGGTTTTAACGCCAGTTCTGATAGCTGTAGCAGCAATTAAACACACTCTACTGTACTTTAGAAGTATGGGAAACCATGGAAAGACATTAGAATGAATTGCACAACAGTCTCAAACTCACAAATATGCATATATTATTTATGTGTAATATTGATCCTGATACTCAAAGGGTTAATACGTGTCATGAAACCCACATGGATTAAACCAGATGCTCTAATACATTGTCTAGAGTGCTAGCCCAATGGGCAAACATTACTTATTGGTTCTTATTCATGCCTAGTCTCCAATTGCAGATTACGTCTAACTTCTGTTATTTAATTACATCATGATGACGTTTTCATTTTCTATTGGCTGTGTATAAGAAGTAAATTACAGGCCTGGCTGATGGTTAATTTTGGTGCGTGTACACTGTTATAAGGCAGCACAGAATTGGGGTACAGTACCAGGCATGGGCGTGGGAGCCCAAAGAAATCTGGGGGGATAAAGTTTACAGTGACAAAAAAAACTGTGGCTCAGAGTGGTGCAGTTCAACTCTACTCCCAGGACAGGTAGCAGCAGTGGATCTATCACCGGTTTACCAGGTGCAATGCCCCAGGGCTGCAGCGCCCCTTAAAAGCTATTTTTTCTAATTTCTTTACTTAAATTATCAATGCCCCTGGATCCTATACCCCAATATAATTAATATATATATATACAGGGAGTGCAGAATTATTAGGCAAGTTGTATTTTTGAGGATTAATTTTATTATTGAACAACAACCATGTTCTCAATGAACCCAAAATACTCATTAATATCAAAGCTGAATATTTTTGGAAGTAGTTTTTAGTTTGTTTTTAGTTTTAGCTATTTTGGGTGGATATCTGTGTGTGCAGGTGACTAGTACTGTGCATAATTATTAGGCAACTTAACAAAAAACAAATATATACCCATTTCAATTATTTATTTTTACCAGTGAAACTAATATAACATCTCAACATTCACAAATATACATTTCTGACATTCAAAAACAAAACAAAAACAAATCAGTGACCAATATAGCCACCTTTCTTTGCAAGGACACTCAAAAGCCTGCCATCCATGGATTCTGTCAATGTTTTGATCTGTTCACCATCAACATTGCGTGCAGCAGCAACCACAGCCTCCCAGACACTGTTCAGAGAGGCGTACTGTTTTCCCTCCTTGTAAATCTCACATTTGATGATGGACCACAGGTTCTCAATGGGGTTCAGATCAGGTGAACAAGGCGGCCATGTCATTAGATTTTCTTCTTTTATACCCTTTCTTGCCAGCCACGCTGTGGAGTACTTGGACTCGTGTGATGGAGCATTGTCCTGCATGAAAATCATGTTTTTCTTGAAGGATGCAGACTTCTTCCTGTACCACTGCTTGAAGAACGTGTCTTCCAGGAACTGGCAGTAGGACTGGGAGTTGAGCTTGACTCTATCCTCAACCCGAAAAGGCCCCACAAGCTCATCTTTGATGATACCAGCCCAAACCAGTACTCCACCTCCACCTTGCTGGCGTCTGAGTCGGACTGGAGCTCTCTGCCCTTTACCAATCCAGCCACGGGCCCATCCATCTGGCCCATCAAGACTCACTCTCATTTCATCAGTCCATAAAACCTTAGAAAAATCAGTCTTGAGATATTTCTTGGCCCAGTCTTGACGTTTCAGCTTGTGTGTCTTGTTCAGTGGTGGTCGTCTTTCAGCCTTTCTTACCTTGGCCATGTCTCTGAGTATTGCATACCTTGTGCTTTTGGGCACTCCAGTGATGTTGCAGCTCTGAAATATGGCCAAACTGGTGGCAAGTGGCATCGTGGCAGCTGCACGCTTGACTTTTCTTAGTTCATGGGCAGTTATTTTGCGCCTTGGTTTTTCCACGCGCTTCTTGCGACCCTGTTGACTATTTTGAATGAAACGCTTGATTGTTCGATGATCACGCTTCAGAAGCTTTGCAATTTTAAGAGTGCTGCATCCCTCTGCAAGATATCTCACTATTTTTGACTTTTCTGAGCCTGTCAAGTCCTTCTTTTGACCCATTTTGCCAAAGGAAAGGAAGTTGCCTAATAATTATGCACACCTGATATAGGGTGTTGATGTCATTAGACCACACCCCTTCTCATTACAGAGATGCACATCACCTAATATGCTTAATTGGTAGTAGGCTTTCGAGCCTATACAGCTTGGAGTAAGACAACATGCATAAAGAGGATGATGTGATCAAAATACTCATTTGCCTAATAATTCTGCACTCCCTGTATATATATATATATATATATATATATATATATATATATATATATATATATATATATAAACCATAGGTCAAAGTGTTCAAGGGGAAGACATACTGCTCCATAGCCCTCCAGTGGCCAGATCTGGTAATGGATGATTAAGTTTATATTTGCTATTTTTTGTGTCCCCTATTCATATAATCTGGGGGGGGGGGGTTGTCACAACCTACAATGATGATGGAGTATAGAGGATCCTAGTCCTCTTATCTCCTGTAGGTTTTAGACCTAAGATTTGGGTGACTCAGACCAATGGACCTTCCTTGCGGATGCAAGAGCATAAGTCCCAGCTTTTGGTAGTGTGCCTGGGAAAACCTGGAAGGGAGTCAGAAACGATCTCCTCTGCCAGCATATGCCCCTGGGTCAATAATACACCTGCACACAAAGTCTTGATGAAAATTATGAACCATGTTTTATTTTAGAACAGCATATTTAACCACATCACACAAGAATGGGGGAAGTGGCTACCGTTATCCAGCCCCAAATGACGTCTGGCCAATCATGAAGGGGAACTGTGCGTGAACCAATAGTCCCCTCCCAGGTCCGCCCACTAGGCGAAGCCAACTAATTAATTTGGGCTTTGAATGTCCAGGGGAAAGCATGTCTTTTACTCTCCTGTGCCCATGCTATGAAGGCTGAGAAGCCTTCAGGCCATCCCATTGTTTCTGGGTGCCTGCCTGTCTGCTCTCCAGCTGTGAGCTTCCCATTGTTAGTTCTATGCTGGATACTTAGCTAATGGGATTAACAGGCCTTTGGGAACAAAGGAGGCTTGCCTGTATTCACTGGCTTCCCCTCTACAATATAATAACCTACTAATATAATACCATACATTCATATTTACAAATACAACACACAATGTTTCACACACATAGAACCAACACATCCCACCAGCTCCCTCACATGACACCCATTACAATGAGCCTAAACATGGAAGGGATGGGGATATGCTAAGGGGTAAACTTATAATACTTTATCCCCTAGACCACAACACAACAATATATCCATAACAAGTGGGCCCCAAACCTTTTGTTCTTCCACATGGCAACAGCATGTGGAAGATAACCCAGCCCAAAATGGCCACTGCTGCCAGTCACAAAATGGCCCCAGCATAGTTCACACCAAATCCAATATGGCCACTGGCTGATTCATGACAGGGGTTGTCCCCCCATCTCTTCCTGTTTCAACGCCCCTGGTGCCAGGAATAAACTCACACAGGGGTTTCATCTGTAAATATGAATCTGCAACATAAGGTTGGTCCTAGAAAATGTGAAATAAGTACTAAATAGAGTGCCCAGATCAAATAAAAATATGTTATAGTAAGTAGAAAGATTATTAGATCATGCGCGTTTTTCAGATTTTGGTTATAAATAAGAGCCAGTCATATCAAATATATATATATTTTTAAACATCTATAGCAGAAAGACGTTAAGCATCTGTGTACATTTATCACCGGCTTTACTTATAAAAGAATTTCTACAGATTTCAATGGGTATTCTTTTTGGGTAAAACCAGTGGTACATCTATCCAGAGTAATGGGACATAGCCATGTGTCTGATTACAGGCGGATATGGTTGAGCTGAATATTTTTCTACAACTCAAGATGTGCAAACATATAATGAATGCACTGCTCCTCTAAAATGTAATAATAAAGAAATTAACAAGGGTTTTTCAGTTGTATATTGGCTTCCATGTCCCTGTAACAGTGACCAATCACACATTTCAGCCTGTATGTTTTTTTACTTACATCCAAGGCCCGAGTAGAGCTTAGAGAAGGTGTTCCACCATCTGTTGCTGTCACAGTAACCTTGTACTGTCCCTTCAGAGTAACATCCAGTGAACTAGCCACCCTGCAAATCAAATGATTAGTGAATCTGTCATAGTGGTGTGTCGGAATATCTTTCTATAAGGCCATAAAGAGCCATATTTCAATATTTTACTCTTCCATGTCAATTATTAAATCATAGTTATTTAGCCCTTTCACAGATGTTGAATGTATGTGTAAAAAACTGCATGTGGGGTGTCAGGAAGGAAATAGAGTAAAGTCAGGTATCTAAAGACCAGTGATTGATGCTTCTTAAAAGAAATATAATGGAGCCATTTTCTTTAAAAACTGTTGATTAATTAAAATCTAATGACTTAAGGGACACTGACACCTCATAAACTGTTTAATGGGATATGGAAGGTTCCTGAATTGTACTATGTATGTAATATACTAATGTATTTATTTGCTTGTATGTACTTTGTTTTATTAAGTAGCACTTAAACCTAAGATCATGCAAATAGTCCCTGTCGGGGTCTGCCAACTCCAGCATCTGCAGACACAGAATCTGTGGGGTTCGATGTGCAATGTAGTGTCCTGGCCTATCAGGGACCACGTCTCAGAAAACATGCTGCTGAGATGTGCTCCCTGATAGGCTAGGGTACTACACCGAACATCCTGCCCTACTGTGTCTGCATACGCTACAGTGGGCAGCCCATGCAGGCACTTTTTCATGACTGTAAGCAGTAAAAACATAGAGCTAGTAAGATTCAGAAACATTCCATATCTGTTTAAATTATATTTGATGTTCTAGAGCCCCATGCTAATCGAGCTGTGTAATTGCAGTACAGCATTAAATAGGCTGCAGGAGCTTTTTTTATTCTATGTTACGCGTTCGTTTTTAGCTCCCCCACATTACGGCACTCAGCCCACATCAGTAAGAGGTTTCAGTGTAGGGAGCACCCAAACCAAGCTTTACAGATGAGAAATGGCTACAGTAACCAATAAGAAATGAGAATGATGTTTTTATTATAATGAGTGAGAACAAGTGCAGTAACTGCAGCAAGGAATCAATATTTATAGGACTGTTAAGTGTTAATTAATGTTGAAAGTTCATCAATTTTAATAGTTTTTTTGGTACTGTCTCTTTAACTGCTGGTGCGGAACTCAGTGTGGTCTAAAACAATTTGCGAGTTGTCTTTGGTACAAGTAATATTTCCTTCAGTTTTTCGTAGTTACTGCACTGCCCTTGTTTGTGAGTGATTCCTATAATCAGATTAGAATAACGTTTTGGTATAAAAGCCTAACGGAGTAATGTTTTAGCACCGCAGAAATCAATGGAGATCTGTGCTGTGCCTTTCTGCTTTATTGTGCCGCAGTCACTCTTGCGGTTCTCTCGCAATGTTTATGGGATGGGGTATAGTATAGCTAGGGAGGATTTACTTTGATACTAAACCACCCATAATTGAGACTTACTTACAAATCGCAGCACCAATTAAGCCCATAAAAAAGCCATCCTGTACTTTGATGAGACGTGAAAGTGATTGGAGGTGTTAGAATTCATAGCACAACATTCCCCTACACTCAAATCTGAAAATAATTGTTATTGTAATTCATGTTCAATTTCCGTGTCGAGAGTCTCACGGGCTTGGATCATATCAGACCAGTAACGTCTGCGGGATTAGCCTCCGCCAAGTCCATAAATGGGTAAAATAGACCCACAGTTCGCAAAGGGCTTACTTACAAATCGTAGCACTAATTAAGCAAATAGAAAAGACATCCTGTACTTTTATTAAAAGTGAAAGTGATGTTTGGTCTAAGAATGAATTGCTGAACATTCTCCTACTCTCAAATCTGCAAATAAAGAAATTTAATTTTATGTTCAATCTGCGTGTTCTATCTATCATGCAAGCCCGCACGGGTTTGAATAACGAGCTACGGGCTTGGAGGACATTCACCCTCCAAGCCTGCACAGGCTTGAATAACGAGCTACGGGCTTGGTCATTGAAGCCCGTGGGACTTGGACGTATTTTAAACCTAAAATCAAAGATTATAATTTGGCGATGTGCAAGCTTGAGAATGTTTTGCTATTAATCCTCATGCCCCCCCCCCTCCCATTATGTTTCCCATCATTTACAGTGCTTTGCAGTGCAGGATTGAATATATATTATCTTCTACAATGCTTTGAGTTTGCGGCCTTCAACCTCCGAACTCATACGGGTTTTAACAAGGACGAGCCCGCGGGACTTGGGACGGAAAATAAACCAGAAATGAAATATTGGATTTGGGCGATGTGCAAGCTTGAGATGGTGTTGCTATTAATCCTCATGTCCCCCATTATGTTGCCTAGCATTTACAGAGCTTTACAGTGCTGTCTTTATTTATATTTGCATTTACAGTTTTCCGACTTTGCGGCCTTGAAACACGATTTACGGGCGCGCAGAAAACGCTCGCGGCCGATTGCATGACTTGCGGCCGGCCGTAAGAAGGACCTCCTTGTAGCGCCGTCCATTTGAATAGCAGGGTAGCAGTAGCGCTTCACAGGGCCGTAAGATGGCCGCAAGGAATCGCAGTTAATAGAATGAGGCCCACGGTTATTAAGTGCAAAGTAAATCTCCCTAGCTATTCTATTCACTCATCGCAGAATCATTGCAAGAGAAGAGATCGACTGACTACGGCAAGACAAAGCAGCAAATTATAACAAGCGTTTCTATTTATTTTTTCACTGCCGAAATATTCCGAGTGACTCGTTCCCCAAGACCCTGTTAAATTGAGACTTTACTGAGCACTCACAAATTAGGGGAGAACAGTAACATCAAATATCTGAAGAAAATTTAAGCATACTAAATACCATTCACAAATGTTTTTAATACCATTTCTGAGAGACAGTGCAGCAGTTGAAGAGACAGTACAGCACTCAAAAACAATATAAAAGGATGGAAGTACATCACATTTTGATGCTCAACATTCCAATAGACACATATGCAGAATTAAAACATATTATATTTTTATATTCTGTGTCATTATACAACATCTCAAGAGGTTAATACATATCAGGAAACTTACATGGGCTAGAAAAAGATGCTCTAATGCTGTATATACAGTATATATATATATATATATATATATATATATATATATATATATATATATATATACTGGAGAAGGAACTGGCCACCCACTCTTTGACAAGAAAACCTTATGGGTAAGCACAACCAGACACAAGGCCTCATTCATATGCAATTTGGCCAATTGAATAGGGCTCTATATAAGAACATAGCATATTTATTTAACAGAAGTTTTTAATTAGTGAACTTCTATCCAAAAGCAAGGTCTTTACTAACTAAAAACTACTGTAAAAAAATATGCTCTGTGCTTATATAGAGCCCTATTCAATTGGCCAAATGGCATTTGAATGAGGCCCATGATGTGCCTGGCATACTGCAGGACCATGGGGTCATGGATCATTGGACACAACTGAATGATGGGAGGTTGAGGATGTGGGGGTTGAGGATGGGGGGGTTGAGGATGAGGAGGGGGGTTGAGGATGGGGGTTAGGGATGAGGATGGGGGGTTGAGTTTGAGGAGGGGGGTTGAGGAGGGGCGATTGAGGAGGGAGGTTGAGGGGGGGATGAGGTGGGAGGTTGAGGAGGGAGGATGAGGAGGGGGGTTGAGGAGGTGGGTTGAGGAGGGAGGTTGAGGAGGGGGGTTGAGGAGGGGGTTGAGGATGAGGAGGGGGGTTGAGGAGGGAGGATGAGGAGGGGGTTGAGGAGGGAGGATGAGGAGGGGGTTGAGGAGGGTGGTTGAGGAGGGAGGTTGAGGAGGGAAGTTGAGGATGAGGGGGGTTGAAGAGGGAGGTTGAGGATGAGGGGGTTAAGGAGGGAGGTTGAGGAGGGGGGTTGAGGAGGGTGTTTGAGGAGGGGGGTTGAGGAAGGGGAGGGGGGTTGAGGAGGGGGGTTGAGGAGGGTGATAAGGGAGGGGGAGGGAAAGAGACACAGGGAAGAGAGAGGGAGGGAAAGAGACACAGGGAAGGGAGAGGGGGAAGAGACACAGGGAAGGCAGAGGGGGGAAGAGACACAGGGGAGGGAGAGGGGCAGAAGAGACACAAGGGAGGGAGAGGGGGGAGAGACACAGGGGAGGGAGAGGGGGGAGAGACACAGGGGGGGGAGAGACACAGGGGAGAGAGAGGGGGGACACAAGAAAGGGGCACAGAGGGCACACAAGAGGGGGACACAGAGGGCACAAGAGGGACACAGGGGGCAGCACATTTCCCACCCTCGGCTTATACTCGAGTCACTACGTTTTTCCAGTATTTTGTGGTAAAATAGGTGCCTCGGCTTATACTCGGGTCGGCTTATACTGGAGACTGTATATATATATATATATATATATATATAATATGTAACCTTGAAATAGCTGTCCGTGGGTAGTTTCCTGCCTTGTACAAAATCCATCCTTTTCTTAAAGTTGTGTAATACAGCAGGCATATGTCTAAAAAGAGCCATGTTTGAAATGGTATTTGCAAGTTCCTGCTTAGGCTCCCAGAATGCAGTGTAATCACTGTATTTCTTGGAATTCTGAGCAGGAAACAAGTTTTTTTTACTTGTTTAGACATTCAAATGTGAACAAAAATATACTATAAATATATATACATAAATATATATACATAAATATATATAAATACATTTTTCAAATATATTTAATTTGAATAAATAATAAAATAACTTACATGCATATAAAGAGCATAAACACCTTTTGTCTACTACACTGGAATGCCTTTCTGACAAGACAGGATTTACGGATGTCTGCTGAGCATTGTAATATTGTGAGTGAAATGATTTGAATAACGTGTAGCCTACTTCAAAAAAGCTCCCACAGCTGATTTAATTGCAACACTATTTGCATTGCTAGAATAAAAGACTCATATTCTGTTTATTTGTTTATGTGGTGGCAAAAGGAAGATACCCATAATTTATCTTGCATTTAGGAATCCCTACACACACTTATCTAGAATTCTGAGCTACAAACTATCGTGGTCAGTCACACATTAGCATAAATGAGCCACAAATACAATGCTGAATATCTCAGAAATAATTTAAAGTAGAGAAAAATGGCTTGTTCAGTGCATAGCCAATCTTAATGTTCTTTGAGATAAAATGAACTTGTTGGAATAAGAGGCCCTTTTAAAAGATATAGCACAGTGCTATCTTTAGGTAAGTTAGCAGGTGCACAGGTGAGTCAATCACAGCCTCAGACTTTCTCTTTGACTCATTGAAGCTTAGAAAGGAAATTATGAAATCCTGGCCATTTAGTACTCACATTACCTTTGCCTACTCTTAACAACAGTTACACTCTGAGGTTTTGAGCAAGGTCTGTCAATCATTTCAAAGGAGAACTGACCTGACACTACCCAGGTAAATGTCATTCTCAGAAGATGTGATGATTCTGAAGATGTTGGAAAGTGGCCGTGTCTCTTCACCATTAGACAGAATGAACTCCACAGATGTGATAGAAAAGGTGATAACCGCATTGGGACCAGAGTCATTATCAGTGGCCTGGAGAAGAAAAGCACACCTTCATATCAGCCATAAAAACTGTGATAAAATATGTAGCAATAAACCAACACATTCATTTAAAAAAAAAAGACTATTTCATAGGATTTGTACTGTACATATAGCAGCAAAAATGTGTATATTTCAGAGAAATCTTTCCATTAAACAGGGGCTTATGTTTTAGCTAATACATCCCGTTCAAATCATATGTATATATTATTTAGATTTACAGCATTCATTCAAGCTCACAGAATTTGATGTTGTCCCTGCTACTGTACGTAATCCTAGCTCTATTTCCCTGCCTTTAAGAGATCTACAAACTAGCCCCTCTTGGGGAATTAAATGTTCCTTGTGCACAAAATCTTCAATACCCATCCTTCCATCATCTTCAAATCCCTCACCATATATGATGTCTTCCATGTACTCTGGTTCCTCTAGATCAGAGAGCCTTAGAATACAGAAATTAATCAAAAATGGATAAATACTTAAATAACATCATCCAGACCAAGGGCAATATGGCAGAACCCAGTAGTTGTCATTTACAAAGGCAAACCTTTCTGTTTGCAAATAACTCCATAGACTATAGCTAGAACTTTCACTATTGTTGTCTTTTCATCAACTTTGTGCAGAAATTATGAGATGCTCCCCCCACATGTTATTTTTAAGATATTTAAATGAAATTTAATAAAAACACATACATATTTATGCAGCTTATTGGCTGCCAACATTCGTGTCCAAACTTCTCAAGATATATCTACTATCTTCCAGGAGAGACAGCACATAATCAGCATGTAAGCCGTTTAACAGACAAATATGCTTCTATTGCCCTCAAAGATAACATTGTGGGATAGAGTCCATAATCTATTCATATAATGGGACAGGAAGGGCAACTGTCGTGTTTCTTTCTGACATTAGAATAACAATAATATGATATTTTTTGTAGAATAACAATGCATTACCTTGACGGTGGCCACCTGGTAATCGATTGGCGCAATATCAGGCACAACCACTGTTAAGAAAAAGGAGCATCAATACGCTGAAACATTCTGCATCAATAAATTATCATTCACTGAGAAACTATGTACTTGGGTTGCACATTTCCATTATATTAACACATAATATTATGTTAACAATTATATTAAAACTCACTGTCTTGTATGTAAACAGCCTTATTAAATTGCGATTCGGCCAATTGAATAGGGCTCTATATAAGCACAGAGCATATTTTTTTACAGAAGTTTTTAGTTAGTGAAGACCTTGCTTTTGGATAGAAGTTCACTAACTAAAAACTTATGTAAAAAACATATGCTCTGTGCTTATATAGAACCCTATTCAATTGGCCGAATCGCTATTTAATAAGGCTGATAATGTGCAGTTATAATGTAAGTATACAGGAAACTCTGATGACCCAAAGCTTTGATCATCATATATATGTCGAATTTTCATTTTCAAGCAAATTAACATTTATATATGATTCTTATAACATTGAAAAGTTTCATTTACCAAATGTTTCATCTATGTCTGAGAATTCTGGAGAATTGTCATTAATGTCGTCAATCACCACACGCTGGGTAACTATAGGGGGATATAAAAGAATTTGTACTTCATTACACAAGCATAATGCTTTCCATAAATACACAACGAATATGAGTGGGAAAGTGAGGGAACAGGAAAATCAGAGATTGCATACAGAAATGAAGATTAAGATGGGAGAAAAAGTGGAAGATGTTTAAATAGTGGGCTCATAGGGCCATATTATATTCCAGCCTCGTAAGTGTATCACGTTTGCCCTACTTATGTTGCTATTAAATTAGTGCTGCGAGCAACGACTGAGAGAGGCTATCTCGTAAACCAGCTTGCGGCCTTCGGAATTGCGTGCTTGCACGCAAACAATTAAGCAATCTCGCAGTTACGGGTTCAGATGGAGCCAATGGAAAGAGAGATCATAAGCGTTATGTCACTGAAAAAGAAGAGGGTAGATTTCCGAGTCTTACGTGCTTCAAATCCAGTTTGCGATCGCACTCACAGGCCAGATATAATACAATATTAATAAAGCAGTACATATGATATTCTATTACATGCAAGTATATATATGTCGTAACACATTGAACGCAGGGACCGATAAAACACAAGATATAATCATAAAATAAAGTATTTTTCTGTGTCGATTTGCAGGCTTGAGAATATTGTGCTAATAATTATGAGACCTAACATCACCTTCTCTTATAATACATGTACAGTAGAGTGATTTTATTTACAGTACAAATGCTACATATTGTACTTTACCCCTTTTGTGGGTGCTCTGGGCTCTATTTGCGTGTTACGTGCTTGCTCGCGAGTGACCACGTAGCACTTTAATAGCTGAAATAAACAATTGCGGGCAGGACAGATCAAAGGATTTACGTGCTTGAAGTTCAACGTAGCTCTCCGCGTAGCCTATTCTCGGCCGCCCTTCGTGATGCGAGCAATGTTACGAGGCATCTTAGCTTACGTGTTAACACGTAGCTCCAATTTAATGAGGCCCATAATGAGTCTGTTCAGAGAGTCAAATAATATGAATTGACTATAAACAGTATGTTGCTTATTGACACTTATATAAAATTTACTTTGGGCAGTCCATTGATTTAATTACTTTCTTGCTTTGTCACATGTGAGGATGATCCTATTCTAAGTTAAACTTTCATTTCATCTTATTGAAAATTCCACATTATTGAGACATAAATTCAGTAAAACTGAATAGATGTCTTATCTGTATCCAAGGTCCCTCAAACATGACAAATTAGTTTAAGAAAAAGACATGTCTGCCTCCAGTAATGCAATATTGGATATAATTATAAAGAAAAAATACTGTATTTTTTTTACTGTAATTGCTTAAAAATGAACTGTATCAAATCAAGGTATTCACAAGAGCATGGGTGTAGGAGCTGGGGAGGACAAGGGGGCACCCCCCCCCCCCCCCCCCCCCCCCCCCACACACACACACAGATTTTTCATTGTGTGTGTTTATGTGTAGAGAAGCAGGTGTGTGGTATTTTTATACTATATGAGGTATCCCCCACCCCACCACACATACACATTTTCTTTGGCTCCTACACCCATGCACAAGTGTGTACATGTAATATAGTTTCGGTTGATGTATTTAAGGTATTTCAAAGGTATATAGATAGACATTGACATGTTGATGGGCTTGCATTACTTATAGACACTGGTTCAATGGAAGAAAAGGCACATCTAACCAAAAGATGCAAGAGTTGCAAAAGAACAACAGACATAATGTAAAAAGGAAAAAGGTTGTAAGGCCTAAGCCTTAGAGTTAGTCTGACCATTTTTGCTGTATCTGTCTCCAAGTAGTGTCAGCTTGTCCTCTACACGCAGGGTTATTATCACCAGGTTGCAAAGTTCATAATCAACATCCTCTGTCTGGTTTACATAAAGGTCCCCAGTGGGAGCCAGCCAAAGCCAATCCTCACAAATCATACTAACATCATTCCCATTTTTAAGGCACTGCACATTCAGCTGCTGGAATTCCAGTTCATGGTCAGTGTCAGGATCAACTGCATTTAGGGTGGTAAGTATTTTCACACCATCTGTCCCATTCTCAGGAAGATAAACGTCTTGCAGAGGAGAGGGGACCACAGATGGTGGCTCATCATTCAGGTCCAGCACCTCTACAATGGCTGTGGCACTTGCAATGTTAATAACACCATTAAGTCCATTGTCCTGAGCTTCGATGATCAAAGTAATGTTTAATTGCTGTTCATAATCCAGTTCCACTTCAGGATCCAGAAAGAGCTCCCCTCTGTACAGGCCTATGCCACCTTGCTGTGCACGAATGAGAAAGCTCCCTGATCCACCATGTGTAATTCTGAAACTGACACGATTATTTACTTCAGTTTGATCTCGATCAGTGACCTCCAGGCCTCCAATATATGCTCCTGAAAAACAAAGGGTTGAGGGTTCACCAATCTATAGGTCCAGGTCAAGCTAAATAAAACATTGCAAACTCCAAATGGTTTTACCAAGGATAAATTTTAGAACCCTTTACATAGTTATCATTAGGGCTATTTTCATTTTAAATCTGGCACCACATTGTAAGGCTCCGAGAAATTGTTCAACTTCAAATGTTTATGCATGTGTGTGTGTATGTATATATATATATACATATATATATATATATATATATACATATATATATATATATATATACGGTATATATATATATATATATATATATATATATATATATATATATATGTAGGGTTCCCTGGTGGCACAGTGGTTAGGATGCAGGTGCTTTCACCACCTGGGAATACCAGGAGCTGTATGCTGCTGTGCACTGGAGAAGGAACTGGCAACACACTCCAGTATTTCTGCCATAAAAACCAAGTGGCTCAGCATGCTGTGTTGTCCATGAGGTCACGGAGAGTCAGTCACAACTGAGTGACGCCATTTACATTTCACATATATATATCCTATGTTTATTATGATTGATCTCCAAGGGATTTACAGTGCTGCACTTTTTGATACATATGCCCCACTGCTCTTTTTTACACACAAGGGATCATATGTATCAAAGGGGGACATGTTGGACTTCAAATCTTAGTACATATGCTCCATAGAATATCATAAGAATGAAGAGGTTCTCCAACACGTTTCTCTGTATAAAATATGTTATCAATATATTACCAATATCTTTATTAGCAAATAACCCATAATAAACCATTTTATATATATATATATATATTCTAATGTCATGTACACAATAACACGAAGCTAGATGTTCAGCAATATTAACATATCATTTTATATACACTAAATGTGACCATCACTTATTATTTTCTATAACCAATCATCTGAAAAAGAAAAACAAAGGCATACCTTTTGTGCTCTCGTTGACATAGAAATGATACTCAGAAAGGTTGAAAATTGGTCCATTATCATTTAAATCCTGAAACAAAGATAGTATGATAGTATAAGGCTGGATTTTTATAATTATATAAATAATATTATTATGTTTTGTATTTAATAATTGATTAGCAATAAAGTCAGTGTACCCAGGAGGCTGGGTACCAAGGAGGGTGTCAATATAGATATATTCGTCTATCTCATTCCTGGAAAAGGCCATGGCAGGCAAATAATATATGACAGCCTCCTGGTCTCCCATCCGGGACACCTAACCAGCGGGTAAAGAGACGCAGCTCTGCTAGTTTTAAAAGCTACATCATTTATTTTCTTCAAGTACCAATGTTATTATGGATTAGTTATTAAATAAAGAAATTGAACCCTATTGTATAACCTGCTCTGTAGTAGTTATTTAAAGAGAGAATTTATTTCCACTAAAATACAAATAATCTGGAGTCTATAAAACTAGAAATGTCTGTTCAAATATTGAGAAAAAATGGAAGGTGCCTAAAAGTCTACTGTAACCCTTCAGCAATCTAAAACATCATTTAACTTGAATTTAAAAAATCTGTAGCGAGAAAACCACATAGAAATAAAAAAGAATTGTCACTCATATTGCATTAGCTATGGATACCATATTTTCATTTTCTTTATTATTGGTTGCATTGGCAGAGTGTGAGAAAATTCCTTATATAGGCTGCCTGGACATTTTATCAACAGCATTGACGCAATCGCAATGAGAAAAAGTATTATGTATATCTTTAATTTAACAGTGACAAAGTTATTTACCTCAACATTGATAAAAATGCTGACATTGGAAGAAAGAGATGGAACGCCAAGATCATATAACTCCACTATCAGCTCAATTCGTCCTTTTTTTTCAATGTCAATTGATTCCCGATCCAAGGGGGCCAAGCTAGTAATAAGTCCTGTGTTTTCATTGACGGTGAAGTTACTGTTCATATCACCGGGCAGGAAACGGAACTTAATCCGGCTGTTATCAGTGTTTGGCTCATCCGCATCAAATGCCTGAGAAAGAGACATATTGAAAAACAATTTGAGCAATATTAAAAGGACATGGAACTCACACTGCTATCTAGCGTGCATTTAATAGACCTGGCTTTACATACCACAAAGAGTTTATTTTTTAATGTGAAATATAAATGGACTAAAAAATGTACTAATAGTATGTACTAATACTATGGATTGCAGCTTCTGAAAGCACTGTAAGAACCGCCCTCTTCTAAATTCTGATCTGACCTTGTCAGCTCTAGCTAATCAGTCTAGTGTAGGCTTGTCAAGATCCAGTCCTAATGAGCAGGAGCCATTCCAGATTTGAAACATATCCTTGTGTGGGCAAAACTTAGGAAATAAAAAATACTGAGCCACAACAATATAACATGAAATACCAGCATGAAAACAGCTTTTGTGGACTGGAGCTGAAAACCCCTAATTTATAGGAAGTCAATTATTTCCTTATAGTGCTCCATAACGCATTTGGTGCAGTGCCCTGACATACCATAATTAAAGTTCGTCATAGGGAGGTCTGTTTTTAATACTTTCATGCAAAAAGTATGGCCTTCTAAATATGTAGGTATTGTAAAAATGTAAAGACATTGAGCACTATTCAATTGCCCAAATCGCAATTACTTTAACCCATAGTGTAGCTAGTAAATGTAACTGATATTCAATTGGCTACATTTAGTAACTCGCATTCCAATTGCGAACTTCAGGCTGAAAAGCACCATGGGGTTGTCAAAAAAGTAACTCTCTCCAATCCCCTCCATTGATTTTTCAAGCCCACAAATGTTAAAATACGTCCCTACCTTACACAAGACACAACTAAAATTCTAATTCACTCTCTCATCATATCTCGCCTTGACTACTGCAACTCACTCCTTGCTTGTCTTCCAATTGCCCGGCTATCTCCACTCCAATCCATAATGAACACATCTGCTAGACTCATCTACCATACTCAATGCGCTGTGTCTGTAGCACCTCTCTGTCAGTCACTCCACTGGCTTCCCACAGCTTACAGAATTAAATTCCAAATCATGACCCTAAGGTATAAAGCCCTCCACAATGATGCACCCTCCTATATCTCTGCTCTGGTCTCAAAATACGCTCCGACCCGCCCTCTTAGTTCCGCTAATGACCTTCTTCTTCACTCCTGTCTTATCACCTCCTCTCACTCCCACCGTCAGGACTTTTCTCATGCTGCCTCTATTCTTTGAACTCCCGGCCTTGCTCCACTAGACTATCTTCCTGTCTCAAATCCTTCAAAACCTCATTAAAAACTCATCTGGTCAAAGAAGTCTATCATGGTATAAGCACATCTATAAGCACAATGCCTCTATCACCCCCTGTATCTCACCCAAAACCTTTAGACGGTAAGTTTGCGAGTTCTCAATCTTGTTAGGTGTTTTAGGTAAAGCACTATTTTTGTTTGCGCATTAGAAATAAAGCATAATAATAATAATAATAATAATAATGTTAACACTGCTAAGGATGCAAAATTGATATTCAATTGCAAACGTTCATGTAGCCCACAATTGCTTTCTAACCCTTAAAGGGCAAATAATAAAAAAAAAGTATACGAGTACTAGCTAGGACTCGTAAGTGGGTTAAACATCTGTTTGTATAACTGCAGCAGCAAATAAACACACACTACTGTACTTTAGAATACTGGCAAAGCATGAGAATTCATTGCACAACAATCTCAAACTCGCAAATCTGCAATAAAAAAAATATATTTTTTAAACTTTTATTTCCATGAAATAGTATTTTAAACTCCATGTTTTACTGATGTCATGATGATGGTCTCATTTAATATTGTATCTGTCTAACATGTATTGCGAGTGCTTCTGTTGGCTTCTTGCAAGTATGCAAAGTGTAAATTGTATATGAAAATAACATGGAGGAGAATGAAATTAATTAAATAAACATGGTTAAAATATTTATATAAAGATAAAAACATACAATAGTTTTACAAAAAAAACTAAGAGCTTTCTTCTCACCTCAATCTGGATGCTGACGTTATCAGTGTTCTCATTAACAAACACATTATATAGACCAATTGCCATAGGAATCTCATCATTTTCATCCAACAGTGTTATCTCCAATAGTGTAGTACCCGTTGCATTCATACCATCCTTTGCCTGCAGTGTTGCATAATACAAAGAGCGACGCTCTCGATCCAATAGCCCTCCATTGACAACAGTAATTTTCCCAGTGGTACTGTTCACTTGGAATGTGCCATGTCTAGGACGAACACAGATCGATCACACTTAAAAGGTCCAACTAAATACATATTATTTTTAATTTTTGTGTTACATACTTTACAAAGTGTGTTTAAGTCCAGAAAAAAATAAAATATTACATAAAGAATAATTTGCATTTGTGCACTTAAATACAATTAATCACTATATCAGAGAAATTAATTATTTATAGGACACATAGTATACTCACTTATTTGCCTTCTTTAGATAAAGCGAAATAAGGACTTTTTTTGAATAGCACCATACAAAGAGGAATTAACCATATGAGTTTACAGCAGTGCACTTTAAACCAAGTATAATCCATTCATTTATACAAAATTTTACAAGTTTCATATGTGTTTTTGAAAAGGAAGTTAAGAGTAATATTTTTATGGATATACACACTAATATTTTAATGCAATGGCTTCAGAAGGACACATGATTTCCTTTTATATACAGAAATATATCCAGAGAAAGAGCTCAGTTTAACCAGTCTGTTGTTTAATGTAACTTAGAAGATATCCTTATACTGTATTCGTCTTCCGATGCACTCATCTGACACACAATTCATGTACCCACCTTGGACTATATTCACCATCCCACTCATCTGTCTATATCATAATGTACTAACCCATGCATTTGCAAATCATTTTACATACTATACTAATCATCCCATTAATGCAGTAACCTTATATTGAGTTCACTCTTCCATTAATCTGTCCCACTTTATTGAGAAAGTGTGTCATTTAAACAGGCTATTATTTACTGACTACCCCAGCTTTTAGGTGGCTAATAGAGATCAAGAAAAAGAATACTATACATTCTGTCTGGAAAAAAACAGAAAATCGTTTTTTTCTCTACTCACATAGATTCTGGCAACAGTTGATAAGTTATTCTTCCAAGATCTCCAGAGTCCAAATCTGTTGCCTGGAATAAAATCAGTGCATTATCACTGAGACATTTACTGTGTTCAAGGATGGATTTACAGACGGGCCAACTCACCCAGGCCAATGGAAGCCCTATTAAAGTGTCAGGCAAACAGTGTATATTCAGCCTATGCATAAAAGGAACTAAAGATTGTAAATAAAAGAGAAACTATTTATATTACGGAAGACAAAAAAGAAGGTATTTAGAAAAGAAGGGAAAGAAAATAAGTAAAATGGGGGTCTGGGACAGGGGCAGAAAGTCGAATGGGGATAGGGCAACATAAAACTGAAATGCATCTCTGAACATATTATTACTGACATTTCCAATCACTAATAGATTTACCAAGGATGAGAGACAGAACTCATTCATAACCCTCAAGTTAATGTTTAAAGTTGCACTTGGGACACTTATACAGCCCGTTTATATAAATATGTCATAAAAGATCTCCTGCATTGTGCAATAAAGAATAGGACAGGCAAATATATCCATCATCATGTTTAACTTGGAAATTCAAATGACTAACAAATGCTGTTTTGCTTAAAAATTACTTCAAAATACTTATCTTGTCTCTTATCATCTCTTCATTAACAAGGAGCTCTTGTTTTGTTAAACACAGTGAAGTAGTCCACCCTGAATGAAACTTTCCACCTTACCGTGATTATTCCTAGAGTGGTGCCATTAGGACAATTTTCCAGGACTGAAAGTTCATATGTTGTCTGATCAAACTCTGGTGTGTGGTCATTTATATCAATGAGGTTTATTGTCACAGAGGCAGTGGAGCAGCAGTTTTGAGGGAAGCCAGTGTCATTGGCCACAATCTAATGAGGAAACATCAAAGGTGACATAGGAATGATTATTTAAATGTGAACAGATATCTAAAATGTACATTATAGTGGACAAAAACTGATGCTCAAAGAGAGTAAACCTCAATATGATGTGGCCATTGCTGATCCAGCAGACATGGAAAACATTAAAGTGTGTACCTTTTTCAGTGGAGACATCCATATACATCCATATATTTGGCAGTGGTTTTCTTACCTCTAGTGTCATTACTTTCTCCTTTTCATAGTCTATGGCAGCAGAGTCTCTGACCAGAATTTGTACCAGTGCTGTGTTTAGGCCTCGTGATGGAGATACTGAGAAGTAGGCAGCATGTGGGCCCTGCAGATACAGATCGAAGGCTCCATTCTGACCCTGCATGTGGAGACAGTAATATATAGTTTTATTGTGTTTGTCTTTCAACCGACCACTTACCAAATGCTATACTAACCATAGCATTACCCACCCTATCCAATTCCAATCCTTGAGTGCAAATACTACTTTACACATTACTCGTCCTCTTAATTATCTCTCTATCTTATATTTAATCACATTCCCATTCATCTATCTACCCAGAGCTGGAGCTACTGCAGGTGCACAGGTGCAGCAGGAGCAAAGCACCAGGGTGCACTACTATGTAAGGGCTGGCTGCTAACAATAGCCTGGAGCAAAAGGGGGACTTTAAATTTATTTGGGGGGAGGGGTAGAAAGTTAGTTTTATTTGTTGCCACTTATCTGTCTATCTGTAGATGTTCTTACCCTTTCATTCGTTTACCCACCTAATACTGCATGTACTCTCCAAATCTCCTCACACATTATTGCAGTCAATATCATTCATTTATTCATACCTACTTTATATTGCATTTAGCCTCTAATTGATCCATGCCATTCATCTACCCTCTGCTGTACTCCTTTTGTTCTATGCATCTATATACCATATATAATCCTCAAGTTTCCATCCGGCTATCCACTTTATACTTTGCTCACCCTGCCTTCACCTGTCTAAACTATATTGTACTCAACCTGTTATGGATCCCAACATTTATACTGCTCCCTTCCTCCCATCCACACACCTACTTTATACTGCATCCACATTCACATTCATCTACCTAGTTTATATTGTACTCATCCTCTCATTCATCTATCTACCGTATCCTAATACTCCCATTGACCTTGTAACAAAGAGCTATCCACTATGTATTATTTCCAAGTCTCATTAAGTCATCTCAATTATCAAGGATTCATCCCATTTTATGCAGTACTCCTATTACAGGAGCTGAACTGTTGGACTGAAAACCCAAATACACAGTGACAACACTGATAATTAATGGATACTAAGGGCCACATTCAATAAGAAGCCCGCAACTCAATCGCAGACAGCCGAATGTCTGCGAGTGAGTTGCGGGCTAACGTTAGTCTCCGATTGCAATGACATTCAATTGCAAGTTACGGGCCTAAAGCCCCAAACTTAAACCATGCACTGGTTCGGAGCAGTTCAGGGCGCGAACATGGTGAATTCAGCAAGCCTGTAACCTCTCATTTTGTATCAGCCAATAGAAAATTATTATTTCGGCAGTAAAACTTGGAGGTTACATGTCAATCAATTAGATTCAGTGGTCCAATATGTAATCAGACTAGCAAACCCTCAAATTAAAGAATTATGAAAATGAATGCCAATACTGTTCTAGTCCATATGGGTGGCCTGAAATGTATTAACTCATTGATACCCAAGATCGATTTAACCCCAAAATGAAACAAAAAAATTATTTTAATTTCCTGCAGATTTGCAAGCTTGAGACTGTTGTGCAATTAATTCTAATGTCTATCATCACTTTCCCCATTATTTACAGTGCAGTATTGATTTTTTATTTGCATTTACATTGCTACGAATAGGTGTTTAACCCCCTTTCGGGTCCTCTCTAGCACTAGTGGGATTTTCTCCTTCATTTGCCATTTACGGGGGTGTGAAAACATTTGCGTGCTTGGGGAAATTGAGCAATTGTATAGCGATTTGCGATTTTAGCCTTGCGAAAGTGAGAGATCAACTGCTTCTGAAGGCTGTAAGTTACGAGTTTAACCATCGCAAAATTTTCAAGCCCATAACTAGGAAGCCGATCGGAGCCTGCAAAAAGATGCCAATTGAATAGCAAAATAGCTTGCAACATCACTTACGGGCCTCTGGATCTCCTGAAACCTTAAATGAATATGGCCCTAAAACTTTAAAAAGAGGTTTCCTGCCTTAGGTTTAGCTTCTTTGATAAAACGTATTAAACTAAATGCATCAGAAAGATTGAGAAAAGAGGAACGAGCTCCCCTCCACTCTTAATATACTTTACTGACTATTCATCGCTAGACAATTAGAGTTGTGAGCATAGATGCTAAAGGACCAGTCATCAGACGGTAGATCTAATACACAGTGGGCCCGATTCAATTGCCCAATTCGTAAATTTATACACACTTAAAATCACTCTTAATATTGCTATATATTCAGCAAATATTACTTATTGGCACTAATGAATTCTTAAGTAAATAGAATGCATATAAACCTTTATTTAAAAAAAACACCCGAAGCCAAATTTATGAGTTCAAGGCATTTTCAAGTAGCTAATAGAATATGGCCCAATGTTTCTCCTAACCTAACCTATTCATAATAATATAATAGTAAGGAATAGGTGTAGTTCACAAGTAAAAGTAGCATATATAATGAATTAACGTGTGTCTAGTAATGGAAACAACTTATTGTATGCTCTATTGTTATAAAGATAGAATTTCTGCTTTAAAAATACTGTATATCCATTTGATGTTCATTTAACTACAATACATGTGCAAAGCTAGAGTCTTTACTCTTGGAAATTATACTGTATAATAATGAAAAACAATCATTACAATTTGTGGAAGAGCTCTATTTCCCACCAAGGTGTTCCCAGGGGCAGTACCAGTGATTTTAGAAATATCCACTGAGGACACTAAGACTTAGTATATCCTTTTAAAATATAATAACTTAGTGCAGATGAATATTTATGGAAATCAAAAAGCCAGAAAAGGTTGCAAATGAGTAACTTCTTCTCCCTCTATTGAGGTTTATTATTCTTTTATTTGTTTTCCTTTTATATATTACAATATCAATTAAAACATATTAAAATCACATATATAATAACCCATAAAATCTGTATTCTTTTTTTCTGTGTTTGTTGTACTAAATACCTTATCAGGGTCATTTGCAGTGATTGTCAGACTGGACACTGGTACACGGACAGAGGAATGTTCCTCTATCTCTCCAATAAAGTGAGATGCGACCGGTAATGTTTGGAAGTCACAGTCAGGCATCTCACAGTTGTAAAACTGTGGCTTATTGTCATTGACATCTAAAACTCGGATATTCACAGTAGTTCGACTAGTTGCATTCTGTCCTTTCACATTCAAGTTCTCTTCTTGTGCCTGCAGAAAAAAAAACAGATATAAAACAACATTTTAAAGGGTGAAAACCCTAAAGTAGGACGCATGAGAATCCTAGTCAATGTATAAATCTCTCCTCTAAGCTAGCTTTTATAGGCGAGATGTGGTTTCCCAGATATAAACAATATATTTCCTCTTTTATTTGTACCTCTGCTTTTGCACTGCTCAGCTGTTTTTCAAGGAATATCTAAAATACATTGCATTCACTTTTTTTTTTATGTACACTTATGGGAGGCTGACATCTTAAAACCACTTGAATTCATTTGAAATTCAGTGGCATTTGAGAATTAATCTACCAGCTCCTAACTCCTAAAACAGCTTTGGGTAGAAACAGTGTATAAAACCCGTTCTGCAGGTAGGGTCACTGACTATTTACATATTTTGCAAAAGGTAGACTGGGTCAGTCGAGGGTGAAACTTACCCAAACCTGAGCTTTCCATAATGGGTAAAATGCACATTTCACAGTTAGCAATCATAAGAAATCATTACATCCTATCACACAGGTAACATTAAGGGCAAGGATCATACAGAATAACTGACAGATAATTATCATTAACTTGAATAACGTTTAGTGTAAGAAAATGTGCTTTAATATCATTCAGTTGATAAAGGTCTTGTTATTATATATTGTTTTAAATCACTACAATATTTGACAAAGTTTGAGTAACACCTGCACAATGCTTACTGAGCGAGGCATCACACAAAATGTTCAGTAAATCCTGGCTCGCCATGCGCATGCTCGTTATCGGCTGACACGCGCGAGAGAGAGAGAGAGTCCGCACAGAGAGAGAGAGAGAGGGAGAGCGCGCACAGAGTGAGGCAGAGAGGGCACACAGAGAGAGAGGGCATAGAGAGAGATGGCACAGATAGAGGGCACAAAGAAAGAGAGGGCACAGAGAGAGAAAGAGGACAGAGAGAAAGGGCACACAGAGAGAGAGGGCACAGAGAAACAGGGGGCACTGAGAGATTGAGAAGGCACATACAGAGAAAGAGTGCACCGAGAGAGAGGGCACAGGGAAAGAGAGAGGGGAAAGAGAGAGAGCACACAGAGAAGACACAGACAGAGACAGAGCTCACAGAGAGAGAGAGAGAGAGAGAGAGAGAGAGAATGTGCATAGAGAGAGAAAAAAAAAGGGCACAGATAGAGAGGGCAATGAGAGAGAGGGCACAGAGAGAGGGCAGAAAAACAGCACATAGAGAGACAGCATAGAACATTTAAGATAACATATGATAATGTCATTTATGATGGGCAAGTTACTAGTTATACTATATTTGGAACATTTGCTCAATTAAAAGGGATATGGGAGGATAGCAGGGGACAAACATGGTAAGCCTTAAGTATTTATCTATATATAAGGGTTGCCTATAAATAAGGCTTGTTATAAATATCGTGGTGTAGTGCATTAGTGTAGTGTAATCAGTTTTGATACTGATATTGCTGTTTTTGCCAGAAATTACTATTCAAGATTCTCCCAGTTTTAAAGCCTCAGAGATTATTCTAATCTACGGTAACCAGTTAGGAATGCTATTTCTTCTAATAAATTAATTTTTCTAGATACGAGACAGGGTGGCAGTGTACAAAAATCTGTATTTTTCTGCAAAGTTCTAATTTCTCATATACTTTAGACCCTTGTTGTGTCCCTTTAGGACTACTGTAATGCTAATAAAATAGTGATTAATTTGTTTATTTAGTTACTGGTTAGCAATGACATCAGTATTTAAAAAAAATCCATACAAATCAAAATAGATATTACATTTATTTGTGACATTTAGTGTTTCAGAATTCCAAACATATTATGCTCTCCGGTTCCAAGAGGTGGGAGAGGATTTACCAAGGGGTGCTGTCTGTCATCGTGGAGTTTATCAGTTATCCTGTAATTATTTGCCTCCTTCCCTGCTGTGGCTATTGCAGGCAAACCTGCAAAGGCCACCTAAACAGGGGTGTAGAGAAGCACAACTGCTGGAACATACAATGCTAATTTCCTGTTGAAGTTCTAAAAGACACACAGACTATTATTTCTTCAAATAATAATTTTATTGATAATCAATAACTATATAAACAAAGAACACACAATTGTAGAGAAATGTAATGATTTTTTTTTTCTTTTAATAAAGCAAAGTTAAGAAGTTTGAAGTTTTTATGATGTAAATTAGTGCAAAATGTATTTATTTAATTTATTTAAGAAGCGATACAGGTTATTCACTAGTAGTCTAGAAACCCTTTTGTAAACTACTAGTGGTTTATGCATGAGACTCACCTCTACCTCGAGTCGAACCAGCTCTTTTTCTGTCCCCAGAGCCTCCCAATCAATTGCACCAGATACATAGATCTCTCCGGTATTACTTTTTATAGCAAATAGCCCAGGTTCAGAAGCATCTGTGAATTAAGTAATATCAAAAATAAGTTCTAAAAATGATTAAGAATCATAATTCATGTTCAATATCTCATCTACAGAATATCTCATCTACATAAACAAAAGCTTGGATTTTGGCTGAATGATAAAATCGCTTGTAGTACACATTTGATTGAAGCATATTAATAGTTTTAAGATGATAACTCTACTGCTAATATTATTATTATCCTTTATTTATAACGCGCCAACATATTCCGCGGCGCAATACAAGGGTTAGGTACAAGTATAAACAATAACCCCACAATGAAAAATAATGGAAGACCCTGTTATTGAGCTTTCAATCATATATAGACAGTGCTTTCCCCTAAGGCACCTTACAAGATTGAAAACTCGCAGGTGATGAGAGAGGAGGAGAGAAGAAGATAATTAGCAGAGCAAAGAGGGCGGTGGGAGTGAATTTTGGGATTAGAGCAGAGATGTAGGAGGGTGCACTATTGTGGAGGGCTTTATAAGTTAGGATCATGATTTTGAATTGTATTCTAGAGGCTATGGGAAGCCAGTGGAGTGCCTGACAGAGAGGTACTGCAGACACTGGTCGTTTAGTATGGTAGATGAGTCTAGCGGATGCATTCAAAATGGATTGGAGTGGAGATAGACAGCAATAGGAAGGCCAGCAAGGAGAGAATTGCAGTAATCGAGGTGAGATATGATGAGAGAGTGAATAAGAATTTTAGTTGTGTCTTTTGTAAGGTAGTGGCGTATTTTTAATATTTTTTTTCGGTGAAAGTGACAAGATTTTGTGAGTGATTGAATGTGAGGAATGAAAGAGAGGAAGGGTCCAGTAGGACCCCAAGACAGCGGGCCTGGGAGGTGGGAGTGATGATGGCATTGTCAACAGTGAGAGATAAGTGAGGGGTGGGAGCTGAGGAAGAGGGTGAAAAGATAAGGAGCTCTGTCTTAGAGACAACATGAGCTAGAAGAGAGGGAGATAGTTCAGGTGCAGAGAGATAGACTTAGGTGTCATCAGCATATAGATGATAATGAAATCCAAAAGATTGTATAAGGGCACCAAGGGAGGATGTATAGATGGAGAAAAGGAGGGCGTCTAGGAGTGAGCCTTGGGGTACACAGAGAGTTAGAGGACGAGGAGATAAAGAGGCGCCAGAGAAGCAGATGCTAAATGTTCGATTTTCTAGATAAGATGAGAACCAAGAGAGAGCAGTGTCACGGATGCCAAGAGAGTGGAGAATTTGGATAAGAAGAGGATGATCAACTGTGTCAAAGGCAGCAGAGAGATCCAAGAAAAATAAAATGTCATGAACATGTATGTAATGTTTTTTTTTTATATGGTTATTTTCAAAGGCTTCATGTTTTTCAGTAAGAATGTTATTTACTTACTCTTGATGGTGTATGTGATATTGTCATTAATTCCTTTGTCCCCGTCAATGGCAGATACAGTCAGGATTGGGGTATTCTGAAAGGTAAGATTTATTAAACTATTACAGATATAATCAAGTAGCAACACCAAGAAGGATCTTCATTATTGCATCCTGAAGAATTCTATTGACACTGATCAACTTTTAGAGCTCTTATTCTTGTGCTACCCCTAACCAAACACATGTTTATGATCAGAGCTATCCAAAACAATTGCTCTAAATAATTTTTACAAACTCCTGTTTGTGTGCATATAAATATATATTGGTTAATTAAAATAAAGTAAAATAAAAAATAAGATGAAATGTGTCATATGTATATATAATACAAATTGTGAATCATGCTCAGATTTACAGAGGCATTGTTTTACACCTTACCATCACTGCATTCTCATAAACAGATGTTTCATATGGTTCCTTAAGAAACACTGGGTCTATATCAGGCAAGTCCTCAATGTCCAAAGATACATAAGCGGTAGCACTGTGTGTAACCAAGGTGTTGTTCAGCGTTCCTTCTTTGTCCTGTAAATAAGAAAAACATAAAATGTTTATTTATTTGGCACATTTTAAACCCAATATACAAATCCAGTATTGTTAATTGATTCAGATTGCTGTGCCTTCTTTATGCTGTACCTACTTCATCATTTTAGAGAATAATTGCTTCTCCACTTACAGTGACGACATCATCTTCTCACATAACCTCACATACAATCAAGTGTCACCTCATACAGTAAATATTCACTATTTACAGTTACTTTGAAGCATTCTCACAGAAACCATGCATCAAAGTGACACAGCAAAAGTTCCAAATATGGTATAATTCAATATTATAGATAATAACAAGTGCTTTATTAATTGAATGCTATTGAAAATTTGCATTTTTCTACACAAATGTTTATCGAAGTTGTAAATTGTGCCCATAAATTAGTCTCTCTGATTCATCTACTACATACAGACTAATATCTCTGGTGGAAAGGGTATTGTAAGCAATTGCTATTTACCCAATGAGCCTCCTAATCTATTGGCCTCAGTTCAAAACCATATAAAAATCAAATATAGGGCATACTCAGACTCCAGGAAGTAACTAGACTTAGTAGGTAAATTACTCCCTACAGTCTGAGGATGCAAGGGATGTTACTGTATAGAAATAAAATATATTTTAATAACAATCAGTTAATAAAGTACTTCTCACAGAAACTATATGATTTTTAACAAAGTGACTAAAAGTCTATCTCAGTGACAAAATCAGCTCTTTGTAGTGGTTACAATATAAAAGCATGATAGATTATAGTATATCAAGTAGTCAGATACCCTATAACTTCATACAATGATTATACATGACTTGACAACTTCATCTCCATAATGACTGCACCATAATACCTCTCAATAACTACACTATCACTAATACTGTGACCACCATCAGCTCAGGAATGACTGCACTGTCACCTCTCTCAGTGACTTTCTTCACTCATAACTCATAACTAACCCATCCTCTCTATCCAATTTCTACTAATGACAATACAGTCACCTTCCTATATATAGTATATTATCATTAATGTAGTAAGCACAACATCAAGTGTCTGAGATACTGTGTCAGATCACCGCCTAATAATCCACTCCTTTATTTAATGCAATAACCAAACAAGCTCCTGTACCTGCAACAGTGACTGCAGCATAACTTACTGCTCCCGCATCAGGAATAGAAGTCAGAGAAGACATTGAGAAAAGAAAATGTTACATGTAACTAATGTCAGTTTGTGGACAGGTTGAGGCAGGTTAAAAAGAGCCTTGAAGAATGTATATGTATGTATACAGTATATATATATATATATATATATATATATATATATATATATATATATATATATATATAGTAAATAAATAGTATATTTGTGTTCACATTTGAATGTCTAAAATACATTTTAAAACATATTTTAGAATTCCCAGAAATACAGTTATTGCATTGCATTCTGGGACCCTGGACAGGGACATGCAAATGAGCTCACAAAGTTGTCACTCTTTAATCCAATACCATTTTAAACATGGCTCCTTTTAAGCATATGCCTGCTGTATTACCAAGCTTTAAAGCCTAGCATAGGTTGGATTATGCAGGCATTAGGAGACCTACCCACAGATAGCTGTTTCGATCTTAAATGGATAATCATCTGTGTGGCAGATACCTTAATTTCTGCTATAGATTTGTGGGAAGACTATTAACCAAATCATCATTTAATATATGGTGGGCAAAAGAGTGATACAAGCATCCACCGTACAGAGTATAGTAAACTAGTGACCGTCCCGCCAACAATTATGGCAATAAAATTTGAAGGCTGGCAATGCTGTTTGTCACACAATGCAAGGCACTCATTGTGAGCCTCTCCCCCCTCTACTGCAGGCCTCAGCCAACGCGCCACTTTCATGCCGCTCAATGAGCACCTTTGGCGCACATTGCAAGCTTCTCCCCGACTCTACTTTATGGGCCTCACGATGAGCGCTCATTGCAGGCGTCGTCTAATCCGCCTCTTTCGTGCAGTCGGGGCTCTCATTGCGAGCCTCTCCCCACTCTTTGACCCCTATGTCTGTTTCCCCCCTCTCCCTTCCAGGTGTCTGTTTCCCCCTGTCTCCTTCCCGCTGTCTCTTTGCCCCCTGTCCCTGCCCTTTGGTTTTTTTTTCCCCTTATTTCCCTCCCCTGTGTCTTTCTCCCCCCTCTCACCTGTGTGTCTCTTTGCACCCTCCCACCCCCTCTCCCTCCCATGTGCCTTTCTCCTCTTTCTCCCTCTTCAAGTCTTGTGTGCCTCGCGATGAGTGCCTAAGCCCTACAGGCTTCAGCCTCATTGTGAGCCTTTTTTTTTTTTATTACGGCTTTACGGCCACCATTTTTTTCCTCGCTTAGCCGATTTCCAGCCTCCCAAAAATGACAATAAACATTAACAGCCTTATTAAATTGTGATTCGGACAATTGAATAGGGCTCTATATAAGCACATAGCATATTTTCTTTACAGAAGTTTTTAGTTAGTCAAGACCTTGCTTTTGGATAGTTCACTAATTAAAAACTTCTGTAAAAAATATATGCTCTGTGCTTATATAGAGCCCTATCCAATTGGCCGAATCGCAATTTAATAACGCTGCAAATTAGCTTGCAATGTCACTCACAGACTCCCTGCCTCGCTTCCTGTGCTGTGTGTGAGGTTGTAAGTATTTTTTTTTTATTATTGCTTCTTTTGGCAGGCTTCCGACAGCTTCCGAGTTACGAGCTTGAAAAGTTTTTGGCCGTTAAAGCCATAATTTTTTTAAAGTCTTGAGTGCCTCGCAGCCATCGCCAAGAGCGCCTTCAACGCTCATTGACAGCTTTTTTCAGAGTCTTGCCGGCCTCGCAATCAGCGCCTTTGGTGCTCATCACAAGGCCTGCAATGAGAGCCTTCGGCACTCATTGCAGCTTCCGTCAAACCCAGAATTTTCAGGCCTCGCGTTCATTGAGCATGCGCAAACTGTAACTTTTAACATTGCGTTACCAACAAACTCGCAATTCCAACAACTATATATGTGATAGTACATTGTTTTCACATTTAAACATGTAAAATAAGGCCCTAACTGTTACGTGTGTACAAGGCACTGGATTTTTTGGAAGCCCTTTACATTTGGGACTGTCACCTGAGAAAGCTATCACATACAGTATAAAAGTTTCTGTAATGTGTAACGCTCCAGTGGGAGCGCATGCACACCATGGAATCTATTGTACGGAATTCCGTGCATGCTGCGCGACATGCATGTGCATTTCGCAGCACAAGCTGCGCATGCGCAGACAAACAGTGCCAGCAACTCATGCACACAGCACAACAACAGCTGCTCATGCGCAGAGTGCGGCCCTAGCCACACATGAGCACACAGCGGCACTGGTAGCGCAGAATTGGGGTGGAAGATACACAGGGGGGAGACACAGGTAGGGGGGAAAGAGACACAGGGAGGGGGGAAGAGACATGGGGAAAGAGACACAGGGGAGTGGGGGAGAGACACAGGGGAGGGGGAACACTGGGGGAGACATGGGGGAAAGAGACACAGGGTAAAGGGAAGAGATGCAGGGGAGAGAGTGGGGAGGAAGAGACACAGAGGAGGGAGAGGGGAAGAGACACAGGGGAGGGAGAGGGGGGAGATACATATGGGAGCGAGAAGGGGGAGGAGAGACACAGAAGAGGGGGCGGAAAGAGACAAAGGGAGAGGAGGAGGAAGGAGACACAAGGGAGGAAAGAGACACATGGGAGGGAGGGGGGAGAGACACAGGGGAAGGGAGGGGCACACATTGAATATTATCCCGTCAATTTTGACAGGCAAGTTACTAGTGATTCTATGATTTGATATATGGGGCCAAATACAAATACTACCTGTGACTGGAATGTCTAGAGAATATGACATTTCATTGTCAGGCTACATTGAGAATGTACTGAGCATCAAATACAATAATTACAGATTTTACAGCTAATCAATTTCTTACCGTAGCTCGGACTTTCACCTGGTAGAAGGTGCTCTTGCTGTTGTAGTTCAGGGTGTCATTGAGGAACAGGCTACCATTAGGTGTGATGTAAAAGAGGTACTTGCTATCCTGATTATTTGGTATCACCTAGAATTTGTGGAAAGGAGAATGACTACTCAGTTTATAACCAGTAGGTTGTTTTTGTTTTTATATATTAAACAACACAATAAGTGAACAATTTTTCTTATTACTTCTATTGCCCATGATGTCTATAAGAATCCATGGAAAACCCAATATGAAATGTGAAAATCATGTATGAATATTGCTAAACTTGTTATATGTTTTACTTTTTTTTATGTATATTTATTAAAGGCATATGGTATTACATCATCACATTTCACATACTTGAGTTACATAAGCATCTGTAGTTGGTACAGTGTATGTTTTAACAGTATTTTCTAAGTCGTATTGTACTTTGGAAATAAAAAATTAAGTGCATGTACTGTATATTTCTGTGCCTTACCTTTTTTTTTTTACACATTTTTAATTATAACAATAAACGTAACTATAAGAGTAAAGCAGTAAATCAGAATATGATGCAGAGAAGATTACGAGTGCAAAGTATCTAACTCATTATAAAATATATGTGAAATACTTCCTCCCAATAAGGAAAAAGTAAGAAGAAGGGTAATGGAGAAAAAAATTGCTATCTCTTTACCTTGAATTTCCTTTTAGTGCCTCCGGGAGACGTCCCGACCCAGATCCCCTCCGCCTCACATGCCAGATTATGAATATGTGTAATAGCAAGTAAAAGTTATGAGGGATATACTAATTGGATTCATTATCCAGGGTTCCCATGTTATTAAAAACTGGGGGGAGAGTACTCAATATACTATGGGTTAAGCGCTCATTAGTATATAGTTAATTTTTCGTACAACTTCTGAAAAGTTTAAGGTCGGTAGCTTCCAGTTACTAGCTGTATGAGTTTTGGTCGCCAATGCCATAAGTTGGAGTAACTTATTTTGAGAAGAGGTTAGGCTATCAACATGTATCCTCAATAGGCATAATTCCATTTCCAAAAGAGTCTAAATATTTTGAGCTACTGGGCAATGCCACCATGTATGTATATGGTCTCCAATACTTTGGCAGCTTCTAAAGCATTAATTAGTTACTCTCTAGTGGATTCATTTTATGTAGTTTATCTGGCGTGCAGTAGATTCTATGTAAGACTTTGATCTAAGTCTCCAACATGCTATAATTCAATGAACCCCTATGTAAGTTTAAGCAGGCTTCTGACCATCTAGTTATTTCCCATTCACTACCCAGATCTTGCTCCCATTGTATCATGAATTTTGTTTTTTTCAATCATCTTAGACCTATTGAAAGTGTCATAGAGTGTTCCTATGATCCCTTTTGTTAGTGGAGCCTTTTGACATATGAGGGAGAACCAAGATGTCTTTGGGGCTCCCATTTCTCTAGACACTTTAGTGACCAAGTCCCTGATTTTTAGATAGTTATAAAATTCTGAGCTTGGAATATTGTGAATAGCATGAATTTGATCACATGTCAAAAGGGTTCCATTGAGGTACCAAGATCCAATTCTATCTCGATTCCTAGAGATTCACCAACGTCTCGAGACTACGCTTCAGTCTCCTAGTATGTGTGGAAAAGACAATACCGATAATAGGGGAGCTAAGCTTGGGGCAAGTTGACATCTGGAGTTGGACCAATTCCAGGAGGTTAACATTAGCTGGATCAGTGGGTTAGAGTGAGTTGAAGATGTTATTAACCCTTTAGGTACCCAAGGAAGTTCATCCCAAGAGTATGTCTTCAATTGTTGGTCCTCTAATGAGACCCAGGCTGGCTGATGTCTGGGTAAATGGACTAAGGGTAATACTGCCACTTGGGCCGCTTTAAAGTAGAGTCTCACGTTTGGGCTAGAAAATCCTCCTACATCTTTGTGCCTATACATTATTCTTTTAGCTATATGAGGGCATTTGTTGTTCCATATAAATCTGGAGATAATATTTTGAATGCAATCTAGTTCTTTTAAGTTAAGTGGTATAGGCAAGGATCGGAATAAATACATTAACTTTGGCAATAAGTTTATTTTGACAGCGACTATACGACCTGTCCATGAGATACAATATCTATCCCATTTCCGCATATCAGCTGCTAGTATTTTATAAATGGGGGGTAGTTAGCATTAATATTTGCTACTTTTTAAAGACTTATGTCATACCTCTTCAATATCATAGGTCACTGGATAAATTCCATCTGAGTCAATGTCTACAGCAGACACATCATAGATTATAGATCCCACTGTCTCATTCTGTGAAGGAAATAATAGCAGATAATAATATATTATCCATGTTCTCAATATACATGTTTATATACCATAATGTGTGAATATGAATGCATTATCCTCCAAATGTGTATTGATCTATTGGAGAGGGAGTAAGTGCCCCCTAAGACATTGTAATTTCAAACAACTTGGTCAATGTAAAATATAAAATGATTTTAAGTACACATATTTTTAGGAAATAGAACAGCATCCATTAGAACATGTTATGTCTTACATCACATTAGCAATGAATCAAAATGCATGTCAAATGTGTGCTATAACATCTACTAACTTCACCTTATTTAATCAGTGTCACATAAAACCCTTCATAACCTTGTACATAAGTATATGAGAAAATGCAGACTGCACCTATTACATTATAATTGATTTGAAATTATAGATAGATTTAGAACTAGACAGCAAATCACAAAAAGCAAAGTGTTTTGTCAATTATATGTTTGTGAGTAATAAGCAACCTTTTTAGTTGAATAAGAGAAAAAGGTGCTTTTACTTTATTTTTAATGTTACTTTTTAAAGTTTGTTAATAAGATGTTTGACAAGTGTGAGTAAGAAGAGTTAGTCTGTGATTAAGAGCCACAAGAAGGTGACTCCTTAAGGGCTTCATTCTATTACCGGCCGCAGCCGCTGCGGGGCCGCAAGGACCGGCCGCAAGCTTTACGGCTATTTTATTCCCCTCCGGCCGGGGACTCCGGCAGGCTTGCGGACGGCGCCTTGCTATCTCTTGCGGCCGATCGCGCCGGAGGAAAGCCTTTGATCTAAAACGGCCGCAAGGAAATCGGCCGTAAGAAAAGCCTGGTTGCTATTCTATTGCTCCGGGAACCCTGTCTGCAAGGCTAAAAGCGAGCCGCAGCTTACTTGCAGCAAACAGGTCCCGCTGGCACCAATTAAGCACATAAAATAGCTCAAATAAAGCCATCCTGCACTTTGTGGAGTCTATAAAGTGATATTCGTTGTTAGCAAAAATAGCACATAATTGTCCTATACTCAAATCCGTAAAATATTTTATTTTTAATATACGTAAAATATCCATGTAAAAAGTCCAGAGTGCTAGGGATCATATTGGGGGACATGAGGATTAATAGTAACCCCCTCTCAAGCTTGCACATCAGCCCAAATCCGAGTTTACATTAACTGTTTATTTTCCGGCCGCAGCGTGGCCAGGTCTGAGGTGCTCCAAGCACTCTGGACTTTTTACATGGATATTTGACATATATAATAAAATAATTTTTTTACGGATTTGAGTATAGGGGAATGTTGTGCTATTTTTGCTAACACCTACAATCACTTTATAGTCTCCTCAAAGTGCAGGATGGCTTTATTTGGGCTATATTATGTGCTTAATTGGTGCTAGCGGGACCTTTTTCCTGCAAGTAAGCTGCGGCTCGCTTTTAGCCTTGCAGAGAAGCTTCCCGGAGCAATAGAATAGCAACAGGGCTTTTCTTGTGGCCGAAACTCTTGCGGCCGTTTTAGATCAAAGGCTTTCCTCCGGTGCGTGCGGCCGCAAGAGATAGCAAGGCGCCGGCCGCAAGCCTGCCGGAGTCCCCGGTCGGAGGGGAATAGAATAGCAGAACAGCTTGCGGCCGGTCCTTGCGGCCCCGCAGCGCCTACGGCCGCTAATAGAATGAGGCCCATAGTGTTTGCCACCAACAGGTCTTTTTGAAGCCTTAAACACAGCAATTACAATGGATTTATATAAATAAAGCTAAATAATAATGTATAATATTTAAAAGCTAAACGTTGTTGTGTACACAATTTAATTGTAACAAATTGCTGTGTTATTAAAAAAAAATAATTATGTTAAAGTATGCATCAAGTAATATGCATTGTTATAATGAAATGTATTGTTTAATTAAAGTGGTTGAAAATAAATGTTGATCTATTTTGTTTTGTTTTCTACAAATTGGTGATGACTGCTGCCTAATGAATGTATATATTTTGTTTTTGGCTAAAATAGAAAATTAAATATTAATTGCAAAAGAGAGTAAGACTAACCCTAAAATATTTTTTAAGTATATTAATGGGAAGAAGTCGAGGAAGGAAGCTATAGGAACATTACAATGTGACACAGGCCGTCTGATAATTAGTGACCAGGAAAAGGCAGATGAGCTAAGTAGGTTCTTTTCTTCGGTTTACACAAGAAAGGTACTATTGGTTGGCACACTGCAACATAATGTGGCTACACTACCTTTGCCAAATAAATGCTTAACGCAGGAAGTAATCCAACAGAGTTTGGAAAAAATAAATGTTAATAAAACCCCGGGTCCTGATGGAATACATCCACGGGTACTGGGTTCTGTAGTAGCCAAACCATTATATTTAATTTGTCAAGATTCACTCAACACAAAGTCTCTACCAGATGACTGGAGAAAAGCAGATGGGATATTGATATTTAAAAAGGGTGCAAGAGCAAACCGGGGGGAATTAAAGACCAGTGAGCCTCACTTTTCTTCTTAGTGGGGAAGCTTTTAGAAGGGTTAATAATGGATAATATACAAGAATATGTCTATTTTAACAGGAATATAAGTAGGGGGGCAACATGGATTTATGAGGGATAGGTCATGTCAAAAAAATCTAATTAGTTTTTATGTGGAGGTTAGTAGGAACCTGGGTTAAGGCAACTCAGTGGATGTGGTCTTTTTGGATTTTGCAAAAGGCTTTTGATACAGTGCCACATGGGAGACTATTGTGCAAACTAAGAGATACAGGAATTGCAGTAAATATCTGCTTATGGATTGAGAGCTGGCTAAAAGACATGAAGCAAAGGGTTGTTGTGAATGGAACATACTCCGATTGGACTAATGTGGTTAGTGGGGTTCCTCAGGGTTCAGTATTAGGTCCTTTCATTTTTAACATATTTATTAATGACTTAGAGTTGGGACTGTAAAATAGTGTCTCCATTTTCACTGATGACACAAAATTGTGCAAGGTAATTAAATCTGATAATGATGTGCTTTCCCTACAAAGGGATTTACATAAAAATGATGAATGGGCATCTAAATGGCAGATGAGATTAATACGAATAAATGTAAAGTTATGCATCTGGGAAGGAAAATGTAATTTATAATCATAATGGAGCAAATCTAGGGGTATCAGATATTGATAGGGATTTGGGAGAGCTTGTGGACAACCACCTAGGTAACAGTGCTCAAAGCCAAGCAGCAGCTGCAAAGGCAAATCAAATATTAGCATGTATTATTATTATTATCTTTATTTATATCGCGCCAACATATTCCGTAGCGCTGTACATGTATGTATTAAGAACGGTATGGAAGCAAGAGAAGCAAATATAATTCTACCACTATACAAATCTCTAGTACGCCCTCATTTGTAATATGGAGTACAGTTTTGTGCACCACTTCATAAAAAGGAAATTTTAGAACTGGAAAAAGTACAGAGAAGGAAAACAAAACTAATAAGGGGAATGGAGGGGCTAAGTCATGAAGAAAGACTAACCAAATTAAACTTATTTTCTCTAGAAATAAGGCGTCTAAGAGGGGATATGATTACCCCATATAAATACATCCAGGGTCAGTATAAAGATTTGTCAAGGAAGCTTTTTGTGCCAAGAGATTTTTAATTGATACGAGAACATCCCTTGAGGTTAGAAGTAAAAAGATTCCACCTTAAAGAAAGAAAAGGGTTCTTCACAGTAAGGGTGGTTAATCTGTGGAATTCTTTACCAGAGGAGGTGGTGACAGCAGATTCGATAGATAACGTTTAAAGAGGACTGGATTTATTTCTAATTAAAAAGGGAATTCAGGGTTATGCTGGATAATTAGAGAGAGAGTATTGATCCAGGGAGAAATCCGATCGGCAGTATCTGGGATCAGGAAGGAAATATAAAAAAAATTCCTTTGAGACAATTGGCTAAGTTTCACTTATTTTTTTTCTGTTTTCCTTCCTCTGGATTAATTAATAATTAAAAAAAAAAAAAATAATAAAATAAAAAATAAATAATTAAGTAGTTGATTAATAATTAATTAACAACTAATTAATTAATAACTAATCCGCATATTGCAGATCAGAGGAGATCTTAAAAAATTGAACTTGTTGGACTGAACGTCTTTTTTCAACCTTAATTACAATGGGCCTCATTCTATTACCGGCCGTAAATCGGCCGTAAGGCTGCGATTCCTTGCGGGGGTTCAGTTAACTCGCGATTCTATTATACGGCCCCGCAAGGATCTCCCCTTACGGCTGGCCGCATATCTTGAAACCGGCCGTAAGCTCTGAAATATAAAAACGCAAAAATAAATTCAAGCCTGCACTGTACAGCTCTGTAAATGCTAGGGATCATATTGGGGGACATGAGGATTAAAAGTAACCCACTCTCAAGCTTGCACATCAGCCCAAACCCGAGTTCAAATTAACTGTTTATTTTCCGGCTGCGGTGTGGGCGGGTCTGAGGTGCTCCAAGCCCTATGGACTTTTTACATGTATATTTTACGTATATAAAAAAAAAATATTTTACGGATTTGAGTATAGGGTAATTATGTGCTATTTTTTCTAACACCTAAAATCACTTTATAGTCTTCTCAAAGTGCAGGATGGCTTTATTTGAGCTATTTTATGTGCTTAATTGGTGCTAGCGGGACCTTTTTGCTGCAAGTAAGCTGCGGCTCGTTTTTAGCCTTGCAGACAGGGTTCCCGGAGCAATAGAATCGCAACCAGGCTTTTCTTACGGCCGATTTCCTTGCGGCCGTTTTAGATCAAAGGCTTTCATCCGGCGCGATCGGCCGCAAGAGATAGCAAGGCGCCGGCCACAAGCCTGCCGGAGTCCCCGGCCGGAGGGGAATAGAATAGCCGGAAAGCTTGCGGCCGGTCCTTGCGGCCCCGCAGCGGCTGCGGCCGATAATAGAATGAGGCCCTATGTAACTATGTAACTATAAAAATAGATTTCTCTGCCGATGAGAAGCAAAATCTCCATCTGGTGTGGCCATTGTATGCACCTAAAATTAGCCTGATGATTGCCTTAATGCAGGCTGCCTTAAATTCCTTAAATGTGTTTGACCCTACCACTTGTACTGAAATACTGTGTCAGTTATCTACTACTGTTTTGTGTAGTTCTTTGTCACATTAGAACAATATGTTACAGCTTCAAACATTGAAATAAAAACCTCTTGCTTTTATATACTTCTTTTTTTTGTGGAGCTGATGAACTTTAGAAAACTGTTTGATATATTTGAAGGTAAAATGTTTAATAATTGTTGCTCGCCTGTAATGGTGAACATTCAGCAGAGATGGAGAGTGAATGTTTATTTATAGTAATGAAATGTAAAATTTTGTAATGTATAATTGTTGTAGCATACATTCATTCAGTAAGTTTGGAGAATGTTCACCATTAGTGGTGAACGAATGTTGTATATTATGAGACAAAAATTGTTAATATGTTGTGGTCAATTGTAAGTTTGCGAGTTTTCAATCATGTAAGGTGCTTTAGGGTAAGCTCTACTCATACTAAATTCTAAACTCAAAGATAGGGCTCTCCACTCTTTGCAATGTGTTCATTTTGTTTTGCCTTGTACATAACCTTTGTATGTTGGCGGATTACAAATAAAGATAATAATAATTGTACAACCATGGAGGCATTATGAGTGATAAATGTAGCAGTTATGCATATTTATCATCTTCTCCCTCTCTCAAAGCTCAGTATGTAAAATGGCTATCATTATCACTTGTCGTTCGCCAGATGTTGCATGTGAGGGAAAGAACCTTAAACACAACATATTAAAAATTTGAATCTCCTGTTATACAACATTTGCTCACAACTAATGGTGAATGTTCTCAAATCCTGATAAATGAATGTACTTTACTGTATGCATAAAAAAGCACTGTATTTGCTCTTTTTAACAAAATCAAAATTTAAATTGTGTTAACTTTAATTTAATTAGCTCACCACCGAATGTTCAGTTTTACAGGTGAGATATAACTAAAAAAGATCACCTGACCATAATTGACCAATAAAAATGCATGGAACCTAACTCCTGCTCAAAAACGGCGTAAGCTATATACAAATTCCAAAAAAGACAGTGAGACTTTTAACATCATTAGTTCACGACCAACTTAAAAAAAAAAACATTCAGCCATTTTTTCACAACAAATGAGCAAATATTCCTACGTCATCACCCGATTATATACATACATCAAAAAATGTTTGGCTGTACAGCATTTCTAGAAAATTGGCCAAAAAAATCCAATTACCCCATTCCATAAAATGCAAAATATCAAACTGACACAAAGTTATAAGCTCATGAAAAATTAGTTTTAAACGAAACATCTAAGAAAACCTTAAAGGGACATGAAAATATTTTTTTGTTGCATCAGAAAGAGGGAATTTGATAATGTGTCACAGTGTGTTTTCTTTTTGCTATAGAAGAGAGTGATTCTCTATAATGTACTTGATGGTCTCCTGACAGAGACTTATTTGACTCTAGTGGAAATTGTATAAAGTATGTGGAAGTGTGGAGTAACTTTTAAAGGTCTTTAGTATAGAGACTGATTCTCTGTAATGTACTCAATGGTCTTCTGACATAGACTAATTTACAATAATGGAAGATACTAAAACTATATAAAGTACGTGGAGTGTGTGGAGTGACTTGAAGGTCTCTAGAGAAGAGACTGATTCTCTGAAATGTGTTCAATGGTCTATGAGCTAATGGCCCAATGTCATTCATTTAAAAAAAAAAAAAGTTTATATCTGATGGTGTGTCATATGATGACAGGAGCATACAGGGGAAGGGTAATAGGAAAATAATGAAATATTACAATGGTTGATATGTTAAAATGTGAAACCTGGGATGAAATAGACTGGGGGAGTAAATGAAGCTGGTAGGTTTACATTTTTGAGCTTGGGGAGGGAGGGCAGGGAAAAGGCTGTAAGATAAATGCTGAGGCAGGGGAGGCTCAGTAAATAAAATAGACGAACATATATGTTTGTTGAGAAAAGTAACATTATGCTTGGCTTTGAACTGACTAGTGTAGCAATTTTAGACTGAGAAGTAGACGGGCATCTTCATAAAAAACGCAACGCTGAGAGCTGTCGGAAGCTGTTGGAGATGGTACAGACCACAAGGGCAGGGATGGAGAAAAAGAAACGCTGGTGGAGCTGAAATGTGCACCAGAGAGGTCAGAGGAGGAGCTGGAATGAGACAGCATGCGAGGAACAGGTTGGGATGAGAAGCTGCTAGGCTGCTTAGAAACAGCATGCTAAATTATCTGGGGATAATGAGGGAATAAACAAAAAGGCCTGCATTTATAAAACTGATGTCTGAGGTGGAGATGTGTTGTAGTGGCTACAAATATAATAAGAGATACTGTGAAAACCTAGGAGAAGGAAGTGGGGTGTGGAGGAGGAAGAAGGGGCTGCCTAGAAGTAGAGGAGAGGTTGTGAGAGAAAATAAATGGGGCAAGGTCAAGAGAGTGCTATGAAAATGGGGGGGAGAAACAAAAACTAGAGCTATTTTATGATTTTTAAACAATATTTGTGAAATGCTGAAATTTGTTCTAAAACTCCATTTGATTGATATTGATAAGTGACTGGGAGTGATGATTATAGATCTTGATGTGTGTGAAAACAGCCAGTATAAGTGGAATGCATGATTATATAAATGCAACTGGTTGCCTGCAATACAGCTAGATGTATTGATTAGGCTGACCTGGATGTGCAAAGATTTACTTCCTGGAAGCAGTGAGAAGCAGTGGTTCCTCTCTTCTTTCCATTCTCGTTGATTGGGCACAGCCCAGGGAAAGGGACTGGGGGTTTATATAACCTAAGTCCTTCCCACAATTTCAGACAAAGGCATTTATATATAGCTTTTATACTATATATATATATATATATATATATATATATATATATACTTTGTTCCTTGATAAAGTACATAAGCCACACATAGGAAATTGTACATAATATATTTAATTATGAATATATTTATTAATTAGCATTTCAAGGTACAGTACAGTAAAAGGTAAAATGTAATTGGGACAAACATGATTTGTTCTATACATTATATTATTCCCTTATTTAAGTGCTCTATCAATTACTTAATTTTTTATTTTTATACAAAAACATGTACATATGTAGAGAACATATGTAAAGAACGTATCTTAACATCTAAAAACTTACTTTTTCAGATCCCTATATAAAGCAAGATTTCTCTTAGTGGTAATGTAAACAAGCTGAAATATAAATGTATTGTTACGCAAACGAGGCACTTCTCCCAGACAGGAGCTCTTAGGCAGCTGCCTTATTCACCTAGTTATAAATCTAGCAATGCGAATACTTGTATACTGCATATGCACACACTATTCCATGGCACAACAAGGGCAAAGTGAGGCTGCTTGCTTCACCCTGAAAATATACTGTATCTGGATCTAGTCCTGAGGCAGCAATACATCATTGGTATATATCACTAGCATTTTTTTGTCATGAGTCAATAAATAATATGTATTCTTCAAAACTATTAGTTACATTACTGAAACTATAAGAGGGCTTTCATTATTCCTATATAACCACACAGTAGCCATTATTATTATTATTTTTTTAAGGTTGTATTGGAAGTGTATTATAAGTGATCTTGCCATCTACTACATGTGGTTTCTAATCTACACTATATGTTCCAGACTGCCGACCTGTGCTCATTATTAGTAGATGCTCATTTTTATAATGTTCATTAAGCTTGTGCTAGAATTGATTTCAGAACATGCAAGCTAGCTATATTTCCATTCTTTCACATTTTACAATGAACACTGACACTGAAATTTTTTTATTAGAATATGGGATGGAACTTTGCCTGAGTAAACATTTTCCTGAGATGGCATGTGTTATATCTGTGCTCAATCTTATATTTTAAGTAATGCATCTGTCTTGTAAAACATTTATTTGATCATACTGTACCTCAAAGATTTCTTTCATATATGGTAAACGCAAGAATGAAGGGACATTATCATTGCAGTCCAGCACTATCACAAAGAAAATCTTGGTAACCTATGGAAAAGAAACATGTGCTGTATTGTAGCATTAGTATTTACGACTTGTATGTAACAAATAAGCATAATTAACTGATATGTTTCAGCAGGTAATTAAGGCACATCTCACTGACAGCAATGGGACAGGTCTATGTTTTGTTATTATAAATTAAAACAAAAAAGGCACTTACTGGTCTGCTTGACGGGGTATTGTCGCTTACACTAAGCTCAATTTCAAGATTTCTTTTAGCCTGAAAAATAAAGAATGTGTATTAAGTAATGCAGTTTATATAGATGAAGACATCAATTTGTTGTTTCCTGTAAATATGACATAATATATGAGGAACAGCAGAGGTACAAACACATGTTCATTCATAAATGATTGCTAAATTGTTTCTATCTTCTCAGATTCTTAAATAATTTGTTAATACTTAACAGGAAGCACTTTATGTAATTTCTATTAAAAAGGATTGTAACTATAGGCTAGTTGAATACAGATATAGTAGGAAAAGTTGGGTTTTGGGGTATATAGCTGGCCTTGCTTGCAATAAGAGTAGTGATTATTTAGCCTTATTATTATAATTATTATTATTATTTGACAAGGTTAATATTTTCAGTTGCAGTTGTACAATAAGTACCCTAATTAAACTGTTAATTAGTTCAAGAGGTGTCAGTGTAAATTGAAATGCATATATATATATATATATATATATATATATATATATATATATATATATATATATATACGGTATATATATATATATATATATATATATACTGTATATACAGTATAATATAATCTGTGTCTCCAATTTTACATATCCTGATAGCACTGGATCTTTTCTGTAATTAAATTGGGTCACAAGTCCCCAGAGCATAACACCAAGTTGCAATTAAAAAATGTAATTAATGGGAAACAAACTTTAATTTTCACTTTGTAAACTACACTGCACTTGTTTAAAAACTTGCAATAAAGACCTTTGATCTAGAAGAGAGACAAAGTTGAGGTAGAGACTGACCTGTCATCCACAATGGGATGGCTCCTACCTGGAAGGCTCAGCTAACCTGGAGACCCAAATCTAGATTATGTCCCTATAAAGACCTTAAAGTTTTTCCCTTAAACTTTTTAAGAGAAGCATGAGATGTTAGAAAAAATTAGGAACATTTTTTTATTTTAGTTGTGTAAGAAAAAGATTATTGTGGTGGAGAGATCCCTGTTTATGTTTTACTAACCAGAATCAATCTTATGTTTAGATATTAGCTTATGTCCATATAAAGAAGACCTTAAAGGAGAAAGAGAGTATAGAAAGATTCTGATATTAATACGGTAATTAGAAATGCAAATAACTTTAATTCTAGTCAGCTTAACTTCTCTTTTCCTATTGGTAGAGTCTGGTGACCATTTGAATTGGAAGGGCCTAGTTCAGGCTCTAATGTGCTTAAGGCATTTGTAGAAAGTTATTGGGTAGCTGAATGGCCGTTTTGCCTCATATAAATTGCTTTGTCAAAGGCAATCAATAGCTTGCGGCATTTGGCGGGTTTTAATAGCTGCCCACAGCTTTTCCTTTGATGTCATTTTCTCATTCATCCCGAGAGTTTGTCTTTGAAAATTAACAGTGTATCTACCCGATTGTCTTACTGATGACTGATAGATTTCACAGTAGTGATGCAGAAGCTAATAGGAAGATCTAAATCTCAATTGGCTCTTCTCATTGATCACATTGTAAATAATGATACACACAATAGTTAAATAATATCCCGATTCATACAATATAGTAATCTTGTACTGATTCATATAAGACATTGTTCTTCTCAGTTTTACTCCATTTGAATCTATTGTACTTCTCCATCATCAACCAGTACAAATAATAATCTTATCTTATTAAAATAAGCAACTTATTCTTTTACACAATTATATATGATCCTATATTGCCTGGGCAGCTCTGCACATACTATTATTCACTCATATATTATGTGACACTCTTTTTTATTTAATAACATTTATTTGTTCAATACTCAACAATTTTGATTGTGTGTCCACACAATTTCCAAAAACTTTTTTTATATGATGCTCCAATTATGTGTCACATAATACACGCCACTCTCCAGTGTTACAGGATACTAATACTTGTACTTGTCTTTTGCATCCACTCCGATCATATATCTTATGACACATATCACATTCCAGTGATGTAATAATTAGATAGTTAGTCATTCCTAGATGTAAAAATAATTTGCCTAATTTCTCAATCGTATGTAGTACCTGTGTATTTACCCGATTGTCTGACACTTTTGGTAATATGTGGTACATTTAACAGTCTCATAATGATTTGCATTCCATTTATTAAGCTATTTTAAATCCTATTAAAAAAATAACAGGGATCACTTCCTAAATGTACTCTCCTTCAATCCTTAGACTTATACAATAAGATAAGTCTATCATCTTACCTTTACAGGGTGGATAAATATGCTTTGAAGGTTTAACTGTCTATGAAGTTATATAGGAAGTTATCAATTAAAGCTTCTAAAATAAGGAACTATACTTTGAATTCATTTTAGGTTCTAACTATCTTTAGGAGATGATGAATGGAAGCCCCTAAAAAACTTCAAACATCTATGATCATATCAATAATTCTTTTCCAGTTACCCATTCATATGTTTTCCTATATTGCCACCTGGGTAACACAACTCTTGCTATTGTTTATCATGTATAAGGTGGCACTGATCCCGATCTTTATAGTATCTAAACATAAGATTGATTCTGGTTAGTAAAACATAAACAGGGATCTCTCCACCACAATAACCTTTTTCTTACACAACTAAAATAAATCATATTTCCTCATTTTTTTCTAAAATCTCATGTTTCTCTTAAAAAGTTTAAAGGAAAAACTTTAAGGTCTTTATAGGGATATAATCTAGATTTGAAGCTCCAGGTTAGCTGCGCCTTCCAGGTAGGAGGCATTCCATTGAAGATCACAGGTCTGTCTCTACCTCAACTTTGTCTCTATTCTAGACCTTCTAGACCAGGGGTGTCCAAACTCGTCATGGAGGGCCACACACATGCCTGGATTTGATGATATCCCTGCTGTGCACAGGTGAGTCAATCACTTTTTCAGTTATCCCGATCGACTCACTTGTGGACTGAAAGGATATATTCAAATCGAGACCTGGATTCAGCCCTCCAGGACCGAGTTTGGACAACCCTGTTCTAGACCAAGGGTGTTTATTGCGGCGTAGTTTACAAAGTGAAAGATTCCCATTTGTTTTCAATTTATAAAAGTACTTATCCAGTATTTTGTACCTTGAATGACTCAGTGTAAGTATATATCTATGCCTCTGTGTAATTATGGGACTTCAATATTGCACTATATTGTAGTGATAGCTGATTGTTTTTAGTCTGTGGTTTTTATATATTCCTATGAAAAAAAAATCCATTGCAAATAAACAATTACATTTCTATGTCTCCATTTTGTTGACTTGAAAGGATGGGAGTGGTCAAACAAAGCACCAATAAGGTTTCCAGGCTGTCATAGGCATTACTAAAGAATCACTCCAGAGATGTGCTTACATCATTAAGTCAGTAGGGACATAAATCAGAAGAGTAGAGAAATCGCAACGTGTACAAATTAAATTACAAATGATCAAATAAAGAGGCAGACAATTTACCAGGTGCAAGGTTCCATTTTCCATGGTGACTTGGCACCCAATATGCGTTAAATCCTGTTTTACTTGAATGTTTAAACTTGTACTTGCATATTTAAACTTGTAAAAGTGTATTGTTATTATGTATTAATATTTTCATTTATTTGCAATGCGCAAACATGTTCCGTTGCGCTGTACATGGGTTAAGTTCAAGGCAAAACAATATTAACACATTGCAATGGATGGAGGGGCCTGTCTTTGAGCTTAAAATCTAGTGTACATAGTGCTTCCCCCAAAACACCTTGCAAGATTGAAAACACACAAACTTACTTATATTTCTCTGAAACGCTCCCTGAATAACATACTTTATAATCACAACAGATCGTGTCATTCATCAATGTCAACACAGTAACTTTGTGAACTGTGGTCTAATGTTCTGAAGACATATTATTGTGTTGATTTGCATCTGTTGAGCAATTATTCACATATATACTGTAAAAAATAAACAAATCATCCAATCTCTCTGTTAGTTATCAAATGTTACTGAGTGCAGAGGGTATTAACTAAGCTGACGTTTTATATACAAATGTTCTTATTAAGGATTTGTGGCAATATGTAGAATAGTTAGGAGGTGTATGAATGGACTATATTAATCCTTCTGTGTCAGGGTTCTGTATCCAGTCCACAAATACAATACCACATGACTGGTATTATTTGGATCATTTAAAGATTTATAGCAGTATACATTTTTGTTGTGAAGCTCATCACCACAAGCAGGTCCGGGTTTTCCACAAGTGGGCCAATCTTTACATCTGTTCTTACCTTAACCTGGAAATAGAGAAAATGAATAGATTGTTAGGAACAGAAAAAGAAAATGAAAGCTGAGTGAGGGAGAAGAGAAATTAGACATTTCATATCAGCATTTAGTGACCTGACTTGCAGCTCCTATGACACTTACGGTAGTTAATCCAGGGGACTTTAAGTCTGGAGGTAAATAGGAGGAGAAACTGTGGAACAGGGCCAGTATGTATGAAAGACGTAATGAACGTTTCTGACACAGTAATTGGTGGTAAAGTATCAATGAGTGTAGTGTTAGCCACACATACTTTGCGAGAAACCATATTTACTGGCTTGTAATGGGTTAATTTTGCTGGTGCAGTTGATGTTCAAATATGGTGCAAAGTTTAGGTACAAAGTACACCATATATATAATGCCCAATACACATATCTTTAAATCCTTTATGACCACAGTTACATTGAATTATTTACTAAACAACAGAAATGAGACCTGACTCCTGAATCATGCAGAAGGAGTTAGTGATGTTCAGTCTGATGAATCGCATACATCCTAAGCTTTTGTAATTCTCACTTTATTGGATATGGATTTATATGGTATAATTTAAACTATAGATAATAACAAGTACTTATAATTTTAATATCCCTACAGTGAATTATTTTCATTGCATTTTCCTGTAGTAAATTTATATTGAAGTTTGAAATTATTATCTATCAGTCAGACTTTTTCATCCGCCCACTAACCAAAGGGAACAATTTTTCTAATTAGTTTAGTTACTTCCTTGGGTCTTAGCAGGCTTATATGGCCGACAATAGATCAAAAGCCAAGGGAGTAATCAGAAATTGTTAACAAAGTAAGTTAATAGTAATTAATAATGAACCACAGTGCCACAAATAGTTAACCCCAATGCCTAGAAGGACCCCTGAGGCATCTAAATATTAACCACTGCCACGGAGGTCCTTGAAGGACCTCAGTGACATCCATAATTGAATCCCTGGGGATGGTCATTGGTGAATGTGGAGACTGAGCAAAATAATGTTGTTTAATCTCCGCATTTTGCATAAGCCCATGCCTTGTGCTTTACTCACAAGGCATGGGTTTATGAGTTGCGGTGGGATTAACAATATAACCACTGGGGAGCACTGAATATATGTGAAAACATTACTGAAAAAAACTCCCACAGCCGAAATTATGTACAAATGTAATTTACTTAGCTCAAATTAAATGGAGCCCATGGTCGGTAGGACAGTGATGAATCCTATTCATAGCAATAATATTACTCTATAATATATACTCTATATTTAAAATGTAGTTGTAGATTAGTACTGTATTATGGGTGCCACCTGGTTACATATTTATTTCAGGAATTATATTTAAATAATTATCTTATACTGCAAATATTTACACTGTAACTAGAAAAGTTTACAGGTACCTTGAACACTAATCCACAACTGAATTGTATACAAAATTAGTATGATTTTTATAGCTCAACAACATATACTGAGCTTGAAAAGCTAAGGTATGTGTTGTTAAATCAGCACTCTGAATTGAAAACCACGGTCATAAAATTGTAAGGCAGGTAATGCTGTTTGACACACAATGTAAGGCTTTTGGTCCTTTGAGTACCTTTGGCGCTCATTGCGAGCCTCATGCTGAGCGCCTTTGCGTGTCTCACAATGAGCACCTTCGGCTGCGCGAGCCCGCAAGCGTTAGCAACAACCCGCAATGCTAACAACTATATATGTGATTTATTAAGCTTGTTCAAGTTTAAAAAGCTCTGATTCTATCACTCAAAAGTTTTATCACTCCAAGATCAAGCAGTCATTGTTAGTAGACCATGAAAAATTGACTATACATTATACTAGCATTTTTTTTTCTAATGTAAATCATTACTGACCTGTTCAGCATGCTTTGTGCTAACTTATTATTACACAAACTGGTGGCTCCTGAATATTAATAAGCTGCATCCATGTGCTAAGTAGTAATACAGTCTGAGAAGTTGGATCTTCTCCCCCATATTTATCAAGCACAAATTAGCATAAGCATAGGAACAATGACATAATGAATCCAAACAAACAATGCTTAATATGTTTAGAATGTCCTGTGGTGCATAGAAACAGCTAGTACTATATATTACCTTAAGATAAAAGCAATTTATTGTATGGGATATAGTGTCCCTTTAGTTTAAATATGGTCAAAGTAGGATATAGAAGGAGCATCTCACTCATCAAAAACAAGATGGAGGACGAGTATGCAATTAGACAGGTCATGGTAGCCAAAATCTAGGAAGTTTACTGCAGTTATCATACTACAGTGATTTCTCTGGAACAGTGGTGGTCAACACATACTCATTTTACCACCTACTAGGTCTAGGATTTCTGGATCTCTCTGCCTCTCGGCATTAGCATAGCTGAGTTGCTCAGTTTCATTTATTCTGATTGATTGGGCTCAAGTACAGTAATACTGAAATCCTGGATTCTTGACACAGGAATGTGTTGCTCACCACTGCCATTGATTATTGCTCTTTTTGTTTTATACTTTAACAGAAAAGGTAATACAAGCATAGCTTGTCTATACATTGTCTACACAGTTCACTTGATGCGCAGAACACTTAACAGCTTCTATACGCATACAGACACTTTGAGATGTGCTGTCCTAGTACACCACAGGGAATTTAATGGTCAGAACATTTTGGAAGATACCCTACCTCATAATCCAAGGGAAATGCAAGCTGCACCTCTCCAGTGGATGGGATCACATTGAAGTAAACTGCGTCTGGTCCTCCTATGCCATATGTTAGAGTGGCACTTGTAGGATTGTTAACTATAATCCAAAATAATGTTTCTCCTGATGAAGAAATACAATAGGACATAATGCATGAAAACATAGAAGTTACATATATGGTTTATTTAAGCATGTTTGTCTGCAGTAATAGTTCGTGGCATCTGGCATTTAACAGGTGCCACTGTATTATCTCAACATTTCACTTACTTTTACCGGTTTGAAATTTTATTTGAGCCTTGTTGTGTTACAGTCTAGTTTTGTCTATCAACATGTCATTGGCTTTTAACTATATTGGTATATGATTATTTATTATGTTATTATTTTTTTACTGGTATTCTCCTTTGTATACTAAATTCAGAATGAAGTTCATAATGGTTAAAATTTATAATGAATTGGAGTAGCTGAAACAATTAAGTTAAAGGTCCTATCCTACAATGAGTACTCCAGCACTCATCCAGCACAGGTGGCAGCAATGAGCATCCTCTAGATGGCGCTGCCAAGATTTTGCTGCTGATGTCATAGCTTTAGGCTTAGGATAATGGTTAGGTTAGGAGTTAGAAGGTGAGGGCTAGGGTAATGGTTAGGGTAATTGTTTAAGCTTGGAAATTGTGTACGATATCAGCAGCGCTTACAATTTTGGCAATATATAACAAGCAAAATAATGCACACATGCAGGCTGTCATATTTTCCTTTCATTATATTTTTATCTATGTTTTTAGCAATCTATAGCAATGTGGGATGACTGCATGTTGCCTAGAGAGCAAGCTACAGCTCAACTTAAGTTTATTTTATATCAAAGAGCAGGTTAACTATCTATGTGATTGTTATGAAACTTCCCTTTTTGGCAGATACTTCTCCATCTTTGTGGAGAGAGGAAGCTTTCATTTTTAGTTCTCTTATTGTCAGTGACACCTGGAATGGTGAATTGAGCTCAAGAGCTTATCAAACTGCAGGTCAACTTTAAACTATGACAATTACAAGTGAACTCTTTCATATAAAAGCAACTTGTGTTTAGGTGAAACGTCCCCTTTAAACATAAAATACAGCTCTAAAGTACCCAATGTTGAAAGCTCCCTCAGTATAAATAATGAAAAAAAGGAAAAGGAAAACAAATAAAGTGAAGTATAAGGACTTACCCACAGGAAAATCTTCATACACTTCGATGGAGGTCATATTTGCAGCAAAAGAAGGGTTTCTGCTTATGGCTGAAAGACAAGTTACAGTATTAACCATTCCATTACCCCAAACATACATGCAGGGACAATGTCTAATAGCCTTATTCACTTGTGGATCTCATATATTCTCATACAAAGAGATTAAGCTAAGAGGGCTTCTAATACTATACATGTAATGAGCCATTATAACCTTGTGTTACACGAGCTGCGGTTTAAACGACGCGACCTATGATAGTGTCAAGATTCCTGCTGGGAAAGGCCTGTGCATCAATCGAAAACGGTAGGTGAGATGTTGACTGACCTAAACCTACCATGACTTTTATGGCCTTTTATTCTGTGCATGGTGCTAGCACCTTTCAAACGTCATCTTTCTGTGCCACTGAATCTGTGTGTCATTGGTTCATTGCTAAAATTATTACTATGATTGTGGCACTATTGTATTGATATATCTGTTAATTTCTGAATGGGACAAGAGTACAATAGAACACATATTACTGTAGGTGAAACTAGTGGCTAGACAGAGCCACTATAAAGCCACTAATTCTGACCAGTTAACAGAACGCCTATATCTATATGTGACAACAGCTTCTTAACAGTTAAATTGATGGATTAGTTAAAGGGACACTATCAACCAAACAGAAAGTGAAGTTCACCTTAAAGAGCATTAAGAACTGTTTACACAGTTTACTAGTCATTTTTTCTCCACAGAAAAGCATTCCTCAAATCTATGCTGCCGGCACTGGGGAGCTACAGTTCATTGAGGGAACCATGAATGCCAACATGTACTGCGACATACTGTAGCAGAGCATAATCCCCTCACTTCGGAGACTGGGCCGAAGGGCAGTATTCCAGCATGATAACGACCCCAAACACACCTCCAAGACAACATCTGCCTTGCTAAAGAAGCTGAAGGTAAAGGTGATGGACTGGCCAAGCATGTCAACAGACCTAAACCCTATTGAGCATCTGTGGGGCATCCTCAAACAGAGGGAGGGGGAGTGCAAGGTCTCTAACATCCACCAACTCTGTGATGTCATCATGGAGGAGTGGAAGAGGACTGCAGTGGCAACCTGTAAAGCTCTGGCAAACTCCATGCCCATGAGGGTTAAGGCAGTGCTAGAAAATAATGGTGGCCACACAAAATATTGACGCTTTGGGCCCAATTTGGACATTTCCACTTAGCATTGTACTAACTTTTGTTGCCAACAATTTAGACATTAATGGCTGTGTGTTGAGTTATTTTGAGGGGACAGCAAATTTACACTGCTATACAGGCTGTACACTTACTACTTTACATTGTAGCAGAGTGTCATTTCTTCAGTGTTGTCACATGAAAAGATATAATAAATATTTACAAAACTGTGAGGGGTGTACTCACTTTTGTGAGATACTGTATATATATATATATATATATATATATATAGTAAATAGCACATCTGTGTTCACACTTGAATGTCTAAAACAAGTTTAAAAACTTGCTTCCAGCTCAGAATTCCGAGAAACAGTTATTACACTGTTATTATACTTTATATACAGTATATATATATATATATACATGAAGTGGTGCCCAAAACTGTACTACATATTCCAAATGAGGGCGTTCTAGGGATTTGTATAGTGGTAGAATAATATTTGCTTCCCTTGCTTCTATACCCTTCTTAATGCATGCTAATAGTTTATTTGACTTTGCAGCTGCTGCTTGGCATTGAGAACTGTTACGTAGGTGGTTGTCCACAAGCACTCCCAAATCCATTTCAATATCTGATACCCCTAGATTTGTTTCATTACGTTTATAGATTGCATGGTTATATTTCCTTCCCAGATGCATAAACTTGCCATTTAATTGCCCATTTCTCTAATTTATGCAAATCCCTTTGGAGGGAAAGTACATAGTTTTCTGATATAATTACCTTGCACAACTTTGTGTCATCAGCAAAAATGGAGACAATACTTTCCAGTCCTACTTCTAAGTCGTTAATAAATATGTTTAGGCGGAGAGGACCTAATACTGAGCCCTGAGAAACCCCACTTACTGCATTAGTCCACTCTGAGTAAGTTCCATTTACAACAACCCTTTGCTTCCTGTCTTTTAGCCAGCTCTCAATCCATGTGCGTATATTTACTGCAATTCCTGCATTACTTAGTTTGCACAATAGTCTCCCATGTGGCACTGTATCAAAAGCCTTTGCAAAATCTAAAAAGACTACACCAGATTTGCTCTTGCTCCCTTCTTAAATATAGGTATCATCTCTGCTTTTCTCCAGTTATCTGGTAGAGTCCCTGTGTTGAGTGAATCTTGAAAATATCGATATACTGGTTTGGCTATTACAGAACCTAGTTCCCTCCGTACCCTTGGATGTATTCCATCAGGACCTTGAGCTTTATTAACATTAATTTTTTCCCGCCTCTTTTGGATTTCTCCCTGTGTTAACCAATTATTAAGTGATGGTAGTGTAGCCGCATTATGTTGCAGTGTCCTAACCACTGGTACCTCCCATGTATATACCAAAGAAAAGAACCTATTTAGCTAATCTGCCTTTTCCTGGTCACTAATTCTCAGACGGTCTGTTTCACATTGTAATGCTCCTATAGCTTCCTTCCTGGCCCTCTTTCCCATTTTTATACTTAAAAAATATTTTGGGGTTAGTCTTACTCTCCTTTGCAACTAATTTTTATTTTTCTATTTTAGCCAGTCTAATAGCACTTTTGCAAGCCTTGTTGATTTCCTTGTACTCACGTAAAGCAGTCTCTGTCCCCTCTTATTTGTAGAATTTAAATGCCTGTTTTTTACTCCGTATATTGATCTTTAAATCATTGTTAAGCTACATTGGATGTGATTTACTCATTTTACTTTTATTCCCACATGATATATGCCGATGTGTACGTATATTTAGTACGGATTTAAATGTTGTCCATTTATGTTTAGTATTTTTACCCATCAGTTCTCTGTCCCAGTCTATACATTGTATTGCTGCCCTTAGACCGTTAAAATCTGCCCTTTTAAAATTAAGAGTTTTTGTTGGCCCCTTAAAGTTTTTTGGGGGGGTTTTCAATCTTAAATGAGACTGTGTTGTGATCACTGTTTTCCAAAGGTTGCCCTATTTCAACATTTGATACTATATCAATATTATTTGTGATTACTAAATCCAAGATAGCTTAATTTATCTAGTATCTATCTGATATTGTTGGATCAAATTAATTCATTAGAGCAGTGGACCAATGCCATCTTTGTATAACCTTGTTATATAGTTCTTTGTAAGAGGAACAGAAAGCAGATTTTTTTATACTAGAATACAAGCTTTATTCCATGTAGTTTCTGTCCAAACTTTACCATAGTCAACTTACCAACTAGTAAACCTTTGGAATTTTCCTGATTCATCATACTCTTTAATTATATTTTGACATTTTTAGATCGTATGGTTTTCCCAATCCTTAGATAAATTTTTTTCAAGAGAAGTTAACTCTCTCATATTATTTAGAGAACACCCAAAATCGTTAGACTGATATTGTTGGGCTGAATAGTCCAAGCAAGAGATTCCTTTTAAAGGATGGTTGGTTAAAACATCTGTCATTGTTTGAATTGATCCATTAATGTATAAGTCTCCTATATTACATATATGTCCCTTTAGCCACAATAGCCAATTATTATTTATTTTATTTTATGCCAATATATATCGATCGGGGCAATGGAAGAAGGGAATGGGGAAATATTCCACTTAGATCTATGATTATACCAAACTGTAACTATAGATTTAATCCCTTTTGGAAAAAAATGATATCAGCAAATTGCAATTTTGGAAGCCAAAGAATGAAATAAATTGGGATATCGGGCATTATATTTTGTTTAATTTCTTTCCATGTCTAATTATATTTATTGGGATTCCATCCTATCAAATGCGAAATAATTATTGCAGCATGAATATATTTTAGGGAAGGGGAGGATAAACCCCCGTTTTAAATTTTTCATTTAACAATATTCTTATTTAATCTCGTTTTTATCCCAAATAATTAAAATTATCAAGCATTTTTGAAGATTTTTATTATAGAGCTAGGAGCCATTTCTAGAATACATCACCAATATGTAATTTGGGGGACAATAGTCACTTTGACTGCCGCTATTCTCCCGATCCAAGATAAATTAAGAGATTTCCAATCTGAAAGAATCAACCTTATTTGGGTACAGATTAGAGACAGTTTCCTCTTTAATATATTCTTCTGACTGATTGAAAATGCTAGCCCCAAACGAATAATATGTTTACTTTTCCAATTAAATTGAAAGACCTTAAATTGTTCCAATTTAAGGTCTTTCATTATAACATCTGTTTTTAGTACTTGTACTCTACCTGTTAGATAGGATTCTGATACGCATTTTTATCTTAGCTAATTGCAGGCCATGTTCCTGCAAACATGTTAACCCCCTCTAAAACATCTAAAAACATACAACCTTCTCAAAACAATTATGAATGCCTTTAGGGTGCAGTATCATTTTTTTCTTATTTAAAACTAGCTTTATGATATTTCATTTGCCTAATTATACACTTAGATTCAAATTGTACATTTTTGTTTTCATTAAATAGTGGTCCTTTTTTTAATCCAGTTTCACATTCAAAAGCCTTTTTAATGTTGAGATTTTCAGCTAAACAGTCAGTAGGAGTAATACATTTAATATGTAAGACACCAATCTCCATAGCAACAAGTAGGTTATAGTAGTTCTGTGTACTCCGATTTATCCAGCAAGGTATATCAATAAACATTAATTTACATTCTGAACATTTGGTAAATAAAATTATCTAATAATCAGGAATGCAGACCTGCTAAAATATACTGGGTACATTTGGAAGCTCCATGTAGATAACCCAAAAAGCACTCATTGGTTAAATGATTTTAATGTTCCAATAGGACTCTGTTTCATGAATAATTACACTTTTTTTAAAACTAATATAGTTGTAACATGTGATACCTTTAAGAGGAACAATGATTAATGTCTTTGTAAATGGTTTACAGAAATGTAAGGCACTTGAAGATGAAACCTGTAAAAGACGCACGATACACACACACACACATACACATGAGAGGGCAAAAATATCAAACACTTAGGAACCAGGAACCTTTTAAAGAAGTTAAAGGGGCTATTTCTTGGAGCCTGGAAAGAACGTTTTCATACAGACACATTTTAAGTATTAAGTAGTTTCTCTTAAAGGGATCAGAAACAGCAAGCAAGTTGCTTTTCCTAGTACTGATATGGCAAAATGTACTTTTACACTAGCAGTGTGTGTGACTCCAGCAGATTCAAGAAGAGAATCCCTTTAGTTTTGTGGATGCCTTTTGTCAAGTAACAGTAGTGAAGTTACTAAATGTAAGAAATGCGTTTCATTTCTATTTTTTCCATTAATTTTAAATATATGGTTTTATACTGATAATGGAACATTTGCAAGTCCTATGAAATAACAATTATACACTCAGTGTGTATTTTTTTATATGCAGTGTGATGAATAATCTAATAAAGTTTGGGTATTTTTACAACCTACTTACGTCAATGACTTTGTAGATCCCATGACTGATAAAAAAATCTTCCAAATGAAAGCCTATAGTGTGTAATTTTTATCAGTAAGATAATGGAGTTATTATATTTATGACAACATTTATAGCTTTGTGTGACACAGTATCTATGATTCACTTTTGGGTTGGGATTTCAAAGACCATTTAAGTGTCATATTTAAAATATGCGATTATGAAAAACCTGACTTGATAATGGTCAGGTGCACCAAGAAGGTGTTCTACTGAAAGGCTGCTATGAAGCAATTCAACTTGAAAATGGGGGATTACAGTATATACTCAAGTATAAGCCGAGTTTTTCAGCCCTTTTTTAAGGCTGAAAAGGACCCCCTCGGCTTATACTCGAGTCACCCTGTGTCTCTTTTCCCCCCTCTCCCTCTCCTGTGTCTCTTTTCCCCTCTCCCTATCCTGTGTCTCTTTCCCCCCTCCCTATCCTGTGTCTCTTTTCTCCCCAACCCCCCTCCTCCCCCTCTCCCTTTCCCCTCATTTACCTTCCATCAGCAGCTGCTCCTGCGCTCCTCTACGAGACTTCTGGCTGCATTGGGTCCCGGCATATGTTAATGACATGACATCACATGCACGTCCCGACATTAACATTGGCCGTGTCCCGACGCAGCCGGAAGACGCGGAGGAGCGCAGGAGCAGCTGCTGATGGAAGGTAAGTGAGGGGAAAGGGAGAGGGGGAAGTAATTAGAAAGGGGTAGTGAGGAAGAAGTGAGGAGGGGGGTTGAGGAGGGGGGTTGAGGATGAGGAGGGGGGTTGAGAATGAGGAGGGAGGTTGAGAAGGGCGGTTGAGGATGAGTAGAGAGGTTAAGACAGGTTGAGAGGGGTTGAGGATGATAAGGGAGGTTGAGGAGGGGAGTTGGAGGAGGGGGGTTGAGGAGGGAGGATGAGGAGGGGGGGTTGAGGTTGAGGAGGGGGGGTGAGGAGGGAGGATGAGGAGGGGGGTTGAGTTTGAGGACAGGGTTGAGGATGAGGAGGGGGGTTGAGGAGGGGGGTTGAGGAAGGAGGATGATGGAGGGGGGTTGAGGTTGAGGAGGGGGGTTGAGGATGAGAAGTGGGGTTGAGGATGAGGAGAGAGGATGAGGAGACAGGTTGAGCGGTGTTGAGGATGATGAGGGGGGGGTGAAGAGGGGGGATGAGGAGGGGGATTGAGGAGGGGCAGGGGGGTTGAGGAGAGAGGATGATGAAGGGGGTTGAGGAGGAGGAGGGGGGTTGAGGAGAGAGGATGAGGAGGGGGGTTGATTAGAGTGGATGAGGAGTGAGGATGAGGAGGGGGGATGAGGAGGGGGTTGAGGAGGGGAATGGGGGTTGAGGAGAGAGAATGAGGAGGGGGGTTGAGGAGAGAGGATGAGGACGGAGGATGAGGAGGGGGATTGAGGATGAGAAGGGAGGATGAGGAGGGCTGTTGAGGAGGGGGGTTGAGGAGGGTGATAAGGTAGGGGGAGGGAAAGAGACACAGGGAAGGGAGAGGTGGGGAAGAGACACGGAGGAGGGAGAGGGGCGAAGAGACACAGGGGTGGGAGAGGAGGGGAAGAGACACAGGGGAGGGAGAGAAAGGGGAAGAGACACAGGGGAGGGAAAGGGGGGGAGAGACACAGGGGAGGGGGAGGGGAAAGAGACACAGGGGAGAGAGGGGGGGCACAAGAAAAGGGCACAGAGGGCACACAAGAGGGGGACACAGAGGGCACAAGAGGGACACAGGGGGCAGCACATTTCCCACCCTCGGCTTAAACTCGAGTCACTTAGTTTTCCCAGTATTTTGTGGTAAAATAGGTGCCTCGGCTTATACTCGGCTCGGCTTATACTCGAGTATATATGGTAAATGCAAGAACAATTCCCGCCAGCTCCAGACAGACTACTAGTTCAAAATGGAAGTGCCCATGACACAAGAAGAGTCTTGTGTCATATGAAGTTTATCACACACAGTTGTGTATGTGTTTGTACAACTGTAGGTGATAATCTTCACATGACACAAGACTATTCTTGTATCATGAGCACATCCATTTTGAACTACTAGTATGTCTGGAGCCTGCTTAAAATGCTACTCTCCTAATAGAAAAACAACAGTTACAAAACCACCTCTACTGTCACCCTCTAGCACATACTGTACATTATAACAAATAGGACTAAATTCTAGGATTCTAAGTTTCGGTTTAAAGTCAACAAAAAGTATAATGATGTAATTTGCTTTTAAGTGATAATTAAAAAAACTTTAGTCATATATGTTCATTCAACATATGAAGTACTTAAATTAAGTTTATTGTACCAAATGATGTTGCAGTATGTAGAAATTATATATATACTAGTAAATTGACGGGTTAAATGAAGGCTGGCAATGCTGTTTGCCAGACAATGCTTGGCTCTCCTCCTGTAACTTTCCCCCTCTCCCTCGCCTGTGTCTCCTTTTCCCTCCATCTCTCTCCCCTGTGTCTCCTTTCCCCCTCTCTATCTCTCCTGTTCCTCCTTTCCGCCTCTCCATTCCCCCCTCGTGTATCCTTTCCCCCCTCTCCCTCCCCTGTGTCTCATTTTCCCCCTCTCCTGTACCTCCTTTCTCCCTCTCCCTCCCCAGTGTCTCCTTTCCCCCTCTCTCCCTCACCTGTTTGTCCTTTCCCCCTCTCCCTGTGTCCCCTTTGCCCCTCTCCCTTTCCCCCCCATTATGTTTTTTTTTTTCCTTTATGGGTGTAAATTACTGCCTTCTTTTGGCTGCTCTATTGAACTGATTTCCCCAAATGACACTGAGAAATCAGATAAACAGAGACAAATGGTGGCTCCTAGTAAAGAATAATTACATGTAATACTTGTAATAAAAATTCTAAAAATATGTTTCCAGTTAATAAGCAAATTTTACCTATGAGATCCAGGAATACTTGCCCCGGTTGATATTGTAGAAGTCATATTGTCAAAAAAACTAATTTCTAATGAAGATTGCTCCCTGACACACACACACAATCTTTAGGGGTACTCAGACTTGCACAAGGCTATAATAATCTGAATAAAACAATACCAATACCTCTTGGCAAGGCCCCGTTGGCTGAAATGATTCCAGCTCCCATTAAGACAAAAGGCAGCAGTATCTGAATCCATGGCATTCTGCCGAATGATGAAACCTGAAAATACATAAGGGACACAAAGTGAAAATGACTTGACACTTGAATGATTATTTAAACCAGGGTTGTCCAACTCTGTCTTTGAGACAATACATTGTGTAAAAACTGATTGGCCCTTGTGGTCTCAAACAGAAATTCCTGTCTGGCCTTCAGTGAGACCCCCTGGTTTTATCCTACAAAACCACATGTCTGCGCCATGTCCATTATAGAAATCTAAAATGTGTTACTAAACTTACTATTTGATGACGGTAAATCATAAAGGAAAACTGCAGTTTTGGAAAAGCTTCCGTTTGGGAAATATAAAACAAACTAACAATATTAGCAGTTATGCAAGACTTGAGCATAAAAGCAATTTTAGAGAAAATTTTAGAGAAAATATGAATTAATAATTTATATTAACCACTGGTGCAGGCTTATTCTAAGGTGAGCTGCAATTCTGTTTCATGTTTCGTCACTCGAAAATCTGCTAAGAGAGAAAAAAAATGGAGGACGAAAAACGCAAAAATTTCGGAAATTGGATGAAAATAAGGCTGAGCAAAGCTAGGCACGCAGGACTTAGAAAATACACAACGGCAAAGACAGTGACACTTACACGAACAACGCCAGGCACGCGGGACTTAGAAAATACATAACGTCAAAAACGCTGGACTTAGAAAATACACGACGCCAAAGATAGTACAAGGCCAGGCACACAGGACTTGGAAAATAAAACCAATGCGCGAGCCATACAAACATTCAGCAGACACAGGAGGAGAAAGACACAGGGAAGGGACGGGGGAGATGCTGGAAAGAGACACATGCTATTCCCAAGCACAAAACTTCCAGGTTAATGAACCCTGCAATGAGTGGCCCGTACAGTAGGAGGGAGGAAAGGTTTTGCCATGCGCTCCGCGGGGCTCACGATGAACGCCGAAGGTACTCAGAGAAGCAATTGCCTGGCTTACACTTTTAAGCCTGTAATTTTTTGACGGGCAATTCACTAGTACCTTACTGTTAGTTGTAAAGTATGGTGTAAAATACTAATTATATACCTTTATACTAGCTTTAGTTCTGTACCCTATTATTAATGAATAATGTATCATATATTTGCCCCAAAGCCTTCACTGAAGTCTATGAAAAAGCCTGAGGTAACCTTTTAACAAATTTGAATGTGCAATAATATTGGATAGATTAATACATTAGATATTATAAATGTCTAGCAAAACATAAGTTATCTCAATATGCACAATAATGTAAAGCAGCTCTAGATTGAAAATACTGCACAAATACAGAATTCTTCATGCATAGTTAAATGACCATTGTGTATATATATTTACATACAAATACACATATTATACATTTTTACATATATACAGTACATATATATACATACATATACTGTATATACAGGTAGATGCCGGATAAATGTTTCTGGTTGCTTGAGAGTTACTATTAAAAGAGGCCTAGATTAGCTGCACATAGGATGCTCTGCTAAGTATATTTGTCAGTAAGGACTATTCTAGCAGCAGCAGCTTTCACTCCTCACTTACACACCGGTACGTTCAGCTGTAGGGTGAGGTGCTGAATCCGGGTGCTGAACTAGTTTCATAACAAAATTATCTATATGGCAACAATATAAAAATTGCAAGCATTTGTTAATTCTAATTGTTCTTTTGATAATCAAAATCAGCACATAACTATGTCAGATGATTATGAGATATGCAACATAATTGTATGCTATAACGTAGTCTATATATAGTTGTGATGACAAAAGAAATAATCAGAGCTCTATGGGTGCTCATAATTACTGAGGATTACATAATGAATAATTATGCAGACAGACCTCCCTAGGCACCTGCCTATTCTTGTCAAAAAGTAAATCTCAGATGGGTGTTTACATAGCTTGCAGTTATAATTGTAAGCTTCTTGCTACTGAGCATCAGATACCAAAACCTCCAAAAATTTAACAAATCTCCCACTCCAAATACTGCATAACTCTCATTACACAGGATAATATAATCAAAAGACTAGCAGAAGGACTACTAACTATAGCATAACCTATATTCCCCAAAAAGTGAACATACAAAGCAATGGGCCAAGGAAGCAAGAAATGCAACATGGCTTTCAAAAGGGGCACCATGTGTCCTCTGGTTTTCATTACTGCACCCAGCTTCCCCCTGCCTCCCACTCCCTCTTCCTCATCTCTCCCACTCTCCCTTCGTATCACTCTCTCTTGTCCTTATTGCCCAGTTCTTAATGAAATATATTGACTAAGGTTCGTGAGGGTTTTCTAGCAATTTCCCTACAGTAAATAGCTATTTGTTGCTTTAACTAAAGCATATTGCAGCCCCTGCAATGCTTAGTGAATCTCCCCACTGTGTTGACATCTTTCACTTCAGTCTTTCAGTCAGTCTTCATTTTTCTCCCTCTAGTTTTGAAACTTACCTCATTCATTTCTCTCCACTATGCTACCCCTTTCCTCTCTCAATACACACAATCAGGGGTGTAGGAACCCAAAAAAATCTGAGGGAGGATAGAGTGTATACAATTAATATATATATTATATTAAATGTATATATATGTAACAAACAAACCCTTCCCTCCAACACATACGTCATTTATATATATACTAGAGACTTGCCTGTCAAAAATGACAACAATAAAAATTTGAAGCCAAGCAATGCTATTTGCCATACAAGGTGACGCTATGGCCCCTCTGAGCACCTTCGCCGCACATTGCATGCCTCTCCCCCTGTGTACTTTGCAGGCTTCTCGGCGCAAGAAGGCAAACTGGCTATGTGATGAATCATTGAAAGTATCCCAGGAAAGAAGAAAAGTGAAAGTTAGTGGAGATAGGAAAAGATTTGTCCAACTGAATGCAGAATTCCAGAGGATAGCAAGAAGAGACATGGAGACATTCTATATTGAACAATGTAAAGAAATAGAAGATAACAGAATGGGTCAAGAGATCTATTCAAGAAGATCTCAAAGGCACCTTTCAGGTCTACACAAGAAGGATCTTAACACCAGTGATGACCTCAATAGCCAGACATCTTAGGTAGCAAAGTGAGATGGGCCCTAGGGTGCCTTGCTGATTATAAGGTTGCAGTAGTTGATGGAATCCTAATTGAACTATTGAAATTCTACAAGATGATACTGTTAAAGTGTTGCTTGCCTTATGCCAACAAATGGCTAATAGACTGGAAAAGGTCAGTCTACATCCCAATCCCCCAAAAAAGCTGTGCCAAAGAGTGCTCCAATTATCGAACAATTTCACACGCCAGCAAGTTAATGCTTAAGATCCTACAAGCTTAACTCCAACAATATATGGACTGGGAACTACCAGATGTGCAAGCCGAGTTCCGCAGAGGAAGAGGCACAAGAGATCAAATTGCCAGTTTCCAACGGATAATAGGGAAAGACGATTCTAAAGCATTTCACTGTGACCCACAACAAAATGTGGCAAGTTTTTTAAGAGATAGGAGTACCAGATCATCTTAACCGCCTCCTGAAGAATCTGTATGTGGACCAAGAAGCTACGGTCAGAACTGAACATTGCGTGACAAGGTTGTATATTGACACCTTATTTATTCAACTTATATGCAGAGTACATCGGAATCAATATTGCTGTAAGAAATATTAACAACCTCAGATATGCTGATAATACGGCCTGCTGCTCAACGTTAAAAAACAAAGATCATGACAAACGGCAATCTCATTTCCTGGTAAATAGACTGGGAAGAAGTGGAGGCAGTGACAGATTGTATTTTCCTGGGATCCAAGATTTCTTCAGATAGTAATTGTAGCCATGAAATCACTACTTCAGGAAATCAAGACAAACTTCACTGGAAGGTTTGATCATAAGGCTAAAGCTCAAATAGTTTGACCATATCATGAGAAGGCAGGATTCCATAGAGAAGACTTTGATGCTGGAAACAATTAAAGGCACAAGAAGAAGGGGGTGGCAGAGGTGGAGATGGATTGATGAGGTTACAAAAGCAATGAACATGAACTTGATGGAGCTCAGAGGGGCAGTGACTGAGAGATGTACCTGGCGTGCTGCGGTCCATGGAGTCACGGAGAGTCAGATGTGACTGAACAATAGCAACATGAAGAGATTTGATGAAATTCCCACCACATTTTAGTAGGAAAAGGTGGGGAAAAATAACTTTCAGTCTAAGCATTCACATAAAAGATCAACTGTTTTCTAATCACAATAAACTGGAAATTTGTTAAAGCTAATCTTCACTCCTTAAAAGTCATGAAAGCTGGATTATTACAGGGACTGATTACGTAGGGAGTATCCATGCTATATAAGTCCTATACTGTGACTATTAAGTGAATATTGAATCAAATGATATACAGCTACAAAAAGGCACAAAACAGATCTCTAACAAAAATAAACTATTATCAAACTTTTATTACATATCCTTATATGTATAACTTAATATAAATATATACCACATGTAGAAATTAAACTGTAAAAGGTCATTGCAATTATTCTCTTCATCTTCATTTAATTATTTTAATATGAATGCCTAAATACATTGACCACAATTTTATATGCAAAATGACAAGTGCTACAAGATAAATTTACCTTTTTAATCAAATAATTTTAACTATTGACAGTTTTATTTAAATTCAGTGGTAATATACTTTGAATTAACTGTTGGTGATATGTATATTGGAAATTAATGAATAAAAATTTAGATCAAATAGAAAAATTAAAACAAGGAAAAGCGCGGCGATCAGCCATTAGTAGTATACAGCAAACAAACAAAAGTAGGAAAGAGGCCTGTGAATAAACAGAACTGATAATGGGTAAATTTGTACGGGTCATAAAAAATAGTATAAACAGTAATAACAATTTTTCTGCATTTTAAAAATTAGTAATAACCAATTTCCTAACATATGGAAAGTTCTCGTACCTGTATATATGAAAAAGATCTTCTCCCTCTTTTTCCTTCTTGTTGCTGGCTGAGTGATAATAATTTATTCCTAGACCTTTGTATCCTTCCTCCTTCTCCATCAAATTGCTATTTCAATCATTAACTTGAAGGTGATTAGCATGGATACTTATTCACTTTCTGTATACGTCACTAAAAAGAGGGTTCAGCTATAGGGAGCAAATCAAGTCAAAACCATTATATTTTTCAATGAATACACCAAATTATGGTTACATAATGGCTACTTGTCTTGGGTGGGGCACAGATACATACTACCAATGTATTAGTGCATAGTATAGTACAGTAGTAAGATTTATTTGGTGGTTACAGAGTTTCCTAAAGGAAAGTCATTGCTGGCTGGCACTGCATGTTTAAAGCATGTATTCACTGTAGACATTAGATGTTCAAAAATTGCTTTTGTGGGGTACAACTACATACATGGCTAAGTCTTGAAGATTTAAACAAACTTTCCACAACTCAACCAATACTAGACAATGATAGTCTCTATAGAGTTACTTGAACAAAAATAAAAAGCTTTGAGAGAGAGAATTAATCACATGAGATAAAGTGATTAGCATAGAGATAGGACCTTTTCACATAATTATATTTCAAATGCCCAACTTGGAGGCTCAGTTATCTAATACTTCAAGTTCCTAATAACAAGCAATTCTAATTATATTAATTGATATATGTGTACATGTTTTTAAGCATGCATTTTAATGTATTTTTAAAACTAAATGATGATACTGACCTGTGTGGTCTTATTTACATAATATGTAAAAATAGATAGAGGAAAAAGGAACATAAAGGCAAACATACAGTCATAGCATATCCAGATCAACAGGCATTAGATATAGGTGTGTCCAGGGAGCAAAGGCCATTGTTTAATAAGTGGAAAACATAATGATTACAGGGCAATAACAATAAAGGTTATACAATGAGCCAGGATAGTGTTGCTATCTGTTACACCCAGGCACCTTACCTCATATATCTGTATTTGAAATACAAATTTGACGTATTGAGGTTTTATGCTGCCCTGGGCCCCCTCAGATTTCTGTGTCTTCCATGACATAGTTACTACTCCTCCATTCCTCTTGCTATATCCCAAAAACAAGTCTACCCCACATCCATAGTAAGTATACAGTAAGCCATAAAGGTGCACTTACAGGCATACAGCCTTATTAAATTGCGATTTGGCCAATTGAAAGGGGCTTTATATAAACACAGAGCATATTGTTTTTTTTACAGAAGTTTTTAGTTAGTCAAGACCTTGCTTTTGGATAGAAGTTCAATAACTAAAAAGTCTGTAAAAAAAATAAGCTCTGTACTTACAGTGCCTTGCAAAAGTATTCACCCCCTAGGCATTTTTCGTGTTTTGTTGCCTCACAATCTGGAATTAATATCTTACCACTGGGATGTTTGCCCATTTCTCCTTGCAAAACTGCTCCAGCTCCTTCAAGTTGGAACGGTTTGCGCTTGTGAACAGCAATCTTTAAGTCTGACCACAGATTTTCTATTGGATTGAGGTCTGGGCTTCCAACACATTTACATGTTTCTCCTTAAGCCAATCAAGTGTGTTTGGGGTCATTGTCCTGCTGGAAGGTGAACCTCTGTCTAACCTCAAATCACGCACAGAGTGGTATAGCTTTTGCTCAAGAATATTCCTGTATTTAGCACCATCCATCTTTCCCTCAACTGTGACCAGTTTCCCAGTCCCAGCTGCTGAAAAACATTCCCACAGCATGATGCTGCCACCACCATGTTTCACTGTGGGGATGGTGTTCTTTGGGTGATGTGATGTGTTGGGTTTGCGCCAGACAAGGCGTTTTCTTTGATGGCCGAAAATTTCTATTTTAGTCTCATCAGACCAGAGCACCTTCCTCCATACATTTTGGGAGTCTCCCACATGCCTTTTCGCAAACTCAAAACATGTAATTTTTATTTGCTGAAAGTAATGGCTTTCTTCTGGCCACTCTGCCATAAAGCCCAACTCTATGGAGCGTACGGCTTATTGTCGTCCTATGTACAGATACTTCAGTCTCTGCTATGGAACTCTGCAGCTCCTCCAGGGTTACCTTAGGTCTCTGTGCCCTCCTTGTCCGGTCCGTGAGTTTTGGTGGGCAGCCGTCTCTTGGCAGGTTTGCTGTTGTGCCATGTTCTTTCCATTTGGTTATGATAGATTTGATGGTGCTCCTAGGAATCATCAAAGATTTGGATATTTTTTTATAACCTAACCCTGACTTGTACTTCTCAACAACATGGTCCCTTACTTGTTTGGAGAGTTCCTTTGTCTTCATGGCAGTGTTTGGTTAGTGCAGCCTCTGGGGCCTTTCAAAAAAGGTGTGTATATGTAATGACAGATCATGTGACACTTAGATTGCACACAGGTGGACATCATTTCACTAATTATGTGACTTCTGAAGGTAATTGGTTGCACCAGAGCTTTTTATGGGCTTCATAACAAAGGGGGTGAATACATACGCACAAGCCAATTTTCTGTTTTCTATTTCTAAAAAATAGTTTTATGTAGATATTTTTCTAATTTCACTTCACCAACTTAGACTATTGTGTTCTGAGCCATCACATAAAATTCAGATTAACAAAACATTGAACTTAAGGCTATAATGTAACAAAAAGGGTAAAAAGTCAAGGGGGGTGAATACTTTTGCTAGGCACTGTATATAGAGCCCTTTTCAATTGGCCAAATCGCAATTTAATAAGGCTGATAATATTCTCTGCATGTAGACATTTCTGTGCATATTCCATGGCATTGCCAAGACAACTTCAGGCAGCCTGCTGCATCTGAATATGTGCTGCCCTAGGCTTGGGCCTTGTGGACATAAGCTGAAACACACCCATGTTTTACAAAGAATCTGCAGAGCTTCTCACGTAATGGTTTTTAAATCAACTATATTATTTATATGGTTCATTTTTCCTATACACTGTGATATATAAGCCTAGAACTGTTCATTATCAGAAGATCTGCAGCACAAAGTATATAGATTAGTGACATAGAGATATTCACTCTAATTTTAGAAAAAAATACCCATCATATTAAGGGAAATCTGTGGTCAAAAAATTAAAATATCCTTTTTTGAAGAACTACACTTGAAAATAGGCAACACGTTTTCAGAATACTTAACAAAAAATATTTACTTGCCTATTTTGACTTATTTATTACTTTTATATGCAATTATGCTGCTTTGGGATCTACAGTTGTAGTTTCCAGTGAACAACTTCCTGAGATAGAAGAGATTTTGAAAAAACAGGAAGCTTCAGTCTGCATATCAGGCATCTGGCATCTACGGCTTCATTAGGTTTCTTGGAAAGTTCATTAGTTTACATGGGTACATTATTTTTACAAAGAATCTTTCCATTATCAAATTAGTTATTCAAAAAGCTAAATAGAAAGAATAAAAAACTGCGATTGCATCAGTCCTATGGATTATTAATGGCACTTTTTAATAGCACATTTCACTAAATTTTGTCAAGGCACAGTATAGATATGGGATATAATATTGCTTAGCTGCAAGATTCTATTATATGAGACCCTCTGTAATTATGTGCATTCTGCTACTAGGAGCACCTTAAATTAGATACAAAAAATAGGATCACAATAATTAAAACCAAGTATACCCCACAATGAAAATAATGGAAGACCCTGTTATTGAGCTTTCAATCTGATATACACTGTGCTTTCCCTAATGTTAGTCAAATACCACTATAAATACTGATACTCAATTATTCATTATTTGTCTGTAGATATCAGACCTATATAGTTAGTAAACTTTTATGTAAAAAGAAAAATAGTATCAATTACTTATTGTAACAACATTATGACAGCCTTTAAAGATATATTTATGTTTCCCTGTTTATAACTTTTACTAATGTAACACATGTTGCTTGTATTAAAAACACACATTACATTGAGTTATTCTGTACTCATATAGTTTTATTTTATTTAAAAAATAGTTTCCACACCCCCAGAGCTGCTTACAAAGGCATCTAGTACTAAACAATAGAAACACTGCATTCAGGTACCTTTTAAAACTATACTAGCCAACAGCAGCGCAATGCAAAAATTCACAGGACCATGTCTGGCTCCTTCTTGCTTCCTTGTGGTGGTGAAAAAAGGACTGCACATCCCATGATGCTTTGCAGAGCCTGACTTCCCAGTCATTGAAAGAAAGTTAAAGCTGCCTGTGAATTTTATGCTAATTTAGCTAGGGTTCCATGTCAAAATCAACTGCCAGAAAAGCCGAAGAAATATGTAAATGTAAGTATATTACTGTTTATTTTGAGATTTGTTTACCATGCAAACAATTGTTTACATACACTAGTGATTCTCTATCATAGACATTGATAATCAATGAAAATTAAATATGCCTTTAATTAACTCTTGTACTGGAGTCCCAGGTAGGGTATAATACTTATATTTGCAATACTTACAATATACCCCTTACTTTGAATGTTGACATTTGTATTTCACAAACACCTTAAATTAAGCTTCAGCCTCCTCCCAAACAGCAATTCCTAAATATTGCAATATTTTCCCTTTATTGTATAAATATGTAGGGTATATGGGCATTTGTTTGAAGTTAGATACGTCATAAGTGATTGGCAAAGAGTGGAGTCTGCCTGTCATAACACACATTGTTGTACACTGCAGTGTTTTAGTCTACTAACAACACTGAGACTGTCTGGGCTGATGTCACTGTCCCTGTCTGATGACATAATTAGCTCCGCCTCCATTATTTACACAGAGGTAACAGCTCTATTGTAAAATGCTATGCAAATCCCCCATTGTGCCGACTCAGTGATAGTTCATGAGCCATCATAGCCCCACACTAATTACTGAGCTTGCTCAGTCTGAAGCCTAATCTAAATCTAAACTGGCAAGACTTTATTTCTAGTCCAGTTTCCAGCCAGAGTTCACCATTAATTAACAATAAAATTACATGTGCAAAAGACAACAAACAAGAGACTTCAGCCTCAGTAATGCAGGTAAGAATACCTGGAGCACACACTGTTGTTTAAGAGGTTATAGCTGCTCCAAAGTGAGCATGCTCTAGATTTTCTGGCCTTAAAATTATATGCAATCTATGTTGAATTACTTGTCTTCATAACAATAGTGCTCATGAGATGGAGCCAAGATGGGGAGGAGTGTGGCAGGAACTGTGTTTTAAATATGTTCTGGCTAAAGCCTCTTCTTGTTAATGTTTGAATATGTATCTTTACAGTTGGTGAATTCAAAACAGCTTTAACTTGAAATGCATGAGCAATGGGAAAATAAATAGTAATCAATATACGTTGATATGAACTTCTTCATTATGCTCGAATGTAATCATCAAGGGGATTTTGGAGAAATCTATCTGGAATACACATTCACAAACGACTTTCTTTCCAACACATATAATAGTTGTCAAACTGTGCTTCGTCGTCACGCTTGCGACAAATCACAGTTTGACAACTACGATTGGCGCAACCCCAGCACATGCGCATTGCGCAATGGGGCTTGAATGCACACTGCGTGGCGTAAACCGTGCCTGTGCAATGCGGCGGGGAGAGCGCATGCGCAGCCGCCCATGCGCGCAGCGGGGCGCGCATGCGAATTGCGGCAAGAAGACAGAGGAGGAGGACACACACACATGGTAGGAGGGGAAGTCACAGAGGAGAGGGGGAGACACAGAGGGGGGGAGACAGAGGAGGGGGGAGACACAGGGGAGTGAGAGGAGGGGTGGAGAGACACAGAAGAGTGAGAGGAGGGGGGAGAGACTCACGGGAGTGAGAGGAGGCGGAGAGACACAGGGGAGTGAGAGGAGGGGGAAGAGACACAGGGGAGGAGGGGGGAGACACGCAGGGGTGGCAGAGGAGGGGGTAGACTCACAGGGGAGGGACTTTTAAGTGGCCCATCGAAAAAAAGTTTGGAAACTACTGTACTAAAATATTTAGCTATTTGGAATGGTGAAATGGAACTCTAAAACAAGCAGCCGAAATAGTTTCTAAGACTCATTTCTCATGAATATTACTGTAGCAACAGTTATCTTGGGTGCATCTGAAGCTTCTAATCCAGTTCTGGACCAGGAGATCCCTGAAACTCAAGCTCTAAGACTTTGCAAAGACATTTAGTATGATATTTCCCTAGCATCCATTCAAATATGTACAATAATTGTGCAATTCATAACAAAGGTCATCCAATACCACAGTCTTTTTATTTGCTCCAATTCAATATCTTTCAATCCCTAACATACTAAGTGAATTACTAAAGGTCTCATTTGTCTGACCTCCAGAAATTTATATTTAATACTCCATAATTTCAATATGGAATTGTAATAACATCACAGATGAGGATGTATTACAATGATTTAATTCTGTTTTAATTTGTAATAATTATTTTTACAATATCACATATCATTCAATTTGCCGCAACCCCCGCGCATGCGCATTGCGCAATGGCGCGCACATGCGCATTGCGCAATGGGGAGCGCATGCGCATTATGGCGAGAAGACAGAGTAAGCCGCGCATGCGCATTGCAGCAAGAAGACAGAGGAGGAGGGGAGACACACAGGGAAAGAGGGGGAACACACAGAGGAGAGGGGGGAAACACAGAGGAGGGGAGGGAGAAACAGAGGAGGGGGAGAGACACAGGGGAGTGAGAGGAGGGGGGAGAGACGCAGAGGAGTTAGAGGAGAGGGGAGGGTCATGGGAGTGAGAGGAGGGGGAAGAGATACAGGGGAGGGAAAGGAGGGGGAAGAGACACAGGGGAGGAGGGGGAGACACACAGGGGAGGGAGAGGAGAGGGGAAGACACACAGAGGAGGAGGAGACACACAGGGGTGGGAGAGGAGGGGGTAGACACACAGGGGAGAGAGAGTAGGGGAAGAGACACAGGGGAGGGAGAGAAGGGGGAAGAGACACGAGGGAGGGTGGAAGAGACACAGGGGGAAAGAGACACGGGGGGAAAGAAACACAGGGGAGGCAGAGGGGGGCAAGAGACACAGGGGAGGGAGAGGGGGTAAAAACACAGGGGGGAAATGAGACACAAGGGAGGGAGAGGAGGGGGGAAATGAGACACAAGGGAGGAAGTAGACAGTGGGAGAGACTAGCAATGAGCACCAAAGGCACTCATTGCCAGGCCTGTGATGAGCGCTGAAGGCGCTCATCGCAATACCAGTAAAGTAGAGGGGGGAAGAGGCTTGCAATGAGCGCCAAAGGCGCTCATCGAGAGGCCATTAATGTAGAGGGGGGAGATGCTCACAATGAGCACCAAAGGTGCTCATTGCGAGGCCCATGATGAGCGCCAAAGGCGCTCATCGCAAGGCCAGTAAAGTAGAGGGGGAGAGGCTCCCATTGTGTGGCAAACAGCATTGCCAGGCTTCACATATTATTGCCGTAATTTTTGAATGGCAAGTTGCTAGTTAAAATATATTGATACAGTGGCTCAGCAGAGTGTGGGCTCTGGGTTCAGTGCAATGCTTTGACTGTGCATGGGTTTTGCTGTTCCTAGGAACACTGTCCTGTATGTGGGCAACCTATTAAGCTTGGTGAATGTGGTACATCTGGCCTGCAGCCCGAATGACTTTAGAGATTTATGAACAGGTTGTGTATTTTATTGAACACAGCAGAAGCTATCATCGTCCATCACAGCAGATGAAGGATTGTGAGTACCTTAGAATCCCGGATTTACTCCTCCAAAGATTTAAAGGGACATTAAAATGCAGATGCATTTTGAAATGTGACATAATCACATTAAAACATGATGTTAATAAAAGCCCTTGTCTTAAATATAATTTGGTTACATTTCAAAATAAAAAATGTTTTTTTTTTTTTTTTTTGTGTGGATATTATAGGAACCCATCTTGTCCTCTTTTTACTACTCCAGGCCCTTCCAAAAGTGCAGGGACACTGACTGCTTGTGAGAGAGCACTTTCCAGAAAAGGGGCTGCGCTACTGCAGGTGTGGGCAGTGACCTTTACCAGGGCCCTCCTTTGGAGGGGTCCCTGTGCTGTCTATGTTTCTTATTTCTCTACTGCATGGTCCTCAAAGACCTACGTCCCCCTTCGTGCAGGCAGAAGCAACAGAGAGCAGAGTAGCAAGCAGCATAAACACAAAAAAATGGAAGGGGCGCAACTATGGGAAGGGGCTTGGCAAGGGGAACTGCTATGAGATGGGGTCTTGGGGAGACGAGGAGAGCTGCTATGGAAAGGGGTATTGGGGAGGTGAGCTGCTATGAGAAGGGGTCTTGGGAGGGGAAGATAGCTGCTATGGCAAGGGGTCTGGGAGAGGAGAGATGTTATAGGAAGTGGTCTTAGGGAGGGGAGCTGTAAAGGGAGGAGAGCTGCTATGGGAAGGGGTCTACAGTAGGGGATAAGAGCTGTATAGGGAAGGGGTCTTGGAAGGTTAAGAAAATTAAGAAGGGTCAGTGACTGAGGGAGGGGGATATTGAGAGTAATGGAATTAGGTGGGTCAGAAGGTGGCACTGAATGAGTAGGCACCAGGTGGAGAGCAAAATAACCTTATGGGTATGGATAAGCACAAACAGAGACAATGTGTGCCTGACATGCTGGGGTCCATAGGGTTACGGAGAGTCAGACATATCTATATGACACAATAACAATATATACATATACTGTATACTAGTAAGTTGCCCTCCATAAATGACGGTATCATACATTTTAATCTTGAATTGTCTATGTTGTCTCTCTCTCTCTCTCTCTCTCTCTCTCTCTCGCTCTCGCTTTGTTTGTCCTGTCTCTATCTCTCTGTTCTTTCTCTCTCTCTTTCTGCTCTGTCTCTTTCTCTCTCTGTCTCTCTCTGTGTCCTCTTGTGATGGCCTTCGGCGCTCATTGCAGCTAAGTGCTCGAGCCTCACGATGAGCGCCTGCGGCGCTAATCTACACCTCTGCAAAGACCCCCACAACTGCATCCTTCGCTTTGCTGAAGGCGCTCATTGCAGCAATGTCTCGCGGGCCCTGCAACGGGTCGACAATTTGCAGTACGACAACTATATTAGTGATATAAAGGCCCTTTCTTTTTTAAGTAATTAATGAAACCAACATCCAGGGCATTTTATGTTATTGGCTGAGGCTTGTGGAAAGGGGTCACAATTATCTTTGTTTCCCATTGGTCTGGACTAGCACAGTCTGTGAATGAATACAGGTGATGTCATGCAGTTTTTGAGCACAAAGCTATGTAATACTGCTGCTGATCTGTAATAAGCCAATCTCAACACTAGATGGCAGCAGATGAACTGTAGACATTTTCTGTACATAGGATGACAAGAAGCTTTATGGCTAGAAGAAAGCCTTTACTTTCATCAAAAAACAAAATGGCACGTTTTGAGTTTGGGAAAAGGCATGTGGGAGATTCCCAAAATGTATACAGGAAGGTGCTCTGATCTGATGAGACTAAAATTAAACTTTTGGGCCATCAAAGAAAACGCTATGTCTATATATATATATATATCACATATAATAGTTGTCAAACTATGAATCGTCGTATAGTGGTTTTAAATGTTGTGCTTGCTACTCAACTATTAATGTTCATTAATTATTTAATTGATCATTCATAGAAGAAATTTTTAGTCTAAAACATAAAAACATATCTCCCTTTTGCACTGAATTTAGATATTACTGTTGTTGATTCTTTAAGCTCATTGTATTAAAGGTATAGGATCCTATAAAACAAAAGGTTAAGAATGTCAGAGACCAATATTGTGTGGCAAACAGTTTTCACAGCATTAAAAATTCTATTGACCGTCATTTTTTGACGGGCAAGTCGCTAGTACATATATAAAATATATATATATATATATATATATATATATATATATATATATATATATATATATATATATATATATGTGTCTAAAATAAGTTGATGAAAACTTATTTCCTGCTCAAATTTCTCAGAAATACAGTATATGCACTGCAGTCTGGGAAAATTGGGCGGGACATGCAAATGAGGCCACATAATGCACCATCACTCTGTCAATCCAAACCATTTTAAACATGGCTCCTTTTAAGGATATGCTTACTGTATTTCACAGTTTTAGGCATAGCAACGGAGGGAGTTTTCACAAACCAGGTCACTTAACCACATACAGTACTGTTTTCACGGTTACTGCCGATCCTCAGTATGGTGTGAGTGCCTGGTTTATGTGGTGATCGTTGTAGAGAGAAGTTCTATACAGCAATTGTTTCACATATGGTGGGCTAAGATTGATAGAAGTCCTCCACCGTACAAAGTACAGTAGTACAAATAAGGAATAGTACATTAGTGATTCTATTTGAATGTCTAAAAATAATTTGAAGCTGCAGCGGGAGACAAACCAAATACTGTTGGCCCAAATACAGCAAATTACACTTCTCAAACCTGCCATGTCACCAGAGACCAATATGAGGGGCAAGCCAAATCAGTTTCTACAAAAAATTTAGTCCTGAAGACGATGTGGAAACCTATCTATTGAGCTTTGAAAGAACTGCTGTCAGAGAAGCTTGGCCCCAAGGGCACTGGGCCAGATTAGTCGCACCATATTTGTGTGGAGAAGCCTAAAAAACATACCTCAACCTGGACAGTGTACAAGCCCTCAATTATGCAACATATTGCTGATCATGGACCGCTACTTGAGAAGCTTACCACCAGGCTTAAGAGAATGGGTGGGGCAAAATGAGCCAGAGACCCCAGACTAGTTTCTCACTGACAGAAAGATATTTCGCCATGAAGGAACTAACCCGTTTCTCAAAAGAGGAGACCTCCTATGTTCAAAGGTGGCCTAACAACCCTAAGGTTCAAACTACTAACTGGATGAGAACCAGACCAAGACCCATGAAGATGGAAGTTGGAAGACACTTACATAGTTACATAGTTACATAGTATTTAAGGTTGAAAAAAGTTCAACCTTTTAAGATCTCCTCTGATCTGCAATATGCGGATTAACTATTAATTCATTAGTTGTTAATTAATTATGAATCAATTATTTAATGTTTTTTTTTAATTATTAATTAGTCCAGAGGAAGTCAAATAAAAAATAAATTAAAAAAAAAAAACACAAGCGAGACTTTGTCTCAAAGGGAAATGTAAAAGATTTGGATCAATACTGTCTCTCTAATTATCCATGATAACCCTGAATTCCCTTTTTAATTAGAAATAAATCTTGTCCCCTTTTAAAGTTATCTATCGAATCCGCTGTCACCACCTCCTCTGGTAGAGAATTCCACAGATTAACCACCCTTACCGTGAAGAACCCTTTTCTTTCTTTACGGTGGAATCTTTTTACTTCTAACCTCAAGGGATGTCCTCTTGTCAGTTGAAAACCTCTTGGCACAAAAAGCTCCCATGACAAATCTTTATACTGACCCTGGATGTATTTATATAAGGTAATCATATCTCCTCTTAGACGCCTTTTTTCTAGAGAAAATAAGTTTAATTTGGTTAGTCTTTCTTCATAACTTAGCCCCTCCATTCCCCTTATTAGTTTTGTTGCCCTTCTCTGTACCTTTTCCAGCTCTAAAATGTCCTTTTTATGAAGTGGTGACCAAAATTGTACTCCATATTCCAAATGAGGGCGTACTAGAGATTTGTATAGTGGCAGAATTATTTTTGCTTTCCTGGCTTCTATACCCTTATTAATACATGCTAATATTTTATTTGCCTTTGCAGCTGCTGCTTGGCTTTGAGCACTGTTACCTAGGTGGTTGTCGACAAGCACTCCCAAATCCCTTTCAATATCTGATACACCTAGATTTGCTGCATTAAGATTATAAATTGCATGGCTATTTTTCCTTCCCAGATGCATAACCTTACATTTATTCGTATTAAATCTCATCTGCCATTTAGATTCTGGGTTACTAGGGAACCCAGAAAGTTCAGTTCCTGAAGAAAATAAGCAAAGAGGGACCCCAGTAAGCAAGATCAAATGCTTTTACTGTGGGGAATTAGGACATATAGCTGCCTATTGCCCGAATAAGGAGGAACCCATGCAGTGCAACCTGGGGGAACATACGTACCACTGCAATATTATCAACCTGGTAGGAGTGGCCGGGAAACTACATCAGTTCGTCAAAGCCATACAAGTTAATGGAAAGGAAACCATCGCTTTAATTGACTCTGGGTGTGCGGTGACCCTCTTTTCGGACAAAATTAAAAAATCTAGCAAAATACAAACCTCAAGGAAGGTGGGCATTACATGTGTACATGGGACACTGAACTTGTACCCTACTGGTACCGCAGCACTGGAGGGGGAGAAAGATGATGCTCACCACTCCTGTAGTAGCCAACCTACCCTACCCTGTTGTACTAGGCAGGGATTTTCCCCAACTTGAAGATCTCCTCCGAACAGGAAAAGGTGAAAACCAAAGACAATCCGAACAGAGTGCCCCAGTGGCCAAGGAAACCCTGTGGTCACTCCCATCGTTCATGGACCAGGATCTATTCTCTGGATCCGGGAAAACACGCAAAACTAAGAGGGAAAGGAAGAAAGCTAAGCAGTTAGGCACAGAGATAAGGAGGAAAGCCGTTGAGGAGGCTTTAGCAGCCTGCCAGACAGAAGAAAGGCGGGAGACAGTCCAGAAGGGTCCCACGGCTCAACCTGATGGAGAGAGGGCCCGAACGAGAGAACATGTAGAAGAGGAACTTACTCCACTGCAGTGGTTCTCTGACAAGAATGACTTTGCATGTGATCAAGCTGTGGATCCGATCCTATAGCACATACGTCGTCAGTTTGTGGAAGCGAAGAGAGAGGGGACAGGGCCCGTATTTCATACTACGGAATAACTTGCTGTACACGGTTGTTCCTTCAAAGGAAGAAACACTGGAGCAGCTCTTAGTTCCCCAAGCACAAAGGAAGAAAGTCCTTGATTAGGCTCACCGTAACCTCCTTGGGGGCCACCTTGGAAAGGATAAAACCCTGGGAAAGATATTGAAGCTTTTTTTCTGGCCTGGCATATATGCTGAAGTAGCCCAGTACTGTGCGTCTTGCCCTGAATACCAGTTGACAGCTCCCCGTTCCGATCTAAGAGCTCCACTGGTGTCTTTACCCATAATTGAGGAGCCGTTTTCAAGAATAGCAATGGATCTGGTGGGTTCACTAGAAAAATCAGCCTGAGGACACCTATACATCCTCGTAATAATGGACTATGCCACCAGATACCCGGAGGCCATACCCTTACGCACCGCCACCTCGAAAAATATAGCAAAATAGATCATTCAACTATACTCAAGGGTGGGGATACCCAAAGAAATACTAACGGACCAAGGGACCTGCTTTGTGTCAAAGCTGATGAGAGACATGTGCCAGCTTTTGCAGGTGAAATTGCTCAGGACCTTGGTTTACCATCTGTAGACGGACTAGTAGAACGGTTCAATAAAACTTTGAAAAGTATGCTAAGAAAAGTTGTGGCACAAGATGGAAAAAATTGGGACTTACTCCTACCCTATTTGCTCTTCGCAATCAGAGAAGTTCCCCAAGCTTCCACAGGATTTTCTCCTTTCTAACTCCTCTACGGCCGCCATCCCAGAGGAATTCTGGGGAAGAATGGGTAGAGCAAATAGTGCCGGATGAAAATATTGTGGATTATGTAAGGAACATGAGGGAAAGAATTGCCGAAGTTATCCTTCTGGTGCGAGACCATATGGAACGAGCTCAAAGTAACCAGCAAACCTATTACAACCGCACGGCCCAGGTGAGGAAGTTTCAACCCAGAGACAGGGTTCTAGTGTTAGTGCCAACAACCGAAAGCAAATTACTAACCCAATGGCAAGGCCCCTATGAAATTATTGAAGCTATAGGTGAGGTGGATTATAAGGTCGGTCAACCCGAACGTTGCAAGAAAGAACAAATATATCATATAAACCTTCTAAAACCCTGGAAAGAGCAAGCAAAACTGATGGATGTCACTTGTCTGGCTGAGGAGTCAGAAGATGCCAGCGAGTCCAAAATCTGCATTGAACCTCCGAAAGCCTATGTTTCGCAAGAGTTGTCCCCTGCACAAACAGAGGAAACCTACAAAATGCTGAAGCGGAACGCAGATGTGTTTTCCACCAACCCAGGTCACACCACTGCCATTCACCATAATATTGTCACTAAACCAGGCGTGAGAATAAGGATTAAACCTTACCGCATAACCAAGGCGAAGAGAACCGAAATATGGGCTGAGGTGAACAAAATGTTAGAACTTGGAGTAATCAGAGTCTCAAAGCGAATAGTGCAGCCCCATTGTCCTGGTTCCAAAACCTGATGGAACTGTCAGGTTCTGCAGCGATTTTCGCAAGCTAATCGCTGTATCAGAGTTCGATGCATACCCTATACCTAGAGTAGACGAACTAATAGAGCGACTCGGAAAAGCAATGTTTCTAACAACGTTGGATTTGACTAAAGGGTACTGGCAAATACCCTTGACGCAAGCGGCAAAGAAGAAAATTGCCTTTTCAACCCCTGACGGGCTTTTTCATTACAAGGTACTACCGTTTGGATTGCACGGAGCACCGGCTATTTTCCAGAGACTGATGGACAAGCTGTTACACGACCATTCATAGTAAACAGCCGCTTATCTAGATGACACTCTGCTGAAAGTGGAAGCAGTTTTGGAAGCCCTAAGGCGCACACACGTTACAGTAAACCCCGGCAAGTGTACTATCGGTCTTTGTGAGGCCAAATATTTGGGATATACGGTGGGGAAAGGAGTGGTTAGACCCCAGCTGAACAAGGTGAAGTAGATTCAGGACTGGCCCCAACCTCTGAGTAAGAAACAAGTAAGGGCCTTCTTGGGGATAGTGGGGTATTATAGCAGGTTCATACCCCATTTCTCTACAAGAGCTGCCCCCTGACAGACCTTACAAGAAACAGAGCGCTCAACGTGGTTAAATGGAGCTCAGAGGCTCAAGCAGCATTCACGGATCTAAAGTCGGTCCTATGTCAGAATCCTGTGCTAGTGACTTTTGAGAAGGAATTCATCCTACAAACAGATGCTTCAGGAGTAGGACTGGGCGCTGTGTTGTCGCAAGTAGTGCAGGACTAGGAACATCCCATTTTATTCCTGAGCCGTAAACTATTGCCACAAGAGCAGAAATATTCAGTCATGGAAAAGGAATGCCTGGCCATCAAATAGGCCACTGAGGCGCTTCATTACTATCTATTAGGGAGGAAGTTCACTTTGGTGTCCGACCATGCACCCCTGCAGTGGAAGCAGCAGAATAAGGAAAACAATAGCCATGTGACGAGATGGTTCCTGTCTCTGAAGCCCTACTGTTTCCGGGTCCTCCATATAGCTGGCAGCCTACATGCTAATGCAGATGCTTTGCCTCAAATTCACTGCCTCATGGCGTTGGCCGCTCAACCCTGTGGTGTTGAGCTGGGGAGGGGGATGTGTAAAAGAATCATACAAGGGGTGTATGTAAGTAGCAGACTTACCAGAGCCCTTTTTCCCCGGGGAAGTGAAAGAGTTAAGCCTCCTACAATAGTCTAATTAAGCCCAGCTGCACTCTGACTTTAAAAGGATTACTGAGCACTCAGCAGGTTGGGTTCAGTCTGGCTTGAGAGCCAGGAGAGACAGCGCTACACTCTGAAGCAAACCCACAGACTTTTGAAAACCTTACAGGCCTGTATATATATATGAGCTCTTTATTTTGCATTAGTTTATGGTAGTGAGGAAACTGCTATTTCTGTTTAGTCAGTGCTTCAAGGAAGCTAGGCTTTGTTTTGTATTATTTTTTGTTTGTACCTGCTGACCAAGTTTTCAGTAAAACTCCTTAAAGCTATAAGGCCTCCTGAGCTACTTCATTACAGAGCTGGTTAACAGGGCATTGACCCCGGAAGTGGCAGCCAAAAACCTAGGTGAAACTTTGCCAATTGTCTCAAAAGGGGAAATAAAATCTAAAATTACTTCCTGACCCCAGATACTGGCGATCAGATTCCTCCCTGGATCAATACTCTCTTTAAAATTAACCAGGATAGCCCTGAATGCCCTTTTTATTTAAAACCATATCCAATCCTTTTTTTAAAGTTATCTATTGAAACCGCTGTCACCACCTTCCTTGGTAGAGAATTCCACAGATAAACCCCCCTTACTGTGAAGAACCCTTTTCTTTCTTTAAGATGAAATCTTTTTACTTCTAATCTCAAAGGATGTCCTCTTGCCAGTTGAAAACCTCTTGGCACATCTTTATACTGACCCTGGATGTATTTATATAAGGTAATCATATCCCCTCTTAGACGCCTTTTTCTAGTGAAAATAAGCTTAATTTGTTTAGTCTATCTTTATAACTTAGCCCCTCCATTTCCCTTATTAGTTTTGTAGTTCTTATCTGTACTTTTTCCAGCTCTAAAATATCCTTTTTATGTAGTGCTGCCCAAAATTGTACTCCATATTCCAAATTAGGGCATACTAGGGATTTATATAGTGTCAGAATTAAATTAGCTTCCCTTGCTTCTATACCCTTCTTAATACATGCTAATATAATATTTGCCTTTGCAGCTGCTGCTTGGCATTGCACACTGTTACCTAGGTTATTGTTTATGAAATATATGAAAATCCCTTTTGAGGCAAAGTACATCATTATTTGATTTAATTACCTTGCACAACTTAGTGTCATCAGCAAAAAGTGAGACAATAATTTCCAATCCTACTTCTAAGTCATTAATAAATATGTTAAAAAGTAGAGGACCTAATACTGAACTCTGAGGAACCCCACTTACCACATTAGTCCAATCTGAGTATTTACAACAACCCTTAGTTTCCTGTCTTTTAGCCAACTCTCAATCCATGAGCAGATATTTACTGCAACTCCTGTATCTCTTAGTTTGCACAATAGTCTCCCATGTGGCACTGTATCAAAAGCCTTTGCAAAATCCAAAAAGACTACATCCACTGAGTTGCCTTGATCCAGGTTCCTACTAACCTCCTCATAGAAACTAATTAGATTTGTTTGACATGACCTTTCCTTTATAAATCCATGTTGACTCCTACTTATAATCCTGTTCAAATAGACATATTCTTGTAAATTATCCCTTATTAACCCTTCTAAAAGCTTCCCCACTACAGAAGTGAGGCTCACTGGTCTATAATTCCCCGGATTTGCTCTTGCTCCCTTTTTAAATATAGGTATCACATCAGCTTTTCTCCAGTCATCTGGTAGAGACCCTGTGTTGAGTGAATCTTCAAAAATTAAATATAATGGTTTGGCTATTACAGAACCCAGTGTCCTTAGTACCCTTGGATGTATTCCATCAGGACCCGGGGCTTTATTAACATTTATTTTTTCCAACCTCTTTTGGATTACTTCCTGTGTTAACCAATTATTTGGCAAAGGTAGTGTAGCCCCATTATGTTGCCGTGTCCCAACCACTGGTACCTCCCTTGTGTATATCGAAGAAAATAACCTATTTAGCTCATCTGCCTTTTCTTGGTCACTAATTATCAGATGGCCTGTGTCACATTGTAATGTTCCTATAGCTTCCTTCCTCGCCTTCTTCCCATTAATATACTTAAAAAATATTTTAGGGTTAGTCTTACCCCATTTTGCAATTCATTTTTTATTTTCTATTTTAGCCAGTCTAATCGCCCTTTTGCAAGCCTTGTTGATTTCCTTGTATTCCTGTAAGGCAGTCTCTGTCCCCTCTTGTTTGTATAATTTAAATTCTTGTTTTTTACTCTGTATCTTGATCTTTAAATCATTGTTAAGCCACATTGGATGGGATTTACTCCTTTTACTTTTATTCCCACAGGTATATGCCGATGTGTATGTATATTTAGTAAGGATTTAAATGTTGTCCACTTGTGGTCAGTGTTTTTACCTGCCAGTTCTCTGTCCCAGTCTATACTTTGTATTGCTGCCCTTAGACTGTTAAAATCTGCCCTTTTAAAATTAAGAGTTTTCGTTGGCCCCTTACAGTTATGTTTTTGAATTCAATTTAAATGTGTTGTGATCACTGTTTCCCAAAGGTTGCCCTATTTCAATATTTGATACTATATCAATATTATTTGTGATGGCTAAATCCAAGATACAAAACAACTAAGTCAGAGGTGCTCACCAGAGAATGAACCAGCCTTAATCGGTTAGTTCTATTTTGTTTTTTTAATTCAATCTCAAACGAGACTGTGTTGTGATCACTGTTTCCCAAAGGTTGACCTATTCCAACATTTGATACGATATCAGTATTATTTGTGATGAGTAAATCTAAGATAGCTTCATTTCTAGTAGGCTCTTGTACAACCTGGGCCAGATAATGATCCCTGATTGTACTCAAGAACCTGCTCCCCTTAGATGAACTGCTGGTCTCATTTATCCAGTTTATTTCATGGTAATTAAAATCTCCCATTATTAGAACCTGACCATGCTTAGCTGCATTTTCAATCTGCAACAATAATTGTATTTCCTCACTTTCAGCTATATTTGGGGGTTTATAGCATACTCCTACTAATATTCTTTTGGAATTTGCTGCTTCGCTATTTAACTTTACCCACAAACATTCAGCTTTATCGCTAGGTCACCTATAAATATCTTCTCTGACTATAGGCTTAAATTCAGACTTAACGCTTAACATACAGACAAATCCCCCCTCCTTATTTACCATTGCCTCTATCTTTCCTAAATGGGTTATAAACAATCCAGATTAACAGTCCAGTCATGAGATTCATCCCACCACGTTTCAGTAATGCCTATTAAATCCCATTTTTCATTAATTGCTAATAATTCTAACTCTCCCATTTTTCCTTGCAAGCTTTTGGCATTAGCAAGCATACACCTTATGTTAAGAGCCTGTAGTTCTGAAGTGCCTGCCACTGTACTTGAATTACTTAGTACTACCTCCCTATTGACTATACTACCCCTCCCCATCTCCTCCCCTATGAGTTGTTAATTCAACCCTAATACCCTCTCTACACTTTCTCCCCCATTATTTATATCTCCCCCCCCCCCGGCTGTTAGAGGGAACAGCTCTATCTGGCATTGCCATTCCTGAATGGACATCCCCAACAGTTTCACTCAATCTGGCAAATCTGTTGGTGTTTGCCAACTCAGAACTGGCCTGCCTCCTCCTGTTCCCCCTGCTTCCCCTTGTAACTGTAACCCAGCTACCTCCCTGGACATCCTCACTAGCCCCAGCTCCGCCCTCCATGCTAGGCCCAGCTAAACTGTGCTTAGTGAGCACCAACCCCCTTTCCAGTGGAACAATATCACTAAGTGCTGCAATTCTCTGCTCCAGATCTCCAATTTGAGCTTCCAGAGAGGCAACATGCTCCCACGTCTCACAGAGGTATAGACCCTGGTTCATCTGTTCCAGTATTGCATACATATGACAGGATGTACACTGAGTGAGGTTGCCACTGGACTGACTCATAATTATTATTATTGTCTACAAAATTTCAGTAGGAAAAATAAAGAATATAAAATTATATTTGTATAAAGTTTTCCTCCTTTGCACTATAAATCTGCCCTCCCTTTTCTTTGAAGTCCCTACCCCTATTTAAACTCCTACACTTTCACTAGAACTGCACCTGATACCGAAAATGTTTGCAAGCTCACAAGTTTGCCCCTTCTCCCGTTTATACTAACTTCTGCCTTCTCACCTGGGCACAATTAGTGCACTCTGAAATTTATCAGTCTTTACCTGTAAAGGAAAATCCACTTGTAAACAGGCCTCAAAACAGCTCACAAACCTTTTATACTAGTTAAACAGTCAAGCCACACCCCTCTCACCTGGGCACAATTAGTGCACTCTGCAATTTATCAGTCTTTACCTGTAAAGGAAAATCCACTTGAAACAGGCCCCAAAACAGTTCACAAACCTTTTATACTAGTTAAACAGTCAAGCCACACCCCTCTCACCTGGGCACAATTAGTGCACTCTGCAATTTATCAGTCTTTACCTGTAAAGGAAGACACACTTGTAAACAGGCCCCAAAACAGTTCACAAACCTTTTATACTTGTTAAACAGTCAAGCCACACCCCTCTCACCTGGGCACAATTAGTGCACTCTGAAATTTATCAGTCTTTACCTGTAAAGGAAAATCCACTTGTAAACAGGCCCCAAAACAGTTCACAAACCTTTTATACTAGTTAAACAGTCAAGTGACACCCCTCTCACCTGGGCACAATTAGTGCACTCTGCAATTTATCAGTCTTTACCTGTAAAGGAAAATCCACTTGTTGTGATTTACTCCTTTTATTTCCACATGGTTTATGGTGATAAGTATTTATATTTAGTAAGGTTTTGAACATTGTCCATTTAAGTTTATTATTATTACCTATCGGTTCCTTGTCCCAGTCTATATTTTGTATTGCTGCCCTTAGACCGTTAAAATCTGCCCTTTTAAAATTGTGAGTTTTTGTTGGCCCCTTACAGTTATGTTTTTGAATTCAATTTAAATGTGTTGTGATCACTGTTTCCCAACGGTTGCCCTATTTCAATATTTGATACAATATCAATATTATTTGTGATGTATACCGAAGAAAAGAACCTATTTAGCTCATCTGCCTTTTCTTGGTCACTAATTATCAGATGGCCTGTGTCACATTGTAATGTTCCTATTGCTTCCTTCCTCGCCTTCTTCCCATTAATATACTTAAAAAATATTTTAGGGTTAGTCTTACCCTCTTTTGCAATTAATTTTTCATTTTCTATTTTAGCCAGTCTAATCGCCCTTTTGCAAGCCTTGTTGATTTCCTTGTATTCCTGTAAGGCAGTCTCTGTCCCCTCTTGTTTGTATAATTTAAATGCTTGTTTTTTACTCCGTATCTTGATCTTTAAATCATTGTTAAGCCACATTGGATGGGATTTACTCCTTTTACTTTTATTCCCACAGGTATATGCCGATGTGTATGTATATTTAGTAAGGATTTAAATGTTGTCCACTTGTGGTCAGTGTTTTTACCTGCCAGTTCTCTGTCCCAGTCTATACTTTGTATTGCTGCCCTTAGACCGTTAAAATCTGCCCTAAGAGTTTTCGTTGGCCCCTTACAGTTATGTTTTTGAATTCAATTTAAATGGGTTGTGATCACTGTTTCCCAAAGGTTGCCCTATTTCAATATTTGATACTATATCAATATTATTTGTGATGGATAAATACAAGATACAAAACAACTAAGTCAGAGGTGCTCACCAGAGAATGAACCAGCCTTAATAGGTTAGTTCTATGGACATGATAATCCCCTCTGAGAGCACCTCTTTTAGCTCACTTGTGCCCTTCACAGGGAGAAATATCCTGAAGTATATCAGTCTCACTACTAGGCAATTCTACCCTGAACAGGAGAAACAGCAAACACCAGGCGCATTTCAGCCTTTATGGGCCTTGTCAGTGAGGTGCAGCTGAACTCCCTAAGACACAAATCCAAGATAGCCTCATTTCTAGGAGATTATTGCATTACCTGGGCCATATAATGATCTCTGAGTGTATTTAAGAACCTGCTCCCATTAGCTGAACTGCTGGTCTCAACATGCCTTCAAGGGTGCGTGATTTGCCTATTAACACCTACAGAGACAAGAACAAGATATCAATCCGACAATATTCTATTTAACTTAAACACCGCATCTCAAGGTCAATCCACACTAAACATAATTAAACATGTGGCCAGCCAATATATGTCAAGATCTATAACAATCACTATCCAGTGAGGAGTAATCAGTAGGAGGACTACCTCATCTTCTGCAGCATTGAGTCCCCACCTTCCATGCCCGCACCCTGTCTCACTCTTCCACTTCTTGGTGTAGGAGCATGGGGTGCCACTAGTTTGGGTGGTTGAGATGGTAGTGAGGTCTGAGATGAGGAGGCACAACTGCAACCCGAAGGGTGGAGAGGTATGAGCTGATGTTCAGCTAATTGTATTAGTTGCTGTTTGTCCTGAATCACCCGTTCATCATATCTCTTAATTTTTTGGTTGTGCCTCCTCACTTCAGAATGGAGCAATCGGATGCTCGTCAGGAGGGTGTGTGTGAGCCTACACTACCTTCAGAGCAACCGGAGCCTCTCATTCTGATGGTACTTTTGTGCCATGTCCTCCCTGGTGAAAAAGCCATGATTTCCCTCAATGTCAGGAGTGGTGGTGGTGTTTGCATTGTGGCTGTTTTTGATGGCATTGGGGTCAGAGGTGTTTGCCTTGTGTTGGAGGTGTCGGCCTTGTGTTGGAGGTGTCTGCCTTGTGTTGGAGGTGTCGGCATTGTGTCTGAGGTTTTGGTATTGTGGCCGGAGATGTCAGCATTGTGGCCGGAGATGTCAGCATTAGGGATGGAGGCGACGGCAGCAGGGATAGAGGCAATGGCAGCAGGGCCAGAGGGGACGGCATAAGTGCCCAAGGTGATATCATGAGTCCTCGAGGTGACGGGAGCAGCAGGACCCGATGTGACGGCAGCAGGGCCTGAGGTGTCGGCAGGAGGTCTGGGGTGTTAGGCCATGTTGGGGGAGCCCATTGTGTGGGAAGCCATGTTGGGGGACCCCATTGTGTGGGATTGGTTGTGGGCTGCCATGTTGTTGGAGCAGATGGCAGCTGTGATGATGGCTGGGGCCAGGACATGGCCGGTGGAAGGGGCTAGAACAGCTAGGCATGGCAGGATGATGCTGTTGAGGGTCCAGGCAGTGATTCCCACTCCTGATATGGGGCCTCATTCAATTGCGATTTGGCCAGTTGAATAGGGGTCTAAATAAGCACATAACATATTTTTTTAAATATGTTTTTAGTTAGTGAAAACCTTGCTTTTGGATAGATTTTTACTAACTAAAAACTTCTTTAAAAAAAATATGTTATGTGCTTATTTAGACCCCAATTCAATTGGCCAAATTGCAATTGAATGAGGGCCATGATGTGTACATGAATGGCCAGCTTGTGTGGATGGTCCCGGGCTCTCTGGAATGTCCTGGCCTGTGGTCGGCCTTGTCCTCCTAGGTACTGAAATGGAAGAAAAAATATGTTTCAGTTGCTTTCCCAACACAATTGACAGCTATGTGTTTCCATATCCTTGACATCATGGTCAACTGTGATTGACTGTGGTGCTTGTGTTACACAGATGAACCACAGCCTGCATAATGAGCATTGTGGATCATGGCTCATATAAATATATGTACTGCAGTTGCGGTGTGCCATCTGCATGTCCATCAGACACGTGCTCTGCTGAATCTGCTGTGCAGTGTGTGAGACTAACCAACCTGTGACATGTTCCCAGCAATGGTTGTTAATATGCAGCTGAGGCATTGTCCAGGTTAGGACAGTATATGACACGCACATGCAGGCCTACAGAGTCTGTATCCACATATGCCGCAGTGCACACACCCAGACATGTACTCTCTTTTGAATGTCAAATCAATCTTGATATAATAGCAAATTGTACTTAGAAACAGTTTGAAATGCAGGTAATGGCCAGGAATTTCATTGATACAAATTGTGAAAACGATATGTTTGCTAAAAGGATTTACATGGTTATTGATGCCCCATATATCTTCAGTCATAACCATAGGGCTTACAATGCTATTGTTTGTCAGCTATCTATGCGTATGGGCAGGGGTATGAGAGCCAGAAGAATTCCAGATGGATACAGCTCATCGTATACACCAGCCAGAGTAAAAGCTTATTTATACATACATACAAACATCATGATTTGCGGGTTATTTCTCCACCCCCACCACCATCACCACAAGTTCATACACCAATGTGTGTGGTGTCCTATGAAACTCACACTGCATGGTTCTCGCAACACCCTTGTCCACCTGTCCTGGTAGGCCCACCACTGCTGCTGGCTCAATCCACTCCCTCAGGGTCTGCTCCCATCTATAATATGTTATGTTGGCTGGTGGTCCACCACTGGTTGCATGTGCAGCTCTTGCCTCCTCTGCCATCTTCCTCTTCACCTTCAGCCGGCTGTCGTCATATCTGTGTTTCACAGATCTTACTTCCCTATTTGCCACCACGAATGCCGCCACAGCTGAAGCAATCTGACTCCAGGCCTCTGCCTCCTGGCTAGCCCTTACATCTCTCCCACCATGTATGATCCAATAGCGGATTTCCCTGAGGAGTATATCCATCTCCTCTGGGCTATAATTGTTGGCTGTGTACTTTGCCACAGCCTCTTTCCCTACCAACTGTGGGCTGGCCCCTCATCCTCACTACCTCCCTCCCCTGGGATCAGGCCCACGACCCTCTGCCCCTACACCTTGTGTGCCTACATCTGGGGCACATCCCTCCCCCCTGCTGTTCTCCTCCACCTGACCTCCCTTACCTGGTTCTCCCTCTCTCCATACCTCTAGCTCTCCTCACTCTTCTCCTCACTCTCCTCCTCTGCTCACTCACCCCCTCTGGTGTTCCGCTCTCTCTCCTACTCTCCTCTCTCTCCTATGATTTATGAAATGAAAATAAGGATAAATAAATATAATATATAAGTGGATGTGTATGTGGTAAAACAAGAATGTGAGTATTATGTGTGTATAGTAATTGTATGGGGAGAGTAGGTGGTGTTATGGGGGGGTGTAGATGTGCTGTGGCTTGTCGCTATCTATAGCTATGTGTACATATTAATCTATGTTTGTGAATGATGTGATATCAGCAATTACGTGTGTTGTAAATTAAGGGTTAATATATATTAGAGGTCAAAATATCAACAAAAAAGTGTGTTCACTTGCTCAGGTACAGCACAGTCAATGATTTACGGGTTTCACACCCTTTAAAACCCCTTCCTGTGTCGTTAATTGTGGTCCCTCACTTTCTATTGGCTGTTAGGCCTGCGTCAAACTACGTGATCACGGGTTTGGATCGTTACGGCCGATCACGTCTCAGCCCTACCCTTAACAGCTAGGGTTTACTGGCTTAGGTCTACGGCCAGTAATTTGCGGCATGGTTCAATTTAATAGCTCTGTAACGCAGCTGACTTTCAAGCCCGCAGCCTTTGTGGGTGTGCCGATGCCGCTACGGGCTTCAAATTTAATGGGGCTGTAAATCTATTATTTTCAATGTAACACATGTGGAGAAAAAAAAACAATAGATAGATGGATAAATGTTATTGAATTTAGTTACTATATGTACATTTGTTTCAATGGCAATGCATCTTCATTTGTTTTCCAATATGTTTTTTAAGACAATTTGGTAATATTATTACAGCAGTTTGTATCACATATTAAGCTATGCATTACATATATTTGATGCCGCTTATATCAATTTCCCTGATTACTTATAGAGAGAGAAATAAAATGTTTGTCTTCTTTTTTTTTTTTTTTTATGTTATTCATATGTGAATTTACAAAAAACAATTATCATCTTGATTAACTTATTAACCTTTTTAACTTTCATTTCCCCACTCTCAATTAAATTCTTAAGTTATACAGTCTGCCTATACCAAGTTTGCCTGGTACAAGCAAGGGTAGATCAGATTTGAGATTTGTATGTTTTTATTTAATTGAATGCAATCGGGCCTGGGCCACCCTTTATATTAATACATAGGGGGGGAGGGGTATCGCTGAGTAATTACACAGTGTGAATACATAAAGGGAAATATGAAAAGAAAAAGTAAAAAAGTAAAGGGGAAAGGAATAAGGTGGCGAAGGAGTGTCCTCCTTACAAGATGACAATACGGGGATCCTTATGAAGGGTTAGTTAGAATTGTTTGGTTTACCTTAATCTCCATCTCCTGACTCAGCACTGAGGTCCAGGCTCCCCTGGTCTTCTGCTCCACACCAAGACGGAGGGTTTGATAATTGGGAAGGGAGTTCGGGGAGAGATTATCCAAAGTTCCCATATTTGTAAGAGCAAGTGGTAGCAATCTGTCAAGATATGCGTCATCCTTTCGTTAAGCATTATAAAGTTGACTTTAAGAATGATATCACAGACGTGAAGAGATTGGCAATACGGGGATCCTTATGAAGGGTTAGTTAGAATTGTTTGGTTTACCTTAATCTTCATCTCCTGACTCAGCACTGAGGTCCAGGCTCCCCTGGTCTTCTGCTCCACACCAAGACGGAGGGTTTGATAATTGGGAAGGGAGTTCGGGGAGAGATTATACAAAGTTCCCATATTTGTAAGAGCAAGTGGTAGCAATCTGTCAAGATATGCGTCATCCTTTCGTTAAGCATTATAAAGTTGACTTTAAGAATGATATCACGGACGTGAAGAGATTGGGCTTTTTAGCTATATTGTTTTTATCAGCTAAAGCTATAAACTGAAATAATTTGTTATGAGATTTATTTAAGTTCTCAATGTGAATGCCTAGGAGGCTAGATTTGATTGTAGGAAGATTGGGATATTCAATATTTTAGAGGTTTAATGAGTGTTTTTTTTTTATTGCCTTAGGCCATACAAACTTATAAGTGGCTTTCAACTTTTCCAGAATTGCCTGAGATAATTCCCCACTTAAGTCTTCTGTTTTTCCAAGGTTAAGTTTAAGGCCTGAGAGGTTACTACATTCATTGATAATGGCCATTAGAGCGGCTATGGAGGACTCTGGGTCTGTGAGAGAGCATAAGAGATCATCAGGGAATAATGAACATTTAAAATGCTGAAAACCTCATTTAAAACCTGCTATTTCTGGGTTAGACCGAATGGCCTTAGACAGTTCAATAGCTAGAGAAAATAAGAGTGGAGATAGGGGGCAGCCTTCCCAGGTTCCCCTCTGGATATTAATGTTATCTTTGTTAGAACCAGGCAGTTTCAAATTAGCAATAGGGGATTTATAGTAAGTTTTTAGTTGGTTGATGAAATGACGAAGTTGCATAAAGATAAGGCCAACGGCTTTTTCAATAGTAAGTGCAAGAATGCACATCTGGGTTTTAGAGCTTTGAGCCAAGGGCAGAATGTTCAAGGTTCTCCATACATTGTCACCAGCCTGCCTATGCGGTATGAAACCTGCCTGGTCCTTATGGATAAGGTATGGTAGAAATTTGGAAATTCTTTTGGAGATAATTTTGGCTAGGATCTTCACATCTCCATTCATAGGTGTAATTGGGTGGTAGGTTTTAGCTTCCATTGGGTCCCTGCCTTCTTTGGGGAACAGAACTAGATTAGCCTGACTAAGTTCTGGGGGCATTGAATCAATTCTTAGGATTGAATAAAATAAAGTACAGAGATGTGGGTGAGAATGTCAAGGAACTTCTTGTAATATGAGTTTGTATATGCATCTGGTCCTTGGGATTTCACTTGTTTAAGGTTTTTAATGTTGTCTTGAATTACCTCATATGTATTATCCTTATTAAGGTTTTCAAGGTCTGATAGGAAAGGAAGGTCATACATACTGAAGTAAGATTGTAAAACTAATTAGTTTGTGCCAATGTGAGAGGTGTAAACATGTTGATAAAAGTCCTTAAAAGTATTTTGAATTTTGTTTTGGCTAACTGTAATCGAACCTGAGGGTGTTTTTATTTGGGAAATTCTGGCTTATTTGCCTTGGAGTAAAACAAATGTCTAGTTCGCCTGAGTGCCTTTTCTGTCCTATCTGACCAAATGCCAACTAGCTCAAGTCTAACTTTCTCTATTCAATGGCGAATAGGGGTTAAGGGCTTCTACTGGTTCTGTTTCTCTAATATCTCCATGTCACGATCTGCTACTTCAATTGGACTCTGTAAAAACCTACTTCAAACCTATCCAGCAGAATCGTGCGGTCCTTGGACATCACTGATAGCAGAAGTTGGACCATACACAGGAACCACGCCCAGGAACCTGCTTCAGCAGACCAGAATATCAGAAACACCATATAATCCCTTAGAATTGGGATTAATGCACAGAATGACACTTACACCTTGTCTATGTAAGTTTGGACACAACTCATACCTTTATTAATTGGCATATTTTATAAAAAATTCTGGCAAACAGGCTGGCCAATCAGTAAGCCTCTTGCTTACTCGGAAAACCATGTATCTGTGATGAGATCAGATCTCATTCTGTTGATTGTATTATCTCTCACCATTTGCGAGGACCCCCAGCCTTGCATCACCCCAGTGTCTCCTCCCTCCTTCCCCTCTTCCTACCTCCTCCTCCCTTTCCCCCTCTCCAATTACCTCCCCCCCTCTCCCCTCTTCTCCCCTCACTTACCTTCATCAGCTGCTCTCCATGGCATCTTCCGGCTGTGTCGGGACATATGCTAATGATGTAACGTCACATGCTCGTCACGTCATTAGCATATGCCGGGTCCCCACACAGCCGGAACATGCAATAAAGTAAAGCAGGAGCAGCTGATCAAAGTAAGTGAGGGGAGTTGGAGAGGGGGGGATCGCATCACCCTCATTATATCCTCCCTCCTTCCCCTCCTCCTCCCTGCCTCCCCTCATCCTCCTTCTCCCTGCCTCTGGGGGGGGGGGGAGAGACACTGAGGAGAGGGGGAGAGACACTGGGGAGGGGGGAAAAGCGACACTAGGGGGGGAAGAGACACTGGGCGAAGAGACAGTGAGGAGGGGGGGAAAGACACTGTGGAGGGTGGAAGAGACACAGGGGAGGGAGAGGGGGGACAGACACATAGGCGAGTGAGAGGGGGGAAGAGACACAGGGGAGGGAGGGGGAAGAGACACAGGGGAGGGAGAGGGGGGGGAGAGACACAGGGGGGGAAGAGACATGGGGAGAGGGGGGAAAGAGACACAGGGGAGGTGGAAAGCGACACAGGGGAGGGGGAAGAGACACAAGGGAGGGGGAAAAGAGACACATGGGAGGGGGGGCAAAGACACAGGAAAGGGGAGGAAGACACACAGGGGGAGGTGGGGCAGAGACACAGGAGAAGGGGAAGATACACAGGGGAGGGGGAGAGACACAGGGGAGGGGGGAGAGACACAGGGGGGATGGGGGAATAGACACAGGGTGAGGGGGGAAGATACACAAGGGGAGGGGGAAGAGACACAGGGAAGGGGGAAGAGACACGGGGGGAGAGACACAGGGGAAGGGGGAAGAGACACAGGGGGGAGGCATAGGGGAGGGAGAGGGGGGCAGACACACAGGGGAGGGAGAGGTGGGGAAGAGACACAGGGGAGGGAGAGGGGGGACAGACACACAGGGGAGGGAGAGGTGGGGAAGCGACACAGGGGAGGGAGAGGGGGGGACAGACACACAGGGGAAGGAGAGGGGGGTAAGAGACACAGGGGAGGGAGGGGGGACAGACACACAGGGGAGGGAGAGGAGGGGAAGAGACAAAGGGGAGGGAGAGGAGGGGGGAAAGGAGACACAGGGGATGGAGAGGATGGGGAAAAGGAGGCACAGGGGAGGGAGAGGAGGGGGAAAGGAGGCACAGGGGAGGGAGAGGAGGGGGGAAAGGAGGCACAGGCAAGGGAGAGAAGAGTGGAAAGTACACACAGGCTAGGGAGAGGAGGGGGGAAGGAGAAACAGGGGATTGAGAGGAGGGGGGAAAGGAGACACAATGGAGAGAGAGGAGGGGGGAAAGGAGACACAAGGGAGGAAGTAGACAAGGGGAGAGAAAACAAAGGCCAAAGCATCCTGCCCAACATTAGGCGACAGCTCCAACCTTTCCTTACACATTGATGGCTTTCGATAAGATTTCGAGAGGTAATGTGAGCTTGCACCAAATTCACTGATCCAAGGGCCATTTACCAGGACATTGCTGAGGGTTATGAGGAAGTCAACAAGTTCTACTGATCACCTCTGAGACCTACTGTAGACAGTTCTGCACCCTGTCCAAAAAACTGGGGGGCATTAATGTGGAGATAGTCTGACTGCTGAGACATTTGTGGAAAGGGTGGACGAAGGAGCAGTAGATTCTTACCCTAAAGAAGGTGAAACAAGTATTTTTACTTCAACAGTTTTACTCTTTATGCCATGAAAGATTGGATTTTGGCTCAGCGCCCTACCACCATTGAGGTAGATGGTAGTCTTGCTGATCGGTACAAAGAGACTTGATGGGACCGCAGGACATTGTACGCCTGGCAGCTCAGCAGGACCAACCTGATCTACATCTGCAGGACCATTTTGAGAACCCCACAGTCCTTGTGGGTAGTTAACCTGTGACCCTGGGCTTGCATAGCCCCTACCCTCGGATTGTCACAACTGGTTGGCAGTGCTGGGATCTCGGTGCAAGAACCAGCAACAAGGATGGGATACGGTGATCTATGCAGTTTTGAAGTCCAGTACTGTTGGCGGATTGGCGCGAATGCAGAAACCGATTAGCATTTTTTCCAAGCCTTCAAATCCAGGTACAAGTCTATGAAAGGCCAGCCCTGGATAGAGGGGGTCATGGACCACATGGAGGCCTGCAGAGCCGAGGTGATCAGGGAGAAAAGGAGCCTGATCACGAGTATGCTGGAGCGGTGAAGGCAACGGATTGCCACAGAAGAGGGTAGGTGGACAGCTATTCTAAATCCACGGTTGGCTTCCCTTGGGCTCCAGTAATGTGAGAAGCTAGCAGAACGGCTTGACAACCTGGTGTGGCTGGAGTTTGACTTGGAACATGAGTATGTGGACCTAATGTTTCCAACTCCTGCTTGACAATGGCCCTCCTTCTACAAGCTTGGACTGGTGGAAAGGCTCCCAGATGAGCTGCAGGGCCTTGGCACCACAGAGCGTGGGAAATCCTATTGGCACAACACCAAAAGGATGTGGAAATAGATCCAGGGACAGAAGAAGAAAAGTTGTTCAAACCAATGATCCATAAACAAGTGGCATTGGAAAAAGAGTATGAGGAACTGCTTGAGGAGGTGGGACCTGGCTCAAGTACTTGGAGTTGCCCCATGCTTCCCCAGCTGAGCTAGCAGAGGATATACTGCCATAGGAAATTAACTGTTGGCTGCACCCCTTTAAGGTTATGAAGAGTGTGATGCCAGATCGGGGCATGAGGCTATCAGGAGAGGGGGCATCCCCTAAGAACCTGAAGCTCTTGCCCAGTATGTATCAGGTGGATCCAGATAAGAGTTGGAGTTCACGGGAGGACACTAGCCCTGAGAGCATGAGGAAGGAGCAAGTTGAGGCCCCACTCCCAAACCCTGCAGAGGGATTGCTTCAGTCCAGGCAGCCCCAGAGATAATGGTTTTGGGCAAGCTGCCCATGGTACCAGAGGACCTGACACAGTGTACCCTAGCTGCAAAGGTTATGTCAACCTTACCAGCCCTTGAGGATACTCATCCTAAGGAGTTCCCGACCCCAGGGAAGTCTGCTACCCCGGGTGATTCAGCCAGGAAGGGGCCTCCATCCATATATTTTCCCCACCCTGTCTTAAAAACTGACCCTGAGAAGTGCTTTTTACCCCCACCTGAGCTGCTCCCTAGATGGGATACCCCGGAGCCACTACCTGCCTGTGGCCAAGGGGGTAGCAGTATGCCCCTGGATGAGATTGTAGTTCCTGAGATCTTGGATGTGTCCCAAGATTGATACCTGCAATTTGGGGTGGGTTATTGAACGAAAAGGAGCAGGAGTTGAGCTGTGTCGCTACCTTGGACTCTGAGGATTGGTATCCCAGATGTTGTGAAGAAAAAGGGGGAGGGTGGGTGCTAGCTCATATAACCCCTGGAAGAGACAAATGGACTATGTGCCCAAGACCCTACAGAAATTGGGATTAGAGACTGTGGTCACTTTCCTGAAGGATGGGCAACCACCCACAGACCGGGCAAGCCTTTTACCCCCTCCAGGAGGAGGACATGCACTGGGACATATGCAGTGGCCACTTGGGTCAACATTTTTTCTTATTTGAATGGAGACTTGTACTTGGGCTATGGGCTGCAGTTCAAAACTATCATCTGTTAAGGATCATAGCCCCAGAACTGCTGTCTGGACGGGGGGAGTAATATCACGGACCCCTTTCCAGGGCCTGGGTCTTAGGCCCATTAAAGGACAGACAGCTTGTCTCCAACCACTGGATTGTGTATGTAAACACCTCCATTGTATTTGTATTCTGTTTTGTTCCATTGTTTGCCAGATAAAGTTAATCACATCTGATACGTGGTAGAGATGGCAGGGCGTCTTGGAGGTTAAGCCTATTACTCTTAGGAAGCTACTGCTAGACCCCATGTGGGGTCATCTCCTGTAATTGTCTGCCACACCCTCTCATTGTTTCATTGTGTACACACCCTTTATATCTGCAATAAATATTGCTGACTTTTAAAAAATAAATTAGTTCACTTCTGGAGACATATAGAAATTGTGTCTCTTATTTTGCTCCTGTTCTCTTGGATCGCTGCAGGGAGGTACTGAGATACTCTGTAGGATCCTACTGGAGTAGGTTTGACTGTAACAAGTCTTATCAAGCCCCCTAAGAAGATGCAGATCTGGAGTCTCTTGGTAGCCTGGAAGTCTGATACAAGGACCCTGACCGATACAGAAGCCAGATATCAGGGTGCTGGTGATGAGATTTCCAAGAGCCCCATGGTCCTTTTGGGTAGTTAACCTGTAGACTATAGCAGGTGGCCCTGGGCTAGTATAGCCCCTACCCTCGGATCGTCACAAGAACTGTCACAGGAGAAGGTATATTTGATCACCAGGAAATGGAAAAAAACAATTGATCATACCCATAACATTTAGGAGTCCTCTGCTGGAATTAGCCCGCAATATCTTCAGGCACATTGGTAGCAAGGACACCCAACACAGGTATTTTAAAGTCCTGGTGTTAATAAGGATGTGATATGGAGTTTTGATACATGTGATCTGTGGCAGAGGTTTTGTCCCCTCGCATAGCCCTTGCCTGTAATTGATACCCCTTTCAAAAGTGTGGCTCTTGGTTGATTATGCTACCTGATATCCTGAAGTTGTAGCCTTGGGCAAGATTACTACTACTAATGTAGATGAAGCTCAGATTAATCTGTTTTTGAGGATAGAATTCCTTATCTGATCGGGTTGCCCAATTTATAGCTGATCTAACCCAGCATCTGTGACAACTGTGTGGTGTTCAACATCTGTATCCATCCCCTTTCCATCCCCAAATAAATGACTAATCTGATAGATTTAAGGGGACCTCAAGAAAATACTCCAAGTTTCTGTTGAGGAAAAACAAGATTGGGAGAAATGATTGTCTTATCTCCTCTTTGCCTATATGGAGGTCCCTCAGTTCTACCCATTTGAACTCCTGTACAGCCAAAAAGTGAAAGGTCCATGAAATGTCATTAGGGAGGGCTTGGAAGGGGAATATAAACACACTGAGGTGCCTGTGGTCTCTAATGTATTCGTCTTTCAAGAAAAGTTTGCCATTCTTGATGGGCTAGTCAGCGACTATTTGCAGACAGCCCCAAAGAAGCAGAACAGATATATGATCAGGATACACACCATTGAGAATTGATGAAAGGACAGCTATATTCATGCTGGTCCCACAACCCTCAGACCAAACTGCAAACAACCTGGGAAGGGCTTTACAAAATTGCAAGACAGACAGGAGATCCCACATATAGGCCAGAATGGCAGCCCAACAGGCACATACATAGGACTGCACATAAAAATAATTTCAAATTTTATCAGAGTAGGGAAGCTATCATCAACACATCTAACAAATAATTAGCAGTGATAGTTATAATTTATACTCGCCCATTACCCCAAATTATTTACTAGCTTGCAGGGCCGTATCACATGATATGTTAACTGCCAACTGCCCTCCCCTAAAGCAACCTTCTGGACAGTTTGGGACAACAGGCCGGTCAGGACAACATTTGTAAGGAGCTGAATGAAATGCTCCAGCTTTGTGTTTTTGAGCCATCAAGTAGCCCCTTTGTGTTTTTGAGCCATCTGGTATTTGTTCCTAAAAACAAACTGTCCCACTCAGTTCTGTGTAGATTACCAAAAACTGAATGGCAAAACTAAAATCAATGCCTATCCTGTTTCTAGGATGAACAAATTATTGGACAAACTAGGAACAGCTTCACATTTGACTACCCTTGAGCTCTCTAAAGGCTACTGGCAGATTCTGCCTTCATCACCCCTTTCAAACGATACCAGTTTACGGTAATGTCCTTTGGAATGAAGATCGCATTTTCTATTTTTTGGAGATCAGATATTGCAAGGATGCCATGCTAATGCACAAGCCTAGCTAGATGATATTGCTATATTTAGCTCATCCTGGCAAGAACATATATAACACAGATACGTTGATGACCTTTATTTATGAATAAGAACTAAAGGTACAAAAGATATTGAATTATATTGTTTTTGTCTGTTGAATGGATAGAACACAAAACCATCAAACAAACCAAAAAGAAAAAGGGCACCCATTTAGTAGTTTTAAATTATAACCCTCAATAATTACTGTAGGTGATGGTACACTTCTTAACCTTTTTTGCAGAAGAGCTCATTATGACTTGATTATTAAGAGAAACACTATTTTATGTTATATGTTTTAATCTCATATATTGCCGTGAGGGTCTTTAAGTTGGCAACAGGCCGCAAGACTTTTGGTTGTGTAATCTATTTGATAATGTAGTTCTATTTGAGGTACTGAGTAATTGGTGTTCAATTACTTAATTGGGATACACTAAGTTATCCCTGTAGCCTCCTGAGGAATATATAATACGTTTCCCCATTTTCATCCTTCTTCAGTAATTATATGTATTATTGAAAAGAACATTTTTTTATGGATATACCATGCATTTAATACTGGTACAATATACAGAAAATCATATAGGACAGACTGGTATTTATGTATGATAGTGCAGATATCCTTTATATTTTGATGCATCATTATATGTTTTTGTACAGTATCATCTTCATTTAATAAACTGATATTATATTTATAAGCTTTAGTATAATGGTGAAATCCATTTACTGTGTAGAATATTTAATAGCTGGACTGGTAGATACATAAAACAATATATTGTGAAATTATAGTTATAAATGTATGGTATGTTTCATGATTTAACAATATATTACAGCAAATATGGTTTTATTTCATTGCATCCTTTAACATGAAGTTGTCTACTTAAGAGCCATGTGCAACAAGGGACCACTCCCTATTTCAGGGTATGTGGTGCACATATAAGGTTGGTGTATATTTCTGGTTGTTGGACTGCTTAGAGCTGTAGTAGAACAGTAAGACGATAGCAATCATTGGAGACACTGGAAACAGCGGTAAAATTATTATTATTATTATTTGTAACGAGCCAGTAGCTCGAATACATGGGTTAAGTTCAAGGCAAAAGAAACACTAGCAGTATTAACACATTACAATGGATAGAGGGCCCCGACTTTGAGCTTAGAATCCAGTGCCCATGGTGCTTTCCCCAAAGCATCTTGTAAGATTGAAAACTTGTAAACGTACAATCTAAAGGGTTTGGGTGTGGTACAGGAGGATGAGAGAAGAGTTGTGCATGTTAAGGTGGAAGGTGGTAGGCTTCATTAAACATATGTGTTTTAGTGAGGTTAGGAAGGTATTGAAGTAGGCAGATAATCTGATAGAGCGAGGCAAGAAGTTCCAGAGAATAGGGGCAGCATGAGGCGGGAATGAGAGGAGGTGACAAGAGAGGTGGAAAGAAGAGCAGAATGAAGAGGGCAGTTGGGGGAGTATTTGAAAATGAGAGCAAAGAGTTAAGGGGGTACACCGTTGTTCAGGGCTTTCTAAGTTAGGGCCATGATTGGAGTGACTGACACTGAGCATTGAGTACAGTAGATGATTCATTATGGATTGAAGTGGGGATAGTCGGGTGGTGGGCAGGCTAGCAAGAAGCGGATAACAGTATTCAAGACGAGATATGATTAGAAAATGTATTGGAATTTTAATTGTCTTGTGTAAGATAGTAACGTATTTTGGCAAAGTTTTTTTAAATGGAAGGCAAGATTTTGTTAGTGACTGTATGTGAAGAATGAAAGAGAGGGCAGGGTCCAGTAGCATAGGTGTAGGAACTGGGGGGGATGGGGAGGGCCAAATTCCCCCAGTTTTTTCAATGTGCGTGTTCATGTGTAGAGAAGCAGTTGAATTGTATTTTTGGGACCCCCCTGGATTTCCCTTGGCTCCTACACCCATGTCCAGTAGAACCCCAAGACAACGGGCTTGGGAGGTGGGAGTGATGATGGTGTTCACATTGCGAGAGATGTGAGGAATTTAAGCTGTACTAGTGAGTGGGATGATTAGGAGTTCGGTCTTAGACATGTTGAGTTTGAGATGGTGGGCGGACATTCAGGAGGATATAGCTGAGAGGCAGCTGGAAAACTTATTAGAAGAGAGGGGGATAGTTCTAGTGCCGAGAGGTAGATTTGCGTGTCATCTGCATAGAGATGATATTGAAATCTAAAAGATTGTATGACAGTCCCAAGTAAGGATGTATAGATGGAGAAGAGGAGGGGGCCTAGCACTAAACATCGGGGTACACCAACAGACAGACAGTGAGGAGAAGAATAGGTGACAGAGACGGAAGTGCTAAATGTTCAATCTTGTAGGTATGATGTGAACTACAAGAGAGCAGTGTCCCGGATGTCTAGGGAGCACTGGATTTGGATTAGAAGAGGGTGATCAACTGTGTCAATGGAATCAGAGAGATCTAAAAAGAAGAAAAAAATGTAAACGGTATTATTGCAGTAAAGAGAGTATAAAAGCATTTAGAATAAGCTTGTAATGTATGGTCCCTTCAGGACCTGGAAACTTCTAGCTTTTTCTCTGAATAAGCTCAAAGCCCCACTGTAGTGCATTTACGAGTAAATCTCATATGTTTGTTTGTTGACCATAGGATATCAACCACAGTATGCAGTTTAAATAAATAAATCAAAGTTCATATTTTTTCTTCCTTTTGAATGTGCCAGTTTTTCCTCAAGCAGAGCTGATTGTCTCCTTCTATCTGTGGGCCTCATTCAAATGCGATTTGGCCAATTGAATAGGGCTCCATATAAGCACATAGCATATATTTATTACAGAAGTTTTTAGTTAGTGAACCTCTATACAAAAGCAAGGTCTTCACTAACTAAAAACTTCTGTAAAGAAATATGCTCTGTGCATATATAGAGCCCAATTCAATTGGTCAAATCACATTTGAATAAGGCCTTGTGTTGGGACCAGAGCTTCACTATTAAATGCATTACAGTTGTCCTTTAATACGTGCAATGGTACAGCAGGACTAGAATAGACACTTTAAGGGATTTAAAAACTAAAACTGTATTTTTGGAAAGAATAATAAAATAGTGAAAAAAGCATGAAATTAACATAGTTTATAGCTTTTCCACCTTATTTAACTGCTCTGCATAACGGTGCAGAGCAGTGTTTATTTATTCAGAATCTCTTTAGTGTTATTATTTAGATTTTACTGCATTATATCTTTTTATCATATTTTATTCTTCTGTTTGTTACAGTATATGTTACCTTGACTGAACCTAATAAATCCTGTCTGCAGATGTGACCTTTCAGAGCATATAGTGTACTCTTTGGTGATTTATGCATATCCACTTTGGCACCTACAATGATTTATTGAGCAATTTCTTAACAATGATCACTATAACATAAAACTGTATTTTAGTGCCAAAGCAATGAGCTGCCTATCCATCTGATGCTGAAAGAACCTGTATGACATTGTCATAACTCCGTGGCTGCTGATTGTTTGGTTTATGAAGGTAGCTGGATTAGCTCTTCTTATAAAACACTTCAATACCAAGCAGCTGTGAGTCATAGCTCTAGGTTATTAAAGTGACTGATTTAATAGTGATGGCAAATTCATCATATACTTCACATGTTATATTATCAGTGCACACATTGTTTATATAATGTATTTTCTTTGAGAGTGTTTTGATTATAGAATATACTGTATAATGCCCCAACACCAAGAACTAGACATTTTAAGATGCCATTTATCATTAAAAAGCAATATGTAATATTAAACTTATGTCCAATGGTCAAGTTCAGTTGCTGCTGGTATTCACCCATTATAAGATGACTCGGGGGAGACAGATTTATCTAGCCACTACCAGAGGATAAAGTTAAATTTTCAGGCGCAAATGTGTATATCCACACTATGTACATGATTGGGTACAGACTTTTTGTGTTAAAATGGTTTCATTTGGGAGTAAGTTTCTTGTTTTTTTGTGAGAGATGCCAATGAATGATCACTTGGCCTCAGATGGTTCTTAAAGGCATATTCAAGTTTCATGCAAAAATCCATTTAATGATTATGTTGACACCTCCAGGGGGGTCTACACAGGCATCTGAACCCCCCCCCCATCAGCATGCAGCATCAGGGGAGCAATATTAACCCACTATTTACCTGCTGTTGCTTGCTCAATCTCCTTGCAACTCCCACTGTATGCCAGCAGCAATCCATAGCACATATCAGGGATACACTACATATCCCAGGCTGCTTTGCAGCACAAACAGGAACCCCAGAGTTAATTCAAAAGTTTCAGCTTACCTGATTGGCCAAAACAAATCATTTTAAATTTGATGCAAATTTAGCCTGGGTTTGGAGGGTATTAACCCTAATTTGCAACTGTCAGAAATTACAAGACATGTTGCTGGCTTCAATGTAAATGTTTATGTTGGGATTTTTTCATGAAAAAAATGTTTTCATACACTATTAATTATCCTCTATCAGATGCATTCATAATCCAGCAAACTTAAGTATGCCTTTAACACTTTAGACCTTTCTCAATCAACCCGCCTTCCCCCTTGATGGCCTTTTCAAGATAATCAGCTAAACTGGAGGCTAATACTAGTTGAAAGTGAATTAAATAATGTATATTTATTTTATAAATATTTATTTGTACATTTGTGTTCACATTTGGAGGTATGACAAACAAGTTAAAAAAAATGATTTACTGCTCAGAATCATTAAATAGGCATTTTATTAAGAATCAATGGTTAATTAAGAAAATAGGTCCTCTTGTTAGATCATCACAGTGGCCAAACTCATTCAAATGCTCCATATTTAACAAGATAAAGCACATATTAACCAATTTAACGAAGCACATTCTTTCATATGGTGTTTTATTATCCTCTAATAATCATAAAATGTTGGCTATTTCTCAGGATTTCTGTGCATTCAGAAAGATAAAATGATAAAAAGAGTCCACCTATGACAATTATCCTGGTAAAGCTTTCTTTTCCCCTGCAGGGACACATGATGGTGGCTTCTTACTGAATGGCTTGATGCAACAGAGGATACAAAGGTGGCTGCTTAAATATGGGATATTCCACTGGAATTACTGGGGGCTGGACAGAAGAGAATGTCCATTCAGCAGCATCCGGCCTTGGCATAGAAGGCCTCTGTGATGATGCTCCATCTCCCCTCTCAGAAGTGGCCTCGTCGAGTTTCCTACCCACATCACAGCAGCTGCTACTGATAGGACTGGAACACATTGTGCAGAGGATGGAACGTGACGAGAATTCCTAGTACAGCACACATAGGGGTGGCATAAGGACAGACCGTCAATCTCTAAAAAAATGACAATGCACCTACCATTTTACCTGCAGGTTAAACAAAGGACATGACATTATTAGATAATGACTACAGTGCTTAGTCACAAAGAGAAGCACAATAACTGCATGAAGAACCTGCAATGGAGGAGGATGAATCTTGGCCTAAGTAAATCTGGGTACTATGCAATAACATCTGTTACATATATAAAACCATACATTTAACATTTCAGTTGCAGAGACCATTGGTATCATTATTTTTTACCTTTATATCCTGCTAATACTATCGTGATCTATGATGTTATTGATTAATAGCTATAACAGCTGTCTCTGTAGACCTGGCAGCCATATTGTATCATTTATTACCTGAAATTGAATAGTAACTTTTCTACCAAATAAAATAAAATATTACTGGCTATCACCCATATTGTGTTTTTCAGTGTAACCTTGCAGTATGTGGTTCACTACAGCCCTCTGGTGGTGTCAGGAGGGCAGGGAAATTGTATCTGCATATAGAGAGGCACTTTCCATGTCACTGTGAGGGAGATTTACTAAGCTCCACAGGGGCTGCAGTGTATATGTAATATGTTCTGTTTCCTATGAGAACAATCGCCATCACATCTCATTGCAGCCCCTGCAGTATCTTAGTAAATATATGCCGATTTATTCTGGCAGAAAACTAATTTTGGAATTTTCAAACTTAATAGTCTTAATACTTACTTACTCACCATTAAAATATGATTATTTTAACCTGGGATAATCCATTTGTTTTAATCAGGAGTCTTTAATTGAATCTGGTATAGGGTGTGGGAAAACAATTCTGAGTTTTTGAGGTTGGGGGTCTGACTCACTGTTTTTTGTGAGATTTGAAAGGTTTGGATCTTTCCAGTTTGCTGCCCTTGCGCAGTGGTGCCCATCGGCCACTAGGGTCCGTGAATTTCTTCCCAGCAAACCAAACGCCCCTAGCCCTAACACCCCTAATCCTAACAGCTAACCCTAACACCGCCCACCCTAACATCCCTCACCTAACACACCTCACCCTAACACCCCTCACCTTAACAAGCCTCACCCTAACACCTAATCCTAACAATCCTCACCCTAACCCTAACATCCCTCATCATAACAAACCTCACCCTAACACTGCTAACCCTAACACCCCTCACCCTAAACCTAACACCACTCACCCTAACATCTAATCCTAACAACCCTCACCCTAACCCTAACACCCCTCATCTTAACAAACCTCACCCTAACACTGCTCACCCTAACATCTAATCCTGACAACCCTCACCCTAACAGCTAACACCCCTCACTCTAACACCTAACCCTAACAACCCTCACCCTAACAGCTAACCCTAAAACCCATCACCCTGACCCTAATACCCCTTACCCTAAACCTAACACCCCTCACCCTAAACTCACAATAACACCCCTCACCCTAACATCTAACCCTAACAACCCTCACCCTAACACAAAACCATAAGAAATTCACAGACCCCTCGGCCGCGCCACCTAGTGGCCAATGGCCAGCACTGCGCACAGGCAGCAAACAGGAAAGGTCCAAATGTTTTTATAATGATTTTTCTTATTTTATCTATATACTCAAATGAGCTCAACAGCTTCTGGAAGCCGTAACCTATTTGAAATAAATAAGTTGGGCATATTTCATAAGTTATGTATTTTGTTTAATCCCTTATTGTAATTAAACTTTGTTTTATAGTTGTATAGCCTGTTTTATGCAATTGGTGGCACTGCATTGTTCTTTTTTATACGTTTTATTTATATTTGTGATTACTATTTTGAGGAGCTTTTCTCAAAAGGGATTGAGAAGCAGTTATAAGTTGTAAAAAAAAGACCACTGTAATCACGGTTGTTAGAGGGCTTCTAAGAGTTCTCGTGTGACAAAAAAACTGGATGAACACAAATACGCTGAGGGCAGCAGGGGTTTTAGAATGTTGTTAGAGCTGTTTTTTTGCCTAGGCTCACGAGGCCCTGGCCTAGGACAGCACATTTTCAGAGGGCAACAGGCTGCCTAAAGATGCCAGCGAAGTGCTGAGAAAAGAGGTGTGCATTTGCAATTGCCTCACCTGTGTTCACACTGTTAAATAGAATACCTGACCTGTCTGGGGTGCCTTGAGGAGCGGTTTGGAAATAACTGGTATAGAGAGATAAAAACACATACCATTACGATCTGAGAAATATAAAGGGTAACACGGTTTTAAATAGAACATGGAGATATTGTGATCTAAATAACCAAGAGCAACATAAACACTAAATATGCTCCTGATGTTGATGCTACATACCCTAGACCTTGAGGCCCACAAGTAGGTGAAGAGATTCTGGGGTTGGCAGGTCTTTACCTGCAGACCTCACTGCACAAATTAAAACATACAGAATAAGGAGCTCCTTTGGGTAGCTAGGACCTTGATTCTGGAGAGCTTTTTGCATGTCAGAAGGCAAAACCTGAAATGTTCTTAATAGGGAGTCAATATAGAGTGTGGAGGACAGTTGTTAAATGGCAAAAGCATCATACATGGTCCAGTCACATTATTATGACCACCTGTTAATATCCCAAATAACCATTGTGTGCAGCACAGACAAAAGCTAGACAGCGTGGTAGTGAGTCAACAAGATGCTGGAAGGTTGGCAAGGGTATTTGGAACCATGCAGACTGCAGTGCATCAGACGGCTGCTGAAGAGAGCGTGGTGCAGGATCCATACAGAGAACATGGTAATTAAGGTGGTCCCACAGGTGCTCAATGGGGTTCAAGTCTGGGGAATTTAGAGGCCAGGGAAGAACTTGGAAGTCTTTGTTGTGCTCCTCCAACGACTCCCGGTCAATTCTGGCCATATGACATATGACATTGTCCTGTTGGAAGATCCCATCTGGTCTAGGGAAGACAGTCAACATGTGTGGGTGTATTTGATCTGCAAGGGTGGATAGATAACCCAATTGGTTGAGAGTGCCTTGCAGTGGTATGAGTGGACCCAGACCATAACGCTGCTGCCACCAGCTTGTGTTCTTGTGCAGAGTGTTGTTTCTCAGTGGTTTTGCGCCTGACACGCCAACGTCCGTCCAGTTGATGGAGCAGAAAACTTAATTCACCAGAGAAGGCAACCCTCTGCCAATCAGAAGAGGCCCAATTTCATGCAAATTGAAGCTATTTCTGACATGGAACCCCCGTCAGCATGGATGCAGTGAACAACCGTTTGCTTTAAAGCTCCATATGCGGCAGGGCTGGAATTAGTAGCCCCCTTGTTTGTTTGGAAGGTGAGTTGCTCAACTGTAGCGTGCCGGTTGGCCCTCACATACATTCGTAGCCGACGTTCACCTCTGACATCAAGGGCACACGGTGCTCCGCAGTTTAGATGCCATTTATTTGCAATATCCCATCAGGATACACTTTAACCACAGCAGCATGCGAACAGTTCACAAACTGTGCTGTTTTAGAAATACTACCACCAGAATATATAGGTGCCACATTAGGAGGGGGTCTGAAGTACTGTAACATAAGATGGGCACCTATGCAGTCCTTCTAGTGTGGCTAAAAATGTGCTGTTAAATATTCATCCCCTCCTGAGGTGCTCCAGTCAGATACCCTACTTCTTCATCTTGAGAAATCATACTGCTACCTACCCAACCCTTGTTTCTCATTTTGATGTTTGAAAACGGAAATGTACAGCATTGTTGTGTATTTCCTTTGCAATATGCCTTTAATATATATTGTTGTAAAATGCCTTATTGGGGAAAAAAAAAAAAGAGGTATTCCTGCCTGCCAGCCACATTGCAAGTCAGTCTCTGATTTGCAGGAAAATAAATGTTTGTTGATGCACTCAATTATTTTTTAATCTTTGACCTTTTAAATTTATGGTAGCAGTCTAACTATTCCAAACAACTGAAATCCCCAACAATAATACTTTTTTACAAATGTGTCACTCATTTTGTTTCTCACATATTTTTCTTAAAACCTTAAATATATGCATTCCAGCAAAGACATGTATGTGTTTAAAGTGTATTTTAATAAGACTGCCTTGTAATGTTACCTATAATCTTGGTGCAAATGCATTTTAAATTTTGCAAAATATGTGGCGTGTTTTAATATTCACCAGCAATGTTACAATCACTCCAGTTTGATTCTTTTTTCGTGGCGTCTCCTAAGATTTAAAAAAATTAAATTAAATTAAAACAACATGAGATCATTTTATAATTTCAATAATTAAATTTAACAAAATGTAGCATATATATATATATATATATATATATATATATATATATATATATATACTTCACCAACAAGGGCCTTCTTTCTTGAAGAGGCTCTTTAAAAGAACAGTTGAGAGGCATTAAATATGATGATTAATGCAACATTTTTCCTATGAGTATGTGTGGCAGCATAGCTCTTTGCCCAGATGCCTTGTGTGCATAACAAATATGAATGATGCATATTTTGGGTCATCTTAGAGTAGTATAAATAGTTATTATGAACATATTTCATACATATATTTATAGCTAACGCAAATGTACCATTGTTGGTTGAAAATGTCTGATCTAAAGGATGTGGCCTCCATTATTTTCTCTGGAGTGAGTAATCATACCCTTGTTTCACAGGACAGTTTTTATCGCCCTAAATATAGCAAATACATTATCTTTCCCTTTAAACATTTCCCCTCACTCTATATTTTTTTCTTTCATGTATTAATTCCCATCTCTTTTTTCACAAAAAAATATTTTCGTTTACATTCAATAAAAAAGTGAAATGTATTGTTCAGCACTTTTCATGACTCGGGAGGCACATATGCTGCCCTGCAAAGTAATATAGAATGACTAATGTTAACAGGATAGTAAACACTGTCTTCCAGCATATTTTGGTTTTCTTCATTGGTGTATCTCAGTAATCCCTTCTAGAGAAAGCTCTCAGCTTCCTTGGCATCAATGACATAGCCCTCTCGTTGTCAAATGATGTCTCTAACAACAAATGAATGTCTATTTCTCAGGAGCTACTACATCTTCACTACTACTCACAACTCACTCACCTAGGGCTCTGTTTCTTTATTCTTCCACCACTGGCAAGTTAAAACCTTTAGTTCCAGTACCATCTCTACATGGACAGTACCCACCTATCTCTTAACGAGTACTATAAGCCTCCTTTCTCGTGAAACAAACTGTATCCAACACATTAAAACCCTTTTATCCATATTTATTAAAGGGATATCTAAATTTGATGGATTAATACATTTCTGCACTCTATAGGCACAAAGTAGCACATCTCATAAAACATTTTATTTTTATTAATATCTAAAAAGCCCTCCAATTTATGTGTCTACACAACTTCCTGGTCCCCACCCAATCAGCATGCAGCATCCGGGGAGCAAATCTGGGGGGGAGTTGTCCCCTCATCCCCCTCAGTTCCTACACCCATGTCCTCAGTCCTCACCTAATACCACCCCAGCATGCTTATTATGGCAGTCTAGCACAGTCCCGAGAAGTAGACATTTAATTACCATAATTGTAGAACGTTCCCTTGTTGTATGGTGATTACGGTATTTTACTTTTACTATGGTGATTACGGTCGTCTTTGTTCATTCGTCCCACTAGTAGGGTGATTACGGCACGTAGCCCGAGTTCCTGTGTGTTGATGACGGTAGTCTTTGCCCCGATGTCCGTGTTATAGGGTGATTACGGTAGTCTCCCCCGCCCCAGCTGTTCAGTACCGGGGAGGGGGGGATCCCGGTGTTGTCAGCCTCCGGTGTCTCAGCAGGATCTGTGTATGATCGGGCCTCCGTGACCGCCCTTCCCCGGCGCGGATGTTGGGGCCTGCGGACCTGTCCACTGCAGAGGAGGGAAGGGGGAGGCGGAGAGGCTGAGCGCGAGGGAGCAGAGCTGACAGGTACCGAGGGAGGGACGGGAGGACAAGTACCGGGGGAGGGGAGAGGGACCGCACAGGAGGACAGATACCGAGGGAGCAGAGCTGACAGGTACCGAGGGAGGGAAGGGAGGACAGGTACCGGGGGAGGGACGGGAGGACAAATACCGGGGGAGGAGAGAGGGACCGCACAGGAGGACAGATACCGAGGGAGCAGAGCTGACCGGTACTGAGGGAGGGACGGGAGGACAGGTACCGGGGGAGGGACGGGAGGACAAATACCGGGGGAGGAGAGAGGGACCGCACAGGAGGACAGATACCGAGGGAGCAGAGCTGACCGGTACTGAGGGAGGGACGGGAGGACAGGTACCGGCGGAGGGACGGGAGGACAGATACCCAGGGAGCAGAGCTGACAGGTACCGAGGGAGGGGAGAGGGACCACACACGAGGACAGATACCGAGGGTGACCGAGCTGGCAGGTACCGGGGGAGGGACGGGAGGACAGGTACTGGGCAGGGCAAAGGGGACAGGTACCGGAGGACAGAGCTCAGACAGATGTGTGTAATGCATGGGGTCTGAGTGTATATAAGGGAGGCTGCAAATGAGTGTGTGTATATATATATATATATATGTGTGTGTATTTACATGTATATAATATTGGGACTAGGTACATAATCTAAGTCTGCATCTCAGGCTGTGTACTACATGTATGTAAGGCTGGGGCTAGTTGTGTGTGTACATATATCATTTATATATGGGCTAAGTGTGCCTACTCCCAACCTGCACCTATGTGTGTGTACAATGACATATGTGCTTATCTTCTGTGTAAATATACATGATAACAACAAGCTGCACTGTAATTACATACAGAGCCCAGTGAGGATCAGTACAGGTATATGCTATAGGTTGTTCTCTGTGTATATATACATAGGGCAGGCTCTGTTTACATTGTGCATATACACAGCAGGCCCCAGACGTGCTGTATGGATTGTTTGCACTGCTTTTCCCTTGAGACATGTTGCTCACAGTGCCCAGCTGTAGGTCAGTTTATGGTTACCTGTGATGTGGGCGCCTGGAGGGCAGTGCTGCTGACATCAGAGGTTACGCATTGGTCAGAGGGTTGACCAATGCATGACCTCTGATGTCAGCAGCACTGGTATAGAGGGGGCAGGCAGGGTTTGTATTGTTGTTCAGTTGTGTCCTTACACACCAGGCACATGTATTGTTATGCCTCTGATAATGCTTATCTATAAAGTTCCTTGGCAAATATACTGGAGTGGGTTTCCAGTTCCTTCACAGGGACCGTGATTTGTCTGACTTCTCTGCCATGACCTTTTCCGTCACCACAACAAGGTAGCGACCCAGAAGGGGGGGTTGTGTTAGTGTAATGCTTTGGAGCAGGGAGGCTGCAATGCCATGCCATGCCTTGCTGCTACAAATCAATAGCAATCCTTATGAGTAACTAGTACTTGTTTACAGTACCGAGTGGGAATCTTCTGAGATTCTGCATTGGATAAGTACTTCTCCAGAAAGGCAGGCGAAGCACTCTTTGTAATGGTTTTCCAAAGGCATATGTCATGCTATTTTTAGGAAACATTAATGCATTGTTTCAAAACCTGGTTCCTGCAGAGTATATATGTTTGGCAAGTATCACAACATGTACTAAGATTCATGTATTTATATGTTTCTAGTTCTTTGCATGTGACCTTGACCTTTTGTTTGTTAGAGGTCATAAATGTGTTGCATCCGTAATGTTAAAATCTCCCAGTTGGGATTGCTGTATCCAATTATTTCCTTGTTCTTGGCCGAATGCACTTCAGTGGAAATGCTGGTATTCTCACAAAATACTCCTGAACTTATCCTGTAACTTGTAGAGCAATGCTGAGCAGACCCGGTACAACTGAACTGTAAATGCGCGGTCTACCTTAAATTTTACACTATAGCATGCGTTGGGGTTAGGGGTAAGATATGTCATAAAATGAAATATAAAGCACCATTGTTGATTGATTTGTAGGATAAATGTAAAAGTGAAGGCAGACGGCATGCTAAAGTAGCACCCAATAGGGCTTTATATGTAATTCTATGATTTACCCTAACCTAGCAAACCACATGCTATAGTGTAACATTTAAGGTAGACCGCACACAGACTTTGCACTGCAAGAGTAAGTAATCTAAGCACAGCAATATGTTTATCCCATGCACATCAGGATGTCAGGAGAATTTACAAATGCTAGCATAGAAAAGTTAACAATAAAAATAGATACAGCTGGATTCTTACATAGCTGCTATTTATAAGGACAATTTATAAGTATATGGATCTGTTTTCCCATTTGTAACTCTATTTTGATACTAAACAAAGTTTTTTTTTGTTTTCCAGCAGCACTATTTTACTGCACATTCATACATAAACTGGGTGAATCTACCTTACATCCTGACTACAATTTCCAGTACAAGAGCTCTTAGCAAAGTGTTACTGAATTGTTCTCTGACAGTCTTAGAGTATCAAGTGATTCCAAAATGTTGTCCTTATAACATTGGGAAAATATTGTGTGGTGAACCATGTATACCGGCTGTGCAAAATGTACTGTTACTCAGGTGGGCCTTGTTAGTTTATGAAAGATTAACTGTCTCTAGTTTGCAAAGTAGGCTCTACAATGGTCCTAAGAAGGTTGCCAAAAGTCCAAGATTTGAATGCCTCTCTACTTGAGCATATGGTCAGGATAATTGGAACGGAGTACTTCACCTAGGTTTAGGAGGAGAGATGCTGAATTCACAAGCAGAGATACTGACATCCTTGGTGTCCATCATTGCCGTACAGACAGATTGCATATACCTTTTAAGTAAGGGGACTGTCATTACAGTCACAGGCAGCTATCCAGAAACGCTGGGAGATAAAAAATCCTCCATGGCTGATTTTTGGGTTGTCAATCAAGCAATGTCTGTGATACAGTTGTTGTTAACAACAGAATCTATACAGGTAAGCCCCACTTAATGCTACTGCAATATATTGCTCATTTTCCCTGTAATTCACTACTTAGTGATAAACCTTGCAATAGCAAGGTTTTTGATTGCCAACCCCCATTTAACCCTTTAAATCTCAGCTCGGTGATCTCTGATTCACCATAGACCTGTTTTATCGCTAAACAGGACATTCTATTGACTGTTTCACAATGCGCTCCTGCGTGCAGCAACGCATGGGGAATGCTAAATGGGGTATTGCTGCATATGCTATACACCCTTTTCTGTTTTTCTTTTTACCCCCCCAAAAAATGTTATGGTTATATTGGTGTATAAAAATATACTTTTAAATGCTCTACCAAAATCCTCTGTCCTTTAGCCTTTTTGTAGTTTTGAAAAGCATTTTTTAATCAGTCAGGCTATTGCTATTTGATTAAAGGAATACATCTAAAAACATTCTTGGGATGTGGTTCTGAAAAACTTTTTTTTGATGGGCCACTTAAAAGTTGACTGCTTGATTCTTACTGAGGGTCAGTGGGGAGCGCATAATGATTTTCCTATGTATTAGTAATTGTACTATGTTGGTGTTTTATAAGATATTGCATCTAGGCATTGTGCCGGACCGAAGGTCACAGACCACTGTTGGTCAGTGGACCATGGTTTGTCTTCACTGTTAAGTAATTGAATATATTATATTTTAGTGAGACCATGTGTTACGGTTAAATGTATAATATATGTCAAAATGAATTGCAACTCTGAGCATCTAAAGATGAATATCAACTCTTGGAGATGTGTAAGGGTTCAGATAAGACTTTTCCACTGCTTGGATCCTAGGGGTTACATAATTATCTTTTTAAGAACTACAATTAATAGTGGGCAAACTATTTTTAGAAAGTAAAACAAACCACTTTTAATTTTACTCATTTTTATTCATGGTGTAGTGAGACACCACCATTGCTGTTGCCATGCATCTGTTTCTACAAGTGGTAAACGGGTTTCAATGTATAGAAACATTCAGCCAATTTATTGAAACATTGCATTTCTTAGGAGTTGTGTAGCTATAGTGGTATCCAGTGACGCATGTAATTGAATATAATATCTACAAAAATAACTACTGTATTAATTTCTAAAAACATTCTGCCCATTATTGAGCTCTTCAAAAGAACCTATTATATATATATATATATATATATATATATATATATATATATATATATATATATGCTATATTGTTATTTTAAAAATCACTACTTGCTGTTCCATTCATATTAAATAAATCATGTATATGATATAGTAGAGAGATTCTTGAATACTGGGCTATATGTCGCCTTCAAGGACTGGAGTTGTACATACCTGGTTTAAATCCAAGTATTGACCATGGGCAAATCGGTACTGTGTCTTCACATTGTAATGTGAGAGAAAAAATCTTGTAGTGACATAAGGCCATGAGTATATTTGAAACTTGGGAGTCCCAGTGTTGGGATTACTCACATTGGAGCCAACGTTCATACTATACATTGACTTGCGGTCGGTAACCAACCTGTTCTACAAGCATCAATACAAATTACAAAGTATTTGTCCCTTACTTGTATTTTATGGCAGGATGTCTACTCCTTGTTCCAATCTTTACCCCTCAAAAAACAAACCTACACATTTAAAGCATACAATAGAGGGTAAGAATAAGATCTCACCAGAGTTAACCTATTATTTTTCATGTTTTAAATCCATACAACAATAAAAAAAAAAAAAAAAAAAAACAAGCAATTAAACTAAAAAGCATGCTCAACATTTCATTTTACACAAATGGGGATTGATTGTAATCTAGTTATTTTGCATACTATGTACACAAGATGGAGCCATGCAGTAATTGACTTGTACCCTGTTGGGAATAACCTGCAATTCACAGTAGAATATGAATGACAGTATTTGGATTGTGTATTACAGACTTTGAATATAAATTGCTGATTCCCTTTACTCTTACAGTCCACACATGAAGCAATTAATATGCATTAGACAGAATCAAACACTTAACTGGAAAGAAAGATACTCATGACATTTTGTGGTAGTTGTGAATTCACTGATTTTGATTGCGGTCTTCAAGGCTGATTTCTGAACTAATATATGGGGTTACTATTTATTATTTACCATTGCCATTATTAGGTCACATGTGTGTGTAACTTCAAATCTTTAAGGTATGTAATTGGCCAGCATATATAAGTGATATTGGCAAGTACAGCCTTCTCCATTATCCATCTCTTTCCAAGTGTTTTCTAGCATTCACCTTGGCCATATATATGTAAACTATCGATGATTCCTTTTTTTTATCAATTTTCATAAATAGCTATAGTTTTGTTGCAAATTTGCATTTAGGGAATTCATCTATTGCTATATATAACAGATGTCTGTTCCTAATATATGTATTTTTGCTGTCCTTTTAACTTCCTACCTCCCTTTTACCCTATACTTTAATATTTCTTCATTAATTTGGCTTATGGAGTCACTTCCCTGTATCATAAATTTGATTTAATGTTTATGAACATTTCCCATTGCATATGCATCTGAACTATTTGTTTAATGAGATCTACTTCTGACGAAGACTTAATTTCTCAAACTACAAATACATTTGAGGAAATAATATTTCAGTTGGATCTATTCTGTTATGTGCACTCACGGCACGGGAAGCCTCCTGGTGCCGGTCATCCTACGTCCATATGTACTCCCTAAGCCCCTAACCTCCTACACCCCTTGCCAGCCCTAACCCCCTACACCGGTAACAGGCCTAAACCAAACCCCCTAAAAGTTACTTCCTAAGCCCCTAACCCCCTACACCACTTACCCAACCTTAACCCTAACCCTCTAAACCTAACCCGAAAACCCCTAACCACTTACCGGGCACTTGGAGTCAACTACATAGGGATGTCATCTGCCCAGTGCAGCATGCGTGCGTACATATAACAGGATAGGTCCTGTCTGTCTCTTGTATATTAAAAGAGAAACTAATGCAGATTGTAATGTGTATTAAATAAAAGCATAGTGCAGATTGTATTACCACACTATGAGAAATCCCATATCTTTGTGTGTTGCCAGCTCTGATCTAATAAATGCAATGCTGCACTTTCACTTACATTTTGGAGACATAATATTTACAGCTTTTTAACCAGTAACACCTCAAAATAACTTTTTTTTTTTTGTTTCTTCTCCTAAATGATTCTTTAAAATACCACTGTAAGCTCCACATGAATTAATAATTTCACACCAGTTGCCCATCACTATTATAAGCAATGCATTCACTATAATTACAAAAAGCCTCAGAAAACATGCATCGAAAATTGTTTCTTGTCCTATTATCTTGAAGGTATTGGACCTGTCGCCGTTTTCACAGTCATTATTTTTGGTGGCAGTGTGAGACAAAATAACGCTTGAATAATTTTAATGTGGCGTTTTTATTATTTAGCACCAATACGTATTTTGATAAGGAATTTTAAAACCGACAGGGTAATCACAAAGCTATCAAATCAGCCCATGACACTGTGCAAATAATGATACAAGTTGGAAAATAATTTCTATAATGTAATAAAAATGCAGATGTGTAAATATAACAGTTTGTTTATGAGTACACATACTGGCCAGTGTACAGCAAGACAATCTAACTAACGACTTGCCCGTCAAAAAATAACGGCAGTTAGATTGTAAGGCAGGTACTGGTGTTTGGTTGAGACATTAATTTTGTTGGTGTTCCAAGATCCTTCGGCGCTCATTGCAAGCCTTGTGCTGAGCGCCTGCGGCGCTCATCGCGTGGCTCGCAATGAGCGCCACAGGCTGTTGGTTGTTTGTGTGCTATGAGCAGCGTTGGCGGTCATTTTTTTGTATGCTAATGAAATAATTAATACATTAATTAATGAATATACTTTACCTATTTTGAAGTAATATATGCAGGAAGCATTGTGTTGAAGAGCTGACAATCTGTTTTGATGCTCCTGCCGCATACAATGTCGTTTTTTACTGCTGTGGAGCTGATGTGTAAGTGTCAGCAATGTGTGCAGTGTGTAGTGTAAAATGTGTGCGTGCGCGAGGAAAATCCATTAGGGTACCTGTGTACTTCCGCATTGTGTAAGTTAGTGTTGTAAAATGGCGGCTAATGTGTATGTGGTACGTGTCTGTGGATGATTTAGCGTCCTTGTTAATAGTGTATTTTACCTCCTACAGTTTTTTCGGAAAATCCGTATGTGTTTCTGGTGGTGTTTTGCGTGTTTACGGTCCTGTAGCCTCGTTTTCATTTTTTTCGGCAGTCATTTTTTCTCTCGCTTAGGGGATTTTCGTGTGTCTAAACTCTTGAATTTGGACTTTATTTGAGGTGTAACTTCACTTGCAGAGGTCCAGGGTGCCCCCCCCCCCCCCCCCCCTTACTGTGGGTAAGCTTTTCATGTGGTTATCGTTTCTATCTATTGTGTTTTTAATGTTTTCATGTGTGCGGGGTTCAGGCGCTAAGGTCGTAAAGTCCCGCGGCTTGTATTTGTGGATGCTAACTCCGTAAATATTGCTGTCGACATGGGACCCGCCACCTCCGCTCTGGGGGGGGGGGGGGGGGGGTTCCTGCCTAAAATCTTACAAATAGTTCCTAACTGTTTTTCCTTCTGCAGCTCATGAAGGCATTGTACTTTTAAGTACAGAGGTTGCACTGCCTCATAGTAACCAATCCGTAGCAGCATTCTGCAACATATCTTTGAGAGAGGTCCCCAACAGGCTAATTTGAAGCACTGCATTTCACACTCTGTGTATTCATGAACTACAGAAGGCAGACCCAAACAGATAAAAATTGTACATTTTTTTGGAGAAAAACAGAGTTTTTACATTCTAATTAATAAACTAATGTACATAAAAGTAAGTAGACTCATAGGTATATATTGTATTCCTATTGAAATCCAGAAACTTTCCATGTACCTTTTTTAATTAATTCACTAGTACCTCTGGCATATACGACAAACAACATCCAAACCATACAAATATAAATGCATGTGTGGTACTATATATATATATATATATATATATATATATATATATATATATATTTCTTAACATTTTACATTTCTTGTGAAGTTATTTACCTCTTGTCACCTTTTGTCTCAATAAAAGACATTGCTTACAGCTATATTGGCATTCTGTACAAGGGAACTATGGCAGTACAGCCATTCCTTATACAACTCTGACATCACTTAATATTGCAGCCACGTAAACTTGATGAATCACCATGTATTTTACGCTTTATTTTAAACAAAACAATGTGAGAAATGAATAATTAAAATGTCTATCTTTTAATTGATGTGGTTTTGATGAGACCATAAGCCATCTTTGTGGCTTTTGCGATGAGGCCTGTCTGGCGGCGAGGGGTTTGACGTTGCAGGTATTATACAGTCTGGACATTGTCGTGTGGATAGGGTTTTCCTGGAGGCTTGTAACATAGGAAGGGAGGAGTAGATCCAGCATGATGTGCCACTCTCCCCACACTAATCTCTGTAGCTAAATTGACCTAGATATGGGAGCAGGGTAACTGTGCGGCCTTCTCTTCCAGCAGCAGAGAAATGGGATGGATGGAGTTTTTTTTTTCCTGGTTGCAAACAAAAAAACACAAAGAGGAAATCCATGACAATTGCCATATTTGTTTGTATACCTTGTTGCATAACCTACTGCTCTCATTCAAGACCAATACATTTTATCATCTAGAGGAGAATCGGGGCGAAAGTTACAATGAGAGACAGTGAATTAGTCAGGGAACCAAGAGGTCAAACCACCCTGATGCCGACAGCAGGGTTGGGCTTGGTCAGAACTTGGATGGGAGACCACTGAGGAATGCTAGGAGCTGTATGCTGTGGCCCACTGGAGTAACTCTGCCATGAATACCAAGTGGATCAGCATGACCATAGACATAAAGATGTCCTGGTAATACAGTCCATGAGGTCACGGAGAGTCAGAATTGACTGGAAAAAATAATACCCTTATTATGCCTGTAAAATAAACACTGTTTATTTACGTATTATTTATATTTCATATTTCAAAAGGAACATGGAAAGTTTCTGGATTCCCTGTAAATAATATAAACACATAGTTAGATTATATTCCTATGTTCTTTATTTTATTAAGAAATGCATAATAAAAGCACAATTTTTGTTTTACCTGTTTGGGTCTGCCCTCAGCTGGCCTTGGTCATAATGCATTTATAGCGCTATGGAATATGTTGGTGCATTACAAATAAACGAACATAATAATAATGAATACATAGTATTAAGTGTAGTGTTTAAAATTACACAGTAAGTGACCCCTCAAATAGTATATTGCAGAATAGAATGTTGCCACTGAGATACTGTACTTAGAAGTACACTGTCTTCATGGGCTTCAGATGGAAAAAACTGTTAATAACTATTTGTAAGATCTTAGGCAGAAAACAGAGCTTTTATGCACTTCTTTATAAAATAATGTACATTGATATAATCTATTTCTAGTGAAATCCAGAAACCTTTCATGTCCCTTTAACTTACTAGTTCTGTAGAGAAGTATATATTGGCGTGGTTAATCTGACAATACAACCTTGCATTTTGTTGGCTTTTCTATAATACCAATGTTTATCATTCTAGTGGAGATGCTATCATTAACTGTATATTTATGTTTTCTTTAATACTTTTGGGTTGTACCATTTTGTATTAGAGTCTGACTTTACCTGGACCACTCCGTCTGCAGACTGATGAGCATAACTTTTCTCCCAGGCCATTTATTTTTAGTTCACGAATAGCAATTTGCATTTTTCTTTCCTGTAATGCACTCGTAGAGTGGGGTAGACACTAAGCTTGAATGATATTAAAATAAACTACTTAAGTGTTTATTTTCATATTAAAACAACATTTTTATTAATAAATGCTTAAAAAGCTAGGTTTTACCCACCAAAAGCTTCCAAACAGCCCCTGAAAAGGTCAACCCCCCATGAGTACAGTGTTTTGATATTACTATATGTACTAGCCAGTCACAGGCTGTGTCTCAGCAGCATTTTTAGGAACATTCTGTGGAGACTCAGCCTGTTATTGGCTGGTAAATATGCATGAGCTGCAGCGAGTGGACCTTTTGCAGGGATTGTTTATAAGGTTTTGCGGAGAGCTTTTAAGCAATTGCTAATACAATAATGTTTAACTATGCAAATAAACTGTGACTATCCAAGCTGGTAGGGGCTATTACTGTCCAGGGCCACCTGCAATAGACTACAGGTTAACTACTCACAAGGAACGTTTGGGTTCTTTGAAAACTCGGCACCCGCACCCTGATATCTGGATTCTGTATTGGTCAGGGTCCTTGCATCAGAAATCAGCACTTCCAGGCTACCAAGAGTCTCCAGATCTGCTGCTTCTTATGGGGCTTGATAAGATTTGTTACAGTCAAACCTACCCCAACAGGATCCTGTAGCGCCTCCCAGTACCTCACTGCAGCCATTCAGGAGAACTGGAGCAAAATGAAGACATACCATTTCTATATGCCTAGGCAGTGAACTGCCTTTTATTTGCTTCCAGACACAACTAACAAAAAACTAAAGACAGAAACAGAACCAAAGCACAACCCACATTCCTCTCACCCCCCCCCCCCCCCCCCCCCGACCTTATTGATCTGGCACATATCAGTTGTCATCAGTGGAGGGGGGTTCTCTATTTACAACCCCCAAAGGTCAATAAAAACTAATTTTAAAACTTTATGGCCAGTCCTTTGATCATGCATGAGGGACTGAGATGGCTGGGAGTAGGGGACATCTGGGAATTGCACCTCTGAACCAAATATATCAGACTATCACATGACATTAATTATTTTAAACAGAACACAGTAATCTTACATGGGAAATTACTTACAGTATGCAGGATGAGGCAGGGGCATATGCCATAAGAAACATGAAGCATGCTGGCAATATAATTCCCCTACCCATTTTCCATTGGGGTAGTCTGTTCTTTATGGTTGCTCGCTGGTCCAAAGTCAAGGCCCTGAAAAGGGTTCAGTGACATAAATTCCCTCCTTCCAGACAGCAGTTCTGGGGCTATGATCCTGAATGATGATAGGCTTGAACTGCAGCCCATAGCACAAGCCCAGGTCCCCATCCAAAGAAGAAAAAATATTGGCCTTGGATAAATCCCATTGCATGTCCTCCTCCTGGAGGGGGTAGGAGGTTTGCCCATCCTCCAGGAACGTATCCACAGTCTCTAACTCCTTTCATCCTTTCACCCACCCCAAATTGCAGGCATCAATCTTTGTGACACATCCAGGGTGTTGGGAACTAGCATCTCATCCAGGGGCATACTGCTGCCCCCTTTGACACAGGAAGATAGTGGCTCTTCGGTATCCCATCTAGGGAGCAGTTCAGGCAGGGGTAAAAAGCACTTCCCTGCTGGCACAATCTCCTTGGGGTCAGTTGTCCTGGCAGGGTTGGGGAAAAACAGAGCAGGACTAGGGTCTCTGGATGTAGAACTTTTCCTGGCTGAGGCTTACCTGGAGTAGCAGACATCGCTGGGGTTGGTAGCTCCTTAGAGTTTGTATCCTCCAGGGCTGGTAAGGTTGGGATCACCTCTGCAGCTGGGCTAGGCTGTGTTTCAGGACAGATAAACAGTCCATGGGTTGTTGGGTAGACTAATAACCTGTTCTGTAGCGGTCAGATCTCTAGGTACCTTCTGGTTTCCTTCCTCCAACAGTCCATTTTCTCCAGCAGCGTATCATCTGCTAGCTCAGCTGGGAAAGCATGGGGTGCCACCTGGGCCCACCTCCTCAAGCTGTCCCTCATACTATTTTTCCAAATCCATTTCTTTATGGACCAACTGTCTGGGCATCACTTCTTCTTTTGTACCTGGCTCAATTTCCACATCCATTCTTTGGATCACCCTGCAGCACATCAGGAAGTCTTTCCATCAGCCCTTGTGATGCAAGAGTTCGAAGCATTAGGTCCACATACTCATGTTCCAAGTCGAGCTCCAACCACACCAGGTCCTCAAGCCGTTCCGCTGATTTAGAATAGCTGTCCACTTATCTTCGTCTGTGGCAATCCGTTGCCTTTGCCGCTCCAGCAAACTGGTGATCAGACTCCTTTTCTCCCTGATAAGCACCGCTCTGCAGGCCTCCATGTGGTCCATGACACCCTCTATCCAGTGCTGGCCTTCCTTGGACTGCGGAGATGATATATATATATATATATATATATATTTGCTTTATTATGAATACTCTGATTATTCAACTGGTTTACTGGACATTCAAGGCTACCTCACTCTTCATATTATTATTATTATATATATATAATAATAATAATAAGAGTGAGGTAGCCTTGAATGTCCAGTAAACCAGTTGAATAATCAGAGTATTCATAATAAAGCAAATATATATATATATATATATATATATATATATATATATATATATATATATATATATATATATATATATATAATTAATGTGTCTGTTTAGTGTGTAAACAGAAAATTATAGCAATGGAAGAGAGTACAGGTTCTTGCAAGATGAAAATTTGCTGTTTCTGTATGTTCACACAAAGACTTATAATGGTTTGTTGAATTGTTGCCTAAAGAAAGTTAAGGTAGGAAAGTGTATACAGTGTTTCACCTTTGTAGCACTTAATCATATTATGCTTGTTGTCCTCAATAAACCAACATCCTTTATTATTATTATTATTATTATTATTATTATTAATAATAATAATATTACATTCCAACATGTTCCGTAGCACTCTAAATGGGTTAAGTTCAATGTGAATAATATTAACACACTGCAAAGAATACAGGGGCCTGTATTTGAGCTTAAAATCTAGTAAGCATAGTGCTTTCTCCAAAGCTCCTTGCAAGACTGAAAACTCCCATCTTAAGGGTTTGGGTGAGGCACAGGAGGGTGATAGGAGCTTTGTGCATGTTAATGTGGAAGGTTAAAGGCTTGTTTAAACAGATACGTTTTTAGTGAGACAGGGGCTCTGGTGGAGCAGGGCAAGGAGTTCCATAGAATAGGGGCAGCACGAGAAAAGTCCTGAAGGAGGGAATGAGAGGAGAAAGAGACCAGCTCTAGCACTATGCATAGAAAGGGCTTTGCTGGCAGATTACTTGTTCTCTTTCAGACCTGCATCTTTTTATCCTTTTCCTCCTTCATTTACTCAGCTGGATGGAGCGAGGCTTGTAACTCATTCCTGCCCGACAGATGCTAGGTCAAATTTTCTGTTATGAACCAGACACTTGCAGGGATTGTAAAAGGTAGGTGTCAGTAAACATTTATGGTCACCTTGGCAACCTGATGCCTGGCATTTGTTGAGATCTGTGTTTCACAGTATGGAAGAAAACCACATGTATCCTAATCGGTTCAGTATAAGAGGCTAAAAGGAGAAGGTTAGTAAGAAGATAAGGCTTAAAAGTAAGTGACTGCTGTACTTCAAGAAAAAAGGCACTTGTTAGTGAAGTACGTAATAAACTAACAACATTATCAGATGTGTAAGCCATAAAACATTTTTGGGAAAGAATGTGGACTGTTGATCAGTAAAGGAATCCATTTTGTGTTTATTACATCATCTCCTGAGACCATGGGGACATGAATTTCTTAACTCAAAGAGGAGGGAGCAGGCAGGAGTCAAAGGTCTTTGTTAAACAACTGGATCACACAAGAATTGACACCATGCTCCTTCCACCTCACAAGCACAGAAACTGTAAGTTTGCATCAATAGATGTAACCACGGCCCTCCATAAATGGAAAGGTCTTCCACCAGTGTATGATGGATGCCTCCAGAGTCCAGATGAGGCATCAAAATGCCTCAAAAGGCTTAAGGTATTTTCCCCAGCTTAATGATGTTTTTAATCGGATTCAATGTTTTCAAGTTTTACATATGTTTTTTATTGTAGGGTGTCCTTTTTAAGTGAGGAATTTGTGGAGAAGTTTTTATAAACACATGCAAAATATTCTCTCCTTGCTACTATTTAAGCATCTTGGGGTGATCTAAGTATAAAGAAGAGAATTAGGGGAGAGTATTTTTACTTGTACCAAAAAAAATCCTAGATTTTGGTTGTTGTTGTTTGTAACGCACCAATGTGTCCCGTAGTGCTATACATGGGTTAAGTACAAGGCAAAAAACAATATTGACACGTTGTAAAAGAATGGAGGGTCCTGTCTTTGAGACAAGTGTAATTTTGTGCTTTCCTTAAAGCACCTTGCAAGACTGAAAACTCGCAAATATTTTTGGTAGTTTTATACATATGTCATTGTCTGTCTCATAAGCATTTTTTATTTGATACATCTTCAGTAGTATGTTGGGGTAGTAGTATATTCAATTTCGATTCAGCCAATTGAATAGGGCTCTATATAAGCACAGAGCATATGTTTTTTACAGAAGTTTTTAGTTAGTGAAGACCTTGCTTTTGGATAGATGGTCACTAACTAAAAACTTCTGTAAAAAACATATGCTCTGTGCTTATATAGAGCCCTATTCATTTGGCCAAATTGAATGAGGCCCACAGTCATCATTACAAGAGATGATTATTGAAGATACACTTTTTGGTAAGGTGGGATGTTGTGCAGCGTAGTATTGTGAAAATTTCAAGGTTACAAATAAGTAATGTGCAATTTATATGAATTTTAACTTCAGATGTGGAGATAGAATAATGTGGCAGTGAAAAGCGAGATTATCTTGAAAAACATAGTAAGGGATGAGGATGTGGAATAGATGCTGTAATGCTGCCTACAGCTCCACAAACTATAGTATCTTTTTGTATAGCTTACTGCTCCTAGTCTTTTCAACTTCACAATTGCAGCCCTTCGTTGAGATGGGCAGAGGTCTAACAGACTGACTTGTTGGCGATATGGCATCCTATCCCACATTGAAAGTCAATGAGTTCTTCAGTACGACTCCTTCTACTGCCAATGTTTGACTATGGAGCATGCATGGCTGTAAGCTCGATTTTCTGCACCTTGTGGGTCTGTCTGAAAAAGACAAATCCACGAATTAGAAGGGGCATCCACATATTTTTGGTCATGTAGTATAGCTTGAGGTGTCTAAATTTGATCTTTCATATCTGTAATTGCTTCTGTACATTTCTCTACCACCAGGTCTCTTGTACTGTGAGAACATCTCAATGGGCAGAGGATAACTGGGGTTAGTTTTTAAAAACATTATAGACTTACTATCATTGAATCTATCATTGGGCACCCTCTCTATTTTGGGGGTAGGGGTTTGATTTGGAATGTGGTGTTTTTGACAAATCCCATGGCTCCTAAAATTTTACTTCTGGCTGCAATTTTTTGTTTTCGGTAATTCAACATAGAATCTATTATATACATACGCCATTACCTCCCTTACTGGCTCCTCTGTAATAGTAGCTGCCAAGTTTTTAGTATAAGTTTGTAAACTCCCATACTGTGGTAATTTATGTCAAAAGCTTCTTTTATCTTACTACTACTTTTTACCTTTTTTTTTTTGTACTGGAATATATTTTTTTTTTACTGTACACTTTAAGTGAAACTTGGAAGATCTTCAGAACACTGAAGTGTCATATTTATAGTGTGTGCTTACTAAGAATATGACTTAACTAATTACTTGCCCGTCAAAAATGACGATATAATCTTGTATTAAAAATGTGTTCTGTCTCTTGTGCGCCCTCTCTCTGTATACTCTGTGCCCCCTCTCTCTCCTATGTCTTCTCCTTCTCTCTCTCTCCTACGCCCCATGGCTCTGTTGCTGCGCAATGCACAGCTCGCCGCACAACATATTGCACCCACGTAACTCGCAAATTAGCGTTACACACAAACTCAGCTGATGACAACGATATTAGTGATAATGTGCAGAATGTTTTAAACAAATGCAACATTCAATTTAGCTTTCATGCCTGCAAGCATTCCACCTGTTTTCCTATTAGGTTAAAAAAAACACTGAGAGGAATGGGAGGAGTGTGGGTTTAGTTGACATCTCTATTCAGTTCTTTTGAAAGACTAACTTTTAAATTAACACGTGACAATACAACTAAATAAATTACACCCCACCCCCCTTAATGCTGCAAGCAGATGAGCAGTCTAGAGTGGAAGCCCCCCTGACACAAACCATGTTTCCTAAATGCATGATTTACTCTCAAATGACTTTTTTTTTTTTTTTACATATTTATAAATCATTGTATTAACAATTGATTAAAAGTTCTGTTTTTACTCACTTAATTCTTCTAAATACTTTCTGCAGCTCATGCATACAATGTTTCCTTAGTACTAGATGTACTAGCCAGACAGTGTCTTAGCAGCATGTTGCTGAATTTCTGCTGCAACACAGGCTGTGATTGGCTAGTACTAGAGAGACACTGTGTGCATGAACTACAGGAGGGCAGACCTTTGCATAAACTGATTCGGCGAGTAAAACTGAGCTTTGAAGCACTTGGTAATAAAATTATGTTTGCATATGCAAATACTTAGGTAGTTTATTTCAGTATTAAAAGACAAGGATCCTTTCATGTCCTTTTTTAAAGGCATATAGAAGTTTAATGGATTATGAATGAATCTGATCGAGGAGAAGCAGTAGTTTATTCAAACACTCTTTGCATGAAAAAAAAAAAAAAAAATAGAATAAACATTAATTCAAAATAGCCAATCGAAGGCAGCTACAATATAATAGCTGTATGGGAATTCAGTCTGCAGCAAAGCATCATGGGATTAGTAGTCTTTTTTTTCCCTATCTTTTCTCTCCTCATCACACGACTCTCCCCTCCCTTGAATGATGCAACTCACCTGGATCTCTGTGCTGCTACATGCTGGGAGGTTAGTATAGGGTTAAAATGTTCTTGAATGCAGTGTCTCTATTGGTTAGTACAGAGTAAGCAGCTCTGGGGGTGTGGAAACCAAATTGTTTATTTTAATCAAAATAAATCTGTGTTTTTAGAATGTCTCAATGTAATGTATATTTCTGATATATAAACAGTATGTGTTAGATAAGAAAACATTAACAGGGAATCTTCCATATACTGTTAAGTACAGGGGAAGGAGAATGCTGGTAGAACCATATACTACTTCAGTCCTTTCCCTTTTGAAATTCGCCAGCAGTGGTGGCAGCAGTGCCGCCCACCAACTGCTATACGGCGCTGCAGTTTTTCAGTGCCCATACCATAGTTAGGGTTAGGTGAACTTGTAGGGTTACGGTGAGGGTTAGTTTAAGGGTTAGTGTAACCTTACTAAGGTTACAATTTATGTGAAATGTCGGCAGCGCTGCAAAATATCTGCAGAGCCATCTAGCAGCCACTTGCCGGCACTGCAGCTGTCAGTGGTGGTGAATTTAAAATGGGATAGATTCGTAACTTCTCTAGCAGTGCGAATATGTAACTTTACACTTCAAATATAAAATAATGGATTCATGGGTACACAGAAAATCACACTTTAGTGCATCATATTTGCAAATGCACTCGGCCCTTCATAATACTTATATTTTCCATAGAGGCTTAGTTTGTTCCTACTTGTGTTCTAATTATTAAGCTGCTGTTTAACTCTCTTCGTGCCTTAGACTAAATGCTTGGCATCTGTTGCTGCTACAGTTGCATTATTTTTATTGGTATATTTTCACTTATAAGCCACGGATGATCGTCAATAACATACATTTCAAATGACCTGTTTATATGCATAGTAGAGATACATTGTAGTGCTGCTGTATTTGGTCAGTACAGTCATCAGTGTGGTCTGCTTGCAGCTATGGGACCTGGCTTCATGTTGAGATATTAAAAGCAGTGCACACATTTCAATGGTGAAAGTCATTTAAAGGTCAGCAGACAGAGATGTAAACTGCAAACATCTTGCAGAAACTGCAATTTAACTGTACAGTTTCACACATATTCAGATAATTCCTGTGCCATATATTAGTCTAGCAATATCTTTTTAGTGTGATCTGAAACTTGTATTGCATTTATCTTATTATTGTTAAATTGCTCTTGATGAATAATGAAAAAAAATATATGTGCACATCTTACTAATAAAGTGAAAAAAGATTAGTTACTCTTCACTCATTTTTGATCTTAGGATTTGTAACGGTTGAAAACAAATTCATTTTTTCCTGTGTTTCAGCTAACCTAATGTTACCTCTTAATGGAATGTTTTGCTGATTTGAATCAAACATGAGTCATTTGTAAATGTGAACGGTTTCCTATACAGACATGTATCTCAAGATTTTGTTCTATAGAAGCTTGTCATATTAATTTTCTTCCCTCAAACTGCCCTTGACTAAATTTTATATATATTAATTTAAATAAGAATATATATTCTATGTAATCAAACAAAAAATTAGAAAATGTATTACTAATCACTATAGTACTAGCGACTTGCCTGTCAAAAATGACGGCAATAAAATGTGAAGCCTGGCAATGCTGTTTGCAGTACACAATGTGATGCTCTCCCCCCTCTAACTTGCGGGCCTCGCTATGAGTGCCTTCTCAGTCACTGTCCCTCTGAGCTCCATCAAGTACATGTTCATTGCTTCAGTGACCTCATCTATCCATCTCCGCCTCTGTCGTCCCCTTCTTCTTGTGCCTTCAATCTTTCCCAGCATCAGAGTCTTTTCTAGAGAATCCTGCCGTCTCATGAAAACCAAAATATTTGAGCTTTGGCCTCATGATCATACCTTCTAGTGAACAGTTTGTCTTAATTTGTGAAGTACTGATTTTATTGGATGCAGTCCAAGGGACTCTGAATTGTGGTGTTAGAGAAGACTGCTCAAAGGCGTCAATTTTACGGTGCTCAGACTTCTTTATGGTCCAGCTCTCACATCCGTATGTTACTACTGGGAATACCATAGTTTGAACTATGCGGACATTTGTTGATAGTTTAATATCTTTACTTTTTACAAGCTTGCCATAGCTTTCCTCCCCAGAAGCAGACATCTTTTAATTTCATGACTAAAGTCACCATCTACAGAGATCTTGGCTCCAAAGAAAATCAAATGTGTCCCTGCCTCCTCTTCTTTCCTGTCTATTTGTCAGGAAGATAGCTTGCCGTTTGTCATGATCTTGGTCTTTTTAACGTTGAGCAGCAGGCCAACTTTTGCACTCTCTTCTTTTTACCCTCATCAAGAAGTCCTTTTAGTTCCTCGTCCCTTTCAGCAATCAGAGTAGTATCATCGGCGTATCTGAAGATATATGATATATTCTGCATATAAGTTGAATAAATAAGGTGACAATGTACAACCTTGTCGCACTCCTTTTCTGATCTTGAACCATTCTGTTGCCCCATGTTCGGTTCTGACCGTGGCTTCTTGGTCAACATACAGATTCTTTAGGAGGAGGATGAGATGATCTGGTACTCCATCTCTTTAAGGACATGCCACATGTTGTTGTGATCCACACAGTCAAAGGCTTTAAAATAGTCTATGAAGCATAAGTAAATGTTTTTCTGGAACTCTCTTGTTTTCTCTATTATCCTGCGGACATTGACAATTTGATCACTTGTACCTCTTCCTGCAGAACCCGGCTTGCACATCTGGTAGTTCATGGTCCATATATTGCAGAGATATAGACAGGACACTGAGAGACCGCAAAGAACTTTCAAGATAACTTTTTATGATACTGTCATTTATGGTGGGCAAGTTACTAGTGTGTGTGTGAGTGATATATATATATATATATATATATATATATATATATATATATATATATATATAAAATCGACAAATGTCAGGCGCCAGGTTGCCATGGTAATTTGTTACATTTTGGCTGAATGTCACATCTTAGCTTGTGAGTATTAGCCCTGCCCTCCGTTCCCTGGAGCTGCACAGACTTGCAGAGAGATGAGCAGTAGATATTACAAAGGGGTTATATTGGGTACCAAAACTTTAAAACGCGCTACAAATGTGCGCCCACAAATGCAGGCCGACACATGCCCGCACAAACAAAGCCCGTCTGTCATTAGCGCCCCTTGACGGCATCCAGACTGTAACCTGCACTCCAAATGCGTCACAGCGAGAAGACAGAGATGGATAAGCTCTATATATTTACTGCTTTATTTCTACACTTACTAGTTGGGGGGACACAATGGGGGGTGACGACACACAAAGGGGCACTGAGGGGACTAGGCAAATAAATGGTGTATAATGTGGGGAAAAGGGTAACACTGAGGTAAATTAGGGGATGAACTGGCATTCCCAGATGTGTGTATTGTGCTCCCCCAGCCCACTTACCTGCCCCAGCTCTCTCTCTCTCCCTCTCTTTTTCACATGTGCTCTTTACTCCTGCGTGCGTTTATTGGGCAGCGATTCTGTCTGCGCTTCTCCCTTGCGCACTGTAGACGGGGTGCGTTATAGTGGCTCTGCAGGGGTGGGCAGGCAGTCCTGTGCAGCTGTATAAAAGGTTTGCTGCTTCAACTACAGTTAGAATATTTTATAAGCACTATTGACAAGCCTAATTTTACTCTTCTAGCCTTCTAAGGCTAAATTCTGCCCTTGTTTGCTGCTGCCCTTCTGGTGTTGTGTAATATACAGCTTTGAGACAGCACAGCCTCTTGTGTGAGTCAATTTTGAATAAGTGGACTGGTAACTACTACTTTTTAAGTATATGCACTATATTATTACACAAATTGGGGTATGTGCAATGTTTCTATGCAGGGATTTAACTGCATAGCTTGAACTGCAATATAGTGCAATATATTCTCAAGAGTCTGGGGAGCAGATCTCTGATGCTTGGTCTTACTTGGTAGGCTTTTTAGGCCTTAAACCATAAATATGAAACAAGAAAACTTGGAGAGCTACCCCCCCTGCTCTTGGGAGACTTATATTGAACTGGAATAAGCTCTGCCCATTTTAAACTAACAAGGTAAGGAAAAATTGGGGTAGCAGGAGTGAGAAAGTTGGTGGACACATTCAGGAACAGAGAAGATGCAGAGAGAGATTGTGCAAGGGTAGGGAGCGATTATGCAAAGAGAGCTAGAAGGTGCAGATATAGGGGTGATGCAGAGTGAGGATATCAAGGTCTCTGTTCCACCCATATGTTTTATTATTTAATTACACCCTCGTGTGTGTGTTTGCGTGTATAATATATATATATATATATATATATATATATATATATATATATATATATATATATAATATAATCTCACACCTACACAAGTTACCTTTTTGGTGTTCACATAAATATGTGATGTATATTTTGGCATCTTCTATGCGTCCTTTTGCAATGTTGTTCTGTTTATGTTAATGCTTTGCTAATGTATCCAATAGAACATTACACAAATTATTGATTGTAATGTAGAGCAGTAAAAGCCCAATGGAATGAACATTACTTTGATATAATCACTTCTCCTGAAATATGCTCATTAAACTAGGAATTGTTAGTACACAAATTAGTTATGGTATTGCCATTGGTGTCACCCTTACATTGCAATCAATAACTCTGTCTTCATGGGCATCTTCCATAACATATTCGTGTAAAATGAGCTTGATGAGACTGTTACAGGTGAGATGGTTCTTCCAGAAAAAATGGCCTTTTCATTGCTAGGTATGTAACCAGCTGAGAACATTAGTAGCTGTGTAAGCAATGGGCATTAGACATGTTCTGGAAATACCTGAATTTCTGAAAACTGTTTACCAGTAACAGAATAATAATGTGTTTATATCCCTTCCGGAAAGCTAGAATTTGGGGTGAGTGTTTCTTAAATATTCATGTAGGGAAGGATGGAGGAGCAAGGGAAATGTCTCTCTCGCCGTGTTGTTGTTATCGTTTATTTGTAACGCGCCAACATATTCCGTAGTGCTATACATAAGTTGTTATCAAGGCAAACCAATATTAACACATTACAAAGATGGAGGGCCCTGTCTTTGAGCTTAGAATCCAGTGACCAGAGTACTTCCCCAAAGCACCATGCAAGACTGTAAGACTGCAAGGCTTTTTCAATCTAAAGGTTTGTGATGTGGTACAAGAGTGTGAGAAATGCAGAATAATAATGTGTTTATATCGCTTCCGGAAAGCTAGAATTTGGGGTGAGTGTTTCTTAAATATTCATGTAGGGAAGGGTGGAGGAGCAAGGGAAATGTCAGGAGTCTTTGTTAGATGACTTGATCAGCCTAAAATTGACACTATACACCTTCGCCTTTAAAAGCCATGAAGCAGGAAGTTTCCATCAATAGGTGCAAGCACATCTGTCCAGTAATGTAAATGACCCCCTCGCACAACTTCCAACTAAGTGTCATGGGTGCCTTCATGGTCAAACAGAGGCTTTGAAATGTACAGACACACACACTGTGTGTGTACTTGTATGGAGGCAATTGAAATTGTATTAGACATTGTATGACCTGTGTGATAAAACCGGAAAGAAACTGTATTTTTATACCAGTTTCTAAATTGATCGTGAAGTACCTTTCACTGTATTTACAATATAGAAAGGAAAAGTAATTCCAAGTAGATCTATATGTCCTAGCCAGTCAAAGTGGCGAGGCCTGTTTTGTCATAAAATTGAATCTGGTTCAAAATATGACCCTTGTGCTTCTGGCCCACTTATTCTTAGATCCATATAGTCTTGGATTACATATATGCAGTCTGTGAGTGGACTAATCCCAAGGTTTATTTCTATATCACTACCCAGAATCCTAAGAGGCAGTGGAAACCATGCTCACTGAGTAATGTTGTGGGAAAACCAGCCTAAAATAATGTCCTGTTTGGCGAGTTGTCCTCTTTCCCTAGCATGCATTTGCTGTTTGATCTTGCTTGATGGCCATGACACTGCTAGCATCTAGTACCATTCTACAAGACCAGCATAGATAAGAAACATCACAATGTTCTGTGCCAGGTCGGTTGTTGGTGTACAATTATAAGATATGTTTGAGTGCAAGGCAGGGAGTGGCTCAATCATGTTTGATAATATTTACCTTTGCTCACCTGGGAATATTCTGAGAATCTGTCCTAGCCCTGAAAGACTGAGTTAAACTAGGTTGTTCCTTATTGCTGCTTGTAATACCTTGATGTTTTAGAGGTTTTTGTGTTTGCTCCTGCCATTGTAGTGATGCCACATGTGATTCTGCTGTGGATTATTTATGAGGGTGGGTTAATTTGCAGGCTGGGTAGCTCTGCTTGTTGTTACCATGTCTACATCAGACACAACTGGAGGCTTCCGCTTTTATTTTAAAATAGTGTCCATTATAAAGGGTAGTTCTTCATTACAGAGCCTTTTATATATTGCAGTGCAGTGGTCCTCTGCCGATCTCCAGCTTGCTTACCTGCCACTTGTTGTCATGTAGTGTCTCTAATGGGCGTGTCTCCCCTCTCGCGTCACTCACGGGCGGGGCTTACATATTTCTGTGTTTATGATTAGCTCGGTGGGCTTGTTATGACGTTAGCCCTGTACCAATCTGCGTGCGCGCCTACCAAACAGGTCACGCTGCGTGCGCGCTCTAGAATGTTGTGAATTGAAGTTGGTCGTTTTATGTCTCGGGGTCGCGCCCGAAGCCTTAAAGTGGCAGAGACCGGAGCTCGGGGCCGCGCGGGGCGTGCTCGAGGCCAGGGCGCGCTCCCCCAGTATCGGGGGGAGTTAACCTGTCGCTTGTAACCTCTCCCCCAATTCTTCCTGGGAGGAACCGAGGTCAGCAGGCCCGTGAGAGCCCGAGCCTGGCAGGTAACACGGGCACCGAGCACAAAGACTATCTGTAACTGTCACACAGCAACACAAGCGGCCATGGCGTCTGAGCTATTGTGTGATACACACCCGCCATACATACAACAAGGCACCTGAGCAATACACATATTATACCTCACACAATACAGACATACACTGCACTGGCAGACCCCGGGTTACACACAGGGCTCATAGATATCAGCTGGGTGCTGGATCATAGATAATGATATGGACCCATGTGAAGTGATTGGAGGCCCAATGTGCTGTATAATTACACACATCACATGCTGCTGTCCCGGCTCTTTATGTCTGGCCCGGGCGGATATCACACGTGCTGGTCACTGCGCTTGTTATTGTTGTTGTTCCGCCTGCCTGTGCTTCCTTTCCTCCGCCCCATACATTTACCAGCTCTCCCTTCCTTTGTGTCTCGGGTAACCGTAGCTGTGGCTTGCGCCTTGTCTCGGTGGGTGAGTGTCCTCGGTGTCTGCTCGGTTTAGCCTTAGGTTGAAGGCTCGGGCTGTTTCCTTTGTTGTTGCTTTTGTGTTTCCTGCTGAGCACATGGTCTGAGATGAGTCTCTGCTCTTAAAGCCACAGGTTCTCAACGGACACGATCTGCACACACAGTCTGCTGTAACCGGACATTTCAGCGGTACATCTGGCTAATGTGTGTGAGTACGTGCAAATACATAACGGGTATATGGATATCCATCTTCTAACTCCAGTGGTGCAAGCAGAAAAGATCAATGCACAGGCATTATAACTTGATTTACAGGGATGGCTTTGTGTTCATTTGAATTATTATGTCTGATCAGATATTATATTGTTATATCAGATTGGACCACATAATAATATGGCTTGTTTGTGTCCCCATCTGCCTCTTGGCGCCTGATCAGATAACTTATGTGTGTGTGTCTGCCTTGTCTCTCTGTCTGCCTTGTCTCTCTGTCTCCCTGCCTTGTCTCTCTGTCTGCCTTGTCTCTCTGTCTCTCTTTCTCCCTGCCTTGTCTCTCTCTCTCTTGCGCCGTGTTGTTGTTATCGTTTATCGCCAACATATTCCGTAGTGCTATACATAAATTGTGATCAAGGCAAACCAATATTAACACATTACAAAGATGGAGGGCCCTGTCTTTGAGCTTAGAATCCAGTGACCAGAGTACTTCCCCAAAGCACCATGCAAGACTGTAAGACTGCAAGGCTTTTTCAATCTAAAGGTTTTGGATGTGGTACAAGAGTGTGAGAAATGCAGTGTGCATGTTAAGGAGGGAGGTTATAGGCTTCTTTAAACAGAGTTTTTGAAGGATTTGATGCAGAGGATAGTCTAGTGGAGCTCCAGAGAATAGTGGCAGCACAAGAAAAGAGAGGAGTAAAGAAGAAGGTCATTAGCAGAGCAAAGAGGGGCGGGTGGGGGAATATTTGGAGATGAGAGCAGAGATATATAAGGGAGTGCAATGTTGTTGAGGGCTTTGTAATTAGGCCATGATTTTAAAATGTATTCTGGAGGCTACGGGAAGCCAGTGGAGTGATTGAGAGAGAGGTGCTGCAGACACGGAGTGTTTAGTACAGTAGATGAGTCTAGCAGAATGATTCAATATGGATTGAAGTGGGGATAGTCCAGACGAGAAATGATTAGAGAGTGTATTAGAATCTTAGTTGTGTCTTGTGTAAGGTAATAACATATTTTGAAAATGTTTGTTAAATTGAAAAGATTTTTTAGTGATTGTATGTGAGGAATGAAAGAGAGATCAGGGTCCAGCAGAACCCCAAAACAACGGGCCTGGGAGGTGCGGGTGATGATGGCATTGTCGACAGTGAGAGAGATGTGAGGAATTGAAGCTGTATTAGAGGGTGTGAAGATTAGGAGTTCGGTCTTAGACATGTTGAGTTTGAGGTGGTGGGCAGACATCCAGGAGGATATACCGGAGAGGCAGTTGGAAACACGTTCTAGAAGAGAGGGGGATATGTCAGGTGCTTAGAGGTAGATTTGAGTGTTATCTGCATAGAGATGATACTAAAGTCCAAACGATTTTATTAGGGTGCCAAGTGAGGATGTATAAACGGAGAATAGAAGGGGGCCTAGGACTGAGCCTTTGGGTACAACAGATAGAGGCTGGGGAGAAAAAGGGGTGCCAGAGGAGACACTAAATGTTCGATCTTGTGGGTATGATGTGAACCATGAGAGAGCAGTATCTCTAACAACAAGAGTGGAACATTTGGATTAGAAGAGGGTGATCAACTTATCAAAGGCAGCAGAGATATCCAGGAGAAGTAGAATAGAAAAGTGACACTTCGGCTTGGCAGTGAGCCGGTCATTAGTGACTTTAATGAGAGCTGTTTCTGTGGAGTGTTGGGGCTGGAAGCCAGATTGGAACGGGTCAAGAAGGGAGTTGGAGGAGATAAATTGGGTAAGGCGATTTGTAGACAAGCCGCTCAAGCAGTTTGGAAGCCAGGGGAAATAGAGAGATAGGGCGGTATTTGCAGAATCATATGAGGATTTTTTAAGAATGTGTATCTGTCGCTCGCTGCCCTGTCTCTTGCTTATTTTTATATAAATATATATATATATATATATACCCTTTGATTCAACATTGGGAAAGAATGCCTTTTGACAGCATATATATTGTTAAACAGTTATGAGATGTGTGTACATTTGTGTCACTTTACAGACAAATTGGAAATGCACAGTAATGCAGTTGGCCTTCACAAAGCAACACACGGTCCTGTGCAAAATTAACAATTTACATTTTATACAATTCTGATCACTTCAGCAGTGAAAGAGGCACTTTGAATTGCCTGATACCAAGGAACATAACTTACACACCAAGCCATGTAGAAACAATTAAAGCAACACTTTCCCTATTCTTCTGAAAATTATTTGTTATGAAAATGGACACCATTACATTCATCCTCCATGTTAACATTTTAGATACTGCTGGAATACAAACTGTGCACACAGTCCTGTCTTTATAGATTAAATATTATCATTCTAATTATATCTATTGGTGTCGCCGCCTTGTTTTCAACTCCTTGTTTACCCTTAACAATCAGTCTTCATCCAAAATGTTGATATTGCAGATAAGCTGATACTCATGGCAGCCATAATATATGATGACCGTGTTAATGACTTTCAGCTGTTGAGGTTCTTACCAATTTTCTTTCATATATGACCAAACAGATGTATAGTTACTGTACCTATTCCACACCTTCAAATCCCTTCCTGCATGGATAATTTATATGTTACAACTTTTTACTGTAATTCTAGTGCTGTTAACTCCCAGAATATGAAAAACAGTTAAAGGATCAAATTTACACTACAGAATATATTAGCTATTCTAAGTAATCTTTGCCATTTCCATTGTTGTCTCATTAGACCTAAATCTCTAGTTGGAGAAAACCTTGTACATTTGAGGTATATTGCAACAATGAATATATCTGTGCAATTTTGCATCAAATATGATTGACTTTTGTAGGGCACAAGACTGATAAAGGTCCTCATAGTGTTGCACAGTATTGCATATAACTGCATATACAAAAAGGTTAAATAAAAAAATATAACCTTTGTTTTTTGAAGACTCAAAAAATATTTGACCAATATATATTCACACTGTGATTGAGCACCTTCTACTTCACCATACCAGCAAGAAACCAGTTGCAAGCAAAAGTATGTGAACCCTTTGGAATGATATGGATTTCTGCACAAATTGGTCAAATGTGATCTGATCTTCATCTAAGTCACAACAATAGACAATCACAGTCTGCTTAAACAAATAACACACAAAGTATTAAATGTTGCCATGTTTTTATTCAACACACCATGTAAACATTCACAGTGCAGGTGGAAAAAGTATGTGAACCCTTGGATTTAATAACTGGTTGAACCTCCTTTGGCAGCAATAACTACAACCAAACGTTTCCTGTAGTTGCAGATCAGATGTGCACAACGGTCAGGAGTAATTCTTGACCATTTCTCTTTACAGAACTGTTTCAGTTCAGCAATATTCTTGGGATGTCTGGTGTGAATCACTTTCTTGAGGTCATGCCACAACATCTCAATCGGGTTGATGTCAGGACTCTGACTGGGCCACTTCAGAAGGCGTATCTTCCACTGTTTAACCCATTCTGTTGATTTACTTCTATGCTTTGGGTCGTTGTCCTGTTGTAACACCCATCTTCTGTTGAGCTTCAGCTGGTGGACAGATGGCCTTAAGTTCTCCTGCAAAATGTCTTCATAAACTTGGGAATTCATTTTTCCTTCGATGATAGCAATCCGTCCAGGCCCTGACGCAGCAAAGCAGCCCCAAACCATGATGCCCCCACCACCGTACTTCACAGTTAGGATGAGGTTTTGATGTTGGTGTGCTGTGCCTCTTTTCCTCCACGCATCTTGTTGTGTGTTTTTCTTCCAAACAACTCAACTTTAGTTTCATCTGTCCACAGAATATTTTGCCAGTACTGCTGTGGAACATCCAGTTGCTCTTGTGCAAACTGTAAACTTGTAGCAATGTTTTGCTTGGATAGCAGTGGCTTCCTCTGTGGTATCCTCCCATGAAATCCATTCTTGTTTAGTGTTTTACATATCGTAGATTCGCTAACAGGGATGTTAGCATATGCCAGAGACTTTTGTAAGTCTTTAGCTGACACTCTAGGATTCTTCTTCACCTCATTGAGCAGTCTGCGCTGTGCTCTTGCAGTCATCTTTACAGGACGGCCACTCCTAGGGAGAGTAGCAGCAGTGCTGAACTTTCTCCATTTATAGACAATTTGTCTTACTGTGGACTGATGAACAGCAAGGCTTTTGGAGATACTTTTATAACCCTTTCCAGCTTTATGCAAGTCAACAATTCTTAATCATAGGTCTTCTGAGAGCATTTTTTGTGTGAGGCATCATTTACATCAGGCAATGCTTCTTGTGAAAAGCAAACCCAGAACTGGTGTGTGTTTTTTATAGGACAGGACAGCTGTAACCAACACCTCCAATCTCATCTCATTGATTGGACTCCAGTTGGCTGACACCTCACTCCAATTAGCTTTTGGAGATGTCATTAGTCTAGGGGTTCACATACTTTTTCCACCTGCACTGTGAATGTTTACATGGTGTGTTCAATAACAACATGGTAACATTTAATTATTTGTGTGTTATTTGTTTAAGCAGATTGTGATTGTCTATTGTTGTGACTTAGATGAAGATCAGATCACATTTTATGACCAATTTGTGCAGAAATCCATATCATTCCAAAGGGTTCACATACTTTTGCTTGCAACTGTATCTGCAATGTTTTGACATGAAAGTAGCCATGGCCCCTTCCTTGTACTTACTTAAAGGCATATCAAAGGTTTCTGGATTTTACTAGTTATGTAATATACCTACGTATTCATTTAATTGTATGTACTTTGTTTTATTTTATAAGCACTTTTACTGCCTAAAATAATGCAAATATTCCCTGCATGGGTCTTCCCACTGTCATATGCAGACATGGACTCTATGCACAGTGTACTAACCTATCATGGATCATGTTGCAGCATGTTTTCTGAGACTTGTTCTCTGAATGTTGTGATTTTTAGGCAGACATTAAGTGGTAGGGTCTATTACCTTAAGTTAGTAATTGACACTAAAAGTGGGGGTGGTAAGCATAAAGATGCTTTAACACAGGTTTCCAAGATCGGTCCTGGAGGGCCACACACATGCCTGAATTTGATGATATCCCTGCTGTGCTCAGGTGAGTCAATTCTTCAGTCATCCTGATTGACCCCACTGTGCACAGAAAGGATATATTCAAATCCAGGCCTGGGTGCGGCCCTCCAGGACCGAGTTTGGACACACCTGCTTTAACACTTGGCACCATTACAGAAAGTTATGCTTCAACCAAGGAGATATTTTCCAGTAAGACCATATTTAATATTCTTCTCCACTTGGGACATTTGCTGTGTCTCCTTAACAAAATTCATGTGGTTCATTGGTATACTAGTATGTCTCAAGTTAAAGGGACTCTGTTAACCCTGAAATTGGGGATATTTTTATTTTATTAAGTTCCTCAAAAAGAGCTTTTCCCAATGTTGTTCTACCACCCTCCTCAAGCACATAGTGCACAAAGTGTTTTTAGCCACCATTGGGAATTGTTTACTGTAAAGAACAACATCTAGTACAATATATACCCAGTTTTATTAAAGTGACCAGAGCTACCAAAACACCAGTATTACCAGAAGCCTAGTACTTGAAACCGGTCATATTAATAAAGGGCTCAAACTGCCATCTCCCCACTCCAGATGCTGGCAGGGTCTTTTAATTCTCCTTATGTTTCTTTATGCCAAAATCTGCTACTGATCGGTGGGACTTATTTGCTAGATTATTATTTTCCAATGAAAGGGGTGCAAATTCAGCATCCAAAATAAAACAAATCCACATATCGAGCAGTACTTAAATCTTCTGTGGATAGTTCTTGAAGACTATCGAGTTGGAGGCCCTTCTCTACAGATCACCACATCCTTTGGCTTACTGGGTCTTCTACATATCATATACTGGTGGCATAAAGCACCTTAAAAGGGCCGTGATAGATAAAGATCTCTGCTTGGGTACAGGTGAGCAGGTTAAAGAACCTCTCAACTCTAACAGTGATTATGTTTAACAGACAATCGTAACTTTCAAGTTAATGTAAAAATGTCAATGCTGAATGCCTGACAAAAAAACATTTTCCCCTGCCTTTTAAGTTTGTTGGTGGCATGGTTTGATAAAATGATTCTTGATTAATTCATAATTTATCTCTGTCAATAGCCTCCTGAGAATTATTTTTTAAAATGGAGAGAGTACACAGTTGTTGATATATTGCCCATTAATTGAAGGACATGGTTTTTCTCACATTGTGCCAAAGTAATTGCACAAATTGATATGATGAGACACTAGTATGCTAGAACAGCGCAAGACATAACAAATACATTAGAGTAAGAAATACTGCATTTTTTTAAACCAAGTATATTACATCTGTTTGTTGTATTTTACAGAGTTTGTTTTCTTCATGACCTGACTGTACTATTAATCTTCTTGTTGGTCATTAGAGAGGCCTCTGCAAATGGCGCTATATGGATAGAACTCGATGCATATCCATACAGTTGATTTGCAGGTTGAACATAAGCATTGCTAGGCTCTTGTCTTTTAAGATTTATCAAGTACCTCCCAACGTTAACCAATTTTATAAGGTTGGAGGGGTTGTATATTCTTTACTAAACTACAATGGAGGCTTGGGAAGATACAATCTTAGGATATAGGAAAATGGAATTCAACTATTCTCTTGGATTATCAACACTGGTAGTTGGATCATAAAACAAAGTAGTATATATGCATATGAAAGTAAATAGTTATTGAATGTTTACCTCTCAAAACAATAAATAGATACAATATAATATACGTAAAACGTATTTATTATAAAGTTTAGTATTTTAATCCCCTTTCATATATACAGTTGTGTATTTAAATACTTAAGTAAACTGTTTCTCATACATATCACAAGTAGGTACTATATTTATTCGTATATGTTTTATTGATCTGTTATTGTGAGGTGAACATTTAATAATTACTTTTAAGAGCATATATATGATATTTTGATCTATGATGTAACTGCAAGTGTTGGTAAACTAATATATAGGTTGAATTCCATTCTGCCATACACTAACAGATTGTGTCTCTCTTTTCCAAGATTCAGCCATTTGATAGATAAAGCATTTGTTTGCACAAGTTCTCTTTACTTGGTTCCTGTTTGACACCTGTCATTAATATAAAAAAATAAACCGGCTGGTGGTATAAACTCTGCACATGACACCACATAGTTGCATATCGGCTAAATATTAGTTTAAATATGAATAATATATAGCATTGTAAGTGATTTTGAAATAATTTAGAAGGTTGGTGGAGGAAGAAAGTTAGACAGGGAGGAAGAGGAACATGTTAAAGGGAGATAGCCTTGCATCAGAAGTTTACATTGGTATGCCATCTAAACTTTCATGCAGTCTTTTTTATATTTTACCAACTGTGTAGAGTTTTAGTTAAAAGTAATATCACTAATAATTTTTCCAGTCAGAAGAGATTGTTGTTAGTCTTGTAGTTGCGTGGATAATTTGTCAACCCAATGTGATACATTTAGTTAAAAAAAAAAAAATGTAAATTGTGCCCACCTGATGTTAAGCTAACTGGACTATTGCTCTGCATTGCCAAAATAATATGAATGCCAAAAGTTTGATCATTTGCTTCCTATGAGAGTTTATTATAGCCTCTGATAACACTGGGATTATTATTGTTCTCCTTTTTATAGAGCACAAACATATTCTGTAGAGCTAAGTACAGGGGATACAGTGAATTCATGAGATAAAGTTGTATACCAGTGCAGAAGGCATTGCGGGCCCTGCTCTTGTAAAACCTTACAATCTAAGTGGGGTTTGTGTATATCTACATTATAATATATAGGGGATGATGGGACATATACACAAATCTGGCTAACCATAAACTCTATGAATCAAAATGATAAAGTTACCACTGTATACAGAAATCCTGTTTGTTTTTTAAATGTTTAGTTTGAAAAGAATGTGATATACAAAACATATCTTGTAAGGGGAATTTGCCCACTGCACTGGTGGTTGGTCTTCAAAAATGCTTGTCCAGGAGTAATAGTGCCCATATTTGCTTACTATTCCCAAGCAATTGCATGTTTGCTAAGACTTTCACCTTTCAGTAGTATGGGTTTAAAAATCAAGACCCTCTTGAATAACAAAATACATGTTAGGATGGTCTTATATCTGCACTGATGAATCTGAAATACATAAGTTATTTTTGAAAAATTCTGAGGTTTGACACTGGACACAGAACCTGAGCGCATTCTAAATGTAATTGCTTGATGGAGTGGGCATTGTTGATTATACAATAATATTTTATGTTTATGCTAAAAATAAACCAGTAAGTGAAGGGTCTCACAGTTTATCTGTTTTGTTCACCCTTTGCAGTGCACAGGCATCGGGCGTGAAGACACAGTGTGTTGTGGAAGCCCCTCTTGCCCCTCCGCCTTCCCGACGTCACAAATGAGACCATGGGAGCTGGCGGTGAATAGGTGGCCTCCCTCAGCCCCCATTAATCAGCGGAGGTTCTTGGGGCCCTGCAGTACCCCTGCACACCTCCGGCGCAGGTAGGAGCAGCAAACCTTGTAGCACAGAAGGTTTTTATGTGACAGTGTCTGAGATCAAATTGCATTCACAGTGAGCAATAATCTTCTAATTTTCCTCCCCACTTTTCCTATAGTTGTGTTTTTTATGTTACGCTACTCTTTTTAATCTTTTTTGCTTTTTTTTCCCCCCCACCACTTTATTTTTACCTTCTTAGTCCTCCAGTTAGGCGTCAGTGGGGACGGAGGGACAGACCTCAGCAAAGTGTCCTCGGTCAGGATGATGGTTCTTTGCGCCCTGCCTTCTTTCCAGTAGATGAACATAGAGTCTTTGCCCTCACCAGCTCTCCACCACGAATGCTCCACCCTGCCACACACTCCACCCAGCAGACACCATTCATGGTCGACCTCCATGAACAGGTAACTGACAGATGGTATTTTGCAAAAAGAGACGTCGGTTCATTACATTTCTTTCTGTTGTAAATGTTATGCTACTTTAGTGATTTAAAATCTTTAAAGGTTAGCTTTCATAGATTTATTTATTTTCAGACTTTTTTTACACACACACACACCTACAAACAACTTGGTGGTACTATTATTATTATTATTATTATTATTATTATCATTACAGATTATTTATAAAGCACTAACATTTAACACAGTGCAATACAGTTTGAGGTCAGCCTACTGATATGGTAGGATTTAAAGGCCTTGCTATTGGATGTTTACAAACATATATTGTAATCTCTTTCTGTGAGCGCAATCTTTTAGCTCATTTATGCTGTTCGCAGAGGAGAAATATCTTGTAGTATAGCAGTTGAGTCCCATCCAAAAGGATTGTGCAGCCATGGAATACCAGGAAAAACATCTTGCCATCGTTTTGGCCTCGTCAGTGAGATTCACAGTGGGTCACCGCTTAGTCCCATATACCTCCTAAAGGTGACTAGTTGAAAGGGACGTTTTCATAGCAGATGACAATATCAGAGACACTTAGTCTGAGAAGTAGCGATGTACAAAGTACTGTGTTTAATACATTGATCCTTCCCGGACTGAAAGTTTCTGCATATGCAAAGGAACCTTGGACTAAGCACCCTGTGAGAGAGCGAGAGAACTCCAGCTTTGAAACCCATTATATGTGCACCTCGCTGATGTGGCTGAAGTGAACAGCTTTGCTTTGTGTGTAAGCTACACATCATTTTAAAATGTTCCAATAAAGCATTAATCTTGATGCTTTCCCCTTTTCCTAGGTGCACCAGGGACCTGTCCCTTTATCATATACAGTTACAACAGTAACAACTCAAGGCTTCCCCCTGCACACTGGGCAGCACATCCCAGGGTGCAGCACCCAGCAGCTGCCAGCATGTTCGGTCATGTTCAGTGGGCAGTACCCACTTTGCTGTCTGCCTCCTCCGGTGAGTGGGATCCTAAAATCAAACTCATTATAAGCATCATCAAATGTGCCAGGTGATTTGGAAATTTGCAAACATGCATTTAAAAGAGAAGGTTTTAAACACTATTTTTGATTGTACAAAAATTATGCTCTTTTAATACAAAAAGCAGCACTTATTTTGATTTATTCTATTTATGGTCTGTCAGATCACTGCACAAGTCATGGACCTCTAGTGAAAAAATAAATTAAAGTCCTGACTTTTAATCCCTGTACAAAGTGCATTTTAAACAATGTTGTTTGTTTTGTTTTTAACACTTGCATCATAATTCTTTCTTTTCATGGAATTACATTTTTTCTAATGTTTAATTGTTGTTTAGTTGCGTCCAACTCTCCGTGACTCTATGGACCACAGCACGCCAGGTGCATCTGTCACTGCCCCTCTAAACTCCATAAAGTTCATGTCCATTGCTTCAGTGACCTCACCTATTCATCTTCGCCTCTGTTGTTCCCTTTTTCTTGTGCCTTCAATCTTTCCCAGCATCAGAGTATTTTCTAGGGAATCCTGAGGTCTCATGATATTGCCAAAATATTTGAGCTTCAGCCTCATGATCATATCTTCTAGTGAACAGCTTGTCTTGATTTCCTGAAGTACTGATTTATTGGATCTCTTGCAGTCCAAGGGACTCTGAGCAGTCTTCTCCAACACCACAATTCAAAGGCGTTCAGACTTCTTTATGGTCCAGCTCTCACACCCGTATGCTAATCCTGGGAATATCATAGTTCGAACTATGCGGACCTTTGTTGATAGTTTTATATTTTTACTTTTTACAAGCTTGCCATAGCTTTTCTCCCTAGAAGCAAACGTATTTTAATTTCATGACTACAGTCACCATCTGCAGAGATCTTGGCTCCAAGTAAAATAAATCCTGTCACTGCCTCCTCATCTGCCAGAAAGTGAGACTTCCGTTTACCATGATCTTCATCTTTTGTGACAGTTTCTGTTACTCCTTTTAGTTCCTCCTCCCTTTCAGCCATCAGAGTAGTATCATCGGCGTATCTGAGGATATTCCTTCCAACAATATTGATTCCGGCTTTGGATTCGTCCAGTCCAGCCTTAAGCATGATGTATTCGGCATAAAAAGTGACAATGTACAACCTTGCCGCACTCCTTTTCCAATCTTGAACCATTCTGTTGCCCCATGTTCGGTTCTGACCGTGGCTTCTTGGTCGACATACAGATTCTTTAGAAAGGAGGATGAGATGATCTGGTACTTCCATCTCTTTAAGGACATGCCACATTTTGTTGTGATCCACACAGTCAAAGGCTTTTAAATAGTCTATGAAGCAGAAGTAAATGTTTTTCTGGAACTCTCTTGCTTTCTCTATTATCCAGCGGATATTGACAAATTTTATCACTTGTGCCTCTCCCTGCAGAACCCGGCTTGCACATCTGGTAGTTCATGGTCCATATATAGTTGGAGTCGAGCTTGTAGAATCTTAAGCATTACCTTGTTGGCATGTGAAACAAGTGAAATTGTTCGATAATAGGAGCACTCTTTGGCACTTCCTTTTTTGGAATGACCTTGGCCATTGTTGGGTTTTCCAAATGTTTTGGCATATGGCAAGTAACACTTTCACAGCATCATCCTATAGAATTTTGAATAATTTGATTGGTATTCCATCACCTCCTGCAGCCTTATTATCAGCAAGACATTCTAGGGCCCATCTCAGTTAACTCTCCAAGATGTCCGGCTCCAACTCATTGGACAACTTATTGAGGTCACCACTGCTGTTAAGATCCTTCCTGTATAGATTGTTCAGTGTATTCCTGCCACATCTTCTTTCTCTCATCTTCTTCTGTTAAGTCCAGACCATTTTTGTACTTTATTATTATTATTTTTTTTTTACACGCCCACTTTGGCATGAAAGGTGCCTGTTCGGTTCCCAATTTTCTTGAAGCGTTCTCTTGACTTTCCCATTTGGTTAGCTTCTTCAATCTCTTTACATTGCTCGTTGTAGAATGTCTCCTTAAATGTTTAATACATACGCCTTTAAATGCATGGCCATAATCTAGAACTTCAGAGCGTATTTCTGAGAAATAGATCAGCAAGAGATTTAATGATCTCATTACATACACATTGCTGTAAACCTTTTTCTCCAAAACTCAATTTGGTGTATGTAAGGTAAAACTTTAAAGATTTATGGATTCGTTTGAGTTGCAGAAATCAAAAGAAATGAAGCACGTAGACGCTAATTTGAATTTACTGTTGTGCTTTGATTATCCCAAAATAAATGTGGTTGTTGTTCAAACTAGGAATGTCATAAGGTAGGGGTACTCTACACATGGGAAACTTTCATTAAAAAGTAATTATTATCCAAAAATGTAAATTATACATGTAATTAAGTGTCTGTTGTAACAAACTGAATGTTTTGTAACACTTTTTTCTCTCCATTGCAGCTGATTCCAGGGTGCACCATGCAGCAGCTTCCTGTTTCGTACCAGCCATTTCCCCCGCTGATATCCAGCGAACATTACATTTTACATCCTCACCCACCGTTGCCCCAACACCAGCCCCCTCATCTGACTTCTCTCACTCCGTTTGTTACGGTGCAGCCGCAGAGAATGGTAAGTTGTCATTGGTATTCTGTGTGTTGGGAAAAGTTACATGGGCACTGCAGTAAGTTAACAGCATTAACTATTAAAGTGCTCCAATTTTGGCCATACCGTAGGGTTTCATATTTTTATGAACTATTTGCATTGCATTCATATTCGAAGAAAAACTCCTTCCCCCACAGGAGATTTTTCTAAAATCTCCTACACTGATATTTTTGCCTGCTGTAGTTACTGCAATGAAGGAGGCAGATAAAGACTTCTATTGAGACCGAGACTACAAGGGAGATCCTCTCCTACTCCCTGGTGGGGGTTGAGAAAAGAAGATCTATCTGAATCTACAGTTAAAGTTGAAATCTTTGTTGTACTAGATTACAACAAAGATTTAAATGTATTGCCAGCGCTAGTATGAGTAGCGCTGGCTATATATTTATAGCTTAATAATAAATTAATTTAATCCTTATCCAACCAATCTGGATCTGTACAGTCATTCAGTGCATTGATGACCATGGTGTGGAGAAGCTGGCCCATTTTGAAGAGTGTGTTTGTTCTAAAAACATCTTAACACATAGAAAATGTGGTGGCTCTAAGTGGTAAAGTATAAAACATAATTGTACTGGGATGGTCCGTGAGATAGGTTAGGACTTTAATTTCTAAAGTCACTTTATCTAACTAGTCCTACTGACAGGGTTTATAAAGTGCTTGGTGCTAATACAAAATTATTCCATAGGAATAATAATATCTAATAAAGTGCTAGTGAGAAAGTAGATGTTTCTGGGTATTTCATGGCCCTTTAAACTGGTGGTGTTCTCTTGGTCTGCGAAGAATTTAGTTGTCATAGTTGTATTATAAAACATTTTTCTTTTTGATATATAATTTTGTATGTTCAAATTTTTCCCTATCTGAAGCTACCCTCCCTTCTTTTGATTGTGTGTGTTTTTTTTTGTTGTTTTTTTGCATTCATTTAATTCATTTTTAATTTCTTTCATATTTATCTTTCTTTGCTGTCAATATGAAGCCTCTGCAGAGGATAGACAATGAGTTGGATCTTCGGGCGGACCAACATCATATGGGCAATTTCCCGTTCCACCACTCCCACCCTGTGCCTGCACTTCCCCCTTCAGTACCTGTGCATTATCTCTCCCATGATGCACTGCACCAGGAGCTATCCTTTCCAGTGGTGAGTGTAAATAACACCTAGGGATATTGCACATTCTTACTTTTTTAAAAATAGAAGCCTTTTAGGTTTGTAGCCCTCTATTTAGTTTTTGTTCTAGTATTATTATTATTATTATTATTTTTTTTTTTTTCTTCTTTCTCTCTTTTTTTTGGTTTATAACCACTGTGTGCAAATATTACTAATCGTATAATGTTTGAATGCTCAGTTTTCTAACTAAAGCAGATTACTGTTTAAGGCATACCTAATAAAAATGGATCAATATTTTTTATATATATATATATATATATATATATATATATATATATATATATATATATATATATATATATATATATATATATATATATATATATATATATATATATATATATATATATATATATATATATATATATATATATATATATCTCAATCCCGATTTCAAATGTATGATGTCCTTATACTGCTTTTTACCATCTTTGGTACAGCCATATGCTCATCTGATGCCACGGCGACTGAATGCCCAGCGATATCGTCTGCAACAACCACTGCCTCCACCCCCACTGCCTCCTTCATATTACCCCAGCTTTCTGCCCTACTTTCTGTGAGTATCCCTTTACACGGTTCTAAATCAGTATTTCTGTAACCATCTTCTCAGTCATTTTTATCACTCCATATAAATCTAATTTGCTTGTTTGTTTCTGTGCTGCTTTCAGGCATTTAATGATTTAAATAACCATTTCAGTTTATTAAAGGCACTTGTTTGTCAAGTATTGTACTAAACTGACAATATCAGCAGCTGTGCAAGCCATGAGCATAAATAATTTTTTGGGAGAATAGGAACTTTTGGAGACTCTGTTTTTATAAGTGCAGGAATCCATTTTGTGTTTATTACATCACCTCCTCTGGGCTGAATTAGGAGTGTTTGTTTTGGCTATCGGTGAATAGAGGGGTGGGCGATGAGGGAACAAAGAGTCAACACACACACACACGACTTCCACCAATGTATTATGGATCAATCCAGGGTCCTGCAAAGGCATCAACATTTTTTTTTTATAGTATTAAAAACTAGATACATAACAAAATGTTTCCTGCTTAATTACTTGGAGTCAGACTTAACGTTTATATTTTTGTATTCATTGTGAGGGAGTCTTTTAGCTTTTCATTGTTTTTGCAGTTCCATGCTTCCTGTGTCGCCCACCTCTGTTGGCCCAGCAATCAGTTTGGATTTGGATGTGGATGATGTGGAAATGGAGAATTATGAAGTAAGTTTGACATGTAGCCTCAGATTTGTTTCACTGTTACCTAGGCTTAATATATACCGTGACACACATTTATATTTGCTATAAGAATTGTTATGGATATATATATATATTTATTTATTTATTTTTCATAGGCACTGCTGAATTTGGCTGAGCGTCTAGGAGAGGCAAAACCAAGGGGACTCACCAAAGCCAACATTGAGCAACTTCCTTCTTACCGCTTCAACCCGGAGAGTCACCAGTCTGAGCAGACGTTGTGAGTAACTAACTTAAGACTTGCATAGCAGATTAATAATAATAAAAAAAAACTAACCTTGTGAGAAGTGTGCAGCTCTCATCCACCTATATATAATATCTATTGTCTAAGCTGTTGGTAAGGTCAAAAGCCTTAGATAGATGCGCTGACTTTTCAAATTTTAATAACTTTAAGAGACCCTTCCAGCTCATAATTATTTGGTATGGAAGGGCATTGAATTTAAATAGGTTCATGCATTTAAAACTTTATAAAATATTGGTAAAATATCTTTTTAATGTTGCCTTAAACTTGCAATAATTTTGAGAATCAAAGCTTGGTCTTATATCATTGAATGGTCCTCAGAGCAACTGTATATTCAAAACAACTTATTCAGCACTGGGTCTATTATTTTAAAATGTTTCACAGCATATTTTCTTTTTTAAATACCACTTCCGCATGCAACAAAAATAAGCTTTCCATGCTCCTAAGTTCAATACTTATGACAACCATTTAAAACGACCTTCTTTGAATCTAGTGCTGAGTCTTCTAATCCTGCTGAGGCTTGCTTTCTTGCTCCATGTGACAGGGTGGTGCTACAGTCTACGACTAAGTGATTGCTTGAGGCTTGAGATCCCTTTTGTTGCTTAGCACTGATGCAAAGTTGACAATTGTATTTTTCTAAAATCAAGAATATCAATGTTTCTATTTGTCTTCCTAGATTTTTGTAACTATTTCTAATTGTATTTCTCAGGTGTGTTGTGTGCTTTAGTGACTTTGAAAGCCGACAGCTCCTCAGGGTGTTGCCCTGTAACCATGAGTTCCACGCGAAGTGTGTTGATAAGTGGCTTAAGGTAAGTTTATCTGTCCTCTCCTTAGCCATATATCCACCAAACCAAAAAATAATGATATCGCAGGAATGTTGTTGATTTGCAGGAGTGGTTGTTCAATATTTCCAATTAGTGTAAACTCCCAACTTTGCAAGGAGTTTGTTACATATGTTAAAAGGACATGAAGCTCCTCAAAACTGCTATGTATGATCAGAGAGTTTACAGTCACATAGAAAATGTACGTTGTTGACATTTTTAGCCATTGCTTGTATAGAAATATAGTTGTCAGTAGCTCTAGTGAATTGAACATTGTTGAGGAAAGCCCATAGGAGAGTCTAGCAATCTGCTTTCCGTGTGGCACTCCTCAATACAAGGTTGTGAAGCAGACACTTTTATTGAATTTGAGTGCCAGTTCCGCAAAGGAGAAGTGATGCTTTGTTATGATTTGAAAGTGATGGTGTATAGCGGCAGAATGCTATTCATGCCCTGCAAATCCCATAAATGTCTTCTATCCATTAACATTATTCTGGTTTGTTTAACCTAAATTTGGATCTGGATAGGCTTCACTGCCATTACATTCTCTACTAATATTTCATAACGAGTATTGTATCACTCAGCACTGCAGATTGAGTATCAGTGCTTAAGTTAATGCAACCTCCTTTTATAAACGGAAGTTCTGCAGCCCCTAATGAAGATGCTTCAAACACCATCAATTCAACAGCAATATCTTGCATGCGTGTAAACCTTTTACCTAATGGTGTAGATCATCTTGTGACTTCAGTGGCCTCTTAATGTCATAAAAAGCTTGCAGTTTGATTTTAGTAAATAATGCACAGGTGCAAGGCTAGAAAAAAAAATCATATGTACCTAGAGAGAAACATTTTAGGATCAATAGAGGTGATAATATTTTCTCTGTTACTGTTAAACAAGAAAGTTGGATTCTTATGCTGGGCTTGCTTGTAATTTCCTACACTACACTACACTACGGCAGGTTAGGTTTGTACATGACTGATAGAGGAATTGTCTTGCCACAAGAGGGAGTTACTGTGTAGCCACCATTAGGACTGCTCCTCTAATTATGCTGTTTGAATACAATATTGTACTGTCATATTTTATTAAAAGTCGACTTCAAAATGTGGCTTTATTAACAGTGATACAGCATGTGACATACTATATTCTTATCTCGTGTTTTACTAATTTGAATGAAGTACATTTTTAACTGAAAACATTTTCATCAATAATATTTCTATAAATTGTATGTTTAATGAAGCCTAAACACCTTTAACGCACTTTCTTTTTGAGAATTAGCAAATAATGGTCTCTGGTGACTACCTCTTGAGAACCACTTTTTGTAACACATTGGAGGTTATCACTTTATGTTAAATAAACTTTACATTGAAGTTGTACATGCTACAATGTGTATATGTAAATAGGTAAATGTTACCTCCTATTTTATATGATTTTATTTTTGCGTTTTTTGAAGTGTCCCTCTTGCAGTAATATCTGGACTGTTACTTTATATGCAGTAGGCTCGACTAAGTTTAGACATCATAAGACTGGGTCCTGCGGGATTTGTTTTACACATGCATACACACAATGTTCTAGAGAGAGTGTATTTTTTATATCTGTATCTCATACATTTGTGCCATACTGCTCCTTTTGATTTTGATTCTCATTTAGCTTTTACTTTTTGTTTTCTACCAGTCAAATCGCACATGTCCTATCTGCCGAGCTGATGCCTCTGAGACCCACAGAGACGGGGAGTGAGGACAGGATTATGCCCTCTCACCTCTTGCCGGTGCACAAACCCAGAGGGATCAACACAAAATTAACCAGCCTCCTTGCCTGACTCGGATGCTTCAGCTTCCCTCTCCACCTGCATTTGTCCTTCCGGCTAGGACACAGCAGCTTTGGATCTGGAGGTGGTGTCGAGTCACACATTCCACTGTCTCCATCCTAATACCTTTTTACACCCTAATTACTTCCCAGCACTGCCTGTGCACTGTCTCACGATTGTGGGCATGGGGAGGGATTTGAGGTGTGTTGGAGATGCATTGTGTTGCATTTGGGTGAGAGTCTCCTTCTCCCCTTTCCTTTGAGGGTAGCTCAGGCTAACAGGAAAAGACTGGGTCATTATGGCCAGTGCTAGCCCCCAAAGGGGATCTCGAGGCATTACCAGGGACACCCTGTTTTAAATACTTCTGCTGCCAATCCCTTGTAGGAGGGGAATGTCACAGCTGCTTCTTTGAATATGTTTGCACTGAAGTCCCTAGCAGGGGCTGTTTATTATTTTTTATTTTTTGTTCTGGAACAGTGGATTATGCCATTAACCTGGTTACTGCCATTGACTTCCACATGAACTTAATCAGTAAATGGGTTAATGATTTTTTTTTTTTAACTCTGTATTGGCATTTCTCCTGCATCACCCTGTTTTGTGTTTGTCTCTGAGCTTGAACTTCACTTGTCTTTCTTAGCAGCTCACTCCAATTGCTGACATGTAGCACATATCTGGCCTGTAGAGCCCAAATTGTAGGTCAGAGAGCCATAAAAAGCAAAACAAAAACATACAGACATACTTATGTCCCCCTTGTCTTGTGTTAATGATTTTTTGTTATTGTGTAGAGAATGGAATGTAAGGAATGAATTATTCAAAAATATACAAGGGACAAAGATATCCTGGAAGGGACACTACCCACTACCAAACTACCTGATGTAAAGAAGATTGTAAGCCTCTATCGGTGGTGATCATCAGTTGTTGGTTTAGACAACAGCATTTTTAAGATTTCCCCTCCCATTACACTAAAAGGTGCATTAAATATGTACCATATTATTACTTGTTCACAAATTATGCTGCGCACTGTTGATTATGTTATGCATTGTTGATGCAGGTACCTCTTGTCAAACAGCATGAAGTTTCTTCTCTTCTACTGGACCAACATAACCCCCCCCCCCCCTTTTTTTTTTTTTTTTTTAAATATATTTCATTTTCTTTGTTAACAAATGCTTTTTTTCTCACCAGTTCAATGGTGCAGGGATTTTGCCATCTCCTAATTCCCCTTCCTTGCTAACGAGAGCCCTGGTAATGCCTCTGCAATATCTTTTGTTAAGCAGCAGGTCACACACTTGCAGGTTGGTGTGACACCATGGAGTTAATTCTGTTGCACGCCAAGCTGTGTTCTTGTGAGCGTGTTGCACTTAGCACCCGCATTTTCCCACCCCAGCTCCCGTGAGAGCCAAGAACACGGGGGTACCCGGGCGAGCGGCTGCCTTATTTATCGATTTGTAACTGTTTTAGTTCGAGTTTGCATGATAGAACAGCAAGAAAAACAACAAGAGCCAGCCAACCATTTCCGATCTGTGTGCGCGTTTAACGGTCGGGCAGAAACAGTCTGTCTTAATGTTTCACAATATGCATGTCTGAGCAGCTTGGAATATGGTATCCGCTAACCCTTGGCCGTCTGTGGAGTGACGTGAGGGGGGTGGGTGGGATTGGGGTAAGCGTTATATAGGGGTATGTATCATGCTGAGCTGATTACTGCTGTGCACTTGTTCGCCAAGCAGAAGGCACCTGAACTGTTTGTAGGGATTTGAATGTCTTGTTGCCTGTAAAGGTCACACTCGGGCAGGGATTGTGTGTGATGGGGTGGTTATAGCCCAAATGTTTCACTACTTTATTGAAAAGAGGCCCACAACATATTGCAGAGCAAAGAATTGCTGGAACTATTAGCACTGTATATGTTAATAGTTCTACCACATATGACTGGTCCTATTGTGCTTAGTTACTATTTTGCATTCCATTTTAAATTGAAGGTTCACCTGAACCAAATGGGACAAAAATCTGTAGAAGCGCAGACACTAGAAATTCTGTAGCATTAATGGATTCAACTGTCCTTCCTTGCCTCAGAAAGTAGTATTTGTGTCTGACCAGCAATGAGCCATTGGACTTAATGATCGACACTAGTTCTTTCAAAACTCTATGTCCTAGTGTCTTCACTGTTTAAATCCAGTCACACTTCTTCATCGGAACAAAAAATTGTGAATAATTGAGGATATATCTACTGGTTCCCAGATGGGCATCAGTGGGTTAGTCTCTTTTCCAGCTGTAGTTGTCTTCCTTTCCACTAACATCTTCACCGTTCTCACTGCTGGGTACAGAGATGGATTGCATATTTTCACATAATTTATTATAGATACATATTAATGCACTGAATCCTGTAGTTATCTTGTATGCGCCATTAAGTTAAAAACCTACAATAAATATTTGTAGCATAATGTCCTCTTAATCCATATCTGATAACTCCAACAGTCTGTAAAGATAGTTTCTCTGTGTAACCTCACCTTTTACTATGTTTTACTTCAATTTCACTTTAAAACGTATGCGTTTAATCCATAAATAAAAGGAGGACTGGGGCTTTTAAGCCTTATTCTAGCAGTGATAACGGTGAAGGGTTTCCCTGTTCCATATGCTGGAGCTTGATTGTATCTTTTTCCATTGCCCTCTCCTTCACAGTAAGTAAACCCCCTTCCCTGCTCTCAACTCTTCAGTCCTAAACTGCCACAACGGGGCTAGTGGAAGCAGGTAGTACTGTCTGCAGCAGAGAAATGGGATCAAGCACTTGTTTTACAGCACACAAGTTACCAAAGGTCTTACTGTATATATCAACACTTCAGAATTCTGTCAACAGATTCAAAACAGACAACAGCAGTATCTGCTGCCTATCCGTTAGTTACCCTTTATCTGCTGGAGGCGTCTGCCAATCTGTTACATATAACACCCCTCCAGTAGAAAAGGGATTAATAAATCATCCACTCTCTGCTCCGCTGTATAAAATAGACATAAGGTTCTTCCATTAATCTTGGTAGGAACCACACAACCATAGCTTGAGTGCTGCTGAATCCACGAGGAGAAGCAGTTATCATGTCATTATCAATCTAAGATAAGTACAACCCTTTGATTTAGAATGTCTGTGATTGCTGCATAGATGCCACTTTTTTTTCTTAACCAATGATTTTCTTTAACCCTATGGTGGGATATAGTGGATTGTTTACTGTATCATCTTAACCTCCTGGACCCCTTACTCACACTGGGCTGTTTTCTCTCAATCCTCTGCCCTACCCCCCTGCTCCTTCCCACTAACATTCCTGCCCCTAGAGTTGTGGCTTCCCTTACTCAGGGTCCCGGAGGTGTCTTCTGTGTTAGAACTGTATATCTATATGTGTGTGTAAACATATATAGATATATCTCTATATATAAACTTTTTATTTTTGGCTTTTGGTACTTGCACATTTACTGGTTACCTCATTTCCCATGTATGTATTTGAAAAAATGCTAATATATAGAAAATGGTTCTTAAAGCTATCAAAGTGTGTTTTTTTTCCTCCATTCCATTGGAATCATATTGGTTTGTAGCATTTAACATAACTAGTAATATTGTATTATATATATATGTGTATACTGATTGAAATTTTTAACAGATTTGTACTTTTTTTAAAATGAAAGTTGCTAGTTTTGCTTGACCTGGTAGTGCAATCATTTATTTTTTTTAATGTTGTGGCTGAATTGAGAGGGTTCTTCACTAATAAATGTACAAGGACAATACCAGAATACTTCTCTTGATTTTATTTCAGAATGGTAATTACAATTCCTGGAACCTAGAAATAAAAAAAAGTCGACGCAGAACCAAATCGCTTTTAATATACTGCCGCCTTTAACAAACTGAAAAGGGTAAAAATTCCATACAGTCGTAAATGTAAAAAGTATCAAAGCTTGGGTACAAATAAAACCACATACAACTAATACGTTTGTCAAATGGTATATCAAGATATACAGGGAGATCTCCCAAATGATGACTAGATATGGTGTGCCATGACTCCACAAAAGAAATATGAGTAGAGAACATTCCATATATAATTCATTAGGTTGGAAACTACATTACAATTACACAATGACTAAACAAACATGACATTTTTGTTTGATACTTTCATTTCTTGTTTCTTGACAGTTTGTGCCAACTCATAATCAGATTTTTAAATCGTGTTCCCAATCATGTTTGATTTTTACAAACTTTTACAATATGAACTGTGAATATTCCTTTAATTTTGCAGTGTTTTGTAAAGAATTTGCAGTACTGTAAAACTATTCTGTTCAAGTTTGCAATTTTATTTACAAAAGTAAATCTAATACCATTTTTTTTGCTTTGAATAGGGGATTTTCTTAGACACTCTTGTCTGCTTCTTGCAGCTTCATAAGATCTGGTGGGGGTCCTAAGTTTAACAATTGTAGAATGTCTCTGATGTAAGAAAGGTTTTTATAATAAACTGAGTCCGAGACTGCTGAAATGCTCAGTATGAAAAATCTCATGGGTTAGGCAAAGGTTGTGATTAGAGGAATAGGATCTTGGCACCAAGACTCAAGATAACAATATTTCCCTTTGGGCAGTTCTCTACTTTGAACTTACAGGATGTAATAGGAAGAATGGGACAATAGCTTTATTGCTTGTTTCCAAAACTAGCACACCTTTATTCCAGAACTTGTCATCCAAGAACCCAGCAATACGTGAGGGTTCTTGTTATTATCCCTGCTAGCAGAGATAGAACCAGACCATTATTGAACCCTCAGGACAATCACCGGGAAATGATCATACCGGCAGTAACTCTTCTTTTAGGCAGAAGTAGAATTATTAATCCCTATGATCAGTCAACCCTTGCCTCAATAATGAGCATTCACTTTAATTATGTATGACCACCTGAGCACTCTTCATTTGTCACAGTCCTCTTAACCAATCCTCAACCCTTCTTCTCCTTATAGCTATAGGAGCCACCTGTCAATCAAATATGTCAGCCTTTCTGTGGTGCTTGAGCCTAAAAGGCTGAATAACTTGATGGGACCTTTTGCTCTGGGTTAGGGGATTCATACTTTTAAGTTTTCCCCTATCAGGAAGCTAGCTGTCCAGGGGACCATAATGGCTAAAAAGATTTTCCTTTTACTTGAACGAAATTTCCTGGCGTCTCCACGTTTTGACTTCTGAAGTATTCCCAAACCCTTTCAGCCTGTTACCTGATAATTCAGACACTATTTCCCGGTGGTTCAGGCGACATGCTTTATTATATTTCTCCTGTTATCATGATGCCAAACATGATATGGGAATTCTCATACTTAACAGTACTAAGTAATCCATGTTATACTTGTACAACAGGCAATAATAAACTACAACATGCAATATTAAATAACTACATGCCCTTAATTCCACATTTATGCAGGGAAAAAGCAGTTCAGATACAGTCCATATATCCATTTTGTACAGTATACATATACCTTGGAGGTGTAATGTTTGCCCTGAAAGGGCTTCTTGTTCCATGCACTCTGCCCAACCCCAGTGGCCCCTGGGCATGACAGTAAGGTTTTGACTGACTGAAAGTGCTTGCCCATAAGACCAGTGACATAATCCTCAAGAGGCTGGCCCTGCTGACATGCTCTCTGTTAATCATCCTCTTAGAGCCTACTGTTATACTGCTGGTTTTGCCTCTGAGTGAGAAGATCCTTTAGATTTGGCAAAGGTAACAGTTTGTTACTGCCATTAGTTTTGAGAACCAAGATCTTCTTGGCCAGCAAGGTGCTATGACTGTTAGGGAAAAAATATCTTCTCCAATCCTCTCTCAGGCAGTCACCAAGAAACAAGGAAAAACTCCAGACTTCATCAAAAGTGCTTTATTTATTTACATGCTTGGAGCCAATAGCCGTCTCAACGTACACAGACCAGACACAACAATAAGATTGATTACAATACAGAAAACAATGTTTTTATAGGTTTCTTGGCAGAAAACCGGATATGCTTCCCTATGTGGTCATAAACTCATTCCATTTTAATAAATCAATACAGTATTTACCATTACTAAAATCCCACACTAACAATTTCATCAAAAGGTCAGCCATTTAGTCTGTTAAAATATTGGGGTCAGAACCTTGACAAATGTGATAACATACTAAGCACGCATTGATGAAATAAGTAATTTAATTATTAATTTAGAGCGATACTAAGCATAATGAAATTGATTATAAAACTATATTGGAGTAAGATATACCAGAGGTAGTAGAACTAGTAATATGGGCACCAATCCAGCACTTAGTAAGACTCAGCAACTAAGCATACAGCAAAACAACATGCAAGAACCTATTATTACACAGAAAGCTGTTAGAGTCTAAACCAGGCACGGGTGTTCAAGAGGAAAGGTGGGGAGATGGCAAAGTCATCACGATAGAAAAGAAATCTATATGTTCTCCCATAAGGAAAAGGAAACAAACCCACTCCCTCATTGGTCAGCCATATGGCACACCAGGACCCTTAGGTATTGGTTTGGGTCTGGGGAGGGGATCAGGGAGTAAAGGCTAAGACATTATGCTGGTGTACTGTATGAGTTATGGATCCAGTACTATTTTCCAACAACATTTAGTGCAGAGGGAGTAGCAAAGATACCTACAAAAGGTCAGTCTCTTCTAGGTGTTTTCCACTTGTGCTTGAACACCTTAACTTAAACAGAGTCTCCTGGTGAAAATCCTGGGACAGTATCAGGTGGTGTAGATGTTGTCTTATTGGAGAGTATGTGTATCTGTTGAAATACTACTTTAAAGCCTTACAAAAGTAGTACATCTTTTAAGATATGTCTAATTCATCAGATAAAATATCACTTTGCAGAATACAAGTTGGTCTAAGAGTGGGAGTTGGCAGAGGGAAACCAGTAATCATCTCATGTAGGGTAAGATGGGTTACCTTGTTACAAGAATTATGCATACTCCTAGGGGCAAGGGGTAGACGGTGAACTCAATTTTTGCAAGTTTGATAACAGAGTTTATAACTTTGATTGAAATATACCATTTGTTCTTTTAACAAAACCATTGGACTGCAGGTGATATACACAAAAACATTTCTGCTTGATACATAACATTTTGCATACCTGGATCATTACCTCATTGGCAAAGTGAGTACCTTTGCACATACCCCAAATCTAGGAAAAACATTTTGGACACAGCATTTAGCTATGGAAGATGGATCATCATTTCAGCAGGGAAAGGCCTCAATCCACCAAGAGTATCTACAAATGATAACAGGAACAGATCAGTAATATTCTTGTCTTCCTGATTTCAATGAAATCCATCACCAAGTCCTGAATGGGGCCCATAGGTGGGCTAACGTGACCCAATGGACTAGAAAACCAAATGGACTAGAGAGAAAACCAATCAAGTGATATAGTCTTTACCATATGGCATATTGATTGACGTGGTGGGCCCATGGGCTTGTCTGCATACTTCTGGAAGTAGAGTGACCGGTAATGCTGTTTTTCCTGTATGAGAATGGTGGATAATTCTAGTTACCTTGTCTGGTCTGTCCAATGCTGTTTTTCTGCTGCTCGTGAACATTTGTTGTCGCTCCAAAATGTTCTGCAAACAATGGTTCGATTTGGTCAGAGGGCTTCTTCTCTGTCTGTGCAGCAATAATGGTAGATGGCTATAACTTCTGTGCAGCCTTCTTAGCAGTTTCATCAGCCAGCCAGTTACCTTGGGTCAGGGGATCTTTTCCATTGGTGTGTGCAGTGCATTTAATAATGGCAAGTTAAGATGGGAAATTGATAACTGTGATGAATTCTTGTAGTTGGGTAGACATGCTTCAGAGATTTGTTATCCGCTAAATCCTCTTTGACTTCAGATGCTAGCATGGGAATGTGCTACGGAACAAGCATAGGCAGAGTATATGTAGATAGTAGCTGAATGATCCTTGGCAGGCTTCAGTGAGATCATAGAGTTCAGCTTGCTTGGGAGTTTATTTGCGATTAGGACCTTGAAGGTCAACAGGTGTAGCCAGCAGAAGGGCAGGGTTAAAATTACTGTAACTGATGATCTGTGGTGCTGGCTGTTTGAGAAGTACTTCCTATCCTGATCTTCTCTGTGCTGTGAGGCAGGCGTTGGCTTTGGTCAGGATGGAATGAACTGCATGGTTAACAGTCATATTGTCGAATGACAAGGGCGGGCCGATGCAATAGCCTTTTTCAGCCTCACGTGTCCACTGGACCTCATCTTTTTTACTGCATTTTCTGTTTCCACAGTGATATCCTTTTAAGGGTATTGCTAGTAGGGCAAAATCACATATCTGTTGTCTGCAGTGCTTGACCATCCCCAGGAATCTCTGAATCTGCTTGCTTGTCTGAGGCCTAGGCTGGTTGAGAATGGCTTGAATGTGTTCCTCGATAATTGACTTTCTCCCTGTGAGATGTTATGGCCCAAGCATGTCACTTGTGATTGGCAGAGCTGGATCTTGGTTGTTCGCCTTGTGTCCTTTTTCAGCCAAAGTGGGAAGGAGAGTGATGGAATCCTCTGCACAGTCATTATAGCGTTGGAACACAACAGTAGGTCATCAACACATTGAATCTGTATTCCCTTGAGCTGAATTTTCCTGATGTCTCTTGCCACTACACAGTTAAAGATGAATGGTGACTCACAATATCCTTGCTGTAAGCTAGTATATGTGTACTGCTTTCTGGCCTACATGAAGGCTTGATTCCTTTGAGTGGAATGCTAAAAAATGCTTTTGACAAATCAATTACTGTAAAGACACATGCAGATTGTGGGAGGCTAGACAGAATAGTTGCTGGATTGGGAACCACAGGAAATTCTGCAACCACAATGTCATTGATTGGTCTGAGATTCTGCACCATTCTCCATTTTCCCATTGTAGCCTTTGTTGGGAGTGTTACATATACTATTCGTTGGATAAATCACTCCATACCTTTTTAATGCTTCAATGGTAACTTTAATTCCCTGCTCTGCTTCATTTGACCTGCAGATTTGATGAGTTTAATATCATCCTGCTTAGTTTGACCAGATGCTCCTATTAATGGGTGATCATTGTCAATTATGCTGTCTTTAGAATCACCATATGTGGAGTCACTGGAGTCATCACCTGGAGCTGTACTTTGATATAGAATCTGCAGCATCTCTGAAAATGAAAGCATAGGTAGGGTGTTCCTGCCAATTTGTTACCTGCTTCGCTCTTTCTACCATTGGTCCCAGATCTTTCAACTGATATTGCCTTAGGTCAATGGATACATGTGATCTTGCATCCAGAGTCATAAATAATGGTCCTTTTTATGTCATTCAATTGAACAGCAGCTGCCACTCCTGGTTTCAAGACGATAGAAGGCAGAACAGATCAAATTGGCAATGTCTGCTGGATAATAGAGAAAGCAAGAGAGTTCCAGAAAAAAAATTACTTCTCTTTCATAGACTGCTCTAAAGATATGAGAATACCAGATCATTTCACCCCTCTCCTGAGGAATTTGAATGTGGACCAAGAAGCCACATTCAGAACCAAACATGGAACAATAGAATCGTTCAAGGTGAGGCAAGAATTGCGACAAGGTTGTATATTATCATCTTATTTATTCAACTTATAAACTTTTTTCATGCGTAAGACCAGGATTGATGAATCCAAAGCCGGAATTAGTATTGCTGGAAGTAATTTCAACAACCTCAGATACTTAAATGATACTGCTCTGATGGCTGAAAGTGAGCAGGAATTAAAGTCTCTACTGATGAGGGTGAAAGAAGAGAGTGCAAAAGCTGGCCTGCTTCTCAATGCTCAAAAGACAAAGATCATGGCAAACGGCAATCTCAGTTCCTGCTAAATAGATGGGGAGGAACTGGAGGCAGTGACAGCATTTATTTTCTTGGGATCCAAGATGTCTTCAGATGGTGACTGTAAAAGATGTTTGCTTCTGGGGAGAAAAAGCTATCAGGTGGACTTGTTCCTTTTTATTCACATTGTCTGTGTCTTTCCTTTTTGTTCTATTATTTTACTTTTCCTTAATTCAACTTCTCCCTTTATATGACACATTGCACTTTCTTATGATTCCTACCCTTTCTCCTTTCTGACAATGGACTCCACTATGTCACCTGTTATCTCAGTACTGCTGTAAAATCCCTGCTTTTAACACTTAAATCATCATCTTCCACAGGATTCAGTATAGCACTGGAGTCTATCTTAATTCCCTCTTTAAATTCACATTTTAATTATTTCATGGGCAAGGGGGCATAACCTGCTGTTGTGGTATGGGACTGTCACTTCTGTCTCAGCCTGTCCTAGTTTTGCTTCTGGCTGAATCACTCCCTGCCTCAATTTTTACTGCATTTTCTGTTACTGTAGTAAATGGTTGACCATCAGTCCCTAGTGTGGTAATATATCCTTCTATTTTAGCTCCACTAATTGCAATGGGAGCATTTAAGCCTTCAATCTTACTTCCATCGGTCCCTGACAAACTGAACTTCTCTGAGCTACCTGATCATCTAGCTACTCTATTGCATCATGCAGTTTATTTTCCTCTCGGTTAGTAGGCTGTAAGGATATATCCCTTAATTAATGTTTTACCTCTTGGTAAGGGAATGGACCCTTAGGGGGGGAACAGTAAGGTGGGGGGGGGCTGTCTGAAAAAAATATTATAATCCCTCTTAAACCTGAAATGTTCCTTTTTCATATATTTCCAGAAGTCAATAGTGTGGACTGAAAGGAATGGGGGAGATCAGAAGTTTAATCTGCTAAGTGGCATATTATGGAAATTGAACCAAAAGCTATCTTGGGATGAAGTCGAGAGATTAATCTCTAGAGATGGAGAAATGTAAAAAGACCTTAGTAACTTTAAAACCAACTAAAATATTTTCTCTAAATGGTTACGTTGGGATAGGCATACATCTTGATTGCCAGACTACCTTCTGATCCCCCTGGAATGCTCCCTTGTTCTTTGGATATATTTTGGACATAGGAGATACCTCCATTTTTAGATGTTTTATATGTAAAATTGTTTGTACTGGCTTGGCTGTATATGTTTTGTTCTGTCTTTGAGTAAAACAATAAAAAAAAAAAAAAAAGTTTTATCTATTCCCCATAAATCAGAACATTTCCACATTACAACATATTACCATTGATAATTTCTTTCACCCTATTCTACATTGCTGCCTCAATATTCATAAATGTCAACTGATCAAAAAATCCCACAGACGGACAAGGGCATTTACATGCCCAGTCTCTCCATGCCTTACTGCATTTTATCAAAGGAACTCCATAATCAGCATATGCATGCGCCATGCATTCAAGAGGACTCTTATTCATTTCATCCTTTTTCTTCTTCCCAAACAAAATAAACCACTGTGTGGCCATCATAAACTCGCACAAGATTACTGTTACTTTACTTATAGAGTCGATTTTAAGCCTCCTCCTTGGGTATTTTCACACACGCAATCTCTTCTGTCCATGTACCTATATACCTGGTCCACTTGATATTAGCACATCTTGATTATAGTTCCACGGCTCATGCATTTGTAATCACTTCTCACTACAGTGACACTCACTACAGTCATTTAATGTTGTTGTTAATCAATCAATCTTTGCCTTTGTTGGATTCCGCCATAACCATGTGCTGGCTTAGACTACTCTGCCACAAATGGCTTAGTTTTCAACCAGCGAACAGTGACCTTAAGACAGCACACACTATTTCAAAATGTCGGAGCACAGTAAACAAGGTGCCACACTCAATCTCTGTGTCCTTGCAGCAATGCACTTTATCCTACTGACAATTAACAAGCTCCAGTCATAGTCTGGTGGTACTTGTGAAATAATTTCAAAGTTCTTATTCCACGACTCATAAGAAATTATTTTAACTCACATATACATATAATTCACACAACACTGTGCATATTTCCTATGAGAGGCCTTGGCAATTTTATCTATTAAGTCATTCAAGATTTCACTAGGTTAAACACAACCTTATATGATAACATACATATTTGCATTTCTCGTTAAAACTCTCACTACAGCTTAACCCTATCCTGTGAGAGATTCTGGCAATTTTATCCATTCAGTAAATCTTATAAAAGATTTCACTAGGTTAAACACAACCTTATGGGGATTTCCCACTAAAGCACACCTCCCAAAATTCAGATCTCTACGCATACTTAACACCTTTACTGTATCAAAACTCCTTCCCTGGGATCAGCAGTTAGAGGACCTGGATAACCGTTAGGTTCAAGGGAATCACTCTCTCAGGAGTACTCAGAGTAGCTCACAGATCCTGCACACAATCGCAACCCTAAATGCAGATTTTCCAAAGGAGGTCCTGCTAACCATGCCCTATCAGGCCTTTGGTGATCTGGGTGCTGGCCACGGAGGGTGCTTTCCAGAGATTTGGAGCCCTTCTGGTTGCGCTCACCAAATGTTAGGGAAAAAATATTTTCTCAAATCATCTCTGTTGGTAACCAAGAAAGGAGGTGAAACTCAAGACGTCATCAAAAGAGCTACAAGCTTGAAGCAAATTACAGTCTCTAGGTATGCAGAGCAGAGAAAACCATAAGACGGATTACAATACAGTACACAATGTTTTTATAGGTTACTTGGCAGGAAACCGTGTATTCCATATATGGTCTTATTCTCTTATTGAATTTAATAAACCAACATTTAACATTACTAAAATACCAAACTAACGATTTTATCAAAAGGTCAAATATTTAGTCTGTTAAAATATTGATTTCCGAGGCTTGAGAAATGTGATAATATACCAAGCATGCATTAATGAAATAAATTATTGGTATAATTATTAATTTAGAGCCAAAACTGATTATAAATCTACATAAACTATAATTGTGATATAGATACATTTTGATGTAGTTAGCTAAGGTATAAAAGCATTATAATCCCTCTATATTCAAAATGAATTTAAATGACAGTTTGTTTATTTGTTAACCAAAACAAAAAATAAGAAAACATCCCTTACCTAGACAGCTGGCTCAATGGTTGGAAAGTGTTTTCATAACATCACCTAGTTGTCAAGATCTAATTAGATTTGAAAGAAAAATATATTTGTTTAATAGTATTTAGCAATTAAAAAGACATTGCCATATTAACAAAAAGTAAGTACAAAATGGGGACTGCAATCTGTCCTTTTGGATCTCCTTTAATATTCTTGGCAACATTGGAGCTGGGGGAGATATATCCCAGGGAGAATTTCCATTGTTGGGTTAAAGCATCCAGTGCTCCTGGAGTGTCATGAAGTTTTTCACCTTCGATCTAAATTGGCCATGCCCCATGTTAATTATATATCATGGCATATGTATTGGTTTGTTACCACTCTTCTGGGGAGACTTACTTCCTAATAAGAAAATCTACAATTAATTTGATGGAGCCTTTTATATGTATTGTAGATGTTGCTGACAGTATCTTTTGACACTTCATTATTGGTATTGTCAATCTAGTACAGGTTGGCTTTTTGCCCCCCCCCCACCCCCCCCCCCCCCCCTTGCTGATTGATTAAAACTACAGACCCACCTTAAATGGCTTGTAAACTAAAGCTGTAACCTACAGCCTTGTGTAGCCTCTTTCAAATTTTGTCTGAGCAATAATAAGCTTACCGTCAAGATATTGTACCAATTTTACTCCCTGTTCTCTTAAAAATCTAAGACAACCAGTGCAGGACCTATCTTTTTGGAGCCCCTGGGCAGTGAAGTGGAAGAGCCCCTGGGAGTGAGTGCACAAGGTATGCACGCACCCATTCTTCCCATTTCTGTGCATGTACATCACTCTCTTGCTGTGTGACAAAGTCACAGACATTTCACCATAGCCATTTTTACAACATTGCTATTCCTACACACGCCAAGCTATTACTTGCTGTTTAAATACATTTGATGGTGGGCCATATTATTTATATTTTTCAATGGGAGGGCAGCAAGAAAATAACCTACCTCCAAAAATAAATACTATTGAGAAGCTACTTTCTACCAGTATTTTCCTTACAAATAAAACATTTTAATGGAAAAAAATATTTAAAAACTTACTTATGCTGCTTCTGTTTAACTGGTGTACTTTCTGCCCTGTCTCTACACTCAGCAAGAAACACATGTAATGAAAGAGGGAGGGAACAGTGAGCACTTTATACTCTAGTTTCAAAAAAATAGTTTTTAGGGTTTTGTAAGCTAAAAAACAGGCGCCCCCTAACAGGAAGTGCCCTTAGGTCAGCTGCCTAGTTTGCCTAATTGGTAATCCGGCCATGAAGACAACCATAACTCTGGTAAAAACTCAACTGAAGAGAGACTCTGAAATGATAATGGTTCTTTTGAACTGCCTCTTGTAAAAAAATAAAAACAAATCTCTGTGATCATTATGGCATGTGCAGGTAGGCATCATTCAGATACACACAGCATATTACAATCCTATTACTTAATAGGGGAATGGTAGTCTATTGATTCAATCTTGAACATACTTTACTTTAAGGGCTTGTTTAAAGCCGTTAAATCCAGTACTGCCTTGTATCCTCCTGATGCTCTAGTTACAGTCAAAAGTCTGGTGTAAACCTCTTTCTGCTTGTGGTACAAGAATTATTTTTTTTTTTTTTTTAAACTAAACTGTAACTATAACCAATTATGTACAGAACCCAATGCTTAGTAGTAAACGTTGACCATTGTTCTGAGAAACAAAGGAGTCTTGCACTACTGGCATGCTCTGAGGTTCTGGCATCAGAATGAAGCCGATTTAATTTTCAATTATGATTGATGAAGTAGCTTCCCCAGCTCTTTCCTGATTCAAATTGTAAAGTTTGTAGTAATAGTTTGCAAAGGCATTTACTATGCCCTTAGGGGTAGAGATTGTATCTTGACCCTGTTTAATAGGTCCTATTCGATTTTTTTTCATTTTAAACTTTTTTGCCAATGTTTCCCCTACTTTGTTTCCATAATGAAATGAATTCTGCTGCAGTTTCCAGAGAGATTTGTCATAAATTATTTGATTGATTTGTTTGATTTGTCTCTGAATGTTCTTAATCTCCTCCATTAGCTTACGGTTAGGCTTTATTTTATGTTCCATCTGTTTTTTTGAGATATTTATATACAGAGACCTCAAAGGAAGGCCTCTTTGTTTTTTAATGAGAGTCAAACATTCTATCGGAAAGCCTCTAATGAAGGCCTTCTGCGCATTCCAAAGTGTAATTTTTAAAGCAACTGAATTTATGTTATTCTCAGAAACATTTTTTAACTCCTCTCATAATATTCTTCTCTCTGATTCTTTTTCTAGCAGAGAGTTATTGAGTCTCCACTGTGGTCTAATCAAATATTTATTTTCAGTCCTCATTTTTGAATAAATATTCTTTTATTAGAAGGTATGCAAAATCCACACATAAATAAAACATTCTTAACAGTCATAAATGTCAGTTTTATCAAGTCATCTAAACATAAAATTATCATATTGCAGCATTTAACTGACTAAACCTTCTTGTTTTTTAATTTTTAGTGATAAAATTTTCTAGTGTCTAAACTGGTTTTTCCAACCATATAGAGAATACAAGGCAAAATGAACTAATTGAATTCTAAAGTATACAGTTGATAGCAGTATACAATATAACATTTATTACCTATCTATTTTTACTAAGCTATCATATACCCTATCACATAAAAAGAAAAAAAAACAAAAAAGAACAAAAGTAAAAGTAATAATCATTTACCCCTTTAGGTCGCCACAGAGCAATCCCGGCTGGTTTCTCCCTCTTACCTCAGATCCTCCCTGCCATCCAGAACCACCGAAAGGTCTCCAGAGCTCCCCCACTCCAGTCCACTCATCCAAATCGCTACAGACAATTACAGATATTATACTAGGGGAACGCTAAAGGAGAATGTTATCCAAGGGTCCCAAACTATCTGGAATTGGGGCATCCTATCTAAAACAATATGGGTTAGCCTCTCATTAATTAGTAAATAATTGATCTTCCTAGTTACCTCGTGGAAGTTTAGATTCATGTCCTTCCATCTACTGGCTATGTGAATCTTTGAAGCTAATGCCATTATTTGAAACAGCTTGTTCTGGGGATGCGACAAATTTTTAATATGAACCCCCAGTAAACAGGATTCTATCGAAGGAGTTACTTTTTCATGAAAGAGTGTGGAGGCTAAACGGGTCAATTGTTCCCAGAGATTCTGGGTACGTGGACAGGCCCATCATATATGAATATGATCCCCCACATCCTGGCATCCCCTAAAGCATTTATTACTCTCCTGCGGCCTAAACTTCTGCATTTTATCGGGAGTACAATAGGCCCTGTGGAAAACTTTGATTGATGTTTCTAATAAAGCCGAATTAAGAGATCCTTTTGAAAGATTGAAGCAAGATTCAGTCCATTTATCCCAGTCCCACTCTACCCCCAGGTCCTTTTCCCAATGAAGCATAAACTTGGGTTTCTGGCTCCCCATAGTGCCCAGAAAGGTGTTATACAAAGAAGTCAAGTTACCTTTAGCAAGCGGGAGATTTTTACAGATAACTGATAGCCAGGAGGCTCTGGGGGGCCCGGAGTCCTTAACCATCTTGGTAACCCAACTTCTAATTTTTAAGTAATTATAGAGTTCCGTAGTTGGCAAGTCGTGAGTCGTGCAAAATTGGTCATAGGTCAATAATTTGTCATTGGCGAACCAGTTCCCTATACGATCCAGGCGTCTGGAGGTCCACCAAAATCTAGACATAGAGCTTGAGTCTGCTAAAATTTGTGGAAAGGACATAACTGACAGAAGAGGTGATAATTCCGTGCTGAGTCGATGCCTAGAATTAGCCCATCTCCAGGCCTGAAGTGTTAAGGAAATCATGGGGTTTTGATGAGATGTAAAAGGGGCAGAGTCTTCATGAAACCAGACCAACTTATCCCAACTATGTGGAGACATTTGGTAATTTTCCATAAAAACCCAAGATGGATGGTGTTTCGAAGAGTGAGCTCTAGGCAAAGGAGCCAAGTGTGCAGCCTTAAGATAAAGTCTTAAATTCGGGGTCGCGAGGCCACCTCTATTCTTGGAGCGAAACATCACCTGCCTGGGTATGCGAGGTCGTTTATCGTCCCATATGAACCGGGAAATACTATTCTGGAACTTATCTAGGTCTTTAAGGGAGATAGGGATAGGAAGGGATCTAAATAAGTATAGTAATTTAGGTAAGATATTCATTTTCACAGCCGCAATGCGGCCTGTCCATGAAATCTTAAAGCTCCTCCATTTCTGCATATCTAAAGTCAAAGATCTATACAAGGGGAGAAGATTTGCCCCGTACATATCCCCCAACTTGGAGGTAAGTCTGACACCTAAGTATTTTATAGACTGTGCGGGCCAAATAAACTGGTGGTTAGCTTTAAGAATGTCAATCTCACCCTGCGACAATCTTATCCCCAGCGCCTCAGTCTTCTCAACATTCAACTTGAGCCCCGAGATTCTGCCGAAGTCCTGAACAGTGGACATGAGTGCAGGTATGGATGATAGGGGATTGGTCAGGGTACAAAGCATGTCATCCGCAAAGAGAGAGCATTTGAAATGCTGGAGGCCTACCTGTACCCCCTGGATGACTGGGTTGGCTCTAATCGCTTGCGCAAGGGGTTCTATGGCAAGAGCAAATAACAGTGGGGAGAGCGGACACCCTTGCCTGGTCCCTCTTTGAATTTGGATGTCGGCTTGGTGGTCCCCTGGAAGTTTTAGATTGGCTGCTGGAGAGTCATAATATCTCTTAAGTAAATTAATAAAACGTCCCTTGAATCCAAATTTGTCCAAAATCTTATATAAATATGGCCATTCTACCGTGTCAAAAGCCTTCTCTATATCTAAAGCTAAAAGACAGACTGGTATATTAGACTTCTGAGCCATGAACTGTGCGTTCATGACCCTCCTAACATTGTCCCCGGCCTCTCGAAAGGGAACAAACCCAGTTTGGTCCTTGTGGATCAAATCTGGAAGAAATTTAGAGATGCGGGTGGCCATAATCTTCGCCAAGATTTTGACGTCCCCATTGATTAGGGATATAGGACGATAATTTTTCACCTCTAGAGGGTCCCTGCCATCTTTTGGGAAAACCACTAAGTCAGCCCGGTTTAGCTCCGGGGGCATAGGCTCTCCGTTTAATATGGCATTAAAAAGAGATGTCAAGTGGGGGGTAAGAAGGGGTTCAAATTTTTTATAATACAATTTAGTAAAGCCATCCGGTCCTGGGGATTTGCCCAACTTAAGATTCTGGATGGTAAGCTTAACCTCCTCCTGTGTTATTTCTAAGTTCAAATCATCCAATTGATCATCCGGTATTTTAGGAAGATCACATAAATTTAGAAAGGAGTCTATATCTGATCCGCTGCAAAGGGGTTGCGATGAGTATATTTTTTGGTAATAATTTTGAAACGTCTTTTGAATATCATTGGGGCTGTAGGAAGTTTGACCACTAGGAATCCTAATTTGGGTGGTTCTGGGTTGGGAGAATTTGTTGTTTAGTCTTTTAGCTAAAAGGGAGTCAGGTTTGTTTGCCTTCCAGTAATAGAGGTGCCTCATTTTTCTCAGTTTCTCAGTTCGATGAGATAAAATAGCGTAAAGCTCTAGTGTAATCTGGTCAATTAACTTACGCCCCTGAAGAGAGGCACCCTGTTGATTTTTCTCCTCTAACCTCTTTAATGAGGCTGAAAGCTCTGTCTCCTTCTGCCTGAGAAGTTTCTTATGAATAGAGGACAGCTTAATGCAAGTTCCTCTAACAAAAGCCTTATGGGCAGCCCAAAGCCATCCAGCCCCAGTTTCGGGGGAGTCATTTGTCTCAAAAAACAGCTGTATGTCCTTGGCTATGGAATCCATACTGCTCGGGTTAGACAGTAGAAATTCGTTCAGAACCCATTTATAGGGAAGTCGAGGGTTAGGACCCAGATCCAGCTCAACTAGTACCAGAGCATGGTCTGACCAGGGGCAGGGGACTATCTCAGAGTCTATGGTAGAATCGTACAAAGAGGAACTGATAAAAAGAGTGTCAATCCTAGAGTATGTCAGGTGAGTCTGGGAGTAGAATGTGTACTCTCTCTTGTCTGGGTGCTTTCCCCGCCAGGCATCAACTAGCCCCAAACCGTTTAGTAAGGACCTAATCTGATTAGTCTTGTTGGAAAATCTGTTGGTTGGTTTTCCAGATCTGTCAAGGGTCGGATCCAAGGTCAGGTTAACGTCCCCCCCAATTATCAATTTCCCCAAATCCTGAGCCTCTAGCTTTTTTAACAGGTCTATGAGAACAGAGTAGGGAGAGTTCGTAGGAGAGTACAAGGATAGCAGCGTCATTCTTTCCCCTCTTATAGTCCCAGTTGCCATAATATAATTACCGTCCCCATCTACCTGAGTGGATTCTACCTGGAAGGGAAAGGATCTATGCAATAAAATTGCACAGCCAGCTCTCTTAGTAGGAAGAGAAGCCAGATAATAGGTGGGGTAATCCTTATGCAAGAATTTAGGTTTGTTGCCGAGAGAAAAATGGGTCTCCTGCATGAAAATGACAGAAGGAGTGCCTTCCTCCTTTTAAAGGGGGAATTAAATCACTTCACATTATGGGTCACTATGGTGTATTTAGAAGTAGCCATTAGAAGTTGGGGATGCAGGTGTACGCAACCTTACCTGATAGCTGAGCACGTGAGCGACGAGGAGTGGAGGAGCCCGGAGAGCAGACAGAAGTCCCAGCGGATAAGCTGTTGGCAGCGGAGAAATCTCCCTGTTATCAAGAGGGCTGAGAGCAGTAAGAAGAGAGAAAAGCAGTTAAATATCGGAAAGGTAGGTAAATCTTGAGACAAAGCAAACTAGCCAATAATAAAACAAAAGAGAAAAGAGAGGGAAAAAAAAGCACAAAAATAAAAATAATAAAAACAAAAAAATCAGAGCAGTAAAACAGCAAGGTTACAGTACGTCTAAACTTCAAGCTGCAATTTAAAAAGTATAGCAGGATAAGTATAAGACAGTCATCTGCACATAACCTTTCTATCTCTATTTGTAGTAAATAAGTTAAAAATCAAATCCACATAGTGTGGGGAACTAGTCTGGCAAACTTTAATAATTCTAAATGACAATAAATCAAACTTTCTATCAACATTCTATCTGAATTGTAAACAACGGAATTGAGCATCAGACCCTCAGCGAAATGTCATCACAGTCCAGCAGAGGTAGGGGGCCTCTCAGGTCTCGGGCCCAACTTTGTAATGGCAGAAAGTCCAGAGTCTGCTGAGTATACCAAGCGCTTCTCTTGCTGATCGCCTACATAGTCCCGGAGGCCGCTGGGCCCCTCCAGGGCAGGGGCTTGTTTGCCCTGGACTTGTGCTGGCTTTGGAGTCTGCTGCCTCTTAGGAATAAGCGGAACAAGGTGCTCTTGGTTTGCTTCTGTCGTGGGCTCCGGGCATAGCTGTAGTCTCTGTAACACATCCAGACAGTCTTCCAGGAAGCGGGTGGTATAAGTCTTGCCATGATAAGTGAAGGTCAGAGCAAACGGAAAGTTCCAGCGGTACTGGATTCTGTGCTGAAGAAGAATGGCAATAGCCGGTTTCATAAGTCTCCGCTTATGCAGGGTATCCGTGCAGAGGTCCGCATAAAACTGCAGAATTGAATCATCTGGCCCCTTGATAGTATGCAGCTTCCTGGTGGCCGATAGTAGAAGATCTCTGGCCTGCTGCCTTAAAAATCTCACAATAACATCCTTGGGAGCCTCCAAGCTTCTCGTACCTCCCAAGGCTCTATGGGCACACTCAATCTCCCACACACTTTCAGGCTGATTAGGAAGGATTATAGGGATTGCATCCCTCAGGTAGCTAGATAGGTCCTGTATCGCTCTAGGTATACCACGGATGCGGACATTGTGTCGGCGGGACCGGTTCTCCAGATCCTCTATCTTATCCGTGAGGTCAGAGATATGAATGGAGTTTTGAGCAATAGAGGATCGGTCTCTTTCTTGCGCCTCAGCCATCCGATCCAACGAGTCCTCCAATATTTGAGTGCGTTGTCCCAGATCCTTCAAGTCTTGTCTTAGAGGAGCAATAGCGTTTGCCAGGAGCCGTTCAATAGTAGCCACTGACTTGGCCGAGAGGTCCATATATTGGCTAGGGGTGTCGGATTCCGCAGGGGGGGAGCATCTAGTATTTTAGGTGTAAAGTGCTCCCTTATGCCCTTCACAGAAGCAGTTCTTTTGGGTTTCGGCATTTTGGAGTACGGGCCGCAAGAGTCAGCAAAGAGTCCGTTATGGAGTCAGCTAGGTATAGGATAAGGGGAAACTATGCCCCAAGTGGTCTGAGTGAAAGTCCGCTGGCCCAAATTGTAGAGTTTATCCAGATTATAAAGTTGAGTTGAGGTAGGTGATAGCTGTGCTGCCAGGCCAATTCCCCATTCGTCTCTTTATTCCATAATTAGAGTGTAGTCCCCAGCCGGGGCTCTGAGGGAGCCTGTGGAAATCCGACCAAACAAAGAGTGGTCCTTTGGTAGACGAGTGACATGAAAAGTTGTACCCTCTTCAGGTAATCTGTCTGCTTTCGTTGACAGGAGCCCGTTAAGTAGAACCCAGCCGTAGAATAGATCAGTACAGACAGTAAGCAGCAGTGAATGGCAGGGAGACTTCCACTCTCTCATTATTCGCATAAGGCCAATGATGATCTGCAGTATTGTAAACGTCCACAGGGTGGCAGCATGTGTGCTGATGTTGTAAGAAATTGACACAGACCATGCAACTGACAGTGAAAGCACAGGTTTCAAGTATAGGTAGACACAATATCTTTGTTAGATGCATAAATGATTCAAAAAAGTGCCTCAAGAGAGCGTCAGTTTCTGAAACCAGGTACCCCCACAAGGCTCCTAATATTATGCAATTCAGTCTCTGGCAATACTGCAAGGTAAGTCTTTATATCAAAATCTCAGTCCTTAATGGGTAGCTTAAAGAGTTGACTCACACCACCTTAACTCCAGATCCCAGGATTGCGTGGGGATATGACAATAAGTAGATACTGTGCCTTGCAAACTGGAGGAAGTGCAGGCAGCTTCCTCCTCCTGCCCCACTATGCCTCTGAGATGAATAGCAGCCACAGTTCTTTGTGGGGAGAGAGCTAATCACCCTCTATTAGCTGTGGGGACACTGCTCCCTCATTTGGGGATAATAGTAATGCTCCTGGGGCCCCCCTGGGGAATCACAAGCCTCTGGGGAATATCCCCCCTACCTGCAGCGTTCTTTAAAATGGCGGCCCCGCAAGATGGCGGCCGCGTTTCGCGGGCTTTTCAGCCCCGTCTTCGGCGGCCCCACTCTGGCCAGAGGGGTCACTCTGGGATCCCGGCCGGATCCAGCCGCCACCGGGATCTGCTCCAGCACCAGCCCAGGAGCTGAGAAAGAGAGCCCCGAGGTCTTCTGGGGCCTCTGACGTCGCCCCACGAATGGAGTCCTCCTGTGCTGCTGGGCCACCCAGATAGCTAGCAGTCTCCCCCCGGGGGATGGGGGCAACCCCCAGTAGTGCCCTTGAAGGCAAGAAGGGCCCAAGAAGCCGCTCCAGGGCAAAATAGCAGGCCCTAAACGGAGCTCAGCACGGAGCTCAGGAAAACACGTCTGGCTTCCTCAGACGCCAGCTCCGCCCCCCCTCAGTCGTCATTTTTAAAGTAATAGGGGCGTGATCTGAGTAAGATATGCAGCCTACCTTAACCTCAGCAATTCTCTCCAAAGTTAAGAGATCTACAAATATATGACCGACTCTTGAATAGGATTGGTGTCTGCACGAGTAAAAAATGTAGTCTCTTTTACTCATGCAGTATTGCTTTCTTACAAAAAGATTCAGAATTGCTTTTAAGTCTTGCTTCATTTAATATGTTTTTTGCTGAATTGCGATCTAAATCGGAGTTTAAGATCATGTTGAAGTCGCCACACAATATTGAGACCTTTTTTTAATCTTCTATGAATTCCCAATATGTGACGGAGAAATTTATTTAGTTTTTTATTGGGTGAATAAATTGGAGGGAAAAAGTATTTGATCCCCTGCTGATTTTGAATGTTTGTCCACTGACCAATAAATGATCAGTCTATAATTTTAATGGTAGGTGTATTTTAACAGTGACCGACAGAATAACAAAAAAACAAACAAGAAAAACGCATGTAAAAAAAGTTATAAATTGATTTGCAGGTCAATGAGGGAAATAAGTATTTGGCCCCTTCGACTTAGTACTTGGTGGCAAAAACCCTGTTGGCAATCACAAGAGGTCAGATGTTTCTTGTAGTTGGCAACCAGGTTTGGACACATCTCAGGAGGGATTTTGTCCCACTCCTCTATGCAGATCCTCTCCAAGTCATTAAGGTTTCGAGGGGGATGTTTTGCAACTCAAACCCTCAGCTCCCTCCACAGATTGTCTATGGGGTTAAGGTCTGTAGACTGGCTAGGCCACTCCAGGACCTTAATGTGCTTCTTAATGAGCCACTCCTTTGTTGCCTTGGCTGTGTGTTATTGGGTCATTGTTATGCTGGAATACCCATCAACAATTCATTTTCAATTCCCTGGCTAATTGAAGGTGGTTCTCACCCAAAATTTGACAGTACATGGCCCCGTCCATCGTCCCTTTGATGCGGTGCAGTTGTCCTGTCCCCTTAGCAGAAAAAGACCCCCAAAGCATAATGTTTCCACCTCCTCGATTTGAGTTGATGCCAGAGAGCTTGATTTTAGTCTCATCTGACCACAACACTTTTACCCAGTTCTCCTCTGAATCATTCAGATGTTCATTGGCAAACTCCAGATGGGCCTGTACATGTGGGACTTAGCAGGCGCTGCAGGATTTCAGTCCTTCACGACGTAGTGTGTTACATATTGTTTTCTTGGTGACTATGGTCCCAGCTGCCTTAAAATCATTAACAAGACCCACCCGTGTAGTTCTGGGCTAATTCCTCACCGTTCTCATGATCATTGAAACTCCACAAGGTGAGATCTTGCATGGAGCACCAGACCAAGGAAGACTAGCAGTTATTTTGTGTTTTTTCCATTTGGGAATAATTGCACCAACTGTTGTCACCTTCTCACCAAACTGCTTGGCGATTTGGTCTTGTAGCTCATTCCAGCCTTGTGTAGGTCTACAATCTTGTCCCTAACATCCTTGGACAGCTCTTTGATCTTGGCCATGCTGGAGAGTTTGGAATCTGATTGATTGCTTCTGTGAACAGGTGTCTTTTATACAGGTAACGAGCTGAGATTGGGAGCACTCCCTTTAAGAAAGTGCTCCTAATCTCAGCTCGTTACCTTTATAAAAGACACCTGGGAGCCAGAAATCTTGCTGATTGATAGGGGATCAAATACTTATTTCCCGTCACTGACCTGCAAATCAATGTATAACTTTGTTGACATGCGTTTTTCTTGTTTTTTTTTTGTTATTTTGTCTCTCACTGTTAAAATACACCTACCATTAAAATTATAGACTGATCATTTCTTTGTCAGATGACAAACGTTCAAAATCAGCAGGAGATCAAATACTTTTTCCCTCCACTGTATATTCATGATCGTATAAATTTGATTATTAATTTTACCTGTCCAGAGTATGTATCGACCCTCGTTATCTATTTTTACAAATTCCTCTGAAATTTTAAGGGTTTTATTAAAGAATATAGAAACACCACTTTTTTTAAAACATTTTTGAAGTGTAGCTTATAGTATCATTTATGTCCTGGAACTTAAGAGTTACGTTGTGTTTCCAATGTGTTACCTTTGTAATAGTGTATTTTGTACCTCGCACGTTCCTGGGTGAAAGTAGAACTCGGTTGGCCGTGTTTTGCGCGGTCCAGGGTCATGTAGCCTTTTTTTAATTTTGTTTGGCCGACATTTTTTTCTTGCTTAGCCAATTTTCGAGTGCCGAAACTCTGCAAAATCGACTTAAATTTGCGTTCCACCTTACTCCCAGACGTCCTGGCTGTTGCCCCGTGCTGTGTGTGATGTTTTTGTTGTATTTTCTTTTTTTGTATTTTTTGTGTTTTTTGCTTTGTGCGGTTTGGCCGTTAACTTCGTATTTTTCCTATCTCGGAATTTTATTTTCTAAGTCTCGCGTCTCATATTTTTTTTTCTAAGTCCTGCATTTGTCAACTGCTTGCAGCCGAAGGCGATCCCGCGTTTCCTAAGTGTTTGGAGGCTAAGTCCCTTGTGTTTTATTGTCTCCACTGCGTGCCTCACTTTGCGAGGCTCGCAGGCAATGAGCACCTTTGGCGCTCATCGCCCAAGTGTTTGGAGTTGAGGGTTATAGGTTGCCTCTCTGGGTTTTAGATAAGCTGTTGTACAATCTGTGCAGTGCTCCAGTGGACATACAGCAATTTTCAACCAGTTACAAACTGCAACTAAAATTGCTATGCTCTTGTTTTAGTAAAAAGGCAGTCTATTGCGCACCATGTGCAGCACTCCAGTTGGCTAAAGTAATATATAAGCCAATTTCCAGCCTCATCAACTGCAACTAAGTTGCTATGTGCTTATTTTAGCAGAAGACAGTCTATTGGGCTCCATGTACAGCACTCCAGTCGGTTAATATAAGCCAATTTGGAGCTTCACTAACTGCAACTAAGTTGCTGTGCTCTTGTTTTAGCAAAACACAGTCTATAGCTGAGTTGCTATGTTCTTTAGCTAGAGACAGGCACTGAACAAATTAAGGGGTCCTAGGAGGGGGTACTGGCTCTCCATGTTATGTTTCGGCTTATTAGCCATCCTCTTTACACCATTAAGCCCCCCTCCTTACCTTGATCTACAGATGCCAAAATAGTTTTTATACTCAGCGGCTGCAAGTCTGAAGGTCTGGGAGTCTCTAATAGTTCTCTGTGGGTTGTGCGCTGTAGATGTGTGTTGTTTTAGCTCGCACTGCTACACCGCTCCTTTATCTGCAAAACCTGAGATCCACTTGCAACTTGAATGAGATCCTCTAGTTGAGAGAAATAAAAGGCAGATCTTGTATTTTTAGATCCATAACGTTTGCACATACTCCTTTCACTTGATTGAAAAGGTCTTCTCAAAAGGAGTAATGCCTCGGCTCCATCTTGAGGTCACTTGAATTTGTCCTCTGCAAGCTTTTCAACCAGTGTATCCAACTCCGAGCCATAAAGGCAAGCTCCCTTGAACGGCATTTGCATAGATGATTCTTGGAAGCTACATCTGCCGGCCTTGCCTTTAAGCAGTAGCACATCTTGCTGTAGTAGACAATGCTATACATTATGCTGTCACCTTTTGGATTTCCCATGGCATATTACAGAGGTAATCCATCACATTTCACTACACAGGAAACATACAGAGTCTGTCTTCTATCTACACCTTTTCAAGAATGGCCTGTTGGGCATGAGATAGCTAGTGGCACATGGCTGTCAAGATATACAGTTGCAAGCAAAAATATGTGAACCCTTTGGAATGATATGGATTTCTGCACAAATTGGTCAAAAAATGTGATCTGATCTTCATCTAAGTCACAACAATAGACAATCACAGTCTGCTTAAACAAATAACACACAAAGTATTAAATGTTGCCATGTTTTTATTCAACACGCCATGTAAACATTCACAGTGCAGGTGGAAAAAGTATGTGAACCCTTGGATTTAATAACTGGTTGAACCTCTTTTGGCAGCAATAACTACAACCAAACGTTTCCTGTAGTTGCAGATCAGATGTGCACAACGGTCAGGAGTAATTCTTGACCATTTCTCTTTACAGAACTGTTTCAGTTCAGCAATATTCTTGGGATGTCTGGTGTGAATCACTTTCTTGAGGTCATGCCACAACATCTCAATCGGGTTGAGGTCAGGACTCTGACTGGGCCACTTCAGAAGGCGTATTTTCTTCTGTTTAACCCATTCTGTTGTTGATTTACTTCTATGCTTTGGGTCGTTGTCCTGTTGTAACACCCATCTTCTGTTGAGCTTCAGCTGGTGGACAGATGGCCTTAAGTTCTCCTTCAAAATCTCTTCATAAACTTGGGAATTCATTTTTCCTTCGATGATAGCAATCCGTCCAGGCCCTGACGCAGCAAAGCAGCCCCAAACCATGATGCCCCCACCACCGTACTTCACAGTTAGGATGAGGTTTTGATGTTGGTGTTCTGTGTTATGTGTTTCTTCCAAACAACTCAACTTTAGTTTCATCTGTCCACAGAATATTTTGCCAGTACTGCTGTGGAACATCCAGTTGCTCTTGTGCAAACTGTAAACGTGCAGCAATGTTTTGCTTGGATAGCAGTGGCTTCCTCTGTGGTATCCTCCCATGAAATCCATTCTTGTTTAGTGTTTTACATATCGTAGATACGCTAACAGGGATGTTAGCATATGCCAGAGACTTTTGTAAGTTTTTAGCTGACACTCTAGGATTCTTCTCCACCTCATTGAGCAGTCTGCGCTGTGCTCTTGCAGTCATCTTTACAGGACGGCCACTCCTAGGGAGAGTAGCAGCAGTGCTGAACTTTCTCCATTTATAGACAATTTGTAATTTGTCTTACCGTGGACTGATGAACAGCAAGGCTTTTGGAGATACTTTTATAACCCTTTCCAGCTTTATGCAAGTCAACAATTCTTAATCGTAGGTCTTCTGAGAGCTCTTTTGTGTGAGGCATCATTTACATCAGGCAATGCTTCTTGTGAAAAGCAAACCCAGAACCGGTGTGTGTTTTTTATAGGACAGGGCAGCTGTAACCAACACCTCCAATCTCATCTCATTGATTGGACTCCAGTTGGCTGACAACTCACTCCAATTAGCTTTTGGAGATGTCATTAGTGTAGGGGTTCACATACTTTTCCCCCTGCACTGTGAATGTTTACATGGTGTGTTCAATAACAACATGGTAACATTTAATTCTTTGTGTGTTATTAGTTTAAGCAGAGTGTGATTGTCTATTGTTGTGACTTAGATGAAGATCAGATCACATTTTATGACCAATTTGTGCAGAAATCCATATCAGTCCAAAGGATTCACATACTTTTGCTTGCAACTGTAGATACTACAGCCGCCTTCATCTTCAGTTGCCTGAGAATTGGTACTGCCCTGGTGTAAGCGACTATGTGCCATAAAGTTATAAACATTTTGCTCTTTTGTCTATTATTATTTAGGACTGAAATGTACTCAAGTGGGATTGTAGGTGTTTTGGCCAAAATGACCACAGGGAGACCCACTTTTAGGTGGTGATTTCCAATTATTTATTTTCTCGAAGCCCGATCTCCTCGGCATGGTAACTTTTCACTCTGATTTACACCATTCTTCTGTAACCAATGTTAATGATGAGTTAACTCGTCACATTGCAGCCACATTCCAGTGTCCGTGATTAGTTAATTTGTGAACAGTTTGTACGGTGGTGCAGGAAAGGTTGTGGAAGGTGCAGGGGAAATTTGGGAAGGTGTACTTATATACTATTTTATGTACTGTGACCATCACATATTAGTGACATAACAAAAAATGTCATTCTGTACACTAATTAACAGACTGATTCATGGCTGATACTACACTCATGTCAGATTAACCTATTCAAGTGGTGACTGTTGCCTTATGGTATTAGTATATTGGCATTATTTTGTCTATGATGTGTTGTGATAAGACCCATGATCATGCAATATCATTATGAAAACTATCACCATGTATCTCCATACCGCTTGCTTTTATCATGTAACTGGCCTATTACAGATTACCATTTTTCAAAAGGTTCATCATCACAGTAACAGTTCTTTTGACTTTCATCATCATTGTAAAGCTGTTTGTTTCCTCAGCAAATCCTTTACTGTTAGCAATCTGTGTGCTGTCTTCTCATAGAGCCTGTTATTATCTGTGCACTTCTTGCTCTGTTCCTCATTTGCGTACTCCCTTCCTTCAACAGCAATGCTGCAGATACTTCTAGGAGCATTCAGGCCAGCACCGATGCAAGATACAAACCCTTGACTACATTGTGCTGATAATAGCTATAGAGAGAAGGCATGTGTTCCTATTCTGGGGCCACTTATTTCAGTGTCCTATTTACTGTGACAAACCTATATTGCATTTTTCTTGGGGTAAGAGACTATGTGCCATAAAGTTCTATGTACTCGTATTTACCTGCTTCATATACAATCTTCTCCCGTCCCTTCATTTTCTTCCAGCCACATTTATAAAATACTCCCTGTATAATGTTTTAAATATTTATTTATTAATGTGAGTGAACGTGTCTCTCTTATCTGTGTGAGGGAGGCACATGTGTGTTATCTTCACCATCTGTATTGTCTATAGTCCATTCATTTTCTCAGTGTTCACACTTTATGTGCAATAAGGAACAGTGATCTTTGAACTCCCCCAGGATTACCCACCCCTTAGAAATAATTTAATCAATATAACCCACCATTATTCTGGAGCCTGGATTCTACCTGAGGTAAAACAATGAAATACTCAGTGGGGGAGTCATGAATTTTTTAAGTCTGGGTATATAATCTGTCTAGGAGGAATGGTCTATATCTCATGTCTGGTGCGGTCTAGAAGAGGTGCAGAATATGCATTATCTTGTAATAGTTATTTTGGGTTATTTTTTTATTTTTATTATAATTCACCCTCTCTGATCCTCCACTTTAGGTCTTACCTTTTTTTTTTTTTTTTATTCTTGCCAATTACTACACCATTGTTTTACGTTGTTAAATCTTTACAGTGTTGTACCTAAAAAATACCCAAACCTCTCAACTTAACACAGAGTAATATCAATCATTTCGCGGACTATGCGGCTTGAAATTATTATTATTTTTAAGCCTATGAGTAAGCCTTATAGTCGACGAAATGATAGACAGTCCCTAGAGATTTATTGTGTAGATTACAGCTAGGAGGTTCCCTATATAGGACATCTATTATATAAATTGATGATTTGTCTATAAATGTTAAAGCCTTATAATAATATACTAAATGAAAGATCAATTATTCAATAGAGACTCAAGGGTTTTTTATCTATTGTTTTTAAACCGGGACAGTAAATACAGTTTGAAACCAGATAGAAGTGGATTATTCCTTCTAGAGAATACCGGTTTTATTTCAGTCCTCTATTACCAAATATTGATATTATTGTGTTAAGAGGTGTGAGGTTTAGGTGTTGTTTTGGCTTCTTGCACAGGGTTCTTTTCTTTTTCTTGCTATTTATTGGAAATAACTATTAGCCAGATTTGGGGCTTCAACTAGTGAGCCTTCCAGGCAGAAGGGCCCACCGAGGTCATAGGTATGCCCTTCTCACTATCCCTTTTCTTGAAGATAAGAGCTATTGTTTTGCATGTTGATTGGGCACAAAAAGATATGTCCTAGATGAGAAATTATAGGGTGTGTAACAGTTCCTTTTTAATTTTTATAGCATGTTTTTTCTCGATAATGAATACAGATGTTTTAACAGTCAGTTGCACTATTTTCCTGTAAAGAAAACACTCATTGTAATTACTGAATGGATTGATCTAGAGGAAGGTAAACAATGACACATTGCTGTCTCTGAAAGGGAAAAACTTGCTTCTTGACCCCAAAATTTGGGTAAATTGATTACTCCCTGGATCAATACTAAAATAATCTTGTATGCTCTATTTATTTAAAAATACATCCACCCTATAGGGATATCCTCTTATCAATTGAAAGCCTATTTGCACATAAAAAATCCCCTCACAGTCTTAGATTGACCCTGGACACATTTATATATGTCTCTTAATTAATTGTGTTCATCTTCTCTGCACCTTTTCTAAGCTCTAAAACCCCCTTTTTTTAATTAATATACAAAAATTGTACTCCATATTCCAAATAAAGATGTGCTATTGATTTATATAGTGGTATAATGAATTATATTTGCCTCCATTGTTTTTTAATACATGACCATATTTTACTTGCCTTTGCAGATGCTGCTTGACATTGAGCAGTTAGGTAGTTGTCCACAAGCACTCTAAAGTCTTTCTGACTTCCCTAGATTGTTTCCATGGCGATAATAAATTGCATGCTCATTTTTCCACCCCATATGCATAACTTCATATTTATTTGTATTAAATCCAATCCACCATGTAGCTGCCCATTCTTGTAATTTATGTAAGTCCGTTTGCAGTGAAAGCACTTCGCTTTCTGATTTAATTAACTTGCACAACTTGGTGTCTCACCAAATAGGGACATATTACTTTCCAGTCCTACTTTTAAATCTGTAATAAATACGTTAAAGTATAGCCCCCAATATTAAACCCTTGTTTTCTAGACTGTTATAAGTCAAAGTACAAATTACTGTACCCCTTATTTTGTACAATAGCATGTAGCACTAGTCTCATAAAATACAATTAGGTTTTTTTCTTATCCAGCCCTAGTTAAAGGGACACTTAATTTAGCACAATTTGGATCACATCATTCTAAAGATCTCCTAAAAGCATGTTGAAATATACACACAATTTGTTTTTATATGTCAGTCTGCCAATAGCCCATTCCAGGTCTGAGTCAAGGGGTGCTTGATTCTGCTTCATTATGGCAACCATCAAGTTGCAGAGGTGTTTCACCCATTCAAGTCTATGGGAAGTCTTTTGATTGACAGCAAATGCCTGTGCAGGAAGTCTGGTTATGGATAGAGACTCTTCTTCCGGACCTGGGGCACTATTTTATGGCTTCCATGGAAACTCTTGTAAAGCTGGCTCACAAATAGAGTTTTGAAAAGCTAATATCTGTAGCTATTTTATGGATTTCACAGAAAAAGAATCTTGTAAAACTTACTGATGCGCACCTACAGGGGTTTACCCGTACCTCTCAAGCTTACAGCCTGCATCCAGGAGACTTTGAGTCTACAGAACGCTAGGGCTAGTGAGGTGTATTCACTTTATCTAGTGGGTAGCGTTCTGTAGACTCATAGTTACATAGGGGTTCATTGGGGATCCTTTGAACCACCATGGAGCCTATACTATAGAGGTTCATTTTTAGATTACCATGGGTCAGAGTAACTAAAGTTAGGTGACGTGGGACCTCCGCTGCAGTTAATAGACCCAACACCACAGCAAAAGACTTGGTCTGAAGGTAGCTCCAAGGTATTGAAAGGAGAAGGGGAGGGGGAAATATCCAGGCTGATAGTGGATATTGAGAGTGAATCCCTTAGGATACCTGGGCTCATAGGGCGAGCACATATGGCCATTAGGAAAACACTGATGGAATTCCTTGGTTAGATGAACAATTGTGATAGGTTCATGTCTAAGACCCTTCCCAGCACTCATATTTCAGAGTCCTGAGACAGTAAATAGCATGTTATCTTGTAGCAGATATATCACTGCTCTATAGTGCATGTACTTCCAGGGGAAAGCTGTGGTAAAACAGCCTCGCCCCCCATGGTTGAGTAAGGTGCAGCAAATCACTCTACATTAGGCTCTTTCACTTAAGAGATGAAAACAGTGATTCGTATGTTAGAGGAGAAACAAACAAAAGGTTTGCAAAGTAGATTTTTTTTTTCTTTTCATTATTTAAATGTAATATTAATAAATAAACAAAATAAAACTACTGTGTATATGCTCTTTCACCAGTGAAGAGTAATTACAAGGATTTTAACTGTTCCTTAGAGAGCCCTATCTAAGTTCATTCAAATGGTATTTTGAACACTGATCTAGAATAAAATTCATGTTTAATTATAAAAAATTCATGTTTAAAAATAAAATAACTTCCACAAACCATGCTTTCTAAGCCTTATGTTTATTTCTATTTAGAGGTTGGTCCAAAGGTCTAGCAAGCTGCAGCCCGGTCATAAAATATTTGGTCTGTGCAAAAAACAAAACAATTAAAAAATGTTCAACCATTTTTGGATTACGGAGTTTATAAAACTCACAACTAATATAAATGTACATTGCTTTTTCTTTACTTGAGCTGGTAGATACTATTACTGGTAGCAGGTATTTGATACAACACAATAGCACCTCAAAAAGAGCCACTCTATGTATGGATGTATACAGTGCCTTGCAAAATTATTCAACCCCCTTGATTTTTTTTTCTTTATTTATCTTGTTACATTGCAGCCTTAAATTCAAGTAACATAATACATAAAATTATTTCTTAGAAATAGAAAACAAAAAATTGGCATGTGCGTATGCAACTAATTACGTTCAGAAGTCAAGTAATTAGTGAAATGATGTCCACCTGTGTGCAATCTAAGTGTCACATGATCTGTCATTACATATACACACCTTTTTTGAAAGGCCCCAGAGGCTGCAACACCTAAACAAGAGGCACCACTAACCAAACACTGCCACGAAGACCAAGGAACTCTCCAAACAAGTAAGGGACAATGTTGTTGAGAAGTACAAGTCAGGGTTAGGTTATAAAAAAATATCCAAATACTTGATGATCCCCAGGAACACCATCAAATCTATCATAACCAAAGGGAAAGAACATGGCACAACAGCAAACCTGCCAAGAGACGGCCGCCCACCAAAACTCACGGACCGGGCGAGGAGGGCATTAATCAGAGAGGCAGCACAGAGACCTAAGGTGACCCTGGAGGAGCTGCAGAGTTCCCGAGACTGGAGTATCTGTACATAGGACATCAATAAGCCATACGCTCCATAGAGTTGGGCTTTATGGCAGAGTGACCAGAAGAAAGCCATTACTTTCAGCAAAAAAAAAAACAGAAAGGGAAGTTTTGAGTTTGCAAAAAGGCATATAGGAGACTCCCAAAATGTATGGAGGAAGGTGCTCTGGTCTGATGAGCCTAAAATGTAACTTTTCGTCCAAAGAAAATGCTATGTTTGGCGCAAACCCAACACATCACCCAAAGAACACCATCCCCACAGTGAAACATGGTGGTGGCAGCATTATGCTGTGGGGATGTTTTTCAGCAGCCGGGACTGGGAACCTGGTCAGAGTTAAGGGAAAGATGGATGGCGCTAAATACAGGGATATTCTTGAGCAAAACCTGTACCACTCTGTGCGTGATTTGAGGCTAGGACGGAGGTTCACCTTCCAGCAGGACAATGACCCTAAACACACTGCTAAAGCAACATTTGAGTGGTTTAAGGGGAACATGTAAATGTGTTGGAATGGCCTAGTCAAAGCCCAGACCTCAATCCAATAGAAAATCTGATCCAATAGAAGAACAGAATTAAAGATTGTTGTTCACAAGCGCAAACCATCCAACTTGAAGGAGCTGGAGCAGTTTTACAAGGAGGAATGGGCAACAATCCCAGTGGTAAGATGTGGCAAACTCATAGAAACTTATCCAAAGCGACTTGGAGCTGTGATTGCCGCAAAAGGTGCTCTACAAAGTATTGACTTTAGGGGGGTGAATAGTTATGCACATTTACTTTTTCTGTTATTGTGTCCTATTTGTTGTTTGCTTCACACTAAAAAATAAAAACATTCAAAGTTGTGGCATCAAACAATCCATGTTAATTCCAGGTTGTGAGGCAACAAAGGGGGTGAATACTTTTGCAGGGCACTGTATATGGAGAAGATGAACGCATTACAAAGATAAACACAATAAAGGATTGCTTTCTTTGGGATGGAAAATCTTCTACATTAAATGTGTTGGTCACAGATGTATATGCTGCTTATAAAAATCAGTTAATGAGTGTTGTATGATTTGAAGGGAAGGGGAAAAAAAGCAGATCTGTAATTTATGTACCTGCACAAATCTTCCTAACCATTTAGAGCAAAAAGTTTAAAATGACCTGCACATTCTTTTAGATAGTAGTATCCAAATGAGTATATATATATATATATATATATATATATATATATATATATATATATATATATATATATATATATATATATATATATATATATATATAGTCCTTTTTTGACCAAAGCAGGGGACAAAAAAAAATAGCAAAATCAAACTTAATCATGCATTATCAGTTTTGGCCTCAGCGCTATGGAGCAGTATGTCTTTACCATGAAAGCTTTCATCCATAGAGTTGAATAGCACCACTCCGAGCCAACACGTCTCTAAACTTTGTCGTCCCCCCCCCCCCCCCCCACACACACATTTTTTTAGGCTCCTACACCCATGAACCAAACTCAACTCAGATCACTGGCTTGATCCTAGCCAGTTTCCATCTTGGCTGACCCAAAGATTTCTCTGTACTATGGATCATCTTTTTTCCCCCCCATCCTAAAAAGGCCACCAAACCATAATAAAAAAAAAAAAATTATATATATATAGTTTCCCTCAACACATTTGCAATGTGTTGAGGGAAACTATATATATTTTTTTTTTTATTATGGTTTGGTGGCCTTTTAAAAGTGTATAAAAGCTTTTTTCCCCTCACTCTAATCTCCCAAACAGTCCCTTTTAGCTCAGGAATACGTGTACCAGATGTATCAGCCAATTACAGACTGTTTCAATAGCCATTGCGCAATATGCTGCAGAGAGACACTCGTACTGCAGAAACAGGGTATGCAAATTGTTCATACTAATTAAAAGGGACACTGAAGCTTGACATGTAAACTATTTTTTAAGAACTAGAACTGATAACAGGTACATTTTAAAAGGAGGGTAAAAAATAATAAAAACATACTTTAAAATTACCATTAATGACACATAGTCCAAGTCATCGTTAATGTTGGTTTATAAAATCTTCCTGTATGTGAGCTTTTACTTCTTATCAAGTAGGAGAAAACTTAGACATTCAAACAAAGTCAATAAGCTCTATTGTACGTGTGCAGATTTTGTTGAACATTTATAAAAGATAAAGGACTGTCTAATATAGAAGGGAGCCCGGGAACTTTAAACCAACACCTTGACGGCAGAGAAGAATATATATATATATATATATATATATATATAGTTTTTAAAAGGAAAGTGGATTTTTTTCCCTTTGTTGCATCAGAAAAAGGGTATTTGCTAATGTGTCAGTGTGTCCTTTTTCAATCAAAATGTATTCAGAATTGTAACTGCCCTTGGGGGCAACAGACTACAGTATGCTTTGTGCATCTCCGGTTAGTTTCAATGAATTTAAACAGGTTCTATTAAATAAAAAATAAACACAAAAAAAAAGTATTTTTAAAACATGCTCTTTTAAAAGCTGGAAAAATAAATAAAAAATAGATTTGTTCCATGTCCCTTTGAAGCAGTGGAAGAAAGGTCTGACAATGACTACCCAACATTTTAAGTTCTAGTTCTAATAGTTTTTGAAAGTTATGAAATACCTTATCAAAATATTATTAATAACGTCAAATTATAAAGGCTGACCTGTATTTGGTGCGAGTTTTAAATCGGAGCTTAATAAAAATTCTCCAAGGATGACTTCACTAGAAATATTTTTTAAAGCGAATATATAAAATAAAATAAAAAGCCAGGAAAGTATTCTGTTCAATCAAGAGTTTTAAAAAGTAAATTTTGCATCATTAAATAATTGGGGGAGAAGTTTAATTAAATTGAACTGCAACATGCTAATAAAATTTGCTTTCACAGTAACTCATGGTCATCCCCATTTTCACAGACATTCAACATATACATTTAACACACAGCAAAATTCTAAAATCTTTAATTTATATTTGGAATAAATTATATCTGGAATATGGTCCAGTCGGGACATACCGAATACTAGAGTGACGAGAGAAGGCATCTAAGCAGGGAGACCAGTCACTACATATTGCCTTTATTATACTACAGGGGTTGGTAATTATTTCCTCCGCCCCAAGGTGAGATCCACCATGCACACTCTTCTCTCTCTCTACGAAAAAGGATCTGCTGAAAAGCCATTTAAATCAGAGCAACAACAGCTGCCAATCTCTCTCCTTTGGTCTTTTAGAAAGCAATGAAAAAAAGTAAATAAAAAATTGCTTTATACAGAATGAGGAAAGAAATTTCCTCTTGTTCCTCAAACAAAAATACACTCACGACAGCTACCCCAAAGCATCTGTCAGAAGGCTGTGGGGTGTCAACTCCGGAGAAACGGTTCTTCCTTTGCCAGAGGTGGAGGGGAATGCAAGGCAAGGCAAGGGAATGCACTGCAGGCCCCTCGAGTAGGTGGAACAAAATAAAAAAATTCCCATTACTGAGAATACATACAACCTTGTGACACTTCCCTGCACACCTGTTATCCTTGTGGTCACTTGGCCTTTATCCCCTTCCAAAAGGGGAAAAAAACAACTGCTACGCACTGCCTCCCCCTCCTTGCCTGGATCCAAAGTCAGTAGCAGCAGCCATTAAAAAAAAAAAAAAAAAAAGTGTTACAATGAGAATAGGTATATCTCATCCCTCCCTACCTGCAATTTTTTTTTTTCTATTTTTGTCTTCCTCCCCAATTTTTATTGAGGGAAAAAAATATATATATATTTTTTATGTATGGGGTCACTCGTCCGTGAGGTCCTGTACAAAGAGCAGCTGTGAGCGGCTGAGTCCGGCCTCCTGTAGAGTAGGAGGCACAGGGACCTCCTCATTGGGAAGGCACGGCAGCACCCGGCGAGGGAAATTTGCCACTATCTGGAACTTCTCTGGAGTCTCTTTCAGGGAGAAGAGGAAATCATGAATCACCTATGTGAGAATAGAATGAGAGAAATGTTTTTTAGTAATCTTGCTTTATTTTTAAATTATGTATAACTATTAACTATTCCACTAACATGGAATTTAATTAATGACATGTAAAGCGGACCACCTTTTACCTAGCTATGTCAATATGGGCTCTGGGAGAAGACTGTAACCAAGCAGCACATGTGCCATCAATTTAGTTTAAAATATTTTATCTATCAATCTCTCAGTTTGAATTCACTTCAGAAATGAAGGATCATGAAATTACTAACTGTATGAGTTAAGGAAATGGTCTTAACTTGAATATTAGTTAATACATTTCGAGTCAATCTGTATGTACATTTCAGCCTATAATGAATAACAGGCTGGATTTAAAACAAGGTTACAGCACAAATAATGACGTTTCAATGTGTAGATTTGTGCTGTACTTTAGTAGTTGGCACTTTTGGCTGCCAGTCCCCTGATGGTCGTTACAAAAAGAGTGAAATCCTGATGAGACTGTTGTGAAACATTAAAATTCTGATTAGAGTCAATCAGGTTCTGATTAGTATTATGTTTACTTACGGTCATGTCTATTTTATATTTTCTAGGGGGTTTAGCCATTGAATCCAAATTATTATGATCCATATTTGCATGTTAAGGCTCTTTAATTGCCTTTTAGTTAATATATTTCACTATATAGTTTACGACACAAATCCCAAGAGACCCAATGGTTGAGACCAGCTGGTCCAGAACATAGCACACATATTGTCATTGCAGAGTTTAGTCACTTTCTGGAGCTAGTTTCATAATAGTTCTTATAGGTGACATTTACAAAATAGACAGACGCAAAATGTCACAAACACCCACTGAAAAAAAATAATCTTAACAGTTTTACAGTCAACTAAATTTTTTGTTTTATTGTAATATAATACAGTATTAACACAGAAATTAAGAGGTAAGTAAATGCAAGAGAGACTCGTGCTCCTCTCCTGATAATTTTTTGTTGTAAAGTGGATATTCTCCAGCAATCTGTCATTTACTGTAAATAAACCATTTTTATTGCAGAAAAAAAAAGTATGCAAGGTTAAAAAATAATTTTGTACTAAAGAAGGTTTATACCTTCCTATTATGCTTTTGTACTCTGTATACTCTCACAAATGCTGTAGCACACAAGAGCAGTATTTTAGACTAAAGAAATGAGTTTTTGTATATATTGGGTACTTACAGACAGCGACTGTGTGAAGAGGAAACATCTCTCCACTCTAGTATCGTTTGGCATCTTGAATATTATTTTCACACTATCAGGATGGTCTGGAGTTGGTTCTGCAGGGAGACACTCTGATTTGCGCTCTTTCTCCTCCTGCAGAGTCTATGAAGGAAGATAGATATTGCACTGAAACCAGGGAATGCACCAACACCTTATCTATTCAAAGGGTCACCATTATGTAGTAAAGAGTCACTAACAATTCTACTGAAAAATGGTAAAAGACCTGTGCAGAATATTATATACATTTCTTGTAGCACAAATGCAGATGGTCTACAGAAACAAGCACATGCTTACTTACAGTGCCAGTGTAAGCACCTCCTGTTAAACCTATTTATAACCATTAAAAATACACAAACAGCAAAGCAAATCTATATAAGTGGAAAAAAAGTTTACCTCAATGGCCACTGCCGTTTCCCTCCCCACATATCTTATTGTTCTGAGCACTACTGGAAGGAGAGGTTGTGATAACATTCAGTTCTTACAGCTTAATCAATGTTATTGCAGTTAAAATATTTAACTTCCTTCCAGTGATGCTCAGGACAATGAGAGAAGTGGAGAAGGGAAATGAACCACCATCTGTTTTTAAATTATATTTTCTGGCCAAATAATATTTGCTTTGCTGCCGTTTGCACATGCATTTTTCTGTGTTGGTTAATAGTGAGCCAAACAAAGCCCTTTCACTGGCCTTTTAAGAAATAATCAAACATGAGCATCTGATTGGATAACTCAGAATATGCATCAAATACCCTGGTGACAAAAAAAAAACACCAAAAAAACCTTTAAATTAAAAACTATACATAATTTGGCATTTAGAAAAAAAAAAATTTAATGGCCGATTTTCATTTCAGAACATTACCCTTTTCTTCCTCTCCTCTGCCAGTTGTTTCAGCTCTGCTTCCTCCTCCTCTCTTCGTTTCTGCTCCTGCTTTTCTCTTTTTTTGCGTTCTTTCTCTTGGTCAGCACGGAGTGATGCCAGATATGCCTCATCCTGTTGCTGCCTCAGTACCTGAGTCTGGTTCCTCTCCTCTCTAAGCACAGCACAATCAGAGATCACATGACATGTCGGCAGAACTGAAAATACTCTGTATAAAAGCTTTTGGGTGGATAGAATGGGCAGAATAGATAAGCTTCTTGCCTATATTCATATGAAAAGGAAGGAAGTGACTATCATAGGCAATATGAATTACAACTTTATAGAAAGTGATGGTGAATTCCTAGAACAGCTTCCAAGTATAATTAACAGGGACTAATACATTAAATTCAAAAGCAGCATGATAAACACAATGCTATATGGGGTAGTGCAAAAAAAAAAAAACAAGTTAAATATTCAGTCTTCTACACTCACCGTTCCAGTCTCTCAGACACTAGGTACGTCTGGTTGGCCTCCATAATGAAGGTGAGCTGGGCAATTAGGTCTTGTGGTTGGATAAGACCCTCTAGCCTGCCGACCACTGTCATTCTGCGATCCTTCAGCATGATCATGGCCAGAAAAGGGTAGGTGTTTTCACGGAGGGCCTGGGAAACTAAAAGACACTGTTGTTATTAAGGAATTGATAAGTTTATAACAATCTGATGAACACTGGTGGACTCACCTCTAAACCCTTCTGGCTTGTTTGTAGAACATGCCCAGAACAACATTCTGCTGTTAACAAAGTGAGTGACTTCAGGGGTGCAAAGGGTGTTTCTGTTGATGGAAATTTATAAAAATGTATTACTCAATGCCTCAAAAAAATAAAAATAAAAAACAAAAACAACATAGGAGTAAAGAACAGGGCTCACCTGCAAAATTCATCAGAGTCCTGATGATCTTCCCCATGCAGATAAACTAACAAGAAGCGCAGCTCCTGTTTAGCATCATTCAGCGCCTAACAAGTAGGAAGCAAATATTTGGCATAAAATTATTTCTAAGAATTATTGAAACAAATGTTGCAGATATTGTATCATTTCAAACTACAAATAAGTAATTTATTAATATAATATTAAATAAAGTTACACTTTCTTACAGCAATCTTAAATTGATTGTATTTGTCTATGTCAATCAGCATTTGAGATGATTTTTATGTTACCGAAAGTATATAATTATTACCAGTGATGGTTAATTACATCATGGGGGTATGCAAAAGCTTAACACTAAATACTAACAATTCATTTGGGGCTTTCAGTTAGGTGCCACTCCACAGGGAGTAGTTAGAAAACATTAGTATTACATTTTAGCAAAAAGGATAAAGGCAAAAGATAATAAGAACGATGAAATTAAAGACAAAAAATACAAAGCATCGTTGAAATAACCTTCAATTCATAAAAGTACATTAAGTATAGTATTATAACAAATTGTAATTTAAAAAAAGTTACAAGCGTTGAAATTGTAATTTCCCATCATAGAGTATATTGTAGTTAATACAAACAATATACAACTGATAGTATTTACTTGAAAATAGTAAAAACTAGGATTGTTAACTTTGCAAAACACACCACTGTGACAGATTTGTATTTCAAGCTGTAGTTTTACAAAATTAAAACTAAAATTACAAGGCTAAAGAGCAATGTGTAGATCTAACCTGGCTGTAGGTCCCCTGGTAGAACACAGGATGGATTCTGCCATACTTTTCTTCAAATAATTGTATAAACGAGACAATGTCCCCGACTGGATCAGTGACTCTACTGCGAGGGTCTGGTCGAATAAATCGCAAAGCAAACCTGAAGTTGAGAATTTAAAATTACGTCACACAGAGACTCTTAAGATGTTGCTGAACACAAAACTGGCACGCAGAACAAGAAAAAAAAAACTTACCTAAATATATCAAGTAGTGTGTAATAGGTGATGCGGAATGGAAGCATGATCAGGTAGTAACCCCATCCTAAAAGACCCTAAATTAAGACAACAGCATAAATGAGCAAACAAACAATAAAAATAAAAAACACACAAAACAAAACACTATCTTTTTCACCGAATTCACCCTTGGTTGTGGCCTGGACACCACATAGCTGTATATTCTGTGGTCCGTAGTATTCACTTGTAGTGGCCGGCTGGGAGTCGTGTTGAAAACACTGGGAACACCTTCCTGTTCATTCAACCTGTCCTGGACAGCAGCCTACAAGAAGAAGAAACAATGGAAATGAAAAAGCAGAGGAGTGGAGGAGACTGAAAGAGGAGTTAACGTTGTGAGGAAAAAATATTAACCATGGCCTTTAAGGTAAAAGATGGTGCAAAAAAAAAAAAAAAAAAAAAAACAGCAGTTGTTACCTCGATGTTCCAGTTGTGTTGCTGTAAAGTTTGGCGACATTGGTCCATAGATTCTATTCCTGTCAAGTCCTGTAAGAGAGAAAAGATACAAGGTAAGACTTACATGCGGACCATAACTCTACCAACCACTCTCCAAAAAATGATCGAACAGCTAGAAATGCATTGTGATATATTGCAAAATACATTATTTGCAATACAAAAAAATTTGCTTTGTAATAAGCCAGAGGATTACAAACTTATAAAAAAAATTAGGACAAGGCTTGACAAATACAGGGAGCCATAGCTCCTAAAATAATAATAAAATACAGCAGTATAATTTTAGGAGTCATGACTCCTAGGATTTGCCAAGCAATAAGGACATCTTTAAAAGACATTTATTGTAATTAAGATGTCAGGCAAAATTAAACAAGTTTTTAAACACCGGCACAGAGGAAAATTTAAGTTAACAATTAAAATCATGCTCTGCTCAACAATTTTATGAATAATTATCGATTATAATGTGTTGCTGCACATGCTCTGCTTTTTTTTTTTTATCACAGCAGTTATTCAATACGGTGTATGTGAAACTAAGAAACTATTTATCTTGGATAATCCAGAGTCAGTTTAATAATTTTACTAACACAAAAGTTGACAGAAATATATGAAAACTAGTAAGCTGTTGGACTACTAAGGCAGGAGTTGGCACACCAATATGAAACTTTTGGCAACCTTCTAACTTACCTGGCTGGCTACTAATTTTTTAGCAGTAACTACAGGAAGTATACATAGAAATATATGTATAATACATAAAAATGTATGATCCAGCAGTAAAAATTCAAGAGCTGTGGCTACCTGATAATAAGGGATTTGTCTTCAAGTGCTTTACAAAGGAGTCAAGCATTTTTTCTGACCTAAAGAATTGTAAATATACAAACAAAATACACAATAACCAAAACAGTTAATGGCCAGTAGTAACATTTTAGGAGCCATTGGTTCATAGTTCCTGGGATTTGTGAAGTTCTGCACACAGACAGAAAAAGGTGTAAACTTCAAAATGGCACATTCAATGGTTACAAAAACAATTTAAGTAAGTGTACAGAAAAAATTATGAATCAGGTTAGAAGTGTGCCAGGAAAATGTAATATGGGCCCCTCAGCCCAATCCACAAAAAGGAGATGTGTGCACATTGCAGCAGCCCACTAGCAAATTCCAATCGAGAGAGCAGACAACCACATTTACTCTGAGTGCTCCCGAGCCTGCATTACAAAAACTATGGCATCCTTACACTATAGGAGTGCACTATTATAAGCCAGAACAATGACTTCTGGGAATATTTAATGTACAACTGTGCATGACAGTACAAAGGCATAATGAAACTACAGCCCAGTAACAGGCTGTACTTGAATCATTGTTATAACATATTGAATATGAGGAATTCTAGTTATTGCTACAGTTTGGAAATACAGCTAAGCATGGTCAAGTTCTAATAATGAGATCACAACACAGTCTCATTTGAAAATGAGCTAAACAGAAGTTGCCAACAAAAATGATTCATTTTAAAGGGGTAAATGTTAATCGTCTAAGGGAAGCAATACAGCCTGTAAAATGAGACAATGGACTGACAAGTACAATTACTGAAAATAAATGGCAAACATTCAATTCCTTACTAAATATACATACTTATCCCCATATACCATGTGGAAATAAAAGTAGAAGGAATAAATCTCAGGCGGCTTAATGATTTAAAGAGCAAGATACAGAGTAAAAAGCAGGCATTTAAATTATACAAACAAGAAGGGACAGAGACTGTTTTACGTGAGTACAAGGAAATCAACAAGGCTTGCAAAAGCACTATTAGACAGACTAAAATAGAAAATAAAAAATTAACTGCAATGGGGAATAAGACTGAGCTATTTTTTTTTAAAATGTTATATTAAATGGGGAAAAAGTCCAGAAAATAAGCTATATGAACACCACAAAGTGAAACAGGCCAAATGTGACCAGGAAAAGTCAGATGAGCTAAATAAGTTATTTTCTTCTGTATACACAAGGAAGGTACCAGTGGTTGGGACACGGCAACATAATGGGGCTATACTACCATCACTAAATAATTGGTTAACGCAGGAAGTAATCCAAAAGAGGTTGGAAAAAATAAATGTTAATAAAGCCCCGGGTCCTGATGGAATACATCCAAGGGTACTAAGGGAACTGGGTTCTGTAATAGCCAAACCATTATATCTAATTTGTCAGGATTCACTCAACACAGGGTCTCTACCAGATGACTGGAGAAAAGAAGAGGCATTACCTATATTTAAGAAGGGAACAAGAGCAAATCTGGGAAATTATATAGACCAGCGAGCCTCACTTCTGTAGAAGCTTTTAGAATGGTTAATAAGGGATACTATACAAGAATATATCTATTTGAACGGGATTATAAGTAGGCGTCAACATGGATTTATGAGGGATAGGTCATTCCAAACAAATCTAATTAGTCTCTATGAGGAGGTTAGTAGAAACTTGGATCAAGACAACTCCATGCACACAATCTTTTTGGATTTTGCAAAGGCTTTTGATACAGTGCCACGTGGGAGACTATTGAGCAAACTAAGGGATATAGGAATTGCAGTAAATATCTGCTCATGGATCGAGAGCTGGCTAAAAGACAGGAAGCAAAGGGTTGATGTAAATGGAACATATTCAAATTGGACTAATGTGGTAAGTGGAGTACCTCAGGGCTCAGTATTAGGTCCTCCCCTTTTTAACATTTATTAATGACTTAGAAGTAGGACTGGAAAGGATTGTCTCCATTTTTGCTGAGCAAGGCAATTAAATCAGAAAGTGATGTACGTTCCCTCCAAAAGGAGGGACATAAATTAGAGATATTGGCAACTAAATGTCAGACAAGATTTAATATGAATAAATGTAAAGGAAAAATAAGCATGCAGCTTATAATCTAGAGGTATCAGAGATAGAAAGGTATTTGGGAGTACTTGTGGACAATCACCTAGGTAACGGTACTCAATGCCAAGCACCATCTACAAAGGCAACTACAATATCAGCATGCATTAAGAAGGGTATAGAAGCAAGGAAAGCAAATATCATTATTTCACTATATAAATCCCTAGTACTCTCTCATTTGGAATATGGAGTACAATTTTGGGCATCATTCATTAAAAAAAATTAAAAATACATTTTAGAGTTGGAAAAAGTACAGAGAAGGGCAACAAATCTAATAAAGGGAATTAATGGACTAAGCTATGAAGAAAGACTAACCAAATGAAACTTATTTTCTATAGAAAAAAAAGCTAACGAGTAGATATGATTACCCTATATAGATACATCCACAATCAATATAAAGATTTGTCATGTGGAATTTTTTGTACCAAGAGGTTTTCAATTGACAAGAGGACATCCTTTGAGGTTAGAAGGAAAAAGATTCACCTTATAGAAAAGAAAGGGTTCTTCACAGTAAGGGTGGTTAACCTGTGGAATTCTCTGCCAAAGGAGGTTGTGACAGCAGATTCAATAAATAACTTTAAAAAAGGGATTGGACATATTTTTAAATAGAAAAGGACATTCAGTTTTATCCTGGATAGCTAGAAAAGGAGAAATAATGATCCAGGGAGGAATACGATTGATAGTATCTGGGGTCAGGTAGGATTTGTTTTCCCCCTTATGGGAAAACTGGCAATGTTTTTTTCTTTTTTGTCCCTCGTGATCAATGAACAATCCACATATTACAAGGATAAGAGGAGATCTAAAAAGGTTGAACTTAATGGACTAATAAGTATTTTTTCAACTGCAATTACCAGGCAACTATGTAACACTATTACTGCTGGTGCCTAACTTTTTAGCCATTATACATATATTTCTAGGTTATATCAGATGATTTTTGTAAGTATTCAGCACTGCCCAATAACAGACACAGCAATCAGTTTTGTCTGCACCAACAAGATATGGTGACTTGCAAAAGTATTTACCCCCCTTGGCATTTTTCGTGTTTTGTTACCTCACAACCTGGAATTAACATGGATTGTTTGCGGATTTGCATCATTTAATTTACAGAACATGCCCACAACTTTGAATATGTTTTTTTTATTTTTTTTTATTGTGAAGCAAACCACAAATAGGACAAAATAACAGAAAAAGTCAATGTGCATAACTATTCACCCCCCTAAAGTCAATACTGTGTAGAGCCACCTTTTGGGGCACTCACAGCTCCAAGTCGCTTTGGATTTTACCACTGGGATTTTTGCCCATTCCTCCTTGCAAAACTGCTCCAGCTCCTTCAAGTTGGATGGTTTGCGCTTGTGATCCACAATCTTTAAGTCTGACCACAGATTTTCTATTGGATTGAGGTCTGGGCATTACCATACATTTACATGTTTCCCCTTAAACCACTCAAGTGTTGCTTTAGCAGTGTGTTTGGGGCCATTGTCCTGCTGGAAGGTGAACCTCCGCCCTAGCCTCAAGTCACGCTCAAGAATATCCCCGTATTTAGCACCATCCATCTTTCCCTCAACTCTGACCAGTTGCCCAGTCCCAGCTGCTGATGGTGTTCTTTGGGTGATGGGATGTGTTGGGTTTGAGCCAGACATAGCGTTTTCTTTGATGGCCGAAAATTTACATTTTAGTCTCATCAGACCAGAGCACCTTTCTCCATACATTTTGGGAGTCTCACACATGCCTTTTCGCAAACTCAAAATGTGCCATTTTGTTTTTTGCTAAAAGTAATGGCTTTCTTCTGGCCACTCTGCCATAAAGCCCAACTCTATGGAGAGTACAGCTTATTGTCGTCCTATGTACAGATATTCCAGTCTCTGCTATGGAACTCTGCGGCTCCTCCGGGGTTAACTTAGGTCTCTGTGCTGCCTCTCCGATTAATGCTCTCATTGCCCGGTCCTTGAGTTTTGGTGGGTGGACGTCTCTTAGCAGGTTTGCTATTGAGCTATATTGTGCTTTCCATTTGGTTCTGATCATCAAAGATTTTTTATATTTTTTTTATAACCTAACCCTGACTTGTACTTCTCAACAACATTGTCCCTTACTTGTTTGGAGAGTTCATTGGTCTTCATGGCAGTGTTTGGTTAGTGGTGCCTCTTGCTTAGGTGTTGCAGCCTCTGGGGTCTTTCAAAAAAGGTGTGTATATGAAATGACAGATCATGTGACACTTAGATTGCACACAGGTGGACATCATTTCACTAAATTATGTGACTTCTGAAGGTAATTGGTTGCACCAGAGCTTTTATGGGCTTCATAACAAAGGGGGTGAATACATAGAAACATGCCAATTTTCTATTTCTAAAAAATAGTTGCATGTATATATTTTTCTCATTTCACTTCACCAACTTAGACTATTGTGTTCTGATCCATCACATAACATTCAGATTAACAAAATATTGAAGTTAAGGCTGTAATGTAACAAAATAGGTAAAAAGTCAAGGCTGGGGGTGAATATTTTTTCAAGGCACTGTACAAGTATTGTGCAGATCTAAATTAATTTGGTTTCTCACAATTTTTCTCTCTGATTCATTAGAAGACTCTGGTGCATCAAAGTAGCCAGCCCTAAAAGAGGGTTCAAGTCTGTGTTTATTTGCATATTTATATATAATTTTATTAAAATCTGTTTTACGAACTTAAATTTTCCAATTCGTTTCTATAGTGCTAGCAAATAAAAGGCTGTGCCCCGGCATTATGGTATTAAAATACTGCCGAGACAGTCTCATTGGCGAGTACATATAGTACTATAGAAACAGTGTATGTAGGAGTTGCTGTGAGCAGCGACTGTTTGGAAAGTTTCAGTGAGCAAAAACAGAGCTTTTAAATGGCATCTTTACGTTTCATAGATTATGAATGCATCTGACAGAGGAGAATGTGTAGTCTGGTTTCCCCCCTGCACAAGGAAGCAAGGGGAAGCTCGGAAATTGCTATGTGGACTTCTGCATTGTGCTGCTGTTGGCTTGAAGGTTAGTATAGGGTTAAAAACATACCCAAATGCAGTGTTCCTATTGGCAGGTTCTCTGGGGGCAGAACCCAGTTTCTTTAAAACAAAATAAATCAGTGTGTAGCGTTAATGCAGTGTGTGTAAGATTATAAAAAGTTAAAACCAGGGAAACAGATATACCTTTAAGCACATGACAATAAAAGGATGCTAAATATGCTTAGGTAGTATCTTTTAATAATAAAAACATGGAATACTCCATGCCCCTTTAAATGTTCCAGTAAACTTTCCAACAACAAGTAAGATGTGAGTATGTTCTAAAAACTCTAACCATCTGCTATTTATGCGATTACTGGCACATAACAAGCTTAACATCAAAAAATATTACATTATCCCTTCTAAAAAATGGATCCCTGAAATATAGCCATGCATATATATCTGTAATGTGGATCTATTAGGTTTGAGAATATTGATTCCTTTTAAACAGCAATAAAAAAGCAGCTGTATATTGTGTAGGCCTCGTGTTAAATTAATTAAAGGACCACTGTACAAAGAAAGTATATAAATGGTTGAAAACAGAGTCTGTATGGGTACATGTAAGTGAAAAATAGAAAAAAAAAAAAATCTATCATATATATATATATATATATATATATATAAATAAATAAATAAATAAATAAAAGGTATGTATATACATTTGGGGTCATACTTTATCATTGTGCTCCAAGACAAGATAACAAAAACACTTTGTATATGTAACTTAACAGTCTGTACACAGGAGATATTTCAGTTTTGTGTTAAGAATACATATCTGCACCATGACAGTAAAATAACGAGAGTTTCTCACTTTCTCATCGTCAGTGCCAACCTACAGCATGTCTGCTCTATCTGTCCCTGTGTGGGTATGCGATGCCTTACACCTTCTCTATGCTGCCACTCCTGGACAATGACCCCTCTTCCCTAGCTGCGCGCAGGGAGGATATATGTAAAACAATCAAAAGATTACAAACCAAAAGTATAGCTTTAAGAGTAAGATTTAGAAATCAGGGCATGAATGCACAAAAAAGCAAGTGCTGTGTGAACTATTTGACTTACATCCCACCCTGCAGCATATGACTACATGAAGTGCTGAAGTATTGCTCCTCCTACATCACACTGTGACTGTATGGGAGCTTGGCTGTTTCATCTGCACCAACCCCATATCAACAATGCAATCTATACCACTGCCTACCGAAAGGTTGGAATGGCTCCCACTTAGATTATGTGAGAAACTGCAGAATGAAGCACTGCCTAAAAAGCACTAGGAATATGGTTTGTATGGAATATATATTTAGATACAAATCCAGTGGCTGGGATCATGGCTCTTGCAGCTCATTATGAGGATGAATTGTGGAACAGAAGGCATACTTATGTAGAACAGCATTAAGGAATGTGATGGTGAGGACAGGTGGCGAGGAACTGAGTGGCAGATCTTTTACTAAAAAAAGCAGACTTCAAGTCATTTAAAGGGCCATTTAATTCAGCACCATATGGACCACATCACAGCAAAGATATCCTAAAAGCATGTTGAAATACTTTGAATTTTTTAAATGTTTTTTCAATGAGAAATCAAATAAAATCTGTGTTTACATGTGTGGCATTACCACAGCCAATCAGGTTGCAGGGGTGTGTGTCCCATTCAAGACAGCAGGAAAAAAAAGGCTTATATTTCCAGTTTGAAGGGAACAGACCTACATTTGTAATTTCTTATGGCAGATAATTAAAGATTGTGCTCTCTTGCCTCTCAGTGCTCCGCTCCATGCAGCTCTGAAGATCTTATTATAATCAAAAAAAAGATCCCCTAACAAATCTTTCTGTGCAGGCATAGAATGCTGGACTTGCCTAAAACAGGACAGCTATGAGTTAACTGGTCAGTGCATTCCTGACTCACGTGAAAAACTGCTAATAATCACTGTCTTTCCTATAGACCAACAGTGTCCAAACTCTGTCCTGGAGGGCCTCACACAGACCGGAATTTGTGGATTTCTTTTCTGTGCACAGGTGAGTCAATGGGAATTACTAAAGAAGCAATAGTCTCGCCTGGGTGTAGCCTGTTCGCAGCCCTCCAGGACCGAGTTTGGACACCCCTGCTATAGACAATCACCACACTGTGCACATTGGCTCTCTGTTATTATTCATGCAACAGCCAGTAGGGAGATACACTGTTTATGTAAAGAGGCGTAAAAAACGTTCAACTTTTATTAGTGTAAATAAAAAAAAAAAGGATGATTTTAAAATATAATCTTGTGCTTTTTAAACCATGAAAAGAACTTACAGTAAGGTAAATGACCTTTCAAGTATGGGCACCCATGTAATTGTTTTTATGACATTTTTTCTACTACTAGATTACCAAACAATACTTGTTTATGCTACAGCGATAGGTTATCTAGATACATCATTATACATTTAGTTAAACTCCATGGGCCCTCTAACTGTATAAAAATCATTAGATGCAAGCATGTTTTAACAAATGGATGGTGGCGTGATGGCATTATGTTTCACCAGCCCATCAATGACCTTCTTAAAGGGATATCTAAATTTGCTGAATTAATACATTTCTGCACTCTATAGGCAAAAAGCAGCCTTTATGTATGCTGCACATCTAATAAAACATTTTATTTGTAATAATATCTAAAATGCCTTCTAATGATTGTGTTGACACCCCCAATCGGCATGCAACACCCAGGGAGCAATATTAACCCACTATTTGCCTGCTCCTGATTGCTCAGCATAGGAGAGCAGTGTTGTCAGCCTCCCAGTCATGGCTGGGATAGGACTCATCCCCGCTTCCTGTCTATGCTGTCTGCTGTTGTGATAGCAACTAACAGTGCCATGTCTCAAAACTTTAATCTAACCGGATTGGCCAAAACAAATTAGAGGAGGCGTTAACCTTAATTTTAAACTGTCAGAAATTACAATAGATTTTGCTAACTTCGAGGTAAGTGTTTAAATGTTTACTTTTGGTATTTTTTCATGCAAACATTTTTTTTATATACTATTAATTCTTCTCTGTGCGATGCATTCATAATCCAGGAGACTTACATATCCCTTTAAGTGCCATTGTTGCAAGATAATCTAAGAGAAACTAAATAATAAATGAATGGGTGCCAGGCAGTCCTCAGCTACTAGTTTTATTTTAGAGCCAAGTTATTGGCTATTCTAATATGCATATAGCTATAGCCGAATTGTGACCTGGCTCAGAATAAAAAAAGTCTTTACTAGTAGTAGCCCCAATGCTTTATACTGTATAAGTTTTGACAATCCCCAGTACATCTGTGGGAGAAGTATTTTAAGGCAAGTAATTGGCACTGAACATAAATATGAATTCTGATATATTTAATTGTAAAAGTACTCAATTCTTCTAAGCAGATGGAATTGAACATTTAAAAAGTGTGAACTTTAATTTAAAGGTCCATACATAAATGATTATTACTAAAAGATCAGAAAGGGAACAAAACTATTTTTTGGGAAAATAAAATAGATACAGGAAAGAAATGACATAAAAACAGCATTATGAAAAGGACACAAAGGTCAGGCAAAATATTTGTATGCCATTGTATTGTTTACAAAATGATAATCCATTACTTAATCAGACACTTTGTCACTGATACCGGTTTCAATTATTGTTCTATTAAAAGACCAATGAAATAACAATCACAAAGCAGACCCATGGTATCTCAGCTATCTCAAAATCCAATTGTAAGTGAAGTTAAACTCAAAAAAGACATTTCTGAGAATTACATTCTTGACACCCACATAATGGACCTTATTGTAAAAATTTTATATTACTTATTTTTGGAAATTCCTTTGATAAGTGTAAGTTCTTCTGCAACAAAAAAATAGCAAGCGGTATAAAGATGATATATTTAATGGCTAACTAATGAGAAAAATGTGAGCTTTTAAACTATGTGTTACCTTCATTGGGCTCATAAAATATATTTTATTAGCATGTGACAAATATGTTGCCTGGGATCACCAAGGTATGCAATGAAAGTTAGGTTGTGTACAAAGCTTAAAGAGTTTAATAACATGCAATAGGATTGTGCTTAATAACGGATTAGTAATACAATGAGTACAGGAGAAAAAGAAGCATGCATGTGATGTTTAGTGTTTGGACACATGTTACTCTCGATCACACATGTACCAGGGAGCAGGAGAGGGTCTGCCCACTGTCATCAATAACCTATCTGCCTAATTCTCTGGTTTGACAACACCAAGAAAACCTACAAAAGTTAGAACAAAATATTCTCCTGAGTATCACCTGGACACCTAACTGAGGGTGGAGAAAAGCACATCTGGTGTAAGCCACAAGACCAAATGTAAGTTCGTAAAGTTACACTCAGTTCATTTGCCTCAAATACGTTTGATGTTATTATTAATCAGTTATAAATAAATATACACTGTTCGACAACTAGTGGCGCTTTAACATGAATTACAATATAATAAGTATTTGAGATGGACACACAATCTCCCAATATAGCTCCAAACGCTGTACAGATGCAGATGACAGACCCTGTGCTGGGGCCCCACTCTGTGCTATGTCACTCTTCAATACATTGTATTTAGGACTTGTACACAGCTCAGTACTTCATGGAAAGAACAGCTCCATGTAGATGTACATCTCCATCCCCTCCTACTAATGCACAGAGCCCAGTTATATACAATGTCTCCGATCCCCAGTCACAGCCTGGAGAAGTTACAAGCAGAACCAAAGTCTCCAGAGCCAGCACGGCCTCCATACTGTACTGGGCCCAGTGCTCCTCTCCAACCTCCTTATTGCCCTCCCCGCAGCTCGTGGCCTTCCCCAGACTCCCCACCTATCTACCTGAAACTGGAGCAGTTTCTCAGTCTGTTCCTGGGTCAGCTCCCGCTCCTCCGGCGCCGCCATCTTCCCTCTCCGCCTTCTGACCCGTCACTCCCATCAAACGGAAGTGACGCCACAAGTCCGGGGCGAAAAGATGAGAACTTCCGGCGGAAGTGCCATCTTAATTCGGTACCTAGCAACAACTGCCTGTATTAGACACTGAGGAGCTTCCGGGGACCAAAAATGTACATTTATACATTAAAATACTGTTTAGCCCGTTATTGTATGTATTATTTTTTTACACCATTCTATGGTTATTCCTGCATGTAGCGTCTGAGAGATATATAGATAGATAGATAGATACAGATAGACACATAGATAGGTTGACCGAGATGGAGACCTATAGATAGAAAGACAAACATAGACATGGAGATACATAGCCACAGATACAGAATGATAGACATATACAGCCTTATTAAATTGTGATTCGGTAAATTTAAGAGGGCTCTATATAAGCACATAGCATCTTTTTTTACAGAAGTTTTTAGTTAGTGAAGACCTTGCTTTTGGATAGAAGGTCACTAACTAAAAACTTCTGTAAAAAAAGATGCTATGTGCTTATATAGAGCCCTTTTAAATTTACTGAATCACAATTTAATAAGGCTGTTATTCAGAGATATAGGTTGGTAGACAAACAGATGGACATGTAGATAGATGTACAGTTTGTAATGTGACATTACTTGGAAGGCATGAGTGAGCAAGAATAAATGTAATATTTTGAAGAAAAAAAAAGATTAGCCCAAATGTATTTTCTTTTAATCATTGCAGTATAGCATTAGGATCTATCCCTCTTCACTTTCACCTGTCTTCGTCAGCACTGACATCTTCAGTTACAGGAGCCATCAATTTTCCGGCGCTGGCATGTTTGATGTAAGGCAATTAACTATTCTCCCCTCCAACGTGGCGCAAATCGACGGCGCTGAGTCGACAGCGGGGCCTTCACTATGTTCGGCGCGGGCACTCGGCCCCCCAGGGCCCCGGGCGCGCCTCTCATAGCTCAAGGCCTCTTCTGTCGGCGCTCCTTATATGAAAATCGGCAGCGCGATCTGTCGATTGGCGGCGGAATTGCAGCTGTCAGTTTTTGTGAAAGTGAAGAGGGAAAGGACCTAGCATTAATAGCAGTAACACATATTAAAGTATCATCTTAGCAAGGCCAGTTGAAAAAAAAAATATATACTCTTTTTACTGACAACCATCCTTGGGTCTATCCTGTTATGTGCACGCACGGCACGGGAAGCCTCCTGGTGCCGGGCGCGCTTGCGTCCCGATGTGCTCCCTAACCCTAAGCCCCAACACCCTTTGCCGGCTTTAACCCTAGCCCTCTACACCAGTTACCGGCCCTAACCCTAAACCCCTGCACCCCTTGCCGGCCCTAATCCTCTAAACCTAACCCGAAAACCCCTAACCACTTACCGGACATTAGAGACAGCTACATCAAGACGTCGGCTGCGTGCTTCCTGTGCATGCACATAACAGGATAGGTCCCAATCCTTATATTTTCCCAATTATGCTTTTGCCATCATCCTTCTAGTACAACCTTGCTTTGTTCCCTAAAGCACATTCACTTACCCCTATATTTTGTATTTCACTCTCCTGTTTCCACAGTCTTATTTCTTTCTTTCAATGAAGTCAATGAATTACTGTTTAAACAAGAGCATCACTCTACACTGTGTCTTATCATCAAAGTACTGTGAGTCCAAAAGATATTAGAATCTGCAACATAAATGTCTGGGAAGGGGGCTCATCAAATGTGTATTATAGAATGGCATTGTATCAGTGCCCTCATAGTGCCAGGTCCCAGTTGCATTTTGAAACCACAACAACAAGCCTGCCTCAGCTTAGGTATTGTCCCAATTATAACGCTAACACAAATGCAGCAGTCTTCAAATTATTGCTTCTGGATCCTCCCTGATGTTCACCTAGCACCCTTATACCCAACCCAGATCATCACACCACTAGACCAAGATTTGAGTATCACCTTACCTCAGCACAAGTGGCTCAGTCCAAATTACTAAGATATGCCTAAACGGATGCTTAATTCAGTACAATTTGGACCATTACACAGCAAAGATCTCCTAAAATCATGTTGAAATACTTTTTTCAATTTTTGAAATACATACATTGTTCACTGAGAATTCAATAAAGTCTGTGTTTACATGGGTCACTGACTGCCCACTGCCAGACATGCAGGTTCATCTTCGTGTAGTGTTAACTCTCAACAAATTAATTTGTGCAGAGCATGGGATGCTGTAATCACCTAAATAGGCCAGTTGTGGGTTAACATTTCAGTGGATTCCTCAGTTCAGGGAAAAACTCCTATAAATCAGTTTCCTCACCATGCACTTGGCTATCTGTCATTAAACATGAAACAGCCAGTAGGCAGGACAGACTGTGTTTGTAAATAGACTTAAAACATTAGTTTATTTTTAGCTTTTATTAGTATCATTAAATAAAAGACAAATAATGTTAACATACCACCTTGCGCTCTTTTACACCATGAAGAGAACTTACAGTGAGGCAAATTACCATTTAAATCATTGCTTGTTGTGCTTTGGCAGTTATGGTGTGAAACTGCTAACACTATCGTCCCCAATTCAAATTAAAGGGTCTTTATACAGGCAACAGAACTGGGTAATCAGTGTTAAATATATAAGGAACGTCAGTGCTGAAAGCTAACAGTACATGAATGTAGGCATGCGCTGGATACATATAGAGCTATCCTGATGATATATTAATGCAACCTTTTTTTGGGTAGATACAATGGGTTAACTGTATGGGACTGTTGGTCCTTATTTCTTGCCAGGTCTATTGTACATTTTTAATGTGGATCTTGTCTGTTATGCTCCTGTCAGCACAGTGGCGCGACAGTGGCGTGCAGTGACTGTTTAATTTGTTCTCAGAGTGATGGCTAGGATTTAGATAGCAGTAGAGATGTGAGTGCCACTATTTTACTATGCTTATTATCTGCCACTACCCTAACCATAAACCCTAACGCTAACCTTCACCCTAAGAACAAATTCAAAAAAGTCATAGCTTCTATAAATCAAATCATACGTTTACATGTGTTTATGTATATATATATATATATATATATATATATATATATATATATATGCACATAGTATATCAGAAAGTGTCAGGTTACAGATTTATCACATATACAATCATATTTCAGAGTAATGCACTGGCATCACCAGGTAGACTGCTGGCTCCTGAAAACGTGCTGCGCTAGGCCTGGGCTAGGGCAGAAACTTACCCTTGGTCCTCAATTATAAATGATTAGATGTTCATGTATTCAGCTCATGACCATCATTTAAATTAGTATAAGTTGTTTGTATAAAAAAACAAAAACTTACATATATATATATATATATATATATATATATATATATATATATATATATCACCTTATACTGCAGCACTCACCTGAAACACTGGAAGTCTGCTGCTTCTGTGCTCAGAAATATACATATTATATATATATATATATATATATATATATATATATATATATATATATTTATTTATTTAAAATATGTATATTTGTGAGCACAGAAGCAGCAGACTTCGAGTGTTTCAGGTAAGTGCTGCAGTATAAGGTGATATCTTCTATACAGGTGATATTATTACACTGCACATTGTTTCCTGGTTAGACAGTAAGCTGTATGGTTCCCCTCACACCCCTTCCTGTAGCCTCCTATAGTGCTCTATCACTACACTGCCATGACACAGCAGGACTTCCTTGGTATCGCCCCCTGGCGGTGTGAGTACCGCAGCGCTCTGATGTCACCCTCCTGGTCCAGCCTCCTCTGTGTAGCAGTAGTCACTGGACTGGGTGCAGCCTGCACGGTGGAGATGGCTGGTGTGTCCTGTTGAGCCCTGGATCCAGTACATATCAGTCCCAGTCTGTAACTCCTCATTAGAGCCATCATGTCTGATGATTTCGGCTTCTTCTCCTCCTCAGAGAGTGGGGCTGCAGGGGAGGCAGAGGAGGATCCAGCCGCAGCCTTCCTGGCCCAACAAGAGAGCGAGATCGCTGGGATAGAGAATGACGAGGGCTTTGGAGCGGTGCTGGGGGGCAGTGAGACCTCCTCATTCGAGCAGCCAGACCCAGGTATGATAATAGATGAGATAACCTTCCTCATAGTGTAATAGAAAATGCACCCCTGGACCACAGAGCTTGCACTCAATCACAGGCCAGAGACCTTCACAAGGTCACACGCAAAGCAGCCTCTCATTTTACAAGCTTAATGGTTACTGTGAAGTTGTAGAGTTTCACTTACATGATTTGTTGCTGTTGTTCAGTCGAGTCCGACTCCCTATGACCCAATGGACCGCAGCACGCCAGGCACATTTTGTGTCCAGTTCTACCAATCCATAAGGTTTTCATGGCAAAGATACTGGAGTGGGTTGCCAGTTGCTTCGCCAATGGACTGTGATTTGTCTGACCTCTCAGCTTTGACCTGCCCATCTTGGATGACCCTACATAATTTAGCTCACAGCTTCATGTAAGTAAACAAGCCCCTTCACCGCAACAAGGTAGCAACCCAGAAGAGACAGTTAATCCAAATAAATCCTATTTGCATATTGCCAGTACACCCCCCCCCCCCCCCCCCTATAGGGTCTCTGAGGTAGAATGGCATTCACATAGGGTGTAACAGTAACTAGAAAGATACACAGTAATTTTGGTGTTAGTTTCAAGTATTATGGTAAATGCTGTATGATAGCAAATACATTACACGGTAGTAAAAATATATCCTAGCAATGACAGTGGGTACAAAAAGAAAACACAACAACCTCTGCCACTATGTGTGTGTGTGTGTATATATATATATATATACATTAGCTGTTACATAGTAATTAGGGTTGAAACAAGACTTTCAGTCCATCAAATTCAACCTTTTTAGATCTGCTCTGCAATATGCAGATTAGTTGTTAATCACCTTAATATCACACTATTATAATAATAGTATGTATATTACGCACAAAGTTATTGGTTCCCAGAGTTATAGTAGCTATCATTACCTGGTGAGCTCACATGCCCGTCCCTGGGTACTTCCTAGAGTAATACTCTCTTTACATTAGCTGGCATTAACTGGTGAGCTCGCATGCCCGGCACTGGGCACTTCCTAGAGTAATACTCTCTTTACATTAGCTGACATTACCTGGTGAGCTCGCATGCCTGTCCCTGGGCACTTCCTAGAGTAATACGCGCTTAATATTAGCTGGCATTACCTGGTGAGCTTGCATGCCCGTCCCTGGGCACTTCCTGGAGTAATACTCTCTTTACATTAGCTGGCATTACCTGGTGAGCTCGCATGCCCGTCCCTGGGCACTTCCTGGAGTAATACTCTCTTTACATTAGCTGGCATTACCTAGTGAGCTCGCATGCCCGTCCCTGGGCACTTCCTAGAGTAATACGCTCTTTACATTAGCTGGCATTACCTGGTGAGCTCGCATGCCCGTCCCTGGGCACTTCATGGAGTAATACGCTATTTACATTAGCTGGCATTACCTGGTGAGCTTGCATGCCCATCCCTGGGCACTTCCTAGAGTAATACTCTCTTTACATTAGCTGGCATTGCCTGGTGAGCTCGCATGCCTGTCCCTGGGCACTTCCTAGAGTAATACTCTCTTTACATTAGCTGGCATTGCCTGGTGAGCTCGCATGCCTGTCCCTGGGCACATCCTAGAGCAGTGATGGCGAACCTTTTTGAGCCCGAGTGCCCAAACCGCAATACATGCCAACTTTTTTTTCCTCTAAGTGCCAACACGGCAATTAAACCTGAGGTTTAAGTTTAGAAAAAACAACTCGTACAGTTGTCCGAACTCATTAACATCTTTTGTTTTAAAAGAAGAACATAACAACAGAGAGTTCAATGATACACACTTTTTTATTGAAAAAACAAATTCTAGTCTTAGACGAACAACGACAGGAACGCAGAACGTTGAAAATAAAACAAATGGCAGTTAGTGCGCGCCACGCAAATGGTGCTCAGAGGAGCAAAAGACTCACATTATGTGGCAAACAGCATTGCCAGCCTTACAATTGTATTCCCGTCATTTTTGATAAAATTATAGATTGATCATTTCTTTTTCATGGACAAAAAAATCCGAAGGGGATCAAATACTTTCCCCCCCCCCCCCCCACTGTATGTATATATATATATATATACATTTATAGAGAGAGGAAATTAATATTACATTAATAAGCCCATTCACATGTCTAAAAGGCAGGGCCATGCAAATGAGAATACAATGCACCTCACTCTTTCAATCCAAAAATAGCAATTTTATACATTGCTCCCTTGTCTCTCCCCTTCTCTCTTGACTACCACTCCCTCTTGTCTCCCCACATCATTGTCTCTCCCTCCACTCCCTTCTCTCACTTTCTCACTCCCCCTTGTCTCTTACACCCTTCTCTCTCCCATTCCCCCTTGTCTCTCCCCCACCCTTGTATCTCCCCTTCCCCCTTGTCTCTTCCCCCATTTTTCCCTCTCCCCCCACCCTCCTCTCTCGCCTCTTGTCTCTCCCCTCCCCCTTGTCTCTCCCTCCAGCCTTGTCTCTTCCTTTCTCCCTTGTCTCCCCCCCCCCCCCTTGGATCATACACCCTTCTCTCTCCCCTCCCCTTGTCTCTCCCCTTCCTCCTTGTCTCCCACCACCCCTGTATCTCCCCTTCTCCCTTGTCTCTTCCCTCCATCCTTCTCTCTCTCCCACCCTTATTTCTCCTCTCTTGTACCGCTCACAATTGTCTCTGTTTTCTCCCTTGCCTCTAACCCCCCTTGTCTCTTTCCTTCCCTGTGTCTCTCCCTCCTCCTTTCTTTCCATTATCTACCTCTCCCTTTTACCTCTCCCCTCTCTCTCACTCCTCCCTTCTCTCACTCTCCCTTCTCTACCTCTCCCTTTTGCATCTCCGTCTTCCTTTCTCTCTCCTCTCCCTTCCTCTCATGTGCCTCTACCTTCTCTCCCATCTCACTCTCTTACTTCTCCCTTTCCCTTCTGCCTCTCCCTATTTTCTTTCTCTCCATCCTCCCTTCTCTCTGCTCTCCTTTCTTCCTCCCTCCCTCTTCTCTCCCTCTCTCCGCTTATCTCTCCCCCACCCTTGTATCTCCCTCACTCTTGTCTCTACCCCCACCCTTGTCTCTCCTTGTACTTCACTATTGTCTCTCCCACCATTCACTCTCTCTCCCCCTTGTCTCTCCCCTCCCCATTGTCTCCCCCCTTGTCTCTCCCCTTCCCCTTGTGTCTCCCATTACCCTTGTCTCTCCCCCTGGTCTCTCCCACCCTGCTCTCTCTACCCCCTTGTTTCACCCAACCTTGTCTCTCCCATTCTCCCTTGTCTCCCACACCCTTCTATCTCTCCCCCACACTTCTCTTTCCCATTCTCCACTGTCTTCCCCCTTCTCTCTCCCCTTCTCCCTTGTCTCCCCCACCCTTCTCTTTCCCCTCTTGTCTCTCCACTTCCCCTTGTCTCCCCCTTCTCCATTGTCTCTCCCCTTCTCCCTTATCTGTCCAACTCCCCATTGGCTCCCTACACCATTGTCTCTCCCTCCACTCTTGTCTCTCCCCTTCTCCCTCCCCCTCTCCCTTGTCTCTCCCCTACCGCTTGTCTCTCCCCTGCCCCATATCTCTTACCTTCCCCTTGCCTCTCCCCCCACCCTTGTCTCTCTCCTTCTCCTTTGTCTCCCTGCCGCGCGCGCGTTGCAGATCTCGAGGAGAGCGCGTGCACGGCGGCAGCACGCGGACACTGTCAACGTCTGTTCGCCTGTGCCGCGTGCGCACGCTAGCACAGCCCTCCTTTTTTCAGTGACGGGAGAGCGCTCAGGCGCCGTGCTCGCGCACGATGAGCAGGCCCAGCATGCTGCCGGCGACCTATGGCCGCGTGCCCACAGAAGGGGCACGGCGTGCCACCTGTGGCACGCGTGCCATAGGTTCGCCACCACTGTCCTAGAGTAATACTCTCTTTACATTAGCTGGCATTACCTGGTGAGCTCGCATGCCCATCCCTGGGCACTTCCTAGAGTAATACGCTCTTTACATTAGCTGGCATTACCTGGTGAGCTTGCATGCCCGTCCCTGGGCACTTCATGGAGTAATACGCTATTTACATTAGCTGGCATTACCTGGTGAGCTTGCATGCCCGTCCCTGGGCACTTCCTAGAGTAATACTCTCTTTACATTAGCTGGCATTGCCTGGTGAGCTCGCATGCCTGTCCCTGGGCACTTCCTAGAGTAATACTCTCTTTACATTAGCTGGCATTGCCTGGTGAGCTCGCATGCCTGTCCCTGGGCACTTCCTAGAGTAATACTCTCTTTACATTAGCTGGCATTGCCTGGTGAGCTCGCATGCCTGTCCCTGGGCACTTCCTAGAGTAATACTCTCTTTACATTAGCTGGCATTACCTGGTGAGCTCGCATGCCCGTCCCTGGACACTTCCTGGAGTAATACTCTCTTTACATTAGCTGGCATTGCCTGGTGAGCTCGCATGCCCGTCCCTGGGCACTTCCTAGAGTAATACGCTCTTTACATTAGCTGGCATTACCTGGTGAGCTCGCATGCCCGTCCCTGGGCACTTCCTGGAGTAATACTTTCTTTACAATAGCTGGCATTGCCTGGTGAGCTCGCATGCCCGTCCCTGGGCACTTCCTAGAGTAATAATCTCTTTACATTAGCTGGCATTACTGGGTGAGCTTGCATGCCCGTCCCTGGGCACTTCCTAGAGTAATAATCTCTTTACATTAGCTGGCATTACTGGGTGAGCTTGCATGCCCGTCCCTGGGCACTTCCTGGAGTAATACACTATTTACATTAGCTGGCATTACCTGGTGAGCTTGCATGCCCGTCCCTGGGCACTTCCTAGAGTAATAATCTCTTTACATTAGCTGGCATTACTGGGTGAGCTTGCATGCCCGTCCCTGGGCACTTCCTAGAGTAATAATCTCTTTACATTAGCTGGCATTACTGGGTGAGCTTGCATGCCCGTCCCTGGGCACTTCCTAGAGTAATAATCTCTTTACATTAGCTGGCATTACTGGGTGAGCTTGCATGCCCGTCCCTGGGCACTTCCTAGAGTAATAATCTCTTTACATTAGCTGGCATTACTGGGTGAGCTTGCATGCCCGTCCCTGGGCACTTCCTGGAGTAATACACTATTTACATTGGGACGTGCTTCACCAGCTCATATTTATTCAGCCCTGATCGTATGTCAGGTCGCACAGCTCAAGTACAAGCCCAGCCTGCTCCTGCTAAGAGCTCACCTGTAAGAAGGGTGGTGCTCAATCACATGCAATAATCTTGGAGCAGCTCCGTATTACAACCTACAATATCCGCTTTTCCATCCAGTTTATGACAAGGAAGGCCTAGGTATTATTTTCCTAATTCCAACCCTAAAGTGTTTTCCTATCACTAACTTTTACCCTTTATTCCATTATATTTCTCTATCTTATTCATACTAGATAGAAAGCACTCACCTTCTTGTATATAGCCCGTAGTATTGGTAAATTCCCTAACTTGTCGTGGTGAAGGGGATTGTGTACGTCAATTAAACTGTAAGCTATACCATGTAGGGTCATCCAATATGCGCAAGTCATAACCAAGAGCTCCGACAAATCGCTGTCCACTGGAGAAGCAACCTCCAACCCACTCCAGTATCTTTGCCATGAAAACCTTATGGACCAGATGTGCCTAGCATACTGTGGTCCATATAGGTCACAGAGAGTCAGACATGACTGAACATCAACAATTCTTCTTCTGACTATGATGGCAAATTCTACAACAATATTATACTTCAGTGACTTTCTTCTGTGATATAGAACCACAGATAGAAAGTAGGATAGAAAAAAAGTACCTCCCTTAATGGACTATGGTCAGATTTTCTGTGTGTTCTTTTGAATCTCTAAACTTGATAATGTGAAAAAGTTTTCAGAAATGAAGTAGATAAACGCGTACACACAACCTTTATATTTGTAACATTTATATGGAATTATTCCTTCTGTGGTGTTCCATTTTCTTTTCTGACCTGATGCTGTATACTACCTTTTCAGGATGGTATGCCCTTGTTTATAAGCTTACAAGATTTACGTTTCCTTAGTTCTTGTGAAAGCACTGGCAGTTATAGATGATACATTCCCCAAAGATAGAAGCATTATTCGCATCTTCTTCCAACTCAGGAAGTTGATCACAGAAGTAACCAAAAATGTTAGTTATCACAGCAGAATAATTTCATATAAAATATTTAAAATTATTTACATTATTTTACATTCCCAAATTTTTTTAACTTTATTTTGAGTGCAGCACTTAAAAATGAATATCTTTTATATATATGACTACAGAAGTCCCTTATGGGGCACTGGGAACCACCAGAGAGATTAGAGAACTAATGTTCATTTCCTTGTCTCAGCTTTACATAGAGATCTCACTGATGATGTGGGGTTGAATTTTCTTTATAGATATTTTGTGTCTCCAGTAATATTTGTACATGCACAGTAAGATGCGTCTCAGTGGCATTTTTCAGATATTTTCACTAGTGTTTACTTTGATAGAGTTTGGTAGGAGGGTACAAAAAATACATGTCCTATTGCTTACCTCCTATATATATATATATATATATATATATATATATATATATATATTTATATATTAGTCACTTGCCCGTCACAAATGACGGGATAATATTTTATTTTTCTGTTGGTTTTATTTTCAAAGTCCTGTGTGCCTGCCGTTGTTGGTGTAAGTGTTACTGTCTTCAGCGTTGTGTATTTTGTAAGTTTTGTGAGCCTGGCGTGGCTTAGGCTCGTTTTCATGCTGTTTCTCAAATTTTGCGTTTTTTGTCCGCCAATTTTTTCCGCACTTAGGCAATTTTCGAGTGACAAAAAAACGCCAAATATGGGTGTAATTCGCTTGCAACTCCTAAGATTCCTTTGTTTCCCCCTGTGCTGTGTGTAAGTGTGTTATAATTTTTTGTACATTTTTGGGGGGTTTTGGTGGGTTTTTAGAGTTACGTGCTTGAACAGTACAGCGCCGATGGCAGCAATGGCGCAGCTGGCTGCAATGAGCTCCTTTGGCGCTCATTGCAGCCTAAGTACTGCGCAGCTGCTTCGCCTTGCAAAGCAAGACTCGCATGTTTGACGGCGGTGCTGGCTCGCCTCTCTTCATGAGACTTGTGGTTGCGCCCTCGCTTCGAGAGGGACACAACTGCGTTACCAACATCACAAACTTCACCAACATCGCAAGATCCACAACTATATATGTGATCTATACTAGGAAATTGCCCTTCAGAAATGACGGGAATAAAATTGTAAGGTTGGCAATGCTGTTTGCCATACACAATGTGAGGCTTTTGCTCCTCTAAGCACCATTTGTGTGGCGTGTGCTGACTGCCGTTGGTTTTATTTTCAAAGTCCTGTTTGCCTGGCGTTGTTCGTGTTACTGTCTTTGCCCTCGTGTATTTTCTAAGTTCTGCATGCCTGGCCTTGTCGTTTTCATCCTGTTTCAAAACTTTTACGTTTTTTCGTCAGACATTTTTTACCTCGCTTAGCCGATTTTCGAGTGACGAAAATCCCCAAATAGGGCTCCAGTTCGTTTTCAACCTAGGCTTCCTGGCTCTCCCCCTGTCCTGTGTGTGAGTGTGTTTATTATTTTTCGGTGTTTTCGAGTTACGCGTTTGAACCAACTGCATGCCTCAACTGCTCAACTCGCCTTGCGAGGCTCGCAGTGCAATGAGCACCTTTGGCGCTCATTGCAGCCTGAGTCCCGCATGCCTCAATTGCTCGCCTCGCAGTGCAATGAGCACTTTCGGCGCTCATTGCAGCCTGAGTCCTGCGAGCCTCACAGTTGGGTCGTCAACTGCTCGCCTTGCTTTGCGAGGGTCGCAATTATTTAACATTGCGTGACCAATATTGCAAACGTGACAACTATATATATATATATATATATATATATATATATATATATATATATATATATATATATGTTTGCTGTCACTTAAGAGGTGGATGGACTTGCTCTTTCTATTCCCTTCTAGCTGTTACATGAGCCTGTACTTGAGCAAGTAGATGCTGCAGCGGTGCTGGTATGTACTTAGTAGGACATTAGAGACTGAACACACAGATTCCACATCTTGAAAAAGCAATGAGTGCAAAATATGACGGTAACACGCATGCTCCCCAAAAAGTGCAAATACATTGTTAAATATCACTGAAGCAAATACTGCTCTCCACCAGATTTTCCATTAACAAACTCACTCTGTGGACATACACCTTTGCCCTTAGTGATTCTAAGCAGATTTTTTTTTTGTTCCATACACATACCATCTGTCTTCCAGCTACAAATACCTTTATTATATATTTAAAGGAACACATGATATTTCATGTCTTTGTACAAGCAGATGAGTAGAGTGAGTCACAAAGAGCCATGTCGCATAGCCATCTCAATCTAGTGAATCTAAGAGATAATGTATAACATGAGCATTCACATTTATTCATTTAAGATACCAAAGAGCATTAAATTTTTTTAAGTACGGATATACAGAATTTAAAAGTATATCTAAGTTTCCCTGTTTTTAACTTATTCTGCTCTAACACATGCTGCTTATATCAGAAAACACACATGACATTGAGTACACATACAGATTTATTTTATAAAAAAAAAAAAAAAAAAAAATCCACACCCCCAGAGCTGCTTACATAGGCACCTGGTAACTACCAATAGAAATACTGCATTCGAGTATGTTTTGTAACCCTATACTAACCCTCAATTCAACAGAACAAACAATGCAGAAAGCTACAGCAGCACTGGTCAGTTGCATCATTCAAGGGAGAAGAGAGAGGTGTGGTTTTGGGAACTAAGCCTAGAAATCCCATGATGCTTTGCTGCAGAGACTGTTGTACCTGCCTCTGATTGGCCAAAACGAATTATGAATTTTATTCTAATTTTAGCAGGGATTTTCAGGGACTTTAACTCTCAAAGTCAACTGCTAGCAATCTGAAGAGATTTAGCAAACTTTACAGTAAATTGAAAAATGTTTATTTTGCTTTTTTTTCATGCACTACTGATACTCTTCTATCAGATGCATTTATTAAATTTAAAAATGCCTTTTAAAGATTGGTATGGGCTGGTTCCAATCTGTAACTGTTCGTTTTTCTTAACAGAAATTCAGCTGAAATTCAAACTTGAATTGTCAAGACATGGTAGCAACTTCTGGAGTTTGATATATATTAATCACAAACTATTTGTATAATGTAACAATGTTATCTGTCTGTGTTCCCATTTCTTTGCCTTCCTGCATACCTAAGAACTTGGCATCCAAGTCAGCATTATTAGGCATAACTTTTCATACCACAACCTTCAGCTGTGTTCTTGAACCGTCTCCAGCTACTCCTCTACCTGTGTAATGAAGTATGGGAAATCTGTACTCCTATATTTCTCACACACTGAGTTTTTTTTGTTATTCTTTTACAAAAAAATAATTTGGATAAGAATATTCAGTTACAGTCAACTTCACAATTTATACATTCTTTGTCATTCATTACCATATATTTGTCTGCAATTCACATGTAGGAAACATGTTGCCACAACCTATTTTTAATGATAATCTATTCTAATATAATTCCCTATAGCCCCAAATCACCATTATTAATTAAGCAATCTATTCAGTTGATCTCTAAAATTTTCAGTTTTAATTACTTTATTAAATATTTCTGCATGTCTAATCTTATACTTATGTTTTACCATGCTCAACAAGCAGAGTGAATATTGGCCAATTGATCTAATGGTAAGAGGAGATTACATACCTTCAAGTTGCTGTATAGTAAAGTACCCATATGTCTAAAATATGCTTTGACAGCTTCTGGACTGAAGAATTTTTATTTAAATAATCTGTTCAGGGCAACACATAATCTTTTTTTTACAGTTTGTAAATGTGCTGAAGTACCTGCCCAAAAAAAAAACACTTAAAAAAATCTTCAAGTGAGGTTGCACGTGAATTAAAGTTGAATTTAAGGCATTTCGGAACTTGAAAATCGGCTAAGTGAGGGGAATAAATGGCGGTCGAAAAAAAAATAAAACAAGGCTATACGACCCTGAACTGCAGAAAACACAGCCAGGGACGTATGACTTTGCCAGCAACATACGAGGTACAAAAATACACACTTCGGAAGCACGGAAAATGCTTGTGAGGCGCGTAACACATACACAAACGACGCCATTTTACAACACTAACTTGCAACTAATAACATTATGAATCTAAAATGGCGCTTTACACAACTAAACCAACTGTTTGCCCTCAAATGCACAGTTGGGACATTCATGACACTTTCTCCTCAGGGCAGCAACAGTACATTGTATGCTGCAGCAAAATAAAAAGATATTGTTGGCTCTTCAGGCTATTGATTGCTGTATATATTAATTAGAAATAGGTAAAGTATATTAATTTAATAAGTAACTAATTTATTAATTATTATATATATATATATATATATATATATATATATATATATATATATATATATATCTGTCTTTGCGATGAGCGCCAAAAGTGCTCAGAGGACCAAAAGTACATAAGAGGAGAGGCTTGCAATAAGTGCCAAAGCTCAGCGCGAGGCCCGCAACGAGCGCCAAAGGTCCTCAGAATAGCAAAGCTTTACATTGTGTGGCAAACAGCATTGTCATGGGTTCAAATTTTATTGCCCCGTCATTTTTGATGGGCAAGTTGCTAGTTAATATATAAAGGCCTTATTAATTAATTTGTTCCTGCCCTCTATATAGTCTAGCTCTTCAACAGAGCATACTATGGGACTCTGAAGATTATGACAGACCTGGAGAGGGATGGGCACACTATAGGAATGCCACAAAACATGTTCTAATAATATAATTAAGGGAGGGGTAATGTTTGCAAATCCTGAGTAATCTTTTTTACTTTCAATGCTGTCGCCACCCATATTCGCTTCATTCTGCAGTGAAGAGGTGCATTACAGTTGGATTTACAATCTCAAATAGGCATTGTTATTTAGCTGCATGTGTGTATGTGTGTGTGTGTGTGTGTGTATATATATGTGTGTATATATATATATATATATATATATATATATATATATATATATATATACATACACATAAATATACATGCATCTACAGTCAGGTCCATAAATATTGGGACATCGACACAATTCTAATCTTTTTGGCTTTATAAACCACCACAATGGATTTAAAATTAAACAATCAAGATGTGCTTTAACTGCAGACATTCAGCTTTAATTTGAGGGTATTTACATTCAAATCAGGTGAACGGTGTAGGAATTACAACAGTTTGTATATGTCCCTCCCATTTTTTAAGGGACCAAAAGTAATGGGACAGATTAACAGTCATAAATCAAACTTTCACTTTTTAATACTTGGTGGCAAATCCTTTGCAGTCAATTAAAGCCTGAAGTCTGGAACGCATAGACATCACCAGACGCTGGGTTTCATCCCTGGTGATGCTCTGCCAGACCTCTATTGCAACTGTCTTCAGTTCCTGCTTGTTCTTGGGGCATTTTCCCTTCAGTTTTGTCTTCAGCAAGTGAAATGCATGCTCAATCGGATTTTGGTAGCACAGCAGCAGTGCTGGTGAGCATCCGTTAGATGGCGATGCCGATATTCCTGTGCCATAACACGGCTTAGGTAAATTGGTTAGGGTGAGGATTAGGCTTACATTATAAGCTTAGAACTTCTCTCACATATCGGCAGCGCTGCAAAGTATCGCCAGCGCCATTTAGCGGTTGGAGGCCGCACTGCAACGGCGGACCTTTCAATACACCATAACAGGATAGATCCAAAGAATGTGATCACTGGGAGGTGCAATTTTTTTTCAGACAATATAAGTTTACCTACAGACATTGCAGGCCTTGGCAACCCGCAACTTTTGTAGTTCTCAATGATCACCTTCGCCGTTCATCGCGGGCCTCTCCTCAGTCTCTGCCCCTTGTGTTTGTTTCCCCCTCTCTCCCTGCCCTGTGTCTTTTTTGTTTTTCCTTATCCCCCCCTCCCCGTGTCTTTCTCCTCTGTTTCTGTGTTGCAGTTTTGAGTGGCTTGCGATGAGTGCCGTTGCTTGTGTTGTTCGGCTAAGTGTTACTGGCTTCGTGATCGTGTTTACGGTCTTGCGCTAAGTGTTACTGACTACTGGATTGTTTTTACTGCCTTCAGCCTTGTTTTCACTCAAAAGCTCCCTGGCTGCCCAACTGTGATGTGTGTGAGTGTATACTTTTGGTTTATTAATTATTTGGTGTTTCTGGCCGGTGTTTGGAGTTACACGTTTGAAACAATTTTGGCCGTTAAATTAGTAAACTGCATGCCTCGAGGATCAGCGGCAAAGTGCTCCGTTTTTCGTCGGCGATCACGGCCATCGACATGAGCGCTTTCTGTGCTCATGTCTAGGCTGTTTTAAAGTTTTGCAGGCCTTCGGCACTCATTGCAGCCTAAGTCCCACGGGCTCAACGCAAGGTTTGCAATGAGCGCCTTTGGCTCATTGCAGCCCCGCAACTACGTCCCTCGATTCGCAAAGGGCGCAAGTGCATGAACAACAACGCAACTATGTATGTTGATCTTTTATTGAACGAGACAATGTTAGAATATACAATCACATGAAAAAGATTTGTAAACAAAAACTGTTAAGCATCAATAAGTTTGCTCATTTATGAATGCAAATTTATTAATTAAACAGAATAAATGTATTTATGTATTGAAGGGATATGGAAGGTTGCTTGTTTGTGTTTTTTTTTACATAGTTGAGTCTAATGCAAGGCCTAGGGTTGCACATTTGCAGGGGGCAGCAGTCTGTCTGAAGATGGTTGTGTAGTACTATGGAACATTGTCTACATAAGCACAGGAATATCACATAAGGGGATAGGAGTAGTAGTTACTGGGGCCTGGGGACACAAACTTCTGAATGGGCCTAGGGCAGCATAAAACATATACACCTATGGTCTCATTTGTCATTTGGGCAGTACCTAATACTTCTATCCAAAGCCATGTTTATATTTTGACTCTACTACATTTTTTATTTTTATATTCTTTTGGCAAACTGTTATTGTTGTATCGAATGTGACACGTTTTCAAGGTTTGCAGGGATTTTCCCAGCAATATTTCATTTTTATTAACCTGCCTGCTAGAGATTTTATTATTATAGTTCCGTTCCGTAGCGCTGTACATAAACTAAGTTCAGACAAAGATAAATACAAATTAACATTTAGCAAAGGAAGGAAGGCCCTGTCTTTGAGCTAGGAATCCAATGTACATGGTGAATTCCCAAAGTACTTAGGATAGAAACTCGCAGATCAGTTCAATCTAAGGTATAGTGAGTGGTAAAAGATGGAGAGAGAGGTGATAAGCATGTTAGGGTGGAAGGTGATACATAACTTTCTTTTGTGCACATTTCATTGAAGTTCTAATTAAACTTGACCTGTAACTCATAATTATAAATTTGTTATACGTAGTGGATTTAAAGGCATATGGAAGTTTCATGGATTATGAATGCATCTGATAAGTGAGAATCAGTGTACGCAAAGTTTTCAAAAAGTCTTCAGTTTTCTTGCAGTTCATTTTGAGAATCCAAGCTAAATTTGCATACAATTAGCGGTGGCCATAAAGATATATCTATATTATGTTTCCATGTTTCTCTATAAATGTGCAATATATATATATATATATATATATATATATATATATATATTATACACATACAATAATAGTTAAATTGACAATTGGATGTCTTTCTATAGACTTATAGAGCCACTGTAATGCTGTAACAAAATCACTTTTAATTAGCCATTGATCATATTTCTTATTTGTTGAATTTAAAAGAAGATGTAGTGTTGAACTTTTATAAAATATCTTATCATATGCTTTAATTTGAATTACTTGTCTCCACCCCTATGAAGCCATCAGAAACAGGCTTTATAAATGAAGGCCAGTTTGCGTGTAGACAGTGCTCTTCATTTGCTGCCTCCCAACCAGAGTTGATAAGCTGCTTGTTTTCAGCCTATTATTCAAAGTCTACACATAAATAAGTAATTAAAAAGTAATTTAAAATTGACTTTATTAATGATTAGCTCCTAATTAAAGCATCTTGCTCTTGCATTTAAGACATTACAATAGTCTATAGGTTTTTATATACGGATAATAATACACCTGTAACGAAAAACTAAATCATAGGATTCTGCTATGCTGATAACAATTACATTTATTCTTTTAATTTTTAAATTAGTCTGTGAGATCATAGACCGTTGATGTGTGGCAAGATCTAGTCTATTTGCTAATTAGATATAGCCAAGAAATGCGAAGAAAGCACGTGGAGTAGCATCTTCTCTACTCTGTAAATGGTGGAGGCATCTCTCTATAGGGTAGATTCACTAAGCAATCATTTATTATGTGGCATAGCCATGCACAGTATTCATTAAGCTATATAAACTAATAACCTCCCAATCAAGCTATTACGATCTGGGCACTTTATGAGTGTGAGGGGTGTGATGTACATAAAACACCAGCCACAAACACCATCAAGTATTTATTTTTTGCCGATAAACTGCCTGATTCCTATGTGAGTAGAAACTGTGGGGTAAACATTTTTAAAATAAGTCAGCTTCTGTTAGAAAAGGATTTAAGTGGCAAATATATTTTATTTATAACTTATAGCAATCATCTACTTCTACAATATCACATAAATGTATTTTAAGTTGCCTATGTGCATTAGCACTAACTCAGTTCAGTCATTCCTGCTGACCGATGAGCATGTGTATTGGGCCTCCTTCAATTTGGGGCTGTTACTTGCAAGTAACTTTGCGATTTGCTACTTTTGGCTTACTTGCTCCAGTAACTCTACTTTAACTTACCTATTCCATTGGCCGGGCTCGTAAGTTAGTCCTGATCTCAAAACATGCTATCGGCAGTAGGCATTTGTGTACTTGAACATGATCGCTCCACAAGCCCGTAATTCGTATTTCAAGCCTGCAAACTCGGATAACTGTAAATGCAAATATAAATTCAATCCAGCACTGTAAAGCACTGTAAATGATGGGGAACACAATGGGTGACATTAGTAATAAAAGCACAACATTCTCAAGCTTGCACATCGCCAAAATACAATACTTTATTTCATGTTCAATTTCCTTCAAAAAGTCCTACAAGCTTGAATAACTTGAATAGCCCCTAACTCGTTATTCAAGCCCGTAGGACATTGAAAAATGGAGGTTGGATTCCAAAGTCCTACGGGCTTGGAGGTTGAGGCCCGTAAGACTTTATGACGAGAATTGAACATGAATTAAAGTATTTATTTTTGCCGATTTGCGAGCTGGAGAATGTTGTGCTATTAATTCTAAGACCAAACATCACTCTCACTTCTCTTAAAAGTACAGGATTGCGTTTTTATTTGCTTGATTAGTGCTACTTTTTGAAAGGTAAGACATTTGCTAGACCTCCTTGGTACCAGTAACCTGACGTTTAGCCGTTTACGAGCTTGACGGAAGGGGGAATTAGAGCAATTGAAGTGGGATTTTTGCTGCCGTTAAAGATCAAAGGCTATAAGGCAATTAACTTGCAATTCTGAGTAAAGTAAGGGATAGTAGCTTGCAGTAAGTAACCCGATCGGGGAACGCAAGTTGGAGGCAATTGAATAGGGAAGTAACTTGCAACCTCCACTGACTGCTATTTTTTGCAGTAAGTAGCAATTGAATGAGGCCCATTGAGAGGGGATTTACTGCAAACATTGTAAATTGCATTTGAATAAACTGCTCTTAATGAATAGCATGAAGGGGCTGATGTAAATAGCGGCAACAGACTAAGATGTATCTCCGCTCTTCTCTGCCATTGACTATGGCTACATGAACAGACCTGGCTCCATTTACCAACAAGCCGTGATGTTCACAGCTCCTGTAAGCACTTGCATAGGACATACTCATTATATACAAATACGGCAACATTTTCTGTTCAGTTTCTGTAATTGTAGTACAATTATCAAAATAGCAAATAGCCATTTAAATTAGTGTCTTATGAAGCCAGAATACTATTCAAAGGTTACTTGTCCATAATACATTGCACACAGTCATATGGTTTGATTTATTTTTGACATTTTTTCAACCCAGGGTAACCTGCTAGTTTGTGATTGTATCTTACCACATTATCCAAACATTTCAAGTGGCCAAAGAGGGTCAGTTAAATGGTTGGATCTGGCTAATTATTGTCCACGTGTATTACTTGTATCTGCTTCATATTTTAGAGGAACATTTATTCAGACTTTCCCTCTTTGTTCTTGCAGTTGGTTTTGATGACCTGGTGACTACTCCAGTGCATGGAGACCTGTACCAAGTAAGTATCTGGAGGCTGTTATACAAAAAGTAGGATTTCTTAGAGGTAGCACGTATAGAAATGTTAAGGTCTGCTGCCCTGAACCACATTTTCAGAATCACAATTGAGTAGGAGTATTGAGTGATAGTATAAAGAATAGAGGGTAAGTGGACAGGGAGAATCAATGGAAACATGGAGGTAGCAGAAAAAGGGAAACCGTGGAAGAGACTGGTGGAAAATGGTTAAGAGGGAAATGGGATTGAAGAACAAAAGTGAGGGGAGAACTGGAGAACGCACAATGGAAACTAAGTATTAGAATAAAAAGGAGGGAGATATAGTGGCAGGGATGAGAAAGAGGAATCAAAGAGTGCAATGGAGGGGAAGGAACCAGAGAAGCATGGTAAGGCAAGTCAGGCTGCAATCACCGCAAGAAGGTGAAATGGAAAAGGGAGCAAAAAAGGAGGAAAGGGCACAGGGGTTAAAATGGAATGAGTAATAAAAATGGGTAAGAAGAATAAGGGCTACAGTGAAAGGGTAGAATAGAGAGTTAGGAAGATGGAAAAAGAGACATTTTGCTGTGACCAATTTTTCACCAGTGCCCTAGATCCTGGGTTTTTAGAAAATATGTTACTCAATATAGTTTTTTTACATAACACATACATCTACCATTCACTTTACAAATACCATTCAATGTACCTTCCTTCTACTGAAGTAATTAGTTAATATATCCACTTAAAAAAATGTCTAACTTCCTCATAGCTTTAGACCTGAAAGCAATTTGTATTTACTGAACAGATGAGAGCATATTGGGGATATAGGAGAGTTGAGGAGTTTTTTTTATTTTTTAAATCAATGGACCATTTGGAATTTGACACCTACCCCTTCTTCACCTGTACATTCTCAGAAGCAGGCAGCTCACATCAATCTATGCAGATTATTTTCTGCAAAAATATAAATGTTCCTTTTACAAATGAAACTACCACCAAAGTATAATGGATGTCTTCCAGGTCCAGTGGATGTATCAAAATGTATCTTTTTCTAATTAAAAGCTAACTTTATGATATATTTTCCTGCTAACTATGCTATTAGACTCAAATTTGATAGTCTTAGTAGATTCCACGTTTATTTTTGTTTTACATCTTACAATGGTCCTTTAGCATTGCTTTTGTGACAGAGACCATTTCATTTTCCAGAGTTTGGTGACATCATATCACAGCCCATTTAGCACTGTCACAATGGCTGTATAGAACATTGAGGTTCAGTAGACAACTAATATCTCATTCAGTAGGTACTACGGAGGCTCAGCTGAATCAGCAATGTACAGAGGAGGACCTGTTGCATTTATAGGCAGTGTTTTTGGTAATTTAAAGGTGCGAAGACATGGTAGATTGCACCCTAAATCAGGGGTGGAAAAATTCCTGGAGTCTAGCCTAAGTATTCTATCTTTGTTTCCAACAATGCTTAAGTTATGTTAAAGACATATCTAAGTTTCCGTTTTAATCTTTTTCTAATCTAACAACCCGCCCCCCCCCCCCCCATAGCTGCTTACATAGGCACAGTGAACCTCCCCATAGAAACACTGCATTTGGTTATGGGTTTTAACCCTTTACTAACATTCAAGCTAGCAGCAGCTCAATGCAGAAATCTTACACAGCAGTGTCTGGCTCCTCCTGCTTCCTGCTGCAGAGGACTACACACATGATTCCTTCCTGCACAAGGTGCTGTTACAGATTGCTAGAATGTATTAAAATGTGTAGCTGACAGTTATTGGCCAAAATGAATTATGAATTGTATGCTAAAAATAGCTTGTATATGCAGGGGTGAGAACTCACAAAAGCAACTGCTTGCAAACTCAAGAGATTTATATCAGGGTGAGTTTGTTAATGTTTATTTGGGGATTTTTTCATGCAAATTTTTTTTTTTCATACACTGATTCTCCTCTTTCAGATGCATTTATAATCCAGGAAACTTAAATATGACTTATTTGCTGTGTACAGATGCAGATAAACCTTGTGTTCTCTTTAACTTACCCCAGGTCATTAATTAACAATCACAGTGAGGGTTGAATGGGACAAATCTGTAAAAGTTGTGAAGTATGAAATAAACTAACATCAGCTATATAATCCTAGCTTGCAAATACCTTTTAGAAAAAAAATGTACACTCATCGGCTTCTGGTTATATTTAATTTTTCAAGATTCACTCAACACAGGGTCGTTACCAGATGACTGGAGAAAAGCAGAGGTGATACCTATATTTAAGAAGGGAGCAAGAGCAATTCTGGGGAATTGTAGTCCAGTGGGCCAGCTTTTAGAAGGGTTAATAAGGGATAATATACAAGATTATTTCTATTTGAACAGCATTATAAGTAGGAGACAACATGGATTTATAAGGGATAGGTCATGTCAAACAAATCTAATTAGTTAATCTGAGGAGGTTAATAGGAACCTGGATCAAGGCATTTCAGTTGATGTAGTATTTTTTGATTTTGCGAAGGCTTTTGATACAGTGCCACATGGAAGACTAATGTGCAAACCAAGGGATGCAGGAATTGCAGTAAATATATGCTCATGAATTGAGAGCTGGCTAAAAGACAGGAAGCAAAGGGTTGTTGTAAACTGAGCATGCTCAGATTGGACTAATATGGTAAATTGGGTTCCTCGGGGTTCAGTATTAAGTCCTCTCCTTTTTAACTTATTTATTGATGACTTAGAAGTTGGACTGGAAAGTATTGTCTCCATTTTTGCTGATGACATGAAGTTGTGCAAGGTAATCAAGTTAGAAAAGGATGTACTTTCCCTCAAAAGAGATTTGCATAAATTAGAAAAATGGGGATCTAAATGTCAGATGAGATTTAATATGAATAAATGTAAAGTTATGCATATAGGGAGGAAAAATAGCCATTCAATTTATAATCTAAAAAGGGATTTGGGGGTGTTTGTGGACAACCACTTACTTAACAGTTCTCAATGCCAAGCAGCAGCTGCAAAGGCAAATAAAATATTAGCATGTATTAAGAAGGGTACTCCGACTTTTTAAAGTGCATCAGAAATTTGTGCTGACGCATGTGCACCGACTTATGCACTTGCACACACAGAAGCGCGCCTGTTAATAGCGCGCCCCAACGGCACCCCGACACAAGTGTGACGGGGAGAGAGGGGATGCGGGGCCTGGGGTCATGGAGAATGTCACAGTCAGTTTTTTATCACAATTATAGGACATTAGAATTTAGGTTTGACGTAATAAATAATAAAGTATATATTATTATTATTACATTATTTTAGCTTCTTGGATTTCTTTGCAGTAAAGTTCCTGATAATCAAGCCATGCATTTATCTCTTACTGAATCCCTCTATATCTTCCGATGTCTTGAGAGGCGGCAGTAATGTGAAGGTGATTTGTAGAATTTCCCTTGTGGGTTCCACTGACCTGCCTGCACCCCACTCTCACACCCCCTACACAGTCATTGAGTACTCTCTTCTTCATAGGTCCTGTACAAGAACAGACTATCCTCTATCCCACTTCCCTCGCATTTCCCCCGTGGGTCCCACTGACATGCCTGTACCCCGGGTCCGTGGGGTGGAACTCGCTGCTCCTTGGCTGCCGGGAGAACTCCAGATGTGGGAGGTTGTGCAGCCAATAAACCCACCATAACACATTTACTTTGGAGGTGCTGCACAATGGGGTTAATTAATAATGTGCAGGTGTCTGCGGAAATCTCCAATGAGATGTTTGGGAGGGTGACTAGTGGGGTCAGAAGTAGAAGAGGTAATAAGAAGCAGGGGGATATGGGGTGTGAGGGCTGTGTTTGGGGTTGGGGGTTTCTGGGGAGCTGCATATAGTCCTGTGGATGGTGTAACTGGCACCCCAAGTTATGCATAATGGGCGTGGGTGGCCTTGGCCACTAGGTGTATGACATTATAAGGTCAGTTGGTCTGATCTCTCTGTTCCCTTACCTTGACTGTCTCTCTTCTTTTCTCTCGTCTCCCTTCTCCTGCCTCACTCTTATCCTGTTTGTGTCCTTCCTTATCCTTGGCTATCTCTCATCTCCATTGCCCTGGTTAATCTCTCTGCCATTCCTGACTCTCTCAGATCATCTTGCCCTGGAAGTCGATATATCTTCTTCCTTACCTTAACAGTCTCTGTCCTTTCCAGCTTTGTGTGTGTCATCTGTGTCCCCTGGGTGTTTCTGTCACCTTTGTCTCCTCTAACCCTAATCCTAAAACCACCTTACCTGTAGTCCGACGTGCAATTGTTGGTGCGTGTTATTTTCCATTGCGCAGTGGTTGGTGCGCGCATCCGTCGGCGCTCTGTTGACGGTGCACTTTTGGTTCGCACTGTATTTTCGGGACACCATTAAGAAGGGTATAGAAGCTAGGGAAGCAAATATAATTCTGCCACTATACAAATCCCTAGTACACCCTCATTTGGAATATGGGCACTACTTCATAAAAAGGAAATTTTAGAGCTGGAAAGAGTACAGAGGGCAAGAAAACTAATAAGGGAATGATGGGGATAAGTTATGAAGAAAGACTAACCAAATTAAATGTATTTTCTCTAGAAAAAAGGCGTCTACGGGTATATGATTACCTTATATAAATATATCCACGGTCAATACAAGTCTTTGTCAAATTAACTTCAAATCAGCAGGCACAGCTGAAGCAAGACACAACATGAAAGACCTTAGACACAAGCAAAGATTTTCTCTAAAATGCTTTTATGCTCATGGCTTACATAGCAGCTAATATTGTTAGTTTGTCAAACACATTGCACGTGAAGTTTTTCAAATACAACTTAAAATCTCAGACTTCTAAGGGTTAAAATAATGCAAGAATGGTTCCAAATTTGGTGCAGTTGAACACTATAGGTTGCAACAAGAATTTTATCAATTGAGTGTTATAAAAGTGAATTTTCTGCCTAAAAATAGCAGAAATTAACAGCCCTTTGAGGATGTTTTTTTTAATAACAACCAATTGCAAACATCCTTATTAATAGGTGAAGGGTTATCTTCTACCGTAATTGAGACCTTTGCTGTGTTCTGTAAATCATGACCAGATCATACAATGGTTTGATTCAGGATCTACACCCAGATCATGTATGTAATTGGTGATTGTACACATAAGCAAGATAATAATGCTGTGTGTCTTATGTCTTTTAGGACTCTGCCGGTCCTGGTGATGGCTATGCAGCAATAGCACAGGCTGACCGTCTGATTCAGGAGCCAGAGAGTCTCAGGAAATGGAGAGAAGAGCAGAAGATACGCCTGGAGGAGCTGGGTAAGACATTGAAATAGTGAGATCAGTTATAATGGTATCCTTGATGGCACATTTCCCCCCTCTCTTTAGATGCGATTTGATGTGCTTGATTGGTTGCATACACTAAAACCGGAAATAAACTTAAAGGAAAATGTAATATTACTTACAACTATGCTTGAAAACCCAAATGCGTGCTATTCCTATTCTAGGCCATTTAATATTTCGTTTTTTCTTGATTGGAGAGATATTGTGAACAAAAAGTTGTAAAGCCTTCCTTATTGTAACTTATAATTTTATTCTCAAAAGATTAAAAGATAAATGTGCATTCATAATATAATAAAGGCAATATAAGATCCCAAAGGCAACTGAAATAGTGTGCACAGTGTACGTGTCTGTTAATTCTTGCATTGCACCATTTAATTTTTAAGTTGGAGAAATGAGAATCTCCAGCTCCCATGGTTGATTACTTTAAATATCTGAGCCGGTGTTGCAGATAAGTCATGTTATGCAAGGCCCATACCTGTGAGTTCTGTGGTCATGGGTCACTGTCAGCATGATTTGCTGATTTCCTAGGTTCCACTGCATCACATATATAGTTGTCAGCAGCGCGGGCTTGCCAAAATCCTTTGGTAACGCAACGAGGAAACTGCGGCCTCGCAAAGCGAGCCCATAGCAACTGCGGCCATCACAAAGGGAGGGCCGCGGTTGCGGCCAGGCATGGAGCACCAAAGGCGCTCCTTGTGCTGGGGGAGATGAGCCCCATAGGCTCTCATCCCTACGACACCGTATGACTTAGGCAGGAAGCTCCGAAGGCGCTCACTGCGCTGGTGCGACCCCAGTAATACTTTGAAAAATTGCATAAAACAAAAAAAAATGGCCTGTAACAGGTTAAAAAGGAAACCGCGACTTAAAAAAAAAAAATACGAGACGCAAAAAAATACGAACTTAACGGCCGAACAGCGCACACCAAAAAACAAAAAAAACATCACACACAGCAAGGGGGGGACATTCAGGACGTCTGGAAGTGAGGTTACACCTCAATTTAAGTCCAATTTCAGGAGGTTAGGCACTCGAAAATCCCCTAAGCGAGAGAAAAAATGGCCGCCGAGAAAACGATGCTACACGACCCCTAAACACGCAAAACACCGCCAGGTACGTACAACTTTTACACAACCCTGTACGAGCTACAAAATACACTATTAGGAAGGACGCAAAATCATCCACACCCGCGTACCACATACACAATCGCCACCATTTTACAACACTAACTTACAGAATGCAGAAGTACACAGCTACACAAACTCGCGCACACAGCCTATTTACACTACACACTGCACTGACACTTACAACTCAGCTCACCAACACTGCAAATCTACATTGTAAGCTGCAGGAACATCAAAACAGATTGTTAGCTCTTCAGCTTATTGGTTGCTGCATATATTTATTACAAATAGGTAAAGTATATTAATTTATGAGTTCAGTAATTAATTAATTATAATAACAAAAATACATATACAGAAAAAATTACAAAACAGTAACACAGTAAAAACAGTATCGCAATAAACGCCAAAGCCGTTCACCGCACGCCTCACAAGGAGCACCAAGGGTGCTCAGAGGAGCAAAACTACACCAGGGGAGAGCCTTGCAATGAGCGCCAAAAGCCGATAAGCATGGACCTTGCAATCAGCGCCAAAGGGGCTCTGACAACCAAAAATACACCAACCCAGAGGCTCTCAATGAGCGCCAAAGGCGCTCAGCACAAGGCTTGCAATGAGCGCAGAAGGTACTCACACAACCAAAACACTTCCTTTATGTGCCAAACCGCATTCCCTGACTTACAATTCTATTACCGTAATATTTTGACAGGCAAGTCGCTATTTTTATGTGTATATACTAGCGACTTGCCGATCAAAAAATTTCGGCAATAAAATGTTAAGCCAGGCAATGCTGTTTGCCACACAATGCGAGGCTATGGCCCCTCTGAGCACCTTTGGAGCTCATTGCAAGCCCCGCAGGTAGCGCCTTTGGCGCTCATCTCGTGTCTCGCAATGAGAGCAACTTTCCTGCTTTGCAATGATCATTTTCCGTGCTCATTGCAAGCCTCGCGCTTGAGCACCTTCGTCGCTCAGGGTCCAAGGTGCTCCATGTGAGCCTGTCCCCCCGTATAGTTTAGGGGCCTCGCAATGAGTGTTACTGCCTTGGTTTAAATGTTAGTGGCTTGCTTTAAGTCTTACTGCTTAGGACTCATTTTTACGTCCTTCAGCCTTGTTTTACGTCCTTCGGCCTCGTGTTCTCCATGTTACGTTTTTTTCTGCAGCCATTTTTTTTTCTTGTTTTCTTCTTGTGGTTCTGCCGTTTAAAGTCGTATTCTTGTGAGCCCCGCAGTCCATCTACGTGCTTCGGGTCCTAAGTCCTACGGGCCGTAGTTTTGCGTCCGTCGCTAAGTCCAGGGGCCTCGCGATGAGGCCTCTTTGCAGCTGTCTCGGGATGAGCGCCAGCTAAGTCCCGCGTGTCCACAGCTGCAATGAGCGCCTATGGCGCTCATTGCAGCCTAAGTCCTGCGTGCTCAACTGCTCACCAAGCTTAGCGGCAAAGTCCTGCAGTGGGGAGGCTCGCAGTTGGCAACCTTCTTGTTGCGTCCGTCAACCTACGCAAGGTTCTTGGTGCAGGCTCACCTCGCTATGGGCCACAACGCGACCAACATCCTTGAACTGAGAACTATATATGTGATGGTTACATTATTTACACATCTCTTTTGCTCCTCACAGATGCAGCTTCCAAGGTGACAGAGCAGGAGTGGAGAGAGAAGGCAAAAAAGGACCTGGAGGAGTGGTACCAGAGGCAGAGTGAGCAAATAGAGAAAAACAAGGTTTCTAACAGGTGTGTAAACTAAAGGGAAAAGATATGGCAGCTACAAGAAATAATTATATGCACCAATCATAGAGGTTGGTATGGGACAATATTTTGAGGGGTACATCAAGTTACCAACACTGATGTGATCCTTCTGATAAAGACTTGAAATTTAACCAAAAATGTACTTGGTATGTGTTGGTATGTTTCATTATTTCTAGGAAAGCCTTTAAGGGCCCTCCTACAAAAAAAAACTGCTAGAAAACGTGGATGGGGATCTGTCTTGAACACGGATAATATTTTTGCTTCATTGGTTTCTATAAACACTCTTTATCATAGAAAGAAATGGCTGAATGGTAAGAGTAATTACCCCTGTTAAAAGAGGTTGTGAGTTAAAATGCCACTCTCCCTTTTTTCATTAATATTTTTTATTTCATTCCATTCATTATAGCTGTGTTATAGTCACACCCATCTCTTTATTGTTTACATCTGTTCTGTTTTATCCTGAAAAGTAAATAAAATGATAAAAAAAAAAAATGATTGGATTTGAACTCACAACTTCCCATATCAAAGGCAGTTGTTTTCACACCAAGCTGTATGACTAACAATGGGTAAAAAACTAATATGAACAAAAAAAAGCAGACTAGATGGTTCTAATCTGCAGTCAAATCTAATTTATGTGTTTCACATATATAACTAATGTAGGAAATGAACCACTTTCTAATTTGGTACTGCCACTGGGCTAGTTCCAAATTGGAAAGATTCAGAATGATCCTTGTGTCCAGGTACTCTCTTCTCACTAGTGTGGTCACAGATAAAAGAATTGTTTGGTCAAAAATGACCTTTAATTAATTTATCGAGTTTTGCTTCTGACTAATGTGGAAGTTGCTTCTATGTTATCCTACAGAGTACATGTACTAAGATTTGATATATCCAAGAAGAGTAATCTCATCAGACAGAGACCAACTTGAGTGTAGAAGTCCCTATTTCTATGTTATCCTACATAGTACATGTACTAAGATTTGATACATCCAAGACTTCAACAAGTCACTATTTACTACTATTTATGTCCCTGAACTTCCGTGGCTACTAATGCATTATCTTTGCTAATGTTGTCTATTACTTTTCTTTCTTGCTATTGTAATAACTCCTTACTTTGCTATCCATTCTTTTTCTCTCTCTCTTTCACGCTGCTATCCAGGATTGTGGACAAGGCCTTTTATCAGCAGCCTAATGCTGAAGTCATTGGTTACGTGTATGTTGATTTTTATCCTCTGTCTAATATCTCTAGTGATCTTTTTTCTGTTTTATACATTGTGCTGTCAGAGCAGTGCATTTCAATGTACGTTTAAGTGAAATGAGTTGGTTCATGGCTTTTTGGTGCCCTCATTTACATAATAATGACCGTGAACACTTTGGTGCTTTTGTTCTCTGAAAGGTGACCAAACACAAATTAACATAATGTAAATTACAATTTATTTTGATCAAAATGTATTTACTTCAGATTGTTTTGTATTTGCTTAGTTAAATGTGAATATAGTACTTCTGCCTTTGTGTTTAATTGTGAATGTAGCTCTTCTTATTTATAATAATTGTAGTTCCTCTTTTATTTATTTAAGACTTTGCTGAACATGACAATGCACAATGGTCAGAGTGCTTACACAATTGATATTGTTCATTTATTAGTTTATAAAGTGTCTGTTTTTGTGAACTTGTAGAGATCACCCCAAACAAAATTGTTGAAATCAATAAAATTGTAACCAAAAAGAACATAAAGCTGTTCTTCAAAGCATGACTTGCATGTTTCTCGAGAGATATAAAGCTTCAACTGTTATTTTTTTTTTTTGTATTCATCTTAAATGTTATAGTTTCAGGTACTGCAAGTTAATTTTTTTATGGTAATGATGCAGGACATACATCTCTGACCACATAAGAATTTAAGTGGACATACCGTATACAGATGGATTTTTACATGTGTTTTTTTTTGTTATGGTATCTTAGTGTGATATTATTCAGTTACTTGGAAGATAATGGAGACAGAAAGTTTTTACTTAAACCAATAAGGAAAGTAGAGAACATGGAAAATAAGTTGTACCCCATTAATTGCAACGGGTGTACAATCTGATGTATGATTATTTATGCCCACTGAATGTAGTAATGTTGTTGGTCACTATAAGGCAAGGAATCAGATATATGACAGACCTATAATATCCTGATTTTAACCTGTGGACTGTTTTCTTTCACATAGAGCAACAGATGAAGCCCTGGCCTCTGAGCCCAAGGATGAGGAGACTGGATCAGAGTGGGAACGAGTTGCCCGTCTGTGTGATTTCAATCCTAAGAGCAGCAAACAGTCAAAAGATGTGTCTCGCCTGCGATCTGTTCTCATCTCTCTCAAACAGACACCTCTATCTCGCTAGGTTCCTTCTCCAGTCCCACTTCACATCCCTGCTTCACATACCAAAGAAACCTTCTCCAGATGGCTGGGGCACATTATGGTGTATGGTGTGCTCAACTTGAACATCCCCCCAACCCCTTCATTTTCATCCTAGCAGGCATACTCCGATACTGAGCGTGAAATTCAATTTAAAGTACCAATGCTTCAATGTTTAATAGAGTTGTTCTTGATTTCAAGTATGAACCATTCTGGTGGTCTTCACTGGAGCATGTGGTGGTGGTGGTGATGATGGGCAGGGGGGAGGATATGTCTATTGCAGTATCTTTCTTTCTCCATGTGTGCCTGGCTTTAAAGGTTGCTTGCTTACGTACTGCTCATGAGAAGATGTTTGGAAAGAAAAGTCAGTTCTTGCGGTGATTGCTGATTAACCCTTTAGTTGAATTAGAAGCTGATGTTGCGCTGCATTGTATTTTATGTTGACAATAATGGGGTTTCCAGATCTATGCACAAATTCTGCACGGTCACTACTAATAACAGCAGGGAAACATCCACAAATTTGGAAGCGATTTTATGACTTAAATTTACCTGTTTTCAGAACCAATGGCCTTCAAGTAATGACACATATAGATAGCCCTAGATATTGTGACTAGAGGGATCATCATCTTATGCCTTTGGACTGTCATGTACCTAATGTACAAAATGGCAATAGGAGTAATGACACAAATCATATAAAGTATAATATTAAAGTAAGATAATGTTTTAGCGATGGGGGTTCAGTGATGACTTAGATATGTGATTAATATTGATTAGGTGAAATACAGATTTTAAAAGGGCTCCACACTATTGCTTCTAAGTTTGATTTATGTGATATATTTTATTTACATTTTTACCATTTCTTTACGTACGTCTTCAGGCTGTTGATAGTAATATGGTACTGCCCTATGTAATATGGATAATTTATTGCTGCATGATATTGTTTTAACTCTTGACTATGTTTGGATTATATGACTGCAACAATGCCATTTGTGGCTCTATCTGTCTAATTAAGTTTGGATATCTTAATCAACCCAATCTCTTTACAGCCCAAACTACATAACAATATCAAGTTACAAAAACCTTATCATGCCCAAAACTTTATCATTAATATGATTATCAGTAAGCTAGTTCTCCAATAAGAAGTTTGCTTGTAACATACTTCTCAGACATGAGGAACCTGCTGTGGCATATTTGTACAATAACAATATATGTGGTAGAAATAGAGATAATTCTCCCTGTGATCAGTTTTACTCAGGTACATCCTTTTGAAATATTTTCATAAATAAATTAATGAGTGGGCAAATTCAGCAGATTGACCAAAGCATTATAGAGAATTAGATGACATTTTTTTTTGCTATGGTTATTTAACTTCTTAACAAATATACATAATTATTCTTTACTGTGGGCAACCATTGCCTTGATTGAGCTGCTTGATTGAGTCCCAACTAACCAGATTTCCAATCATTCTTTTGAGAACACTGGCAACTTGGATTGTGACATTTCAATTGAAGCAGCTAAATGCTTCTCTGCATTTAAGGTCAACTCCCACTTGTATAGAAACAAAAGTGACAACTCACACTACAGCAAAGCTGCATATATTACTTAATTAAAGTCTATATGTATATTTTTTTTTTAGTTTCTGAATATAATTATCAGTTGGAGTTTTTCAAAAGTGAATACTGAAAAAAGGGACATATTATAGAATAGAATTTGGACAGTACTGTTTAATCAGATTTATGATGTAATCTCTTTCAGAAAAAATATTTCACTAAAATTATCGGACTTTGCAAATTAACTAAAATATGATCGGTTACACGGCTCAATACTGTGCACTTCATCTTCCATATCCATACACTACACTAGTATTTCTCCCCCTTGGTGGTAGGCTGAATACATTGTATAAAACGCTATAAGTATCTACATACTATATATATGTATTTATAAGAACTGCACAATATACTGTATATGTCAACTTGACACCAGCTCAATGAATACGGATTTGAGATGAAGCTAACCCATAAATAATAATGGCTGCATAATGCTTCTGTGATTAAAAGTTAAAATAAAAAAATACTATTCCTGTGAACTGAAACTCTCTCATGCTTTTGTAATGCAAGATGTCTTAAATATTTATCCATGTCACTCCATGTCACTGGAATGCAAACAAGAACTTTACTGTGTGGTTTGGTGATCGATGTTGTCTACTTAATCTATGTCACATAAATAAAATTCCATCAAGACTATTTTAAAGTTTTTACTTTCAATTGCACCTTTCTTTTACACAGCACTTATGGAATCCTGTACTTGCTTTATTCCAAATCCCATGTGCACTATATCCTGAACAATGTCATTGGAAAAGGGAACATGGTCATGGAACACACATCTTTTTTTCATGCGTTACAAAGAGCATGCTTTAAGCATTACCATCTTTATGTTTTGCATGAAAAATATTAAGTAAAACTGTTATAAACTTCATTGAAGCTAACAGGAACACAGAGAGCATATACAGTGGATATAAAAAGTCTACACACCCCTGTTAAATTGTCAGGTTTCTGTGCTGTAAAAAAATTAGACAAAGATAAATAATTTCAGAACTTTTTCCACCTTTAATGTGACCTATAAACTGTACAACTCAATTGAAAAACAAACTGAAATCTTTTAGGTAGAGGGAGGAAAAAATATAAAAATAAAATAATATGGTTGCATAAGTATGCACACCCTTAAACTAATACTTTGTTGAAGCACCTTTTGATTTTATTACGGCACTCAGTCTTTTTGGGTATGAGTCTATCAGCATGGCACATTTTGACTTGGCAAGATTTGCCCACTCTTCTTTGCAAAAACTCTCCAAATCTGTCAGATTATGAGGGCATCTCCTGTGCACAGCCCTCTTCAGATCACCCCACAGATTTTCAATCGGATTCAGGTCTGGGCTCTGGCTGGGCCATTCCAAAACTTTAATCTTCTTCTGGTGAAGCCATTCCTTTGTTTGATTTGGATGTATGCTTTGGGTCGTTGTCATGCTGAAAGATGAAGTTCCTCTTCATCTTCAGCTTTCTAGCAGAAGCCTGAAGGTTTTGTGCCAATATTGACTGGTATTTGGAACTGTTCATAATTCCCTCTATCTTAACTAAGGCCCCAGTTCCAGCTGAAGAAAAACAGCCCCAAAGCATGATGCTGCCACCACCATGCTTTACTGTGGGTATGGTGTTCTTTTGGTGATGTGCAGTGTTGTTTTTGCGCCGAACATATCTTTTGGAATTATGGCCAAAAAGTTCAACCTTGGTTTCATCAGACCATAACACCTTTTCCCACATGCTTTTGGGAGACTTCAGATGTGTTTTTGCAACAATGTAGCCTGGCTTGGATGTTTTTCTCCGTAAGAAAAGGCTGTCGTCTTGCCACTCTACCCCATAGCCCAGACATATGAAGAATACGGGAGATTGTTGTCACATGTACCACACAACCAGTACTTGCCAGATATTCCTGCAGCTCCTTTAATGTTGCTGTAGGCCTCTTGGTAGCCTCCCAGGCCTGTTTTCTTCTCGTCTTTTCATCGATTTTGAAGGGAGCTCCAGTTCTTGGTAATGTCACTGTTGTGCCATATTTTCTCCACTTGATGATGACTGTCTTCACTGTGTTCCATGGTATATATAATGCCTTGGAAATTATTTTGTACCATTCTCCTGACTAATAACTTTAAACAATGAGATCCCTCTGATGCTCTGATGGAAGCTCTCTGTGGACCATGGCTTTTGCTGTGGGATGCGATTAAGAGAATTTCAGGAAAGACCAACTAGAGAAGCTGAACTTTATTTGGGGTTAATCAGAGGCACTTTAAATGATGGCAGGTGTATGCTGACTACATGATTTGGAATGTGATTGCTTAATTCTGAACACAGCTACATCCCCAGTTATAAGAGGGTGTGCAGAATTATGCAACCACATTATTTTTCTTTTTTTTTTCTTCTTCCCTCCTCCTAAAAGATTTCAGTTTATTTTTCAATTGAGTTGTACAGTTTATAGGTCACATTAAAGGTGGAAAAAGTTCTGAAATGATTTATCTTTGTCTCATTTTTTTACAGCACAGAAACCTGACATTTTAACAGGGGTGTGTAGACTTTTTATATCCACTGTATACAGCTGCAGAATTCATTGGGAAGCTGGTTCCCACATTCATATTACTGCTGGTTGGCCCCATGATTAGCTAAACACTTGAAGCGGTTTTTGTCTGCTTTCAGAACATTGAAAAAAGGCAACTAGTGGTGCATCACCAAATATCCTCTTTCAGATGCAACACATTAAATGCTTTCAATATCTCTTTAGTTGAACCATAATGCAGTAAGTTTCCAGATATTAAAATGTCCAAAGGTCAATCAACTACACAGACTTCAAATGTAATGTGTGACTTGTATGTATACATGTATACAGGAACTTTCACCACTTATGTAAACTAAAAAGTACATTATGTCCTATAGTGCTACTATTAAGCAAGAGGAGATTCAGGCAACCAATCTTGTGGCAATTCTGTGAAGCACAAAAACAAAGGTCCTTTATTTACACGGCAACTGAATTCAGCACAATTTGGACCACATTACAGTAAAGATCTTATAAAAGAGTGTTGAAATACTTTTTTTTGAAAAATGTGCATTTTTCACTTGGATATTAATAAAGTAAAATCTGTGTTTACATGAGTCACTGACTGCCCTCTGCCAGACCCACAGCTACAGCTTTGTGAAGTGAGCAAACAAAAAAAGGTTTAACCCTTATCAAGTTATTCTGTGCAGAGTACGGGATGCTGGAATCGCCTAAGTTGGTCAGTTATGAGTTAACTTTTCACAGCAGTTCCGAGTTCATGGAAAAACTGTTATCAATCACTGTCATCACTGCATGTCTCAGCTGTCTGTTATTAATCACGAAACTTCCAGTAGGCATAATAGACTGAGTTTGTGAACACACTTAAAACGTTATATTTCTTAAGTGTTATTAGTGTAATTAAAAAATATATAGATAATTTTTAACATACAATTTTGTGTTCTTTAACACCATGAAGAACACTTACAGTGAGGTAAATGCCGCCCCTTTAAAGAGACGAATATTTGAAACAATTCTACATGCTAATCCTATGATCTATGTATACACAATATGTTTGCCTATTATGTCCGACCACTGGCATAAAGGATTTCCATCTTTGAACTGACACAGCTGAATCTTAAGCATAAAATGCTTACATCATCATTGATAAAAATTGTTTTGTACACCAAAATTTAAACCAAGTAAGTCTGACGAAGTGTATTTCTAAATATCTGGCATAAAGCAGGTAAAAAAATTCTCTGGACATTAAAAAAGTGAAAGTATCACTGTCACGCATGTCACCTTCAGTTACCTTACCATTACATTTGTATCACATTGTTTCCTCGCTCTGTACTGCTGTTAAGTGGGGTAACTGCTTCCAACCTATAGAACTCAAAATCTCATAACTCAACATAGCAGACTTTCACCTTTTATCTTATATTTTACAACATATTTGCCCATAAAGAAAATCAAATGTAAAAATGTTTTTCAGTTGTAATAGCACTCAAATGTAATTCCTTTTCTAACATTCTTGTCTCATTCTCTTTTGGTGACTAACACATAGCTGATAAAAAAAACCTGCCTATATGCATGAGAAAGTGTACTAGAAAATACTTGAGGGTGCTTGCATATCGGCATTCAAGTGCGCCTGTGGTTATGTATGAGAGTGTAGAGTGCAAGCATCAGCATGAGATTTCACATTTGTGAGAGTGGGTATAAATGAGTGTGTGCAAAGTTGAGACTGTGTGGGCAGGCGTGCATTTAAGTGCATAAGTGACGGTGCATACCTGCAAGTGAGTGCTTGTGTTTAAGAGTGCATGAATCATATCACATAAGTGCATATATTACAATAAGTGTAAGTGATAATATGTTAGTATGTGAGTCAGTGTCGTTGAGAGAATGATGTGTGTGTTTGTATATGTCGGTATATATATATATATATATATATATATATAAAGAACTTGCATAAATGCATTTTGTGGTTGTTTACATGTGTGCTTGCAAGTCAGTGTTATAAAATCTATGGGCCTCATTCAATTAGAAGCCCGCAACTCAATTGCAGACAGCCAAATATCTGTGAGTTGCGGGCTCCCGTTGGTCTCCGATTGCGATGCTTTTCAATTGCTCAAGCCCATAAGTTATGGCCCAAAGCCACAAGCGTAAACCATGCGCAGGTTCGGAGCACTTTAGGGCGGGAACATGATCAATTCAGAAAGCCCATAACCATCCATTTCAAATCAGCCAATAGAAAATGAGACTTCCTTATTACGACAGTAAAACATGTAGGTTACATGTCATTCAATTAGGTTCGGGGGTCCGATATGCGATCCGACTCGTAAACCCTCAAAATAAAGTATTATGAAAATGAATGCCAATACTGTTCTAGTCCATATGGGTGGCCTGATATGTATTAACTCATTAATTCCCAAGATCAATTAAACCCCAAAATGAAACATAAAAATAATATTTATTTCCTGACGATTTGCGAGCTTGAGACTGTGCAATTAATTCTAATGTCTATCATCACTTTCCCCGATATTTACAGTGCAGTAGTGATTTTTTATTTGCATTTACAGTGCTTCACAATGAACAAAGATATGTACATACTGGTGAAAAGCAACTATACATTGTATAAGAAATATGAATGCACCCCATGCTTGTACTCCTCTTATCTCAGCTCTCCTCTCATTAACCCCACTTGTTCACCTGTTTGATGTGGGTACTTTGCCCTGATCTGCATACTCTTGTTCAGCCCCCTTGGTCCGCTCTTTCTCTACAATATAGCTGATACCTCTCCCTGTGACTGCAATTCAGACCAGACACCAGATCTCATACATTTCTCTTTATCAGAAATAATGAAGAACTAACAGCCTTATTAAATTGCAATTCAGCAAATTTAAAAGAGCTCTATATAAGCACATAGCATATTTTCTTTACAGAAGCTTTTAGTTCGTGGACTTCTATCCAAAAGCAAGGTCTTCACTAACTAAAAACTTCTGTAAAAAATATGCTCTGTGCTTAAATAGAGCCCTTTTAAATTTGCTGAATCGCAATTTAATAAGGCTGTAAATGTCTTGATAAAATAAATGGAACTTTTGCTATGTATTAGGACAGAGAAAGGAAAGGTGAAGATAGAAGAGAGAATCAAAGAAGATAGAGGAAAGAAAAGAGACAGGTGAAGAACAGAATGAGAGGTGAAACAAGAAGAGAGAGTTTAGAGAAAAGATGTTGAGAGAGAGGAGAGGCAGAAAGAAATGGGGTGAAAAGGGATGGAGTAAGAGAAGGGTAAAAGGGAAGATAGCATGAAGGGAGAGGGAAGAGTACACGCAGTGAAAAGGAGGAGAAGATGAGAGAAGGGTTTGAGAGAAGGGGGAGGAAAGAAGGTACAGAGTGGAAAAAGGGTCTTAATATCAAATTACTACAGAATGGTATTGGGGAAATAACTTTGATTTAATTAAAACTGTGTACTCTTCTGTTAGGGTTCCCTAGTTGTCCAGTGGTTAGGATTTGGTGCTTTGCAACCTGGGTTTGATTGCAGTCAGGGAACCAAGAGGTCACACAACCATGAAGCCTGGATTGGGCCTGGTCAGTACTTGAATTGAAGACCCTCTAAGAATACCAGGAGATGTATGCTGTGGCCCACTGGAGAAGGAACTTGCAACCCACTTCAGGATCTTTGCCATGAATACCAAGTGGATCAGTATGGTGGTTACGGTATATGAGGTCACGGAAAGTCGGACATGACTGAACAATGCAAACACACACAATCTTCTGTGAAGTGTAAAGTAAAAATAAACATTATGCAAATAAAAAGCTTCCAAAAGAATAAAGATGTGAGGCAAGGATGTAGTGTTGTTCTCTTCAATCACATATATAGTTGTGAGCAAACGAGTTGTTACTAACGCTTGCGAAGGCGCTCCATGCCAAAGCGAGGGTCACAGTCCTCGCAAACTTCACGTCATAACGCAAACAACATACGAGACACTTTAACACACATTACGACCTCGCAAGATTAGGCCGCAACCCGCGGACATGAAAAAATGAAAAACACAATAAATACACACAACACATACATAAAAAGCTTACCTACAGCAAGAGGGAGCATCCAGGACCTCGAAAAATGAAGTTACACCTTCATTTAACTCAAAATAAAAGAGTTTAGACACTAAAAAATTCTCTAAGCTAGAGAAAAAATGGCCGCCGAACAAAACGAAAACGAGGCTACAGCACTCTAAACAAGCAAAACACCACAAGAAAAACGCAAAACACCTACAGATATTCCGCTACAGACGAATACCACACATTACCCGCCATTTTACAAGAATGCGGAAGTACACAGCTACGCTAACAGTTTGGTCTCGCGCACGCACACTATTACACTGTACACAGCAGCTCCACACCACTAATGCTCCAGCAACATCAAAACAGATTGTCAGCTCTTCCACACAATGCTTCAAAATAGGTAAAGTATATTAATTTATTATTGTATTATTTATTTCATTATTATACACCAAACAGCATTAGCTCACTTACAATTTCATTGCCGTCATTTTTTGACGGGCAATTCGCTAGTCACATATAATAGTTGTCAAACTACGAATCGTCATCAAGCTTTGCGAGCTCACAAAGCAAGCTCGCAAGAACTGCGTCCCTCGCAAAGCGAGGGACGCAGTTTGGTCCGCAAATGAAGTTCCTCGCAAAGCGAGGGGCCGAATTTGCGAAAGGTGGAGGCTTTAAGGCTCATGACTTTGGAACAACACAACCCCGCATAATCCTTAACTCGCAGCACTTTGTCCTACGCCGCCTCAACTCACAGCTATTTACTCCTACAGTGGTTCAAAAAACCCATAAAACTCTCACACACAAACCATAAGTCGCAGCACTTACTTCTACGGCGCTACACACCACCGGACAAAACTGGCAACACTTAGCCCATCAAACATGACGACCACGGGACTTAGAAAAAGAAAAAATGACACATTCCAAAAACGAGTCGTAACACTTAGAAAAACCACAATATGACTCGTAAAAATACGAACTTAGCGGCCGAACCAAAAAACAGTAAAAACACACTAAATAGATCCGAAAGAAATGGCTGCCGAAAAAAATGAAAACAAGGCTACATCACCGTGAAGAGCGCAAAACATAGCCGGAGACGTAGCAGTTTGACAAGCACGTACGAAATCCTTTCACCGCACGTAACACATACAATATCGGCGCCATTTTACGACCATCAACACAATAATGCATATGAAATGGCCATTTCTCCTCAGGTGGTGACAGTCGGACTGGACATTTTCTGCTGCTGGAAAATCCAAAGAGATTGTTAGCTCTTCAGGATATTGATTGCTGGATATTTATTAGTGATAGGTAAAGTATATTAATTAATTTATTATTTATTAATAAAAAAAAAAAAAAATACATTACTACATTTTGCAATACCTGTACTTTAGCACGGTATTAATCATTAACCATTTCAAATGTTTATTAATTGATTGATTCACTTTAATGGACATTAATTTATTAATAAATACATTTGTTTTTTTAAATGAGGGGGCGGAGCTAGCGTCCAAAGCTGCAGGACATTTGAGGGAAGAGCTCCGCAGATTTGGCTAAGATTTTGGACCTCATTCCAACCAAAAAGCCCTGATATTTCCCCAACAACATCAGGGGACAGTTGGGGTAGCCGACCCGACCCCTACGGGACACCCCAAGCCCACGGAGGTGACAGCCGGTGAAGAAACCTGCATGCCCGGTCGGGGAGCTTCGTTGCAGGAAGAAGACCTCCAGCCCGTGGCTGTGCAAGTCCAGAAGAGGTACTGGAAGCGGGGGGCACAAACCCAGAGGCCCCAGACGCCCGGACTCCGGATAATGGAGGTGAAAGAGGTGAGGGCGGGGGCCCGAGGAGAAGAGGAGGCCGCAATCTTGTGAGGTCGGCGGTGAGGGCCTTTAAGCCTTGAGACGACCGCCGGGCACACAGTGAAACAGGCCAGCACCAGGGGGGAGACAGGAGGGCCCTATAGAGCCCTGCAGGGCCTGAGGTTTAGAGCTGAGGTGGGCTAGAAGGCAAGAAGACGGGAGGACCGAAAAGCCAGCAAAAAGACGGCCACTATCTTGCAGCACCATGAGGCGGGCCTGAGGCCTGGGCCTGGAAAGATAATATATATATCCCTTCTACAGGGCTTTAGCTCTAAGAGGAGCTACTATCTCCTGACATCCTAAGCTGGGGCAAACCTACCCTCTAGCCCTTTAGCAGATTAAGCTAATACAGAGACTCTTGCAAATGGAAGAAGGGGCAGCCCCACCAAAATTCTGCACCCAAAAAAATCCCTACCGAAACTCTGATCCTGACAACATCAGGCCCCTGTGTGTTCATTTTTGCCAGAGACATTGCAACTTTACTAGCCCTGAAAGTTTGGCAGACTTATTGCAACTAAATTGTAGCTTCACTATTCCCTGATTCAAGAGACTCAGCTAGCTGTACAACTGAATACTCTACAAAGCCCATAGAGTGGTGTCTGCTTAAGGCTGCTGTGGCTCCACGCCGCCACCCTGTGGCTATTCAGCAAAACTACAATTGACGTGCAAAATGAGAGCTTTGCTGGCTGAATCATATATACAGTACCTACGCCTGGAAGAAGCTGCTAAATGCCACTAAGATACCGGAAGATTGGCTTTTCATTGGTTATCTATACCCCTATTAGGGGAATAAGTCTGTGCACTAAAGACTGCCTGATTCTTGACTACTAGGACTCTCTAAAATTCAGCAGGGCACGGAAATGGTGAAAATGTATTTCTGCAATCAGAAAGTATTGAACCACGAGATGTAAAGGCCGACCACTAGGAGGTTTTGACTAGCATGACAGTCATTGTCGATCTTCTACTTGAGTATAATTATTGATCTTACCGGCTAGCTGAGATGCAACATCTTTAGCTATATATCTCTAAGCCGTCCACAAGCAACTGGGATAGGAGGAGGACGTCATAAGCTTTCTGGAGCACATGAAGCTTAACCCCACAACATGAAGAAAAGCAAAAGGGTCTCCTCAGCAAAAGGCATCCGGGATCACTTCTCGCCAAAGGCAGCTAAACCTACGGCTCAATTAGATTCTGCTTCAGACCGCTCGGTTTCGTCAGATCAGGAAGACACCTCTAAAAAAGCGAGGCAACATATTGATCTTTCTCCCAGATCCATAGCCACTATCGAGCAGCTCTTAACTAGAGCGATAGAACCACTGTGGAATGATCTGAAGGAGCTTGGGCAAAGGACCCAAATGTTGGAAGACATAGTGGATCAAATTGGAGAGGCGCAACAACATGACGTATAAAATCATGGAGCTGACAGACAAAATAGAGGACTTGGAAAACCGGTCGTGCCTCCATAATGTCAGAGTACGAGGAGTACCAAGGGCTGTTCAGAATTTGACGGCATACATGAAAGAGACCCTTGCGGCTATACTCCCTGACCAGGCAGAAATGGTGCTGGAGATCGAACAAGCTCACAGAGCCCTTGGAGGTGCGAGAAAACCCTCAGGCCCCCAAAGATGTAGTTGTGCGATTTCTCAGGCAGCAGGCCAGGGATCTCTTGCTTTCAGAGACTAGTAAAATGCAGACTATCAAAGGCCCTGACAACTCCAACCCGCAAGTCTATGCAGATTTGTCAATACTTGTAATCCTAGGGAGTGAATTCCCTTGTAGTGTTTTCCACTAAATTAAATAGAATTATGAACAGGGTATATTTACAATTTGGCCAACAAGTTTATTATATCATAATTGAATAGTAACAACGACGAAAAATAAAAAAGGAAGATTAAAAATACTCTAAAAACAATGGAAAAAGAAAGGCCTCCTCTGAGAAATAGTGATTAATTTCACTTTAGGACAAATATATAGAGACTCGAACTTTCTCTAAAATATTAGAGGAGGAATGTAATGTTCCACTACAGGTAACTCTGTACCAATATATCACCCAGTCTATTGTATATAGTTTTCCCCGAAGGGCATTTAGTGCAGACTGGTTTTTGTGAAAAATATTGGAGATAGTATGGTAGATGGAAGCAGGCACTGCCTTTGATGTAAATAAGAAGCCAGATAATTGAGATATCTCTATATAAGAGCTATAGGAGACTTATTCTTTGAGATATCTCCTATATATAATTCATGGGATTGTAACATGCCAATCCTAATTTGCTATAACTTCTTTTATCCACATACTGGTCTATAACTAGTATTTGGCAAAATTAATACCTTCATTGAAGGGATAGACTCTTGTTGTAGGCTAGTATATCCTTATTAGTTCCCTTTTTTGGGGGGTAAACGTATCTCATGGTATCTAATATTGGCTTCTTTGACATCAAGTGACCTATACATTGGTCCTGGATACTTCTAAGTACACCATACTAAATTATGAACGAGTTACCTAACTAGTGCCATGTTTCTTAATAGAGACGCTAATGCTGCATGGCTTCACTTCCTAGTATAGCGTGGACAGCGTCGTGCGTGATGACGCACGTATGCGTGTAAACGCCTACGCCTGACGCGTTTCAACGTACTGTGACGTCTTTTTTCAAAGGGGGAGGCGATAGTGTCGTCGCTGATCTTATATAGTACATTGGTTGCCTTGGAAACCAGGCCTGGAATCGTGGTTGAATAGAGGCCATGTTTTAATAGAGAAACAGGCCTCCTATAGATATATGTATAATATACATCAAATAGAGTGATAAAAACTGTACAATCTAAGGCAATAATTAGATAGTACAACGATCTGAGATAGTACAACGATCTAGGAATATAATGTCATATGATAATTTGAAAAGAGACCTAATAGTAATAACTCTGGTCATATATATTATACAGTATAAAGGGTAGACCTTATGTTGTGAATTATTTGAAATGGAAGATCAGAGTGCTAGAAGGAATAGCATGGCAGTTATCTCTGTGACTCTATCAATATTCAATGAATTTCTTGACAAAATAAGATAAGTTGGCTAGAAGTACTAGAGATCTGAAATCTAGTGTACTGGGGCTATATATAAAGAGGTAGTATACAACTTGTAGAATATATAAGTGGGTAAATATATAAACAAGCCTACTATTGTTAGGAGGTAATAATTAACAGAAGTTTGTATATATTATTATTGACCCACAGTAGTGGAATAAACTCACTACATTACGGTATTGTAGTTGCTGGATAACTGATGGTGAAAAGAACAAAAAAAGTGATAATAAAGTGTACTTCATGTACAGAAGGGATAAATCTATAATGGAAGTATACAAAAATTGTGAATAATTGGGTGATTGGTGATAGGTAACTTATGTTAATCAGTGCCTAAATGTGCAATATTGTATGTATACACAAAAATGAATATGGCCTTCAGCCATCAATATACAAGTGATACATGTGTCACAGGGCATATGGCCTATAATCGTGGAGAGGTCCTATCAAGGAAATCTATAACTCTTGTCTGAATATGCAAGGTTAACCTCTATGTGGATATAATAAAAAAATAGTGTTAAGAAAGTGAGTAAATGGGTCTTTTAAATTCTATTCCTAGAAGAGAGACAAAGTGATAGACTAGGGACAACTGCTGTTTAGGCTAGTATAGCTAGTGTAAAATCCCTTAGGTATAAATAATGAGAATGGGGATAAAAAATCTATATTTCTCAATGTTTATTCAGATAAATGGAGTAAATGAGAAACCTTCATTTAATCCCCTAGGTGTTTGGGCCCTCAATTTATAGATCCATCTTGCCTCACATTGTAAAAGTTTCCTTTCAAGGTCTCCTTTTCTTGGGCCTGATTCCACATTATCAACCACACAGAAACGAAGAACATTACTGTCATTGTTATGATAGTATTTGATATGGCGTGCAATAGGTGTGTCATAGGAGTTGTTAATGGCATATATGTGTTCTCCTATTCTACGGCGCAGCTGTCTACGGGTTTTGCCTACGTAGATTTTATTACAGAGGCATGTTGCCACATATACAACCCCTGTAGATAGACAGTTGTAAAATTTGTCAATCTCAAATATCTCCTTAGTAATTGGGTGCTCATATCTTTTAATAGGTTTTATATATTTACAAAAGCTGCATCGCCCACACCTAAAACATCCTTTAGGAGGTTGTAACCATGTTTGACGTGGGTTATTTTCTTTAAAATGGCTATGTACTAGCATATCCCTGAGGTTAGTACCTCTACGATAAGTAATGGGGATTCTAGTTGGTAAGATGTCTTTAAGGTCTTCATCGCTTAGTAACAGATGCCAATGTTTACTTAGGATATTCCTGATAGTATCAGAATCATATCCATAGGTCATAATACACCTTGGTGTGTTTTCTCCTTGTCTATCTGTTGGCAGTTTCTGTTTTGATTCTATGGAGGTGGTTGTGTCTGTCCTTTGAGTCTTGTTCTTTGTATGAACATTGAGCAAATCTGCTCTGTGACAACTTAGGGCATGTTGGTAGGCCAATTTTAGGCATTTTTTAGGATAACCTCTTTCCTTAAAACGTAGTCTTAGTTTGTGGGCTTCAATTTGGAACTCATCCTCTGTACTGCAGTATCTTCGGATACGTAGGTACTGTCCTTTAGGGATACCTCTTTTGATGGGTTCATAATGTTGACTATCCCAGTGTAGTAAGGTATTTGTTGCTGTATCTTTTCGGTAAGTAGAGGTAGAGATGTTACCATCATTATCTTTATAGACTTTTAAGTCAAGGAAGTTTACCCTCTCTTTGTTGATCTCATGGGTAAATTTTAAACCCAGAGTATTTTCATTTAGAGCGTTCATGAAGGTTTCAAATTCCTTTTTTGTACCTTCCCATACAACTAGGATATCGTCTATGTAGCGACGCCATAGTAGGATTTTGAGTCCAGTTGGTCTGTGTTTCATTAAAAACACACTTTTCTTCCCACCACCCCAGGACAAGATTGGCGTAACTTGGGGCACATGGTGTGCCCATGGCTGTACCCTTACATTGATGAATCCATTGATCATCAAACGTAAAATAGTTATGTTTGAGTACAAATTCAAGAAGGGTGAGGAGAAATTGATTAAATTCGGCAGATCTTGAATCTCTCATTTGTAAGAAATATTCAACTGCTTTTTTTCCATAGCTGTGATGGATACTACTATATAGGGCTTCAACATCTATGCAAGCTAGCCAGGTATATGTGGGTACATTAAGATCTTCTAGTTGATTAAGGATGTCCATAGCTGTATTACGTCAACTTCGCCTCTGCCCGGCAGAAATGTCAGTGCAAGATCAAGACCGCCCTCCACCTCCTCCTATCCCAAAAAGACAATGGACTCTAGTAGGCTCACAACCTCAAAAGGGGGATCCGCTCCCTCCTAGAAATCCCAGGGACGAGAGCTTGATTTGTAAGGGTCAGGCAACCTACAGCCCTCAACACAGAGGGGACTCTGGACATACCGCTGACACTTCGACTATTGCGAGATCAGAGTGAGGTCCGGCCCAGCAGTTGGAGCTAAAGCGCAAGATACTACTTTATTTCTGGACTGTTTTAAACATTTGTACTACAAGAGGACTAGCGTAGAGAATTCTAGCTCAAATTTATACTAGTCAAAACCTTAGATATAGGGAAGATTAGAAGTTAACGCCTGATTTGAATATAAAAACTTTTAGTTTAAGTTTGAAAAGTTGAAATGTTATTTAATTTGTGTACTACTAATTATGGAGAAAGGGGAACTCTAAACACACTGGTGCAGCAAACCTACTGCCGGGCAATAGCAATTAGAGCAACTTTAGGAGCTGAGTATGTATCTAACTGTTTAATCTTGAAGGAAGGTAGCCGAGGTCTAGGCCCTTTGCATGCTACAGCTTTAGCAATTAGAATTGAAGCCTCCCTCATTGTTGCTAGGAAGGATAGATCTTTATAACGTGTAAAACTAATGCTATATGTTTGTGCTTTCTTTCATGTTGACAGCGATCGGACTTTCCAGCATCAACAGACTCCCTCTGGGCCCTCCTCCGTCCTGGGATACCTTGAAAGCGTCAAAAGACAAGAAATAACAAGTAGACAAAGATTACTTCCAAAGATTCTAAATTAAAATGAGTGAGTCAGAATATACGTTTATTACCCATAATGTGAAGGGGTTTAACTCGCCCCTTCAAGTGGCGAAAGGCTTTCCGGTACTACAGACAGCTCAGGCCCTCAGTTATTTTCATGCAAGAAACCCACTTCTCGCATGCAAATAAACAAAATTTTCTTCATAAAGACTACCCGGTAATATATATGGCCTCCCAACCCACAAGGAAAGCAGGGGCAGCAATTCTCATGCAGAAGAACTTCCTGTTCAAGCTAGAACATAGTATTACAGATAAGGAGGGGCATTATGTTTTGGTATCAGGAGTAGTCTTGGGTTGCAAAGTCTCATTGATCTTCCTTTACTCCCCCACAACCTCGCCCCACAAAACCCTGATCAAGCTATTGAAAGATCTAGAACCTTTAGAATTAGGTAGGCTGATGATCGGGGGGGATTTTAATCTGACTTTTGACTCGACAATGGATAGATCGGGGGGCACACAGGAAACAACATTTTCCAATAAAATGGGTCAAATCAATCAGTTACTGACAAAAATGAGTGTAGTAGATACTTGGAGGGACCTTTATCCAGACCATAGGGAAAAAAGCTATTACTCGCCCACACACGCCACCTATTCAAGGTTCAACGTTTCTGGTGGACTCCCTTCTTTTTGATAGCGTCCGAGAATCTGACATTGTCCCCTGCCCCTGGTCTGACCATGCTATAGTAGCCATCAAAATAACTCTAGGCCCTAGTTTATCCCCATTTATTAATGAGCATCTATTGTCCGATCCCAATAGCACAGCAACACAGGCGGACAATATTAAATCGTATTTTGAATGAAATAACTCTCCTGGGACGGGGGCAGGTTGGCTCTGTGTAGCCCATAAGGCTTTTATAAGGGTCTCCTGCATTATACTCACCTCTTTGAATCAAAAATTCCTTAAGCAAAAGGAGACGGAGCTAACAGCCACCCTCAGCCACCTGGAAAAACTTAATCAGCAGCGCCCAACTTCTAAGCTACGTAATCAAATTGCTAAAGTTAGGTTAGAGCTGGATGGGGTACTATCTAACTATACCGAGAAGGCTATGAGGAAAACGAGACATTTATATTATTGGAAAGCGAACAAGCCAGACAGGATGCTAGCCAGGAGACTAAAATCTGAAGAAATTCAATCTAGGGTCACCCAGATTTGAAAGTCAGACGGTAAAATCTCCTGTAGCCCGAGGGACATACAAAAAGAGTTTCAGTCCTTCTATCAGCAGATTTACTCATCTCGTATGCGGACTGAAGGATTGGATCTTGACTCCTTTTTAGGATCTGTAGATCTTCCCTCGATATTGGAGCAGCAACTAGCTAATCTCAATCTAGACATTTTGCCGGAAGAAGTGAAAGCAGCCATCCAGAGTCTCAAAATAGGTAAATCCCCAGGGCCGGATGGTTTCACGAATTTTTACTATAAGAAATTTGAAACCTTACTTACTCCCCATCTTTTGTCCCTTTTCAACGCAATTCTGAAAGGGGAAAGTATGCCCCCAGAGTTAAATTAGGCGGATCTTGTGGTATTTCCCAAAGAAGGTAGGGATAATCTTGAAGTAAAGAACTATCGGCCCATATCCCTATTGGATGGGGACGTCAAGTTTTTAGCTAAAATTATGGCAATGCGGATCTCCAGATTCTTGCCAGAGATTATACAAAGGACCAGGCAGTTTTTGTACCGTACAGGCAGGCGGGGGACAATATCAGACGTACCCTGAATATCCAATATTTGGCTCACAAAGCCAATTCCCCGATGTGCCAACTGGCCCTAGACATTGAGAAAGCCTTTGACACGGTTGAATGGCCATACCTATTTTAAGTGCTTGACAAGTTTGGATTAAAGGGTCGTTTTGTTACTCTGCTTAGAACATACTATGAGCCCCCGCTAGCTAACCTAAGGTTACCGGGCGAACATAGAGCCCAGATTAGAATCCAAAGAGGTACGAGACAGGGATGCCCACTCTCGCCCTTATTATTTGCCATTGCCCTAGAGCCACTGGCACAAGTAATTAGATCGGATAAAGAGATTCAGGGGTTACAAGTAGGATTGCAGCATTACAAGTGCTCTTTTTTTTGCTGATGATATCTTATGCACTTTGACTAACCCTAGGTCGTCCATACCAACACTTATGTCGGTTTTAGATAAATTAAGCAAAGTTTCGGGGCTTAAGCTGAATCTAGAGAAATAAGAGACCCTAAGCTTGGGCATGCAGCAGAGTGACATAGAATTTCTGAATCTATATATGCCTTTTCATGGCCTGCCCGACATATGAACTATTTAGGGGTTAACATCACACCCAAGTTATCGGACTTGTATAGGGTGAATTATCCCCTTATGTATAAAAAATGTAATGATGATTTGTTGAAATGGAGGAATTACCCACTTTCGTGGACAGGCCATATAGCAGCAATCAAAATGAGCATATTACCTAAGATCCTATATCTCTTTAGAACGCTCCCTATACCAATTTCCCTGAAAGAGTTCGACCGGTTTAAATCTAGTATTTTTAGGTTCATCTGGAAAAATAAAAACCCTTGTATTTCTAAAAAAATAATGTTCAGGCATAAGAAGGACAGGGGGCTATCATGCTTCAACCTAAGGCACTATTTCAAGGCGGGGCGAATAGCTTAGCTGCCCCTAGCACACTCCGCCAAACATCAGCCAGGTCGGGTGTTCTTGGAACACCAACAAATGCTCCCTCATAGCTGAGAAACACTGATATGGGTACCTGAGGGGCTGAGCCCCATTAAGTCCCACCAGAATCCTATAATAAATTTAACTATAACCTCTTGGAGTTGGGCTAGGTCCAAGAATAGGTTAGATGTAGGTACATCTCCCCTGGTGTCGGTTCTCTCCTTCCCTGACATTTTGGCAAACCTGAGTGTAACATCAAAATACTGGTGGACCTCTAGAGGCTTGGACAGGTCAGACTACTGGTACACGGAAGGCCGCCTGATGAATTTTGATCAGCTCAAGGAGAAATATACCCTCCCTTCCAAGGAGTTTTATAACTATTTGAAGATAAGAAGCTGGGCCAGTGAATTGCTTAAAAAATGTGGGCCTCCGAAATCTTCTTGGTTCTCTGTAACATGTAAAACCCTCCCACTTGCTGGAGGAATAGTAGGCTCTTTATACGATATTTTTTCAAAAGCCAAAAATACTGGGAAACCAACATTCATTTGTAGGTGGGAGAGGGAGCTTCGGGAGGAATGGGAATGGAAGAAATGGGAAAAATCGTTCTTAAACTTAAGAAAAGGAACCTTTAATTATACACATCTAGAAACATCTATCAAAGTCCTTCAGAGAATATACTGTACCCCTGATAAACTTCAAAAGTTTGACCCCAGAGTAAGCAATAGCTGTTTTAGGGGCTGTCACCAGATAGGGGACCATATTCACACCTGGTGGCTATGTCCGGTGGTGCATAAGCTGTGGGAAGACTTAACACTACTTGCTACATCATTGTTTGAAACAACTGTCTTAGCAACCATGGAATCCTGTTTGTTGGGGAGGGAGTTCCTAAGTTTATCTTCGAACCAGAACAAGTTGTTTCAGATAATGGCAGCTGCTGTTAAAATGCATATTGCCAGACAGTGGAAATCTGGAACTTTAAACTTCCAGGAAGTCATTAGGAGAATTAATTATATATTAATTAATTATATATTAATTAAGGAGAGATTAACGTGTGCTATTTTAAATACAATGCCGCAATTTTATAAGATTTGGAATCCCTGGTTGGAATCGCCTCTTAGCACCCCACTTACTTGATTGAGGTTGCAATCCTATTATAATCTAGTAGGTGGAGAATTCGGGGAGGAGGAAGCTCAGGAGGAGGTCCTGGAAACTTCGGTCCATGAAGGCTATTCGACAAGAGGTAATCATTTTCTGGCCTAGCAGTAAATACAAGGATATGTATTACTACTAGATGTTATTTATAAAAATAGAAGATTGCCTATGCAAATTAACATGAAAGCTAGGATGGACATTACTGAAAAGCAGCTAACCCTCATTTAAAGAGTTGCTAGGCTTAGAGGTTTAGCTTTGATAACGAATCAAATGCTTATGAGTATAAAGTTAAATCTTTATGTCTTCTCTCTCTTCCTTGCTCCTTTGTTATCTATTTACTTCTAAAAGTTTTTTTTTGTTATTGTTGTTTTTTGTTTAAATGTTATTGTTACGGGTTCATAATACTAGAAAATAGAAAATGGAAGGGGTATACTGATGTACTGAATACATGGCATTTATGCTCTATTGTGTTGGAACATTGTGTATACCTTTCAATAAAAAACTATAAAAAAAAAAAAAAAAAAAAAAATATATATATATAGAATTGTCACTACCTTTACTTTATGATTACATTATTGATTAACTCTTTATAATACATTTAGTAATTGATTAATTAGTAATGTCCATTAATTAAATAATAATTAATTGTTAATAGTAATAAAGTTTATAAATAAAATATGTATATTTCGGACTGGACTTACATTTTGGGCTTGATGCTCAACTATTAATGTTCATTTATTACTTTATTCATCATTAAGATTAATAATTAGTCATAATAACAACTTTTGTAAAAAAAATATAAAAAAATATGAATATTTCATAGTGGATTTACATTTCGTGGTTGCTGCTCAACTATTAATGTTCATTAATTACTTCATTGATCATTCATAGAACACATGTTTTGTCAAAAATGCATAAAAACATATGTACATTTGCACTGAACTTACATTTCAGTGTTGTTGCTTCATTAGTACATTGCTGTTATATTTATCTTTCCAGTATTCATTATTAATACAATTGTTTTCATGTGTTGATGATTAATTATTAATGTTTATGATTAATTATTTAATTAGTCATTTATTTTGTGATGCTAAAATGCATCACAAAATAGGTAGATTTTAGTGTCATCATATTTATCTCTTGCTGATCATTGTCTTAAAGGAATAGGAATAGGATAGGATCCTCAAACAGTTTAAATATTTCCATCACTTTCTTACATTTTATAGTGCATTTACTTATATTTTGCATCAATGCCAATTAAAATCATAGCAAACATTAACAAGCCCTTTTTCCCTTTTTTTGTCACAGTTTGATCATCTGCCCACCTGACTACACAAAGGGCCGTTTGCAGCATTTCATCTGCAATCAGATCACCTTCACAGGTATTTCATTTTTAAATATTTATATTTACTTTTTTGCATGCATGTATGACAAGGACAACAAGTACTTTCAATGATTCATACATTTATTCAAACAAAATATTAAATATGATTTTTACATCTTTTGACAGATTTCTGACATCTCCACCTGCCTGAACACAGGCGTCGCCTCTGCAATAATTAACATTACAGAACATCAAATTGACAGGTATATGATTTCGTGATGACATTTTTTTACAAAATATAACATTAACTATTGGTTTGCGTTGAGCAATGTTATTTAATACATTCATTCAATCAAAAAATTAAATATGATTTGTACATCTTTTCACAGATTTCTCACGTCTCCACCTGTATATGATTTCGTGATGACATTCTTTCTATATCTTCAGATATAGGATTAACTATTTCTTACAGCCCATGGATGAGAGATATTGCTTCATTCATTTAAGTCATTTATTTTACAAAATATGAAATCATTAGAAGGGAAAAAAAAAAAATACATATCTATTTAGATATTTTATTCATGTGTATTCCTTCATTCCTTCATCATTATGTTACTGCTCATTGTCAGGGATAGGATCTTAGAAGACGGCAAATATTTAATTTCATGTATTATATTAGGTCACTTTTTAACATTTGAAAATGCATTTTACATATATTTATGATTAGGATTTACGTTTGCTATGTATGCCAATTAAAATGCATATTTACAAAATCTTTATATGTTATTTTACAGATCCATCATCTCTGCACCTCCCTGAACACACAAAGTGACGTCTGCAGTATTTCAGTTCATATCACATCTAATTGACAGGTATAATTCTTGATGACATTATTTAAAAAAACAGAATTAACAGCCTTATTACATTGCAAGTTGCTTTATGAAATAGAGCTCGATATAACCACATAGCATATTTTGTAAAAAAATACTTATCGTATATACTCGAGTATAAGGCAAGTTTTTCAGCCCTTTTTTTAAGGCTAAAAAGCCCCCCCTCGGCTTATACTCGAGTCACTCCCCCCTGTGTCTCTCTAAACCCCCCCTTGTCTTTCTAACCCCCCCGTGTCTCTATAACCCCCCTGTGTCTCTCCAACCCCCCGTGTCTCTTTCCCTCCCCCCTCCTCATCCTCAACCCCCCTCCTCACTTTCTTCCCTTCTTTATCCCCCCCCACTCACTTACCGGCCTCTGCTCCTTCCGTCTTGACCCCGGCGCGCATGTGACGTCACATGTGTGGCGCGTCATTAGCACATGCTAATGACGCGGCGCGCATGTGACGTCACGTCATTAGCATATACCGGGTGCCGCCACCCGGTATATGCTCATGACGCGGCTCGCATGTGACGGAAGGAGCAGAGGCCGGAGAAGAAGCAGGTAAGTGAGGGGAAAGGTAGATGGGGATGTATTTAGGGGGGGTTAGAATGAGGGGGAGGTTGAGGAGGGGGTTGAGGATGGGGGGGTTGAGGAGGGGGTTGATGAGGAGGGGGGAGGTTGAGGAGGGGGTTGAGGTTGAGGGGGGGTGAGGAGGGAGTTGATGAGGAGGAGGGAGGCTGAGGGGGGGTGAGGAGGGGGTTGATGAGGAGGAGGGAGGTTGAGGAGGGGGTTGAGGTTGGGGGGGTGAGGAGGGGGTTGAGGATGGGGGGTTGAGGATGAGGATGGGGGGGTGAAGATGAGGATGGGGTGTTGAGGATGGGGTTTGATGGGGGGGTTGAGGAGTGAGGTTGAGGATGGGGGGTTTGAGGAGGGGGGGTTGAGGATGGGGGGGTTGAGGAGGGGGTTGATGAGGAGGAGGGAGTTTGAGGAGGGAGGTTGAGGTTGAGGGGGGGGGGTGAGGAGGGGGTTGAGGATGGGGGGGTTGAGGATGGGGGGGTTGAGGATGAGGATGGGGGGTTGAGGAGTGAGATTGAGGGGGGTTAAGGAGGGAGGATGAGGAGGGAGGTTGAGGAGGGGGTTGAGGATGAGGAGAGAGGTTGAGGATGAGGAGGGAAGTTGAGGTTATGGAGGGGGGTTGAGGTTATGGAGGGGGGTTGAGGTTGAGGAGGGGGTTGAGGATGGGGGGGTTGAGGATGAGGGGGTTGAGGAGGTAGGTTGAGGATGAGGAGGGAGGTTGAGAATGAGGAGGGGGTTGAGGAGGGTGATAAGGAAGGGGGGAAGAGACACTGGGAAGGGAGAGGGGGGAAGAGACACAGGGAAGGGAGAGGGGAGAAGAGACACGGGAGAGAGACAGGGACACAGAGGGCACAAGAGGGACACAGGGGGCAGCACATTTCCCACCCTCGGTTTACACTCGAGTCACTCATTTTACCCAGTATTTTGTGGTAAAATAGGTGCCTCGGCTTATACTCTGGCCGGCTTATACTCGAGTATATACAGTTCTTATTGAAGACCTTGCTTTTGGATAGAAGATAACTAACTACAACCTTACATAACCAAAATATGTTCTGTGGTTATATAGAGGTTGAGGGGGGGTGAGAAGGGGGTTGATGAGGAGGAGGGAGGTTGAGGAGGGGGGTTGAGGTTGGGGGTGTGAGGAGGGGGTTGAGGATGGGGGGGTTGAGGATGAGGATGGGGGGTTGAGGATGAGGATGGGGGTGTTGCGGATGAGGATGGGGTGTTGAGGATGAGGATGGGGGTTGATGGGGGGTTGAGGAGTGAGGTTGAGGGGGGTTGAGGAGGGGGTTGAGGATGGGGGTTGAGGATGGGGGGTTGAGAAGGGGGTTGATGAGGAGGAGGGAGGTTGAGGGGGGGTGAGGAGGGGGTTGAGGATGGGAGGGGGTTGAGGATGGGGGGTTGAGGAGTGAGATTGAGGGGGGTTGAGGAGGGAGGATAAGGAGGGAGGTTGAGGAGGGGGTTGAGGATGAGGAGGGAGGTTGAGGATGAGGAGGGAGGTTGAGGTTATGGATGGGGGTTGAGGTTATGGTGGGGGGTTGAGGTTGAGGATGGGGGGGTTTAGGAGGGGGTTGAGGATGAGGGGGTTGAGGAGGGAGGTTGAGGATGAGGAGGGAGGTTGAGGATGAGGAGTGGGGTTGAGGAGGGAGGTTGAGAATGAGGAGGGGGGTTGAGGAGGGTGATAAGGGAGGGGGGAAGAGACACCGGGAAGGGAGAGGGGAGAAGAGACATGGGAGAGAGAGGGGGGACACAGAGGGCACAAGAGGGACACAGGGGGCAGCACATTTCCCACCCTCGGCTTATAATCGAGTAACTCATTTTACCCAGTATTTTGTGGTAAAATAGGTGCCTCGGCTTATACTCGGGTCGGCTTATACTTGAGTATATACGGTACTTACTGAAGACCTTGCTTTTGGATAGAAGATAACTAACTACAACCTTACATAACCAAAATATGTTCTGTGGTTATATAGAGCACTATTCAATTAGGTAAAACGCTACTTAATAAGTCTCTAACTATTTTATTATCAACACATTCACAGGTTGTCACTCATTAAAAAATACATATATGAAAACACGTTTATGTTTACATGAATGAGAATTACACTTCAGATGTTTAGTCATGTCAATCTATACTTTGCGAATACTTCTTTTGCGTAGCTCTTATTTAGGATCACATGATTACCTGGCACACATACACACACACAGAGCCACACAGAGAGAGAGACACAGGCACAGAGAGACACCTACAGAGAGGCACACAGAGAGACACCTACAGACACATAGAGAGAGACACACACACAGACACAGAGAGAGACACGCAGTCAGACACATGCAGCCAGACACATGCAGCCAGACACACGCAGCCAGACACACGTAGCCAGACACTAAGAGAAACAGACACCCAGAGACACAGACACCCAGAGATACAGACACCCAGAGACACAGACAGACACCCAGAGACATAGACACCCAGACACCCACAGACACCCAGAGAAACACACAGACACCCACAGAAACACACAGACACCCACAGATAAAGACTCCCAGAGAGACTCACAGACACCCATAGAGACAGACAGACACAGACACCCAGAGAATCAGACAGACACAGACACCCAGAGGGACACACAGACACCCAGAGAGACAGACACCTGCAGATACCCAGAGACAGACACTCGGAGAGATACCCAGAGAGACAGACATCCAGATAAACAGACACCTACAGAAACCCAGAGAGACAGACACTCAGAGAGACAGACACCTACAGACACCCAGAGAGACACACACCCAGACACCCAGAGAGACAGAAACAGAAAAAGTAAACTAAAAAATGTCTGTAAAACATTCTCTAATGAACCTATTTTGACTCCTGACACCAATGGTGATAGAGATGACAACAATGTAGATATAGAAAGTTCAACTGAGATCTATATTGAGGAAGGTTATGATAGTCCTGTATTTAGAACACTAACAGTAGACACTCATTATTGTGGATTAATGAATGTATTTTGTCAGTTTTGTGGGGCCTATCATTTTCTGAAAGAACGACCAACTGATGGAGAGTTTATTATTTGCTGTCAGAAAGGAAAGGTAAGACTTTCAGAAAGACACACATTTCCAGAATATTTTAAAAGTATCATGAGTATCCTACATTTTCAAATTACACAAATTTTAAGAAAAACATTCACTCTAATAACAGTGCAATTTCATTTGCTTCAATGAGTGCAATATTAGCCGAAAATGTTCCAGGACATGGTCCTTATTGTTTTAAAGTCCAAGGACAAATATACCACCGGACTTCACATTTACACGCAGAAACAGGAGAACAAAGGACATTTGCACAGTTATATGTACTTGATACAATGGAAACTGTTGAACAACGAATGATGCTTCCTGAAAATAAACAATGCTTACCCATAGTCTTTGAACAGCTTGATAACATTATGGCCAACAACCCATATAGTATAGCATACAAACAATTAGCTGAGGTTGAAAAAGAACAACTGGCACATGCACAAAGACATCAATTGCCAATGCAAACAGTAAATATGGTTCTCAAAAGAGATCGCCATACTGATCAAAAACTTTATAATTTACCAACAGCAAATGAGGTTGCCATGGTATTTAAACATGATGATGGGGAACCATCACTTGAACGGGATATTAGAATATATCCATGCAATCAAGAACAACCTTTTATAAACATAAATATTTTAAGCAGTAATTTGGATCCTATGCCATATCCCATTTTCTTTCCAAATGGGGAGCCAGGATGGCAATCAAAATAACAGTAGCAAAGTTATCCCAATAGTAAAGTTCGTGTTAGAAACAATATTTCCATGCTGGAATATAAAGTGGCACAAACTGCTGTCCGGGATCATTATAATCCTATTTTATGTGGGGGAAAACTCACACAACAATGGATTATTGATTCCTATCTACAAGTCGAAGCAAATAAACTACATTTTGTGAAATTTCAACAAAAGCTTTGAGTAGAACAATATTGTGTATTGATGGATTATGTTGCTGAATTGGCTGCAAACAGAGACATTCCTGCTGGACGAGCAATGATTTTGCCATCCTCTTTCCAAGGATCTCCTCGCAATATGCGTGAAAGATACAATGATGCCATGGCTATTGTCACTAAATTTGGCAAACCAGATTTATTCATTACATTTACATGTAATCCACAATGGCCAGAGTTCAAAGAAAATGTACTGCTTGGACAAACTACTTATGACCGACCAGATTTGGTGGCAAGAGTATACAAAATAAAACTCAAATTGTTATTTCATGATATAACTGAAGCAGACTTATTTGGAAAATGTGTGGCTCTTGCCACATGCACATATCCTTTTAATGTTGCAAGAAAAAGATAAATTGAATACGGCAGACAGAGTGGATTCAGTAATTACTGCTGAACTGCCACATCCATGGAAACATTCAAAACTTTATGAGATTGTAACTCACAGAATGATACATGGTCCATGTGGAGAGAGCAATCCAAATTCACCATGTATGGAAAATAAAAAATGCATAAAAGAGTTTCCAAAACAATTTCAAATGCAGACTTATGTTAATTGTGATGGATACCCTTTGTATAGAAGAAGAGAAGGACAAACAGCTATTATCCGTGGCCAAAAGGTCGATAATAGATATGTGGTTCCATACAATCCACATTTGCTGATGAAGTACAATGCTCATATCAATGTGGAAGCTTGCACTTCTATCAAATCCATCAAATATGTGTATAAGTATATATATATATAAAGGATATGATGCAGCAACTGTTGTTGTGCAAGGTGCACAAAATGACAAAGACAACCCCATTTTACATGACAAACTTTTTTCTTATTTAGATGCATGCTATGTAAGTGCTCCAGAGGCAATGTGGCGTCTTCTCAAATTTGAGATGCACGATCGGTCACATGCTGTGTATCGATTAGCTGTCCATATGCCACAAAGTCAATTTGTTTGCTTCACTGCAGGCAATGAAACAAATACTTTAGCACAAAGTGAACATGGAGCAACAATGCCTTCTGCTTGGTTTCAATTAAATTATCAGGACACAATTTTTATACATTGACATTCCAAATCACTATGTATTCGTAAATGGTGAATGGAGACAACGAAAGAAACATAATTATAAAATTATCCCAAGAATATATACCGTCAGTCCACAAGACATTGAACATTTCAGTTTAAGATTACTCCTTTTACATGTTCCCGGTGCACAAAGTTATGAACATTTACACACAGTCAATGACACTTTCCAGTTAGCTGCAAGACATCAAAACTTTCTGGCAGATGATACAGAATGGGAGAGATGTCTCGAGGAAGCAGCACTATGTCAAATGCCAAAGCAAATGAGAGAACAATTCGCTTTTATTTGTATCTTTTATAATGTACCAGATGCATTAACTTTGTGGGAAACATTTAAATTACATATGTGTGAAGATTTCTTGAAACGTTACAATGAGACCATTGCACAATTGAAAGCATTAATGGAAATACAGGAAATCTTTCTTTGTCATGGATTAAATTGTGCCAATGTTAATCTGCCTGATCCAGGGATTATAAATGAAATTAACTTTGATGAGTATGACACTGATATTGAATACCAAACAACACAAGAAAAAATTTAAACTTTAAATGCATTGCAATTGGAAGCATTTAACGCCATCACAAATGCAATAGAAGATGATATGCTCAAAGAGCGTTATTTTTGGGTGGCCCTGGTGGATCAGGAAAAACGTATCTATATAATTTGTTGATACTTATCTATATAATTTGTTGATGAGTTGTATTCGAGCACAGGCTCAAATAGCACTGCCATTTGCAACCACTGGAATTGACGCACTTTTTTTAGAAGGTGGTAGAACTGTGCATAGTGGATTTAAACTGCCAGTTCCCATTCTGGAAACATCAGTGTCGGATATTCGAATGAATTCATTATAAGCCAAAAAATTGCACAAGAGTAAATTAATTATAATTGATGAGGCAGCTATGATGTCATGTCATGCACTGCAATGTATTGATCGATTATTAAAAGAAGTTATGGCTAATGATTTGCCATTTGGTGGAAAGGTGATGTTGTTAGGAGGAGATTTAAGGCAAACATTACCTGTGGTGACATTGTCGAAATGTGTATAAAAAGAAGTAAGCTGTGGAAAATATTTACACACCTTAAATTAGAAGTAAATATGAAATCTGAAGGCCAAAATCAATTCAATGGTTGGCTCATTCAAATTGGAGTAGGAAAACAGCCAAAAATAAATAATTTACCTGATGATGCAGTACAAATTCCACCAGAAATGATTTCAAAAGAACTGCTAATTTCGACAATCTTCCTCAATAACATCAATACCGAGGATTACTCAGACATTGCAAGCAAAGTCATATTGACATTCAAAAATATAGATGCCTTGAATCTAAACAACGAAATATTAAAATTAATCAATGCTCCCCCAAAAAACTATTACTGTGCAGATTCTGTTTTGGCTGACGACAAAGATAGTGAGGCATACTTTAGTATGGAATTTGTTAATTCTTTAACTCCCTCTGGAATGCCACCACATGTTTTGCAACTTAAAAAAGGGGCAATTATCATGCTATTGAGAAATATAAATCCCAAAAAAGGACTTTGTAATGGGACCAGATTAATTGTGAAGGATTTAAAAGGTTCATTTTATACATGCAGAAAGTATGAGTGGTACCAATAAAGGTGAAACAGTTCTTATACCGAGAATTGATTTGGCTCCAAGTGAGAGAGTGGTTTGCATTTTGTCCTTCAAAGGAGATAATTTCCCAATTTCGTGGCATTTGCCATGACCATCAATAAATCCCAAGGACAAACTTTTAAGTCTGTGGGTATTTTTTGGAAGGGACCTGTGTTTGCACATGTCCAACTATATGTTGCATTTTTAAGATGCAATAATCCAGAGGAAATTAAAGTACATGTTGAAGAAAACCCAAGTCAGGGTGATTTATTGGAAGATGGATGCGTTTTTACAAAAAACATTGTGTACTATGAGGTACTGTAAATATAGAGGACAGTGGTTTCATTTCAACTACAACATTTTATGTTATTCGAAATGATTTTAGAGGATCACTATTTCAATAAGAACCTCTATACAATGGCAAAAAACATAGAGAACAGTGGTTTTACTTCCAGAACAAAATGTTAGCTCTCTGGGACTCTTTAAATAGGGAACCACTATTTCACTTATGATACTCTATGTGCCATTTGCACAAAGTACAACAAGAACAAAACAAATGAAACAAAAAGAAAAACAACAGAAACAGTGGTTATACAGATTGGAATGTGTTAGAAGTTACCTTTTTACATGATTGGCCCCACAAAACAATTAGGTGGCATTGGAAGGTTAAATGTTATTGTTTTATGTTACTATTTCACATATTAACATTGTATTTTCAGAGTTGTGGAAAGTTAGTTCATTCTATATTGTATATAGTCAAAGATTTATGTTACTACAAGTTTCATCATTTGTTAATACATTGAACTGTATAATTTAAATAGAGAGTATTGATTCAGGTAGTATTATGATTGCCAGTTAATGGGTTCAGGAAGGAATTATTTTTTCCCCCTCTTTGATACAATTGGCCAAGTTTCAATGGGGGTTTTTATTGTTTGCCTTCCTCTGGATTCAATCCCAATTTAGTTCAACAAAAGTAAAAAAAAAAGAATGTTACAAAGCATGTAATTGTTCTAAATACTTATTTACAGAAAGTTTACATAGTCGTCTCTTATTCATGGATAACTATCAGTTCAAAGTGTTAGTATTAAACACTAGTTAAAAAAAAGTTTCAAGATTGTTTAAAATACAAGTTGCATGTTACAAACTTTTATGTTATGGTTTACAATATGTATTCAAGAAAACTTCAGACATTGTTATATTGTTATTCAATATATGACAATTAAAAGAGTTAATATTGAAAAACAAAATTCTATACCTTTTGGTGAAATACAAGTTCAAAGTTAAAAAAATAAAAAGTTTTATTCAAAATGTTGTATTTCTTTGTAGATAAAAAATAAAAAGGTTAGGAATGTCAGAGACTCATATTGTGTGGCAAACAGTTTTCACAGCATTAACATTTTATTGACCGTCATTTTTTGACGGGCAAGTCGCTAGTCTCTATATAAATGTTATGCCCAAAGTACTCCAGTCCATGTAGTCACACTCAATGGGACAGCGATTCACAACTTGTTGTATGCAGATGACTTGCTTCTCCTATCCCTGACAGTAAGGGGCCTGCAAGAGAAAGAGTGAGGAAAAGGGAGAGAGAGTGAAAGGCAAAAGTAAGAGGGAGATGGGTTAGGAAAAAGGATGGAATAGAAAAGAGGAGAGGGAGATAATGGGAGGGGGGATGTGGAATAAAAGAAGAGATGGTGAAGAAGAGGGGAAAGGGGAAGAAAGTAAGAAAAAAGGAAAATACTGAAGGGGGAAATAATTTAATAGGAAAAAAGTAGGATAATTTAGTGTTCTCCAGGATAAAGCAAGATAAGTAACTACAAAATTAAAAAGCGTCTATCCTGAAATAATGGCTGTAAGTCAAGAAAAATGGGGTGTCACTGTCCCATAATACTGTGGGATTAGAAATAAGTGACCACCTTTATTATGACAGATGTAGTGGTATAATATTTAATTTCTAGAGCTTAAAAATAAGCATCATAATGGTATAATAATAATAAAGTGATGATGGTATGCAAGCCTCATATGCAATAGGTATCTGCTAATTATAGGGATGCAGCAACATATATTATAGATGAAAAGTTTGAGGATAGGCGCTGTTTATTTGTAAAAAAGTGCACTGAACTAAGAAAGGTTTAAAAACAACAACAAAAAGGCAGGGGGTAGAGAATGGTACCTAGTATAAATATAAGTATGAACGCAGTATACTATAATTTAATTTGAAGTATAGAGGGGAGGCAGATATCACCATCAATCCTTAAATAGACATATGTATCACTTACAGCATTATCAAACCACTGCATAAAGTTAGGCTTTTACTGCTTAATTGTGAGAAAAAAGGATAGGAGTATCTTAAGTCTCCCCTTTAGGACATAAAGCAATACATGTATACTTGCGTTTTTTGAAATACCACACAGGGGTATAGTTGTTCTGCTGTAGCTCACAAAGAGCATAGAATTAAGTGTACCATCTCCCCCCTGCTCCCTACTGAAGGGGAAAAGAGAATTACAGGAGGAAATAAGAGGTTAAAAATGGAAGAAGATGAGGAAGAGAGTGAGAATGTGGAATAAAAGGAGAGATGGGAAAGAAGAGGGGAAAACAGTGAGTAGAAAGGAAACAGGAAGAATTTATATATAGAACATGCAAAGGTGGAATGGAAAAAGCGCACAATACCTTCAGTAGTCCCAATGTTATGGGACAATCTTTGGTCTGAAGCTCTCAATGTTGGTCTCTGTTATGTAGAAATGTTATTTAAATATACACTGTACTGATTTCGGACAGATAGATAGATTCTATGGGCCTCATTCAATTGCGATTTGGCCAATTGAATAGGGCTCTATATAAGTACAGAGCATATGTTTTTTACAGAAGTTTTTAGTTAGTGATCTTCTATCCAAAAGCAAAGTCTTCACTAACTAAAAACTTTTGTAAAAAAAATATTCTCTGTGCTTATTTTGAGCCCTATTCAATTGGCCAAATCGCAATTGAATGAGGCCCTATGTATCCATTAATTGGCTGGTTGAATTTCAGATCTGTTCTCACAGTGCAAAAATCCCGGTGGCAGTGAGGTAGACTAGTACTGTGGATACGGCAACCTGTTGATGTTGTGGTTTTGCTGTAATGATAGTGTCTAAGCCATGGATCCTTCAAACGCACCCCAAATCAATGAGATGGGACCAGGGATGATAAACAGGTTTTATTCGTAGAATGCCGCAGATAAAATATACACAGTAGTCCGTCTTTGGTGTATGTCATATACAACGGATAAAACAAAGAAAAAATTAAAAGTAAAAACAAACTCTAAAAATTTATTTTTTAAAACCTATAAAAACTTTGGTAGGTTGGTGCACAAAAATTATGTCTCCACTTTCTTCTGTCTGCCATCAGTACAGTGTATATATAAATAACATCTCTACATAAGAGAGACCAACATTGAGAGCTTCAGACCAAACATTATCCCATGGGATGACTGAAGGGATTGTGCGCTTTTTCCACTCCACCTTTGCATTTCTCTTTTTCTCGGGCACTGACGTGAACAGAGCCCCCCAAAAAGCTGCAGATCCCAGTTCACACCAATTGAAGCCAAAGCATTGCCTAACCCTGAAACAGGGAATCACCATACCTGACATCCCAGTCTGGACCACCTCCAGACACGGGTAAGAAACAACATCCAGTAGGACTACCCATAAGAATCTACTACAAATACACGGATCATCTTACCGACATACCTACCCTGCGCTATGCCTAAGTTGGGGACACACACCCGACATCCTATTCCAAATATAGAACATGAAGAACATGATGGAGAGTGGAGAAGGAGAAAAGAGAGGAGAGGAGCGAGAGAAGGGGAAAAAAGAAAAGGAAAGATATTAAATTGAGAAAGAGGTAGAAAGTATGGAGAGATAGAATGGGATTGAACTAGGGAAGGGGATGTAAAATGTGGGAGAGGGTGAGAGAGGATATCAAAGAGGTGAGAGAAGTTTAAGAAAGTGAGAGGAGTAAACTGAGTAAAAAAGTGATGAGATAAACAAAGGGGGGATGGAAAGAGAAGGGAGTGGAAACAGAGTGATGGTGAAGGAGAGAGTGAAGGAAAAAAGAGAAGGTGGGAGAAAGTGAACAAGAAAGAGAAGTGAAAGAGAGAAAATAGGCAGGGAGAGAATTGGAATGATAGAGATGGGCAGAAAAGAGGGTAGAAGAGAGAAAGGGGTGATGGAAATAAAAGTGGGGAAGGAAGACAAGGAAGGTTAAGAGAAAGATGAAGAAAAGGGTCAAGAAAAAAGGGGACAAAAGAAGGGCGGGGAGGAGAGAGGCGGGGGAGGCAGTTAAAGGCAGGGAGCAGGAGGAGCCTGCAGTGGCCAACGTGGGACCTGGGCAGCCTATAGAGGGCCACTAGTCAAAAGATTTGTCGGAGTCAGATGGGGGCCACTGGGGGCAGAAATGGATCACGAGATGCTAGCAGGGTTGCGGAGAGGTAGAGACAGTGGGAAAGGAGAGGGAGAGAGACAGTTGTGGAGGCAGAGAGAGAGAGGAAGACAGATTTTAGAAAGTGTATCCTGGCTTGGAAGCATGGCTTTAGGGTGGTGTGGCCTCTTGCTTCCCTGACTTGAATCAAACCCAGATTGCAGAGGTGAAAGCACCAAATCCTAACCACTGGACCACCAAGGAATCCAATAGTAAATCCTATAGTAAAGTAATACCAAGTACTATATCAGCTGAAATAATTTTCTTATAGCAAACCTACATTGAAGTTTGTAATGTTTAAATGCCATTTTGTTTTTCTGATCCTTCAGTACACATTTCTTGTATTCAATAACCAGGGAGGGCATTACATTACATCATGCAGGCCCAGACCATGACACTCCCACCACCAAAAGTATATATCTATACTGAGGAAAGGTAGTTGAAATAATCCCCAAATGATAGATAAAGGGATAAGGCACAAAGAGCACAAAAACACTGATATGAGATGAAACCCTCAGTTTGAACATAAACAGCGATGCAGAGAGAGTGGAGGTAGCATCTGACATCAGCAGGTAAATGCATATAGTGGGAATCAACACAACATATTATAGAAAACATATATACACATAGACATATGTGTATATATGTTTGGTCTGGGCCTGCATAAGTGCTGCCGGCACTGGGGAGCTACAGTTCATTAAGGGAACCATGAATGCCAACATGTACTGTGACATACTGAAGCAGATCCCCTCCCTTTGGAGACTGGGCCGCAGGGTAGCATTCCAACATGATAACGACCCTAAACACACCTCCAAGACGACCACTGCCTTGCTAAAGAAGCTGAAGGTAAAGGTGATGGACTGGCCAAGCAAGTCTCCAGACCTAAACCCTATTGAGCATCAAACGGAAGGTGGGGGAGTGAAAGGTCTCTAACATCCACCAGCTCAGTGATGTCATCATGGAGGAGAGGAAGGGGACTCCAGTGGCCACCGGTGAAGCTCTGGGGAACTCCATGCAGTGCAAGGCAGTGCTGGAAAATAATAGTGGCCACAAAAAATATTGACACTTTGAGCCCAATTTGGTCATTTCCACTTAGGGGTGTACTCACTTTTGATGCCAACGGATTAGACATTAATGGCTGTGTGTTTGAGGGGACAGCAAATTTACAGTTAAACAGGCTGTACACTTACTACTTTACATTGTAGAAGCTGTCATTTCTTCAGTGTTGTCACATGAAAAGATATAATAAAATATTTACAAAAATATGAGGGGTGTACTCACTTTTGTGAGATACTGTATATATATATGTATATATATATATATATATATATATATATATATATATATATATATATAACTTTTTCATATAAGCCATGCCTATAATCACAATATTAATAACTTCTGTTGTATGTGATGATAAATTCTTCCTAATTTATAACTTTTACTACACTCTCTCTTCAACATTTTAGAAGCCACAATTTTAGGACATGCTACAATATAAAATTGCAGGAGAAAGTTCACACTTAAATGGTGAAATACAATAAGGATATTTATTTTATATATAAAGCTACTCACTGTTTTGAAAGACATTATTTTGTGAATAGTTTTTCTTTACTGTATTTCCCACTTGGAATGTGTGTTTCTGAATCTACAATGTCCCAGTCTGATACAACAAGCAGGTAAATATACAGTAGTCCAAAAAATGACTTGCATAGGGCTTGTGGGCAGTTATTTATGCATCGTTTACATTAGTTTCAATTGCACAAATTCATTACCAGATGTAGATGAACTGTGAACCTTGAACATTTCTTCTAAGTAAAGTCTGGGCTCATACAACCCCGACAATTAGATGATTCTCTACAGCTAATCTTGTCTTCCTACTGCAAACACTACACCAGATGACACAAATGTTGTTAGTCAGGCTACACTAATGATTAAATCTCTAAAGAAGCAAAGATTGTTGTGAAGTGTAAATAAGGAATGTAGAGGCAGGGTCATTTTTTAGCACTGTAGTTATCATATGCAAATAACGATACCGGATATTCTACTAAATTTACATGAATAGGTTTGATCTAGTCAGACACGGTGGATGAAGATGACTGTTTAGAGGGGCTGACTTGATATTGCCAGTAGTGGCTGGTGAGACGGCTTGGAGGAAAGATTTTCCAGGAAATGACAAAATTATGATGACTGGACACCATGCATTGTGGGTAGGATAGTATTGGATATGTACAGGATTCTTGCTGGTTTTAGTGTATGGTAGGGTGAGAATGAAGCAGTTGTTATTTAGCGTGTTAGCTTGTTAGCGAGGTGTTGTGGTAAGCTCACCTGGGCGGAAAAGCAATAGTAAATGAGTTTCAACTCAATCTTTTTATTGAAGACATATTAGAAAAGTGCGGATTAACCATTTCATATAAAGAACATTTAAGCAATAGCTAGGAGTATGTTGTTGGGAAACTCTAATAAAAATGTTTTGGCGAATGAAAATAAATGTTATTTACGGTTAATGAAAATAGTTCAAAGCTGCTGAGAAGATCCCAGGGAGAGGGGTGTATTTAGCTCCTGAAATTTCTGCCTTCAGCTACAGAAATCCATGCTCTGGAACCTTAGAAGGTGTGAGCCACTCGGTGCCCAGCGGTCATATCAGGATCATCAGCATCAGCCTAGGAGGAAAAGGTCGGTGGATCAGCATAACTGGTGTCATCTGCTTCTTCAGTGGACTTGAAAAGGTCAAGGGGACCGATCCTACCCAGCAGATTACAATCCAGCTTTCAATCCCTTCTTGCAAGGGAGCAGCAGAGGTTCAGGAAAGCAAAGTAATTTTAGCTCCTGAAAAAGTTAAGTCTTCCCTCTAAATGAAACACACGATTCACTATATGTCCCAGAAAGAGCATGGTTTATTTGGCAAATGTCAGTGTATTTATGCAGTTTCAGAACAAAGGATTTGCCCACACTTACATTTTAGAAATGAAAAATAATAGAAATGCCTCTGGGGTATGTGGCTGATTGGTTGATCGATACCCTGCCAATCAGGAGGCAGGGAAAACCGTGCGTTTGGCCTGTCCGCCTTAGTGTGGATCAATGGGTGGCAACTTCCAGGAACAAAGAAGGGTGGGAAAAATGGGTTGAAACTGGTTCCAGGACAAAGGGATTGTCAGCCCATGACAATGCAGTATACTAATCTAAAAAAACACACACTAATAGATTCAACTGCCAGTACACTATAACAATACAGTACAAGCACAATATAACACGTTACAACACAATAAAGGGTTTAAATCATATAGCTCTGAGTGTTCTCGAATAGGCAGCTTTCTGATTGGTCCCCTCCAAAGTCCCTGGACCAATCAGAAAAGCTCATTTTCCCTATCGCGGTAATATTCAAAAATGGCCACATGGTGTCACTGCAGGATAAGGAATGGAACTGTTTGTTCAGTTTGGCAGCGAACAGGCTGAAAATATAAAAATTAGCAGCCCTTTGTGTTGGAAGTGTGTAAGCCTTGGGGAACATTTGGTTGGAGATGGAATAGAATTTCACAATTGCTTAGAAAATGTAATGGGAAGTACAATACTTAATTCTGACAGGGCTGGCTCAATTGCGGTTGAGAGGACTAACTTAAGAATTTAAAACATTTTATCAGTCTGAGAAAAGGCAAAACCGACTTGCCAGGGGACGAAGCAAACCTAGGGACCAGGGGGGCTGAGAACATCTGGGAGGAGCAGTGGGGCCAAAGGGGAAATGAGCAACAGTAAACAGGAACAACTGGAGAGAGCGGGGAATTGGGAAGCAACACAAGAAAGGGCAGCAGGCAAGCAGGATGGGGAACGGCAGAGGGAGAAACAGCAGGCAAAGCTGGAAGAGAAGGAAACTCACTGGGAGGCAGCTAGGAAAACGAATGGATGAAAGGAAGCGAAAGTGAACAGCAGGACAAGCAGGAAGCAGGCCAGCTATCGAGCACACGTCAAGCGACTTGCAATGTATATATACAGTCAGGTCCATAAATATTGGGACATTGACACAAAACTAATCTTTTTCGCTCTATACACCACCACAACGGATTTGAAATGAAACGAACAAGATGTGCTTTAACTGCAGACTTTCAGCTTTAATTTGAGGGTATTTACATCCAAATCAGGTGAACGGTGTACGAATTACAATTGGCTGCTAAGCTGTTCAATGGACAGGTGTTTGTTATTCCCTAAACATCCCACTTACAAAGAGCAGACACAAGGTCCAGAGTTAATTTCAAGTGTGCTATTTGCATTTGTTGCTGTTAACTCTCAATATGAGATCCAAAGAGCTGTTACTATCAGTGAAGCAAGCCATCATTAGGCTGAAAACAAAACAAACCCATCAGAGAGATAGCAAAAACATTAGGTGTGGCCAAATCAACTGTTTGGAACATCCTTAAAAAGAAAGAACGCACCGGTGAGCTTAGCAACACCAAAAGACCTGGAAGACCACTGAAAACAACTGTGGTGGATGACCGAAGAATTGTTTCCCTGGTGAAGAAAACATCCTTCACAACAGTTGGCCAGATCAAGAACACTCTCCAGGAGGTAGGTGTATGTGTGTCAAAGTCAACAATCAAGAGAAGACTTCACCAAAGTGAATACAGAGGGTTCACCACAAGATGTAAACCATTGGTGAGCCTCAAAAATAGGAAGGCAAGATTAGAGTTTGCCAAACAACATCTAAAAAAGCCTTCACAGTTCTGGAACAACGTCCTATGGACAGATGAGACTAAGATCAACTTGTACCAGAGTGATGGGAAGAGAAGAGTATGGAGAAGGAAAGGAACTGCTCATGATCCAAAGCATACCACCTCATCAGTGAAGCATGGTGGTGGTTGTGTCATGGCGTGGGCATGTATGGCTGCCAATGGAACTGGTTCTCTTGTATTTATTGATGATGTGACTGCTGACAATAGCAGCAGGATGAATTCTGAAGTGTTTCGGCAATATTATCTGCTCATATTCAGCCAAATGCTTCAGAACTCACTGGACGGGGCTTCACAGTGCAGATGGACAATGACCTGAAGCATACTGCAAAAGCAACCAAATAGTTTTTTAAGGGAAAGAAGTGGAATGTTATGTAATGGCCAAGTCAATCTCCTGACCTGAATCCGATTGAGCATGCATTTCACTTGCTGAAGACAAAACTGAAGGGAAAATGCCCCAAGAATAAGCAGGAACTGAAGACAGTTGCAATAGAGGTTTGGCAGAGCATCACCAGGGATGAAACCCAGCGTCTGGTGATGTCTATGCGTTCCAGACTTCAGGCTGTAATTGACTGCAAAGGATTTGCAACCAAGTATTACAAAGGGAAAATTTTTATTTATGACTGTTAATCTGTCCCATTACTTTTGGTCCCTTAAAAAGTGGGAGGCACACATACAAACTGTTGTAATTCCTACACCGTTCACCTGATTTAGATGGAAATACCCTCAAATTAAAGTTGAAAGTCTGCAGTTAAAGCACATCTTGTTCGTTTAATTTCAAATCCATTGTGGTGGTGTATAGAGCCAAAAAGATTAAAATTATGTCGATGTCCCAATATTTATGGATCTGACTGTATATATATGTGTGTGGTGTGTGTGTGTGCGTAAATATATATAAAATTTTGAATGTACAAAAAAAATAATATATATATATATATATATATATATATATATATACATATACATATATGTGTGTGTATATACAATTTGGAATTTTATTCTGCATCGCATTGGGTACTAATGGAGAGACTGACGATGATGGACTGAAGACGGTATAGTCAATTCATGGGAATGCCAGTAAGCATTGAGTTACTGTAGTCAAAACAAGACAATATGAGTGTGTGTATTCAAAGTGTGTCTTGTCCAGAGATGTTTTTTAAGTGAAATAGTAAGGATGTACCTAAAGACTGATAATGTGGTTTCAATGGAAGTGCAGAGTCCAGCATCACTCCAAGGCAGTGAATCCGAAGACTGGGAATGATAACTGAGTTTTTGACAGTAATGGAGATATTTTATTTATTTATAATTTTTTTATTAGTTATCAGACAAACATAACAAAAAGTAGAAAAAAATAACGGGTCAAAAATATACAGAATAAATCGCATCTTAACAACTTAATAAAATTGCTGACATATTTTAAGAACAAGATGCCAAGAATATTCCACAAACCATTAAATGCAATCAAAAAATAAATAAATAAATAAATAAGTGAATCTTTATCTTTTAAGTCAAACTAATAATATATTGGTCCCATAGGTGCCAATTTAATGCTACTATATTTTTTTTAGGGATTAAATCGGTATTTCCCCTAATTATTTCTCTGCTAATATCAACCGAGTATTTTACTTCATTCCAAGATGGAATAGTAGATGTTTTCCAATACTTAACTATGAGGCGTTTTGCAATCAATAGAATATGTGTATAAAGATATTTTACTTTCGACCCAAGGGTATCCATATTAATATGTAGAATTACTATTTGGGGAACACAGGGCAATAAAGTGCCTCCCACAATAGATAATTCTAAACATAACCTTTCCCAGAATTTTCTTATATGGGGACATTCCCACCAGAGATGGTATGATGTACCGACCTGACCGCATTGCTTCCAGCAGAGATTATCTGAGAGTGGGTAGAATCTACTCAATAGAACCGGAGAATAGTACCATCTATGGATGATTTTAAAATATATTTCTGTATAAGCTGCATTTATCGCTGATTTTTTAACTACCCTAAACGAGTTAAGCCAAGTAATTGGATCAAATATCAAATTGGAATCTCTTTCCCAATGTATAACCCCCTTGGATTTGACAAACGGGAGAACGCTCGTCCTAACTGAAGAACATTTGGATATAATATGATTCATATCACCTTTTATAGCTAACACTTCCATTTTCTTACATTGGGTCACGCCCTTGTCTCTGTATCCCAGTGCATCCATGCACTTTTTCAGGGAGCTAAGGTGTATCCACTGGATTTTATTTGAGCATGTAGACCTGTCTATTAATTCCCCTTCGACATATAAATCCAAGATAAATTTAAATCCCTGTGACTTAAATACCTGAGTAAATGGAAAATCTGCCACTATGGAGAGTATTTCAATTGGAGCAGCCAGCGAAGGTTTATCGACCAGGGACATTTTATAGATGTTTTCATACCAGAATTTAATAACTGACCTTATAACAGGGGAAACGTTCTCAAATACCCGTGGGTCGAAGCTGGGAAGCCACAATAGAGTTGCTAACGAATTGGTACCAAGTAAGGTTTCTTCTATATAAAACCAAATTGGTTTCTCGCTGGAAGTGGACCATCTTACTGCATGGGAGAGTAATATATTGGTTTGAATATCCATTAATGATGGATAGGCCAAATGTTAGGTATTTTAATTGCTTCATTTAGAAATTAATTGTATGTTATAAAAATTGTATGTTGTAGAAATTATAAAAGTATGTCAGCATTTTCCTTATCTCACTAGAATGTTTAAGTGCGTGATCTGTAGAGTGTCTATGTATAAAACATCTGTATCCTGTTTCCTGTTTTTGCTTCAGATACTGCTGAGACAATGTATCTGAAGCAAACAGGGTTTTTTTTTAGATGGTGTTTTGCCGAGTAAACATTGTCTGAAAAGACAGTTGCTTGCAATTTTGTATTTAACCCTATTTCCAACTATGCTAATAAGTTGTGACGTGTTCTATGCTATATAAGAGACAGACTGTCTAAATAAAGAGCAGAGATTATCCTGATGACACTCTGATTTCTGTGCATTATTTTTCTCTCATTATATCTAGGTGCCCAGATATAATTGACACACACAATCAGAATATATAATTACTCACTAATCTGATCCTATCATTTTGGTCCTTCGAACGGTGGTTGTTTCCCTTATCATTCCTCGGACGAAGCAAAACTCCTTTTACCGTGCACGGGGAAGGGGGGGGGGGGGTAAGTTGCTGTGGACTTCCTTCCCTTGAGAAAGTCCTCAGGCCTGATATATACGATCAGTTGGACCACAGAGGCAAGGTGTTTGTTTTTCCGGGGGATGACAAGGCACAGCTTACAACGAACTGACAGTGAGTACCTGAATTTCTGTTGCATTTTGCATTTGTGTGTATGTTCTGTAGGTCCTTACCTTACGGTGATGTTAGGTAAAAGAGTTGTACAACTAGGTTTCTAGCCTAGTAATAGGTAGAAGGGTTGAAACTTACCCATAGGGAGGTAAAAGAGTCATTATCCTGAGGAAAAGACTATAAAATAAGTTCTCCGTACGTAACAATATTGAGAAAGCTTACCATGAAAAAGGGGTAAATGAGTCTGACTTTCACATGAGCTCTTGCAAGAAAATATGTATGTGTGTGCATGTTGCCATTTTGTATGATTTAATTACCGGTACCGGGTGTATGTATGTTTGTGAGGGGTGTCACACGGATAACAGTTTCTTGGTTATTATATATACCTGTAAACATTCTGTATGTTTCTGTGTACTTGTGAGTGTATGTATATATATACATGTATTCTTTCTCATTCTTTACTTGGTTATACAATGTTGAAATATTTTGTCTGCAGTTTCTGTGTATTCATAACTTCTTACTAAAATACTCTGTAAGATTGTGTGTATGAAGCACTGGGTGGGAGATATACAGATTATTTCTGGAAAATGTATAAAAGGTCTGTTGGGTGTTGTATGTATATGTAATGCTATGTATATTTCCATGTACCTGTGATATTATTTGTTGTGTATATCTATTAACTTTAATTGATACTATAGGAGTTCAAGATATATATATATATATGTGGGTATATACATATGTATATGTGTATATATATGTATATGTATAGGTGGATAGGCTCTCAAGGGCATAAATGGCACTGCCGGGAGTGTGGTTTCTAGACCCTGCAGTTTTCAAGGTAATCTCTAAAGACATGTTTATTATGCAAAGGGTTTCTGGTGTGCATCTGTAACTTATGTCTGGTAGAAACACACTTATGTGTGGGAATTGTGAACACTGTATTCTAGAATTGTTTTCTTATGTGTATTTGTGTATATATATAAAGTTTCTGTGTCTTTGTACCTTTACTCAATGCTTTACCTTTGGGCAGGGAGGTGATTGATCTGCATTATGTGAAGATGTGCAGGGTCTGGCCAACCCCCCACATAGCAGACCAATCCCCTTTCTACTCCAATTTTCTCTGTGTGTGTGTGTTAGTTTTTTTTATGTAAAATATGTCTGTCTGTAACCTTAAGGGAACATAGCAGAAGGGAAGAAGTGTGGTTGCTGTAAAGAGAGACAAAGGCATGTTATTATAACCCCTTTTAAGTGATGACAATGCTCACCGCACCCACTGGATACACAGCATCTACTATACTACCTCTGCTGGAAATCAGTGCCCTGTATCCACTACTTCTTGGCAATATTAATCCTTATTACAAGGAAGGTATAGGAGACGTTCAAACTTTATTGAGCTTTACTATATACAATGAAGTATAGGAGAGGAACAGTAAACGCAACGTTACTTAATTAAGGAAATAGAAAAAAAAAAAAAAAGTAAATACATTTTCTATACTAAAAATAAAAAATTGTTGAAGATGAAAACAAAAAGGCAAATGTGTATCACAATGACGGTGCCTACGGGGGGAGGGACATGTAATGTTAACCACCTCTCTCCTTCGGAAGAGGATATGTTTATGTGTACACAGAAAAGACTTCCACGACTGACCGCCCCTCCAACTCCTGGGAATATGGTCAATTATAGTGATGATGTAGAGGACGAATTTGATGATGCCCGCAAATACCTGCTTGCCGCCACCGCTCCAAATCCACCTCCTCCAACACCACCACCTTAGGGACGGCCCGCCAGAACCAGGCGGGCACCAGATCGTCAATACGGAGGTAAGGGAATAACATCTGTGCCATTTTTATCCCTTAATTGAGGTTCCCAATCCTAGAGGGGGGAAATGTGTTGCCACCCACAATGCTAGTATACCGAGCATGGACAGATGCAGATGTGAGGAGAGCTGTAGAAGGAGTCCCCCACCCAAATGACAATATGGGAATTTTCAGACTTAAGTTCCAGCGATTGCAGCAAAGTTTTAAATTAAATGGTGTTTAGGTTGTACGGTGTCTGAGGCAGATATTAGGGTCCGATTGGATCCTTAGTGAAGGTGCCTGGAATCCACTGGACCCAAGGGGGGAGCCATTGCAATATGGATCACAAGAACTGACCCAAAGAGTAGACACTCTAATAGGCAGAATAGCTGACAGACGCAGACTGGACTAAGATAAACGAGTGTGTACAGAAAGATGATGAAAGTGTGGAACAATATATAGGGAGGTTGCGGGTAGTATTTGACAGCCATAGCGGGGTAGCCAGACCTAACCCATATGATGATGCTGGACCATATGCTCAGCAGCTAAACAAATAAATGACTTTGTGATACAAAACATGTCCCCTTAGGGAAACCATAGAATATGCTAGACATGCAGAAGAGCAGTGTAAGAGAGCAAATGAAAAGAAACAGATAAAGCAAGATAGTAACCCAAAGGAGGTGTATTTGATGACTTCTGTTGATGGGAAAGCGTAACCTATAACTTTTTGCTTTCTTTTCTGGTGATGGTGGAAATAACCAAAAACGTGGAGGGAGAGGAGGTGGACGTGGTCGAGGTGGAAGCAGAGGACAAATTTTATGGAAATTGTTACGTATGTGGCAAGGCCGGCCACTTAGCACGTTCCTGCAGAAACAAAAAGTACCAGGAGGAAGAGGGAGCAGATGACGATGACCAGACTGACAAATGACTAGAACCAGGTTGTACCCTTCCTTTACTAATATTTGCTGAACAAGAATTGCATGAATCTGAATTGTATGAGTATGGTAATAATGATGCAAATTTGCCAGAAATAAATGATGTGTTGAATTTAGAATCATGTATAGACTTAATGGCTCTAGCAGAACAACCAGTCATTAAACTAGATGTAGAGGGGGTAATGATAACATTTTTATGCGATACAGGAGCCTGTAGGTCAGTATTGAGCGATGATGGCACATGGAGTATTTATACGTCATCACAAAACATACTGGTTAGGTCAGCAGCAGGACAGACAAATAGCGAACCTATATCATGCCCACTCACAGGGAGATTGTTCAACGGCCAAACATTTGAGCATCCTTTTATACTCTCCCCTAGATGCCCGAGCACAAAAATATATCGGAAAAGCCTGAACTGGGTAACTGAGACAAAGAAAGGAATACACTTACAGTCATCCAGGTGGGAGAAAGTTCTTCTGTTAGAGGAACCATGACACAACACACAGATACTGTTCACTCAGGAACAGGAGGCAGCATTAGAGAGCCTTCCGGACACCTTATGGTCCACAGGGCCCGCTGATGTAGGCCTTATAAAGGGGGTAGAGCCAGTAAAAATCACCCCAAAAAGTACTTTTCAGCCACATCAGAGACAGTATCCTCTAAAACCTGAAGCAGAGAAGGGCATAGAACCTATTATAAAAGTTTTGATTGAGAAAGGGATTATAATAGAATGCCCAGGATCCCCATGTAACACCCCACTTTACCCAGTTAGGAAGACAACCGGAGCTTGGAGATTAGTGCAGGATTTGCAAGCAGTAAATAAAGCTGTAATTTCCCGAGTACCCACGGTGCCAGATCCACATACACTCCTAAATGACATGCAGCCAGATAACACACATTCCTGGCAGAAGAGGGACATAAGGTTAGTCGGGATAAATTACAGCTCTGGAAAGCAGAAGTGAAGTACCTGGGATACCTAGTGAGCAGAAAGGGACGATCACTAGACCCAGTTAGGAAAAGGGCCATACTAGAAGCCCCTAAGCCGGTCACAAAGAGACAAGTTATGTCTTTCTTAGGGATGGTAAATTTCTGCAGGAGTTGGATTCCCAACTATGCAGAACTTACAGGGCCCATACAAGACCTTATTCATGCACAATCAATGTCAGCTAATGAAAAGGTAGCGTGGACACATGAAGCTGAAGCAGCATTCATTCAGCTTAAGAACACAGTAGTGGGAACATCTGTATTGGGATTGCCAGATTACAGCAAGCCATTTGTACAAACTGTTGACTCAAGGGGAGGCTATATGACTTCTGTTGTGACTCAGAAACATGGCCTGCGAGACCGACCCTTGGCTTTTTACTCAACCAGGTTGGACCCTGTAGCCAGGGGACTTCCGGTTTGTGTACAGGCTGTAGTGGCGGCTTCCATGGCAGTTCTGGCGTCAGCAGCCTTAGTCCTGTTCCACCCTTTGACTCTAAGAGTACCACATGCTGTATCTGTCATTCTACTACAAAATAAGGTTTCATACCTTTCCCCTTCAAGACACTTATCATGCATGACTATACTTCTGTCACAACCACACTTGCACATAGAAAGGTGCACAACACTGAACCCATCAACGTTAGTTCCCATCCAGGAAGATGGTACACCACATGCATGTACTGAAATCATAGAAAAAGAAGTCTCACCAAGAGACGGCCTTAGAGATGTTGCATACACCGAGGCTACACTAACTCTGTTTGTAGATGGGTCATCAAGTAGAAACAAAGATGGTACAAATGCAACGGGATATGCAGTAGTAACACAAGAAGAAACTATAAGAGCAGGAAAACTTCCATCACATTTTTCAGCACAGGCAGCTGAGATCGTGGCCCTTACTGAAGCCTGTAAAATAGGAAAGGGACAAATAGTAAATATATACACCGACAGCCAATATGCATTCTCAACTGTGCACATATTTGCACAATTGTGGAAAAATAGAGGTATGGTCACATCTACTGGCAGGCAAGTCACTCATAAACAACTCCTTTTGCAGTTACTTGAAGCCATTCAACTGCCCTTGAAGATTGCGGTATGTAAATGTGTGGCTCATACCACGAACACAGACGCAATTTCAATAGGAAATGGCAGGGCAGATACAGCTGCAAAGCAAGCGGCTCAAACGGGAAACATACACATTTTTCTCTTACACAGCTACACATCTGTGTATTTAGTAAACCATATTGACAAGAGTATTCTACAGCAACTACAGGCAAATGCACCCTCACAGGAAAAAACATACTGGTTGAAGAAAGGGAGTAAACTAAATGCTGATAATATTTATGAGAGTATAGAAGGGAAACCAATTTTACCAAAATTGCTATTCAGATATGCAGCTATGTTGAGCCATGGAATTAGTCATGTCTCAAGAGGGAGTATGGTAGACATGGTCAGCAGAATATTTTCAGCCTATGGATTAAACACCTATTTTAAAAAATTTTGTGCAGGGTGCCTTGTTTGTGCACAACATAACCCTCAGGGTAACTATCACCCCATAAGGGGCACATTCCCAGAACCAACATACCCCTTCCAGACAATATGTATGGATTTCATTGAACTAACAAAGTGTGAAGGGAAGAAATATTGCCTAGTGATAATTGATGTATACTCTAGGTGGGTGGAAACGAAACCATGTGCACACCCTGACGCAATCACAGTGGCTAAAACCTTAGTGACACAAATAATTCCTAGGTTTGGTATACCAGAGAAAATATATAGCGATAATGGCACACATTTTGTGAACAGGATTATCAACCACTTGAGTAAAGCATTACACATAGAGTTGAAAAACCACTGTGCGTACCACCCACAGTCAGCTGGATTAGTGGAGAGAACTAATGGTACCATTAAAATTAAATTGAGGAAAACAATGGCAGCGACAGGAAAAAATTGGCTTTACTGTTTACCATTAGTCATGCTAAACATGCACATGCTTCCAGGCAGGAAGAAGTTAACCCCGTTTGAAATATTGTATGGGAGACCATTCCTACTACCAGAATTTAGACCATTTATCTCAGAAGATGAGAACATGAGTGAAAACTTAGCAGACTATATGAGAAAAATGTTAAGTAAGAAAGATATTACCTCCATCTCTCTCTCTCTTCCACAGCAACAGCAGGGACCCTGCTTGGTACAACCAGGCCAGTGGGTCCTAATTAAAGTAATCAAGCGTAAAAATTGGGCATCGGCCAGGTGGGAAGGACCGTACCAAGTTCTGCTGTCAACACCCACTGCCTTGAAAGTTGCCGAACGAGCCACCTGGATACACCTGACTCACTGCAAGAGAGTAAAAGTGCCAGAGCTTGAGCCAGTTGATTCCTAAAAACCTGCTAGCTGACTCATTGCGAGTCAGGCTGGGCTACAAAGGGGGGGAAACTCGTCTCAAACCCAGTGAAGAACCGAATGGTGCGGGTTTTTGGGGTTCTCAACAGGCCCAAGAAAATGTCCTGGCACCTGTTCAAAAGACCTAACTGGTGTGGCCTAAGAATCTCACTGACATGCCTCATCTTGATAACTCTTTGCATAGTAGCACCCATAATCATATGGGAAGAAGTAACAAGACCCAGAGGCAACCAGACGCAATCTATTGGAGAGATGTGGATGAACAGAATGAGAAGAGACACGATGGAAGTCAATTTAACTGGCCAAGTGACCCTAGTGTTCAAGGAAGGGCAGATAGGAACCAACCAAATAGACCTATGTCAAGTACTAAGATGTGGACTTTCTGGAGGAGGACGTAGCGGAGGGGTGAGAAAAGCGCCAGTATATTTGTGTATAGCCTCTCCGTATGGAAATGAGAGATGTCCTAGCTGGAAACTGGCCTTATGGAATACAGGAGCTGACTGGGGTTACTCCCCACCTAATCACATGAAGTGCAAAAGTACAAAGAGACGCTTAAAGCTGACACAGGGTGTGGAGCCATCCTCTTGCAGCCAAAATCAGCTATGCAACCCCATCCGGATCACCCTCCAGGACCCACAAAAGTGTGATGAGGGGAGATATACTCTTGGAATTTACACCTCAGGCAGAGGTAACAATATGGAACATTTGCATATTCAGGTACTGCAAAAAGAGGAGCCCAGACAGACTATTGATCTCACCAAGGTGAGTCCTGTGAATAGGACTGTGCCCTCACAGGTCATTTATTTGGAACCTGACCGCCTGATTGACACTTTTGAAATTGAGACTGGGTATGCAGAAAAAAACATCTGGTTGGAATGGATGCTGTATACAGCAGCCTCCATGGAAATGAGTAACTGCATAGCATGTTCCACTGCCAGACCATCAATGGCAACGGTACCATTTAAACTGAACCAACAGAATGATGAAACGGGACTGAAGTGCATGTTACAGTTGTTCCAACAAATAGCGCCAGTATCCAATTGTACTGCTCTACACTATTTGTACCCACCAGTGTCAAGGATCCAACCACCCCAATTTATGATATACCCGGGTAATTTTACGTGCTTTAACCGTACCGGACAGAACTCAAGAATAAGTGTTGGGCAAGCACCTTATTGTTCGGACATTATACACGTGGGCAGTAAAGAATATCCAGACACATTGTTTTCCAACCACTTAGTTGGACGAGCAGATATCTGGTGGTATTGTGGAGGTAAACAAGTGAGACAAGTATTACCCTCACTGTGGGGTGGAATATGTACCCTGATCCAACTGGCTCAACCGTTTTATATATTGCCTGATAGAAGTGCTGGTATGATGTGGATAACCGAAAAAAACCTGAAGCGGGCCAGAAGGTCAGTTCCAAAGGGGAGCTTTGATGACCGAATATACATTGATTCTATTGGGATTCCGAGAGGAGTACCTGATGAGTTTAAAGCCCGAAATCAAGTGGCGGCTGGATTCGAAACCATCATCTCCTGGTGGGTGACTATAAATAAGAATGTAGATTGGATCAACTATATCTACTATAATCAACAGAGATTCGTAAATTATACCAGAGATGCAGTTCAAGGCTTGGCAGAGCAACTGGATAGAACTAGCCTGATGGCTTGGCAGAACCGGATAGCTCTGGACATGCTGTTGGCGAAAGAAGGAGGGGTATGTAAAATGTTTGGGACTGCCTGTTGCACTTTCATACCCAACAACACAGCTCCAGACGGATCTGTGACCAAAGCACTGGAAGGCCTCACTGCCCTGTCAAATGAACTAGCAGAAAATTCCGGTATTAATGATCCTCTGTCTAAATGGCTCCAAGACACCTTTGGTAAATGGGCAGCTTACATCAGAGGGATATTGATCACTGTTGGCACAGTCCTAACACTGATCATTTTGTTAGGATGCTGTGTGATACCATGCATCCGTGGATTGGTGAATAAGGTTGTTGACCAAGCAGTAACTCAACAATACCTAATAGAGACGATACCCCTCACTCAAGGAGAATCTGATTCTTATCTTGATCATGACATTGATGATGTATAAAAACAAGTGGATTAAGAGAAGCACCATGATGGTCCAGACCCCAACTCTTCACTAAAGAAAGGACTATGACCTGAACCTTGCCTTAAGACCTTGGTCTAATACATTTATAAGAGGAGGGATATGTTAGGTATTTTAATTGCTTCATTTAGAAATTAATTGTATGTTATAAAAATTGTATGTTGTAGAAATTATAAAAGTATGTCAGCATTTTCCTTATCTCACTAGAATGTTTAAGTGCGTGATCTGTAGAGTGTCTATGTATAAAACATCTGTATCCTGTTTCCTGTTTTTGCTTCAGATACTGCTGAGACAATGTATCTGAAGCAAACAGGGGTTTTTTTTAGATGGTGTTTTGCCGAGTAAACATTGTCTGAAAAGACAGTTGCTTGCAATTTTGTATTTAACCCTATTTCCAACTATGCTAATAAGTTGTGACGTGTTCTATGCTATATAAGAGACAGACTGTCTAAATAAAGAGCAGAGATTATCCTGATGACACTCTGATTTCTGTGCATTATTTTTCTCTCATTATATCTAGGTGCCCAGATATAATTGACACACACAATCAGAATATATAATTACTCACTAATCTGATCCTATCACCAAACCTCCCTTTTCAAACTTGGCGTAAAAGGTACTTTTCAATAATCTTGATTTCTTACCGTTGAATATGAAATGATCTAAATCCTTCTGAATAATTAATAAAAATGTCTTGTTTATTTTGCCCGGGATACATCTGAAGAGATAGGTTAATTTAGGAATAATAGTCATATTAACAGCTGTAATTCTCTCCAGTAAGGGTAATTTTAGCAAACGCCACTCATACAGCAGGGGTCTTATTATTTTCATTTTCTCAACTAAACTAGTTTTTAGAATTTCACTAATTTGGAAGGTAAACCTTACTCCTAAGTGGACTAAGCCTCTTGATTTCCAATTGAAAGGATATATTTCTTCCATTCTCCTTAATGATACCAACCCGATCCCCCACATAAGGGTATTGGTCTTATTAAGATTAACCTTAAAAAAAGAAACCCTACCATACTTTCTCATTATGTCGTAAGCATATCTACAGGATTTCTCAGTATTACTTAAGGTCAGGACAATGTCATCTGCAAATGCCATGAATTTAAGGTCCAACTTATTTATCTTAATCCCTTCCACCTCAGTTGATTCTCGTAAAAGTATTGCCAGTGGCTCCAAGAACAGAGCGAACAGTAGAGGAGATAGAGGACTACCTTGTCTGGAACCATTACTGATTTTAAACTTCTCTGAATCTGCCTCAGGACTTGCTATATAAGCTGTGGGATAGGAGTATAAGGCCTTTATAGATCTAGTTGCAAAATCCCCCAAACCAAATTTCTGAAGGGTGGCAATAAGTAAATCCCAGTTGACCCTGTCAAATGCTTTTTCGGCATCTATCGACAAGGTCAAACTGGGAGTCCCTTTCCTCCTGATAAAGGTCAACGTATCAATCAGACGTCTCGTATTGTCTGAGGTTTGACGACCACTCACAAAGCCTGTTTGGTCAAGGTGAATCAATTTAGGTATTATTTTTTTTTATCTCTTTGCTAACACCTTGGAATAGATTTTAATATCCAGGTTTATCAAAGAGATTGGTCTATAATTCTCGCATATTTCTGGGTTTTTACCTTGTTTTAAAATCCTTATGATTTTTGTTTATAATAGTTCGGGAAGGGTTTCTCCTGTATCTTTTATCTCATTGAAGAGATTACATAAATGTTCCTTAAAAGTAGGTAAGAATAAATTGTAAAAGATTTGATCAAAGCCATCCACTCCTGGGGCCTTATTTTTAGAATTCTTAATAGTATCCTCTATCTCCTCAACAGTAACTGCTCTATTCAGGAGCCGCTATTCACTTTCTGAAATTTTTGGGAAGGCAATTCTATCCAAAAAACGTTTTATTTCATTTTGCTCTGGGACATGAAAATTGGGGTCATCGCCTAGGTTGTACAATTTTCTATAATATCTCATAAAAGTCTGTGCTATTTCATCCGGATGCAAAATTAATTTACCCTTCGGGTCTCTGATTTTTAAAATTGTATTTTGCTGCCGTTCTCTACGAAGTTTGCTAGCCAGTAATTTGCCTGCTTTATGACCTTGGAAGAAATAAGTTTGTTGATATCTCCATAACCGGCCATCAGCACATTTTTGTAAGATTATATTAATTTGTTTATTTAATTCCTTGATTTTTTTTATGCTATTAATATTATTGGGCTGTTGTTGATTTATTAAATGTTCTTTTTCTAGGTCTATATACAACTGTCTTAGGGGAATCCCCCGATTCCTTTTAACTTTAGCCGTATAGGAAATTAGCAGACCCCTGATGTAAGATTTAAAAGTACACCACAAGGTGGCCTTAGAGGTTTCTAAATCGCTGTTAATACGAAAAAACAATTGTATTTCTTTTTTCAAAGTTTTTATCAGCTCTAGATCTTTAAATATGTATGAGTCCAGTCTCCAGCTTTTATATTTCCTCTTTTGATTATTATTGCCTTCTTTAATAGTAATATAATGCAGAGAGTGGTCAGCCCAAGGGGTGATATGAATCTCTATTTTATCCAGTAGTCTTAGCGTGTTTATATCAGACATCACATAATCAATTCTTGAGTAAGAATTAAATCTACCGGAAAAAAAAGTTAATTTCTTTTCCTGAGGGTGTAGAGTTCTCCAAGAGTCTAATAGATCTGCTTTAGAAATGATGTCTGCGAAATTAATGGACAACCTTGCATTTTTGGCCTCAGTTTTAGTTAGAATAATGGGTGCTCAATCTGTCTAGGTTATTATCCATGGTCATATTATAATCCCCACACAGCAGGAGAGAACCTCTTTTTATTTTATTAACCTTCGCCAAGATTTATTTTAAAAAAGCCAATTGATTGACATTTGGAGCATACAAATTAACAAGGGTAAATATATTTTCATTGACAAGACCTTGCCAAATAATGTATCTACCAAATTCGTCAATATCTGAGTATTGTTCATGGATACTAAGATTTTTCCCAAAAAAGAGGAGACACCTCTGGATTTACTGCTAAAAGTAGAGTCAACTCTTATGGGAAAATTCCTGTTATTTGTATAGCAAGTAAGTCCCTTCTTTATATGTGTCTCCTGACAGCAGATTATATCAGCCTCAAGTTTCGTATATTCCGTAAAAGCTACTTTCCTTTTTGTTGGGGAGTTTAGGCCGTTAACATTATGGGAAATAATTCTCAAACCCACTTAAAGGAAAGAAAAAATATCCAGTTATAGGGACTAGTCCCTTTGACAAACGAGATAGATTTTTAAGGAAAGTTGATTTGTAAAAACTCTCCACTCTAAAACTCTTATTGCTGTTACCTTAATAGATTTAACCAGGGAACAAGTTTTGTGTAATTTATATAATAGACACGTTCTCGTTTTGCAGATAAGTATGCCGCACAGATGGGACCTCCAAATATAATAAAGATAAAAAAAAAAAAAAAAAAAAAAAAAGAAGCATAAAAAGAAAAAAAAAAAAACTAAAAAACATAAATATACATATATAAAAAGAACAACAAAAAAAAGAAAAAAAGATGAAAAACCGATGTTTAGAAATGCCAGGAAGAACTACGTCTTCTTGGTCGAAACGCTTACATTTGCGTATCTCTCATATTATCTACCACATATCATTATCAAACTTTTGCCCCGCAAATTAAAGCTAGGGCTACTTTCCTCCCTCCCTCCTTACTACTGTTATGCCATAACCTATTTTTCCTTCTTGTATTCGTCTTTTATTTTTTCCTTTTTTTTTTTTCCTTTTTTTTTTTATCCTTTTCCTTTGTCTATTTTCTATTGCGTCTTTGGCTACAATCCCAAATGCACAAACTGGAATATAATCAAGGTTAACTTTAAAATATACAATTGACCCACCATTAGCACTGAAAAACAGTTACTATATCTATTAATTTCACTAAGTCCTTCAAATTAACCCTGAAGACCTAAATGTGAAAGATGGAAGTTATTTACTACTCCTTCCTTATTACTAATCCGGACCTACTAATGTCCTGTAACTGACCTTTTAGTGACCTAGTGTTAAAATTGACAAATAAGGATTTGTCTACTTTATTTTACACCCTTACTTTTTCCCACATACTTTAATTATTATTGTACCTGTGAAAATTATTGAATATGGACATTTTCTATGAAAATTCCGAGTGTGAGTAATACAAGTGCACTGATCATGCAAATTTTACAACTATTTATCTAAAATTGTTATAACATCGATGAGAAATATAAAAAGAAATAGGTGGTTTATTATAAATGTGTTTGATATTGATATTATAAAGTGAAATTCAAACCGGGGTTTTACCAGACTTAGTGACCAGTGCATTAACGGTCATTATGTTATTAGCCAAAGATTAATTCGGATTAACCTGTGTTGTAGTAGACAAAAAATGACTCAAAACAGAAGAAGGTATCTATTTAACAAGTTCCCATTCTGTTTTTTTTATCTCTAGAGTGGGTTTAAAGCTCCCAGCTTTTGTGGCCACTAACTTGATATTCCACTTTTGAAATAATTTTTTCCCCTCTTCTACGTTTTTGATTTTTACCCAGACTTGATCTCTATAAATGGAGATTTCATAAGGGAAGGACCATTTATAGCGTAACTCGTTTAGTCTCAAAGTCTGAGTTATATCCAAAAATTCCCTTCTTTTAAGTAGGGTAAAGGCTGAAACATCAGAGAAGATCTTAATACCACCATAAGGGGGCTCCAAACCTAAGTCTAAGAAGTTTGCTCTAACTATAGCTTCCTTAAATGGAAGATGATGAAAAGCTATAATTACATCTCTTGGTACAAGTTTGTCCATATTTTTGGGCAGGAGAATTGGATGGATACTCTCAATTTTATGATCCTCTGGGTCCATTTCTGGGGCTATATTAATAAACATTCCTCTAACAAAGTCTCTCAGGTTATTATCTTGGATGCTTTCCTGTATTCCCCTTAAGCGAAGATTTCTTTTCCTCGAGCGATCTTCCTGACTGTAAAGCCTCATCATTAAATCTTCAATTTTATCTTCCAATGAGGAGGAATATTTTAATAGGGAGTTATGGTCCAATATCAACGTATTGCATTTGTTTTCAAGCAATTCAATTTTCTGGTTTATATCAGATATTGATTGGGAGTTGTTTGAGATTGACTTTGAAAGGTCTTCTGTGATCTTCAACTGGAATTCTAACATTAACGCTCTCATTTTTGAGCAAGTCAGGGCCTCTTCTTCTTGCATTAGAGAGCTACTATCATGCCCTTGAATTGACAAGTCAGAGACCTGATTAATCGTTGTATCTACGATTGATTCATTGTATGATGAATTCCCTTTTATAGTTGATTTTTTAGGGCCAAAAAAAGCTGGAGGATTTTGTACCTCTTTTTTATCTTTTGTTTTGCTTTTAATAGGCATATTGTAGACCCTTGATTCTTACCAATTGGTAATTGATCCTTGGAAAATAAATTATCTTTATTAGCGAATATAAATGTTCTCTTGATAATTCAGTCCATCCAGGGCGCTAATAAAGATCTGGGGAGCAAGGACTAACCCCGGGGAGAGACCAGAAGTCCACTTTGCTCAGTACAGTATCTCTTAATGCAGCAGGGATCACTCTCTGTATAACTCCTGGCCTCAATATTAAACAGTCATATATTCCTCTTTGGAGCTTTTATATTTGTCCCACTATGTAGGTAATACAGCAGTAATATCCAGTTAATGAGTTGGAGCTCAATACTCACGGATTCTGTAGATCCATTTAGCAGACGTACAAGACCTGTATGGAGGGTATAGAGACCAAATACCTCTCCTAGGGGCTATTTTCCCCCTCTAGGTGTCGGCTGTTAAGGACCAAGTCCATTTATAGATACACCAACTTCTTCTTTCGTGGTCAGCTCACCCTCCTATAGACCTGTTGCTCCTGCTGTACTTGCCTGCTTTACTGGCCTCTTTGGACATCATCTTTGTCTCACACACACTAGATAGTGTGCTGTGGCTGAGGAAGCTGGCACCTCTCCATTATGGGCCGCATACAACAACGCTTTCCTTAGTGCCTTTGTTCCCTTTGTGGACTCCTGCCTCCTTCCCCACTATGCCTTGCTAGCTATCCCCGACATTGAATCCCGTCGGACCACCTCAGGAAGGACAGGAGGGACGGGAGGAGAGATCTGGCGTCTTCATGGCGTTTCAGACCTTCCTGCGTCCGCCTAAACTGGCGGCAACGTCATTTCCGGTTCCGCCGGGCTTTTCCCTAGATTGGAGATATTGAGTGTCCAGGTTGTGGCAAAAGGTGGGAATAGAAGCTTTAAGTAATGAGAGGACATCTATGAAGAGGTTTTGTGTTGGTAAGTGGTAATTTTGTTTTGTTTTTTACATTGTTCAATGCTTCTTTAGGGTATTTTTCTTGTATTAGGTTTTAATCTGCACCAGGTCATTTTTGGGTCACTTTACCATGTTCACTTAGGGTTTAGCTAATCTTATGTGTGCTTCATAATACATGATATTTTTTTAGTCCCAATGAGCACCCACAGTTCTTAGCTAGAACATGTAGATATAGCAGAGATTTTAGAAAGTCACAATGTAATGGCACTTTAGCCAAAACCACACATAGAGCAGGGAAAAAGCTTGATAGCAGGTTCCATGTTAGTTTTTTTTTTAGCTGTATATAATTGCTATGTTATTTTTTTACATGCGATTTTTGTAACATTTTAGTTGGGGTAATGTATTCAGGCTAATGTGTGCAAAGGAATCTAGAAATATTGTAGTCTTACCAGCACCAAAAATAAACCATTATAGCTGGGAATGGGAATAGTAGCTTTAAGTAATGAGAGGACATCCATGAAGAGGTTTTGTGTTGGTAAGTAGTCATTATGAAACATAGGGTGGTTGATAAGTGAAGTAACTTTGGTTGTCATCTGCGTACAAGTAATAATTGAACCCAAACACGTTTAAAATGAATAAATGAAAAATAGTGTAAAGAACCAGAAATCCACAAGAGGGAGACAAAGTATATAATATAAGTTCTCTATATTATTATATCTTAGTCCAATTGTTGTTTTCCTACATATGTGAATTACAGAATTCTAGTAAATTCATTAAATATAACAAATGTAACACTAACAAAATTCAATATTGGAAAATTATCACCAAATACCAATGGCCTGATTGCTTTAAGGCACAACATAAAAATATGTTGGGTAATTAAAAGCCAACTATAGTACATTTACAGATAAAGCTCATGTTTATTTATTGGGTATACACTGTTGAAAACATAGCCTTGCTCTTTTACTGCACATGCTCAGTTTGAACCAAAATTTGACTGGTCAGCCTTTTTTTAGTACAGGCCACAGACAGAGCTGGCCACGATCCCTGATAAGAACAAGTAGGTGGAGATAAGATGCCCTGCTTGAGGGAAAGACTGACACAATCAAAAGTATGGAAAAAAAAATACTTTTCTATATCTTAAACTGCTTACTGTTGTTTATTATATGTGCTTTTTCTCATTTTCACCAACCTGACTAATTTTATACTGGAGGCTTTAGATAGAAATATGAATTCTTAATAAAAATCTGTATATCCAAAAATAATTTTAACGTTTGTTACCCTTCAACACAAACATTGACCTGTCCCCTTCCAGTCTCACAATGGGGGCTTGACTTCCCATCACTATTAACAGCAATGTGCAAAATATCTCTGTACAGGTCCTGATCGTCCAAAGTAAAACTACTTTAGATGACTGCTTTTCATGCAGCATGAACATTAAACATGTTTAAAACATGTATTTTAAATGTATTGAGAGTTCAAATTATCTTTAAGTAATACTGAGAGCACATTGTTTTCTTTATTGGATCTAGAAAATATTTCACAATGTGTTCTCTTTTTTTAAAGGCCCAAGTGTTCCAGAATTATTTGTTTCAGCCAATATACAGTGCCTTGCAAAAGTATTCACCCCCTTGGCATTTTTCGTGTTTTGTTGCCTCACAACCTGGAATTAACACGGATTGTTTGACGATTTGCATCATTTAATTTACAGAACATTCCCACAACTTTGAAGATGTTTGTTGTTTGCCTCACATTAAAAAAAACAGGACAAAATAGCAGAAAAAGTCAATGTGCATAACTATTCACCCCCCTAAAGTCAATACTTTGTAGAGCCACCTTTTGAGGCAATCACAGCTCCAAGTTGCTTTGGATAAGTCTCTATGAGCTTGCCACTTCGATTTTTGCCTATTCCTCCTTGCAAAATTGCTCCAGCTCTTCAAGTTGGATGGTGTGTGCTTGTGAACAGCAATCTTTAAGTCTGACCACAGATTTTCTATTGGATTGAGGTCTGGGCTTTGACTAGGCCATTCCAACACATTTACATGTTTCCCCTTAAACCACTCAAGTGTTGCTTTAGCAGTGTGTTTGGGGTCATTGTCCTGCTGGAAGGTGAACCTCCATCCTAGCCTCAAATCACTTACAGAGTGGTACAGGTTTTGCCCAAGAGTATTTCTGTATTTAGCACCATCCATCTCTCCCTCAACTCTGACCAGTTTCCCAGTCCTGGCTGCTGAAAATCGTCCCCACAGCATGATGCTGCCACCACCATGTTTCACTGTTGGGATGGTGTTCTTTGTGTGATGTGATGTGTTGGGTTTGCGCCAGACATAGGGTTTTCTTTGATGGCCGAAAAGTTAGATTTTAGTCTCATCAGTACAGAGCACATTCCTCCATACATTTTGGGAGTCTCACAAAATAGGTAAAAAGTCGAGTGGGTGAATACTTTTGCAAAGCACTGTATATGGCAGTGCATTTTTAAGGTTTAAAACATGCTCTATTATATGGACGACACCACATTGTGGAGTCCCATGTTCATTTAATAAATTCAAGGTTTAGAGAAAAATAGCTCTTACAATAGGTGCAACATTTATAGGTCATAAAATGGTGAGCCTTCAAGAAGAGAATTTATGTGCTGAAAATTTCCAAACACCACTGAAAAAAAATCAAAAAATTGAATACTTGCATCTGTAGTAAGAGCCACTGTTACAAAAAATGTGTTATATGTGTTTAAGCACCATTCTGTATATTTGTAATGTATTTGTGATAGACTGCCAAGTTCAGGCTCCTAATATTTTATTGCAAGTTAAGTGTGATGTAAGGCACAGTCGCAAGGAAACAGGAAATAACAGTTTGGATAATTATTCCCTAAGCACGTTTGTTATAGAAGCCTCCAAGTTAAAATGTGTAATATTCTAAATCAATGTAATTTCAATTTCCTAGGTAAGTTCCATGGCGCCATTTACCTTTATTTATTTTTGTCCCTCCCTCCTTTGTAAGGCATACTTGCTACATATCTCCTAGATCTGGGGTAATCTTTAATGCGGACAAGGAATTTAAAACCAGTAAATGGAAATTATTGGAAGTATTGAGATTCATTTTCTCTTTTCCTTTATGTCTTGGGCAGCATTTACCTTTGGGTAGTACCAAAACTGTTGAAAATGGGGTGGAAAACAGAATTACACCAGCAACACTATCACTTAAACTATGAACAATTTGTTAAGAACTATTGAAATAAAGTTATAATTAGATCTGGAAATAACATCCAGGTGATAGTGCTTCATGAAGGTGTTGACTGTAGACCAGCTTCTCTGCAAATTGGTTCAGTAAAGACCCAAGAAGTAGAAATAGCCCTGAGTGTACTCGCTCTCCTGAGGTTTGGTATGCTTTTGCAATAGGGCTAATCATCCATTATATGATCATGCATTCTTATACTTTCCCTCCGAATATCCATTTCACTTATATGTTGCACTACAACATATGCTTAATATACATACTACCGTATATACTCGAGTATAAGCCGAGTTTTTCAGCTCTTTTTTAAGGCAAAAAAGGGCCCCCTTGGCTTATACTCGAGTCACTCTCCACCCGTGTGTCTACCCCCCCCCCGTGTGTCTCTAACCCACCCGTGTGTCTTTCCCTCCCCCCTCCTCAAACTAAACCCCCCTCCTCAGCACAAACCCGGTATATGCTAATGACGCGGCGCGCATGTGACGTCACATGCGCGCCGGGTCAAGGAGCGGAGGCCGGAGCACAAGCAGGTAAGTGAGGAGAGAGGGGGGGGAGGTATTTAGGGGGCTTTAGGTGGAGGAGGGGGGTTGAGGGAGGTTGAGGAGGGAGGTTGGGGTTGAGGAGGGGGGTTGACGTTGAGGAGGGAGGTTGAGGATGGGGGGTTGAGGATGAGGATGGGGGGGTTGAGGATGAGGATGGGGGGGTTGAGGAGGAAGGTTGAGGAGGGAAGTTGAGGATGAGGGGTTGAGGAGAGAGGATGAGGGGGTTGAGGAGGGGGGGTTGAGGAGGGTTGAGGCTGAGGAGGGGGTTGAGGATGAGGATGGGGGGTTGAGGAGGGAGGTTGAGGAAGGGGTTAAGGAGGGAGGTTGAGGATGAGGAGGTAGGTTGAGGATGAGGGGTTGAAGAGAGAGGATGAGGATGGGGGGTTGAGGAGAGAGGATGAGGATGGGGGGGTTGAGGAGGGGGATTGAGGAGGGGGGGTTGAGGATGAGGAGGGAGGTTGAGGAGGGGGTTGAGGATGAGGAGGGAGGTTGAGGAGTAGGGTTGAGGAGGGTGATAATGGAGGTTGGAAGAGACACAGGGAAGGAAGAGGGGAGAAGAGACACAGGGAAGGGAGAGGGGAGAAGAGACACGGAGAGAGAGGGGGACACAGAGGGCACAAGAGGGACACAGGGGGCAGCACATTTCCCACCCTCGGCTTATATTCGAGTCACTCATTTTACCCAGTATTTTGTGGTAAAATGGGTGCCTCGGCTTATACTCGGGTCGGCTTATACTCGAGTATATATGGTATGTATATAGTGCATTCTTATATTTTCCCTACGAATATCCATTTCACTTATATGTTGTACTACAACATATGCTTTATATACATACTATGTATATAGTGCATGAGAGGTTGTCAGTAATCGTTTCTTGGGCCTTTAGGGATTGCAAATAATCTATTGATAATTCTCTATGATGATGTTCTGGTTAGATAAAAGTTCATGACTAGAATGGAAAGTTTGATCATAAAAGGAAGGCAAAATTATCTTCTGCTTCAAGTGAAATTCAGAGACTACCTTGGGAAAGAATTCCAGGATATATCTCAGAACTGCTTATTTTGTATCTATAAAAAATAAACTATTATTCACAAGATAATGTGTACCTTTAATGAAGTAAAGGTTACGAACAGCACACTTTTTAATTTTAAATTCCATCAAAATATTCACATAGAGAGTGCAGAGGAGTCTTCAAATTGTGTAGAGGGTTCCTAGTTGCTGTAACCTCTTTCTTGGAGGTATATTCATCACTGAAGTCCTTTGAATGCCTGTTATGGCCGTAATGGCTGAACTTCAAGTAAATTAAAACATAATACTATATCTAACCTGTTTTGAAATCCTGATAAGCCCATTAACCATTTCCCCCCCGACTTTGTGATACACTGAAGATGTACACCTTAAAGTGTATTCACCACTGTGTTGATGAGAAGCCTAATTTCTCCAGTTTGCTTCAATGGCTTATTGGTCCATGAATCAGAAGATGGTGAAGAGCTATTGGAACTTATATGGTTAGTATCCCCAGGAGTATATATAAAGGTCTTCTCCTCCAGGCAATGAAAAAAAACATGAGCCTTGCCTTGTATAATTTACAGTAAAAACATCTTTATTAGAGATTAAGAAGGAAATAAATACATTAGGTCAAAAATTCCATTTTATAGAGAAAATGTTTGCCACGCTTCCCTTTTTTCTCCATCTTGAGCAAAATACTTTTTTTTTTTATGAAGATGCCATCAAATCTATAAATGGAATTGCAGAACACCTGTGGAGAGTTGCACACCAGTTTTCTTTTCCTGGCATTTGTCTGATATACCAGATACATCATTTCTTTAGTTATAATTGGAATTCGTTCTAGTAACAAGAGCCCTGCTTTTTATTCCACCTTGGTGAGTTATAAAGGAGACTGCTGTCATGTTGTCTGTTTGAAGATTCAGACATTGGTCTTAGAAATATTATCAGACGTTCATGTTCTTAGCCATAGGTCTTTCCTGCATGTGACAACACAACCAATAATTCAGCAAGGCAGTTAGATATAGGCTTTTGATGTGAAATTAAGAGCAATTTTTTTTCATCCAATGCGATTTTGTTTTCATCCTTGATTACATTTTACCATTAGGTTATTTATAGCACTTGCCTTCCATTCTATAACTCTCTGTATGTTACGTGATGAGAACTGATACACAGAATCATGAAGGATACACAGAACATGGAGGAGCAACTGTCAAACTTGACAATTTCATAACTTTTACATATATAGTTAATCTTCTGTAATAATGATCTTCAATATAAAAGTTTACTTGCCCAACAATACTTTGGTTTCAATTTAAAGATAATTAAATCTGGTTAGACATTGTACTGATGCCAAAGTCAGTGGTGCTCAGTCAGAGTTAGAGTGACATAACCTATAATTCCCTTAGTGGTTCACACTAAACTTTTTAATAGAGGATTTAATTTTTAATTAGGGAAGTAGGAATACATAAAAAAAATTAAAAAAACGCTGTAGTGTTGAAATTAAAAATAGGTACCATATTGTCAAAATTCAATATATACAGTACCTTGAAAAAGTATTCACCCCCCTTGACTTTTTACCTATTTTGTTACATTACAGCCTTAAGTTCAATGTTTTGTTAATCTGAATTTCATGTGATGTATCAGAACACAATAGTCTAAGTTAAAATTGGCATGTGCTTATGTATTCACCCCCTTTTTTTATGAAGCCCATAAAAAGCTCTGGTGAAACAAATTACCTTCATAAGTCACATAATTAATGAAATGATGTCCACTTGTGTGCAATCTAAGTGTCACATGATCTGTCATTACATATACACACATTTTTTGAAAGGCCCCAGAGGCTGCAACACCTAAGAAAGAGGCACCACTAACCAAACACTGCCATGAAGACCAATGAACTTTCCAAACAAGTAAGGGACAATGTTGTTAAGTACAAGTCAGGGTTAGGTTATAAAAAAATATCCAAATCTTGGATGATCCCCAGGAGCGCAATCAAACCTATCATAACCAAATGGAAAGAACATGGCAAACCTGCCAAGATGACCGCCCACCAAAACTCATGGACCGGGCAAGGAGGGCATTAATCAGAGAGGCAGCACAGAGACCTAAGGTAACCAGGGTATGTTGCAGAGTTCCACAGCAGAGACTGGCGTATCTGTACATAGGACGACAATAAGCCGTACGCTCTATAGAGTCAGGCTTTATGGCAGAGTGGCCAGAAGAAAGCCATTACTTTCAGCAAAAAACTAAATGGCACGTTTTGAGTTTGCAATAAGGCATGTGGGAGACTCACAAAATGTATGGAGGAAGGTGCTCTGGTCTGATGAGACTAAAATTGAACTTTTCGTCCATCAAAGAAAACGCTATGTGTGGCGCAAACTCAACACATCACATCACCCAAAGAACACCATCCCCACAGTGAAACATGGTGGTGGCAGCATCATGCTGTGGTAATGTTTTTCAGCAGCCGGGGGGAGACTGGTAAGAGTTGAGGGAAAGATGGATGGTGCTAAATCACATATATAGTTGTGTGCAGGCGAGCTTGCTTAAGCCGTTGCTCACGCTTGCGGGCTCGCATAGCGATCCCGTGGCCCTCACATAGCGAGGGACGCGGCTCGCACAGCGAGCCTGCGGCCCTCGTGAAGAGAGGGAACTGTTGCTCACGCTTGTGGGCTCGCATAGCGAGCCCGCGGCCCTCACGAAGCGAGGGTCGCAGTTGCCGGCAAGGAGTGCGCACCTTGACAGCAATTGCGGCCAACGCGAAGAGAAGGAGCTGTGCGTGCACGCCCCTGGAGAGAGGGAGCTGTGCGTGCACGACGCTGGATAGCTGAACCACCAACGAAACTGCAGGTAAGGAGGGACAGAGGGAGCTTGCGGGGGGACAGAGGGAGCATCTGGGGGGCAGGGGGGAGGTAAGGGCAATCAAAAGGGGTGGTATGAGATGCGAGGGGGGTATTAGAGGAGAGAGGGAGCTGTGCAGGGGAGCAACCCTCCCCTTACCTGCAGTTTCATTGTTGCTTCAGTGGAGTCCCTGCCAGCGTGTCCGGTCTGCAGCATAGGGGGACTCCAAATTAACTTCAGAGCTATGGCGCCACACTGGAGACAGGACGGGTGGGACTCCACTGAACCACCAATGAAACTGCAGGTAAGGAGGGACAGAGGGAGCATCCGGGGGTCAGGGTAATCAAAAGGGGTGGTATGAGATGCAAGGGGGGTATTAGATGCGAGGGGGAGGGGTATGAGACACGAGGGAGGTATGAGACACAGGGGAGGGCGAGGGGAGGTATAAGGCACAGGGGAGGGCGAGGGGAGGTATGAGACACAGGGGAGGGAGAGGGGGAAGAGACACAGGAGAGGAGGGATGAGACACAGGGGAGAAGGTGGAAGAGACACAGGGGAGGAGAAGGTGGAAGAGACACAGGGGAGGGGGGAAGAGACATAGGGGAAGGGAGAGAGAGGAAAGAGACTCAGGGGAGGGGGAGAAACAGGGGAGCTAGAGGGGGGAGACACACGGGAGGGCGAGGGTGGTATGAGACACAGGAGAGGGAGAGGGTGGTATGAGACACAGCGGAGGGCGAGGGTGGTATGAGACACAGGGGAGGGCGATGGGGAAGAGACACAGGGGAGGGTGATGGGTAAGGGACACAGGGGAGGGAGAGAGAGACACGGGACAGGGGGAAAGAGACACAGTAGAAGGGAGAGGGGGAGACACAGTAGAAGGGAGAGGAGGGAACGAGAGATGGGAGGGAGAGGGGGAGACACACAGGGGAGGCAGAGGGGGGGGGGGCGCGACAAGTGGAAGAGAGACATAGCGGGGGAGACATAGGGGAGTGAGGGGTGGGGGAGAAAAAAAAATATATAGAACTCCATAATGCCGTCATTTTTGACGGGCAAGTCGCTAGTACAGAGATATTCTTGAGCAAAACCTGTACCACTCTGTGCCCGATTTGAGGCTAGGCCGGAAGTTCAGCTTCCAGCAGGACAATGACCCCAAACACACTGCTAAAGCAACACTTGAGTGGTTTAAGGGGAAACATGTAAATCTGTTGGAATGGCCTAGTCAAAGCCCAGACCTTAATCCAATAGAAAATCTGTGTTCAGACTTTAAGATTGCTGTTTACAAGAGCAAACCATCCAACTTGAAGGAGCTGGAGCAGTTTTGCAAGGAGGAATGGGCAAAAATCCCAGTGGTAAGATGTGGCAAGCTCATAGAGATTTATCCAAAGCGACTTGGAGCTGTGATTGCCCCAAAAGGTGGCTCTACAAAGTATTGACTTTAGGGGGGTGAATAGTTATGCACATTGACTTTTTCTGTTATTTTGTCCTATTTGTGGATTGCATCACAATAAAAAAAATAAAAAAAACATATTCAAAGTTGTGGACATGTTCTGTAAATTAAATGATGCAATCCTCAAACAATCCATGTTATTCCAGGTTGTTAGGCAAAAAAACATGAAAAATGCCAAGGGGGGTGAATACTTTTGCAAGGCACTGAAAAGGATTAATAAGCAAGTATATTTTATAGTTTGAGATAAGTCAATGGGGTCAAAAGAATGTCAATGTCCTAGGACATACTAGGATAAGAGAAGTGACATATTTGTATGACCCACTATGTGACAAATAACTGTATGTAGGGCCATGATAGTGGCTAGCCATATACTAGAACATTTTTGTTCTTATAATCCCTTATATGCAAATATGCCTGCTGAATCACAGGATATATTGAGAATAGTACATAGGTTAAAAAAGTGTGTAGACACACACTGTGTGAAAATAAAAACAAAAAAAGGAAGGAGTGGTGTGCAAAGAGTCTCAAAAGTATATAAATCTGTCCAATATTATATGGAAGAAATTCTATATGAGACAGGGTTGTCATTAAACCTGGGCATCAAGGGTTTTATTAATCAATAAATAAAGTGCATTTATGATAATAAAGGCAATATATGCCTGGTACTTGTGAATTGTATTGAGTCCGGTCTGCTAAGAAAAAAGGGTGAAGGCCCACTTGGGGTAGACTCAGCACATCCACTCGGTCCTGTCCTTTGTCCCGACGGTCCGTATCGCTCTGATTGGGAGCTTACTCATGGGTTAAAAGAATACTGGAGACCTGGGCCTATTTAAAGCCTAAACACTTCAGCATTCCAGTTTTGGAAATTGGGGCGTGGCACGTGAATCATGTGACGTAAGTATGTAGCATCATTGCGTATGTGTTGTAGTTGTAAAATAAAGTTTTTGTTTAAGTAAGAACAACTTTATTTATTCATGAGAAGAAACACAGGGGAGAAAAGGCTGCCATCTTTGATAGCATATCCTAATAATATAAAGAAGAACGATGTATAATATGACCAATAAAGAACAATACTAGCTGACCATATAAATGTATAGATTGGATGTGACAGACTGTAAGAATGTGATAATAAAAAAAGTGTGTATTATAGTGTAATATACTGTATGATGATGAAACATACTTATGAAGGGGGGACATAATAGAAAAACATGCAGAAATATTAATGGTGAAATTATGAATTAATGCAAAAATTTGTAAATGTTGTTGAAGTGATGAATGGGAATGAAGTGTGTGGGATGTGTGTGTTGTGGGGAATGCTGAAGATGACGATGAAGATCTGTCAAATGAAAGTGATGTGCTGTCAGAGAACAAAGTAACCTTAATAGGTTATTTCTACGGACATGACACACTGAGAGCAACCTCTTATCTCAAGTGTGCAGTTCACAGGGAGAAGTATCCTGTAGTATATCAGTCTGGTCCCACTCACTGGAGTGATTCAGTCCTGAAATATCAGGTAATTCTACCCTGAACAGAAGAAACAGCAAACCCCAGATGTATTCTTCAGCCTTTAATGAGCCTAGTCAGTGAGATGTACTGAAACTCCATAAGGCACAGTGAGCAAGCACAGCCTTAAGGATTTCAGCTACACACTACGGATGAGACAGTAGCACGACTTCAGTGCGCGTGCTAAAGTCCCGCCGACAATTGGGCATCACATAAATGTGCTCTGGACTAGAAGCAGTCACGCGCAATAGTGCGCCCCTACCAGCTTCCCTCCTTTCTCCCCCTGTATCTGTCACTGGCAGCTCTATTAGAGAGACCCCTTAAATCCCTTACCTGTACCCCTGCCTGTGCTCTCTCCCTTCTCCTACACTCTTGTTCTCTCCTCTCTGTCACACATCTCTCCCTCCTCCCATCCACATGTATTACTAACCCCATCCCATGGGCAATAGTGCACCCCGACATCTGTGCTTGGAATGTGTAAACTCTCTGGTTTTACTGCTCCTCACCAGGCCTTGCTGCAGCCCATCAGTCAGGGCGCACTATTGCCTGTGGGATGGCAAGGGAGAGAGGGTTTGTCCTTGCCAAACAATGGGGGTCTATAATAGAGCTGCCAGTGACAGGGGGAGAGAGGAGGGAAGCTGGTAGGGGTGCGCTATTGTGCATGAGCACTTCTAGTCTAGCGCACATTAGTGTGCTGCCCAACTGTCAGCGCCCTTACGTTGGCGTGACTTCAGTACGCTCTTTATAGACGGGGTGCCCTGACGAAACCCAATGCAGCCCAAAGGGAGTTTGGCTACACCCCACTGATGAGGCCCAATAAAGGCCAAAATGTGCATCTGGGATTTGCCATTTTTCCTATTTAGAGTAGAATTGCCTGGTATTTTGGGGCTGGATAACTCTTGACTGAGGCCAGACTGATATACTACAGGATATTTCTCCCTGCGAAGGGCACAAGTGAGCTAGAAGAAGTTGCTCTCAGAATGGGTTATCACGTCCATAGAACTAACCTAATAAACTAGAGGCGCTCAGAGAATTAACTTGTTTATTTATTTATACAGCCTACTGGCCATTTTCAATAGTAAAAGATTTGTGACATTGATTGTGATATTCAGCATTATTTGTATGATTCCTTCATTCTAACTTGTGGCTCCTTATGCGAATATCTACACAACTTGATTTTGGAGTGACAGAGTGCCTTTATAGGTGTTCATCAAATTGCAGGTAAATAAAATAAATAAATAATACAACTACATGTTATTCACTATAATATACAATTAAATTCCTGCAGAAATTGTGGGAATTTTTCCATTAACATGTATATTATAAATGAGCTGCATCTCTCCGTTTTCTTTTCAATTATTGAAAAATGCATGTGATCATTTTTATATAAAATATTGTTTGTAATTCATAGTCAGAGAGTCGGAAATGTGTTTATCACAATTTAAAAAAGGCACAGATGCCCCAAATGGCATGTTTAAATATACTGTATATACTAGAGTATAAGCCAAGTTCTTTAACCCTTTTTTTAAGGCTAAAAATGGCCCCCTCGGCTTATACTCGAGTCAACTCCCCCCGTGTCTCTTTCCCTCACCATCCTAGACACAGGAAGGAGTGTGGAGGAGCAGCTGCAGATGGAGGTAAGTGAGGGGAAAGGGGGAGGTATTTAGAGTGGTAAAGTGAGGAGGGGTTTTAGGATGAGGATGGGGCTGAGGAGGGGGGTTGAGCAGGGAGGTTGAGAATGAGGAGGGAGGATGAGGAGGGTGATAAGGGAAGAGACACAGGGGAGGGAGAGGGAAGAAGAGACACAGGGGAGAGGGAGAGGGGGGACACAAGAAAAGGGGCACAGGGGGCAGCACATTTCCCACCCTCGGCTTATATTCAGGTCACTCATTTTTCCCAGTATTTTGTGGCAAAATAGGTGCCTCGGCATATACTCGAGTATATACGGCAGATGTTCTACAAACAAGGTCCCTTGTTATGTATTGTCATTATATAATGCACTTTATTACAAACTAGCGATTTGCCCGTCAAAAAATGACGGCAATAGAATTGTAAGGCAGGTAACGCTGTTAACTACACAAAAGTAAGTGTTTTGGTTGTACGAGTACCTTCGGCACTCAATGTGAGCCTCTTGGTCGGTGTATTTTTGGTTCAGAGCTCCTTTGGCGCTCATTGCAAGGTTTTCGCTGATTGCCTTTTGGAGCGCATTGCGAGCTTCTCCACTGGTGTAGTTTTGCATCTGTAGACGAAGTTTGGCACGCTTTGTGAGGCGCGCAGAGCGCCTTTAGCATTTATTGTTATCCTGTCTTTTTTCTTCTGTGTATTTTGTAATGATAATTAATAAAATTATAGATTAATATATGCAGGAAGCAATATCCTGAAGAGCTAACAATCTTTTTTTGTTCCTGCAGCATATAATGTAGATTTGCACTGTTGGTGAGCTGAGGTGGAAGTGTCAGCAATATGTGCAGTGTAAATAGGCTGCGTGCGCGAGGGGAAGCCGTTTGTTTAGCTGTGTAATTCCGCATTGGTAATGTTATTAGTTTGCAGTTACTGTTGTAAAATGGCTGCGATTGGGTATGTGTTACGCAGGTGTGGAGCATTTTGCGTCCTTATGAATAGTGTATTTTGTAGCTCGTATGGTTCTGTGTAAAAGTCGTATGTGCCTGGCAGTGTTTTGCGTGCTTAGGGGTCGTGTAGCCTCAATTTCTTTTTTTCTCTCGTTTACAGGGTTTTTGAGTGGCGAAAGTCTTGAATTTGTAGTTTAATTCGCATGTAACCTCAGTCACAGACGTCCTGCCTGTCCCCTGTCGCGGTGTGTGTTTTTTTTATTTTAGTTTATGTTTTTTGCTGTGCGTGGTTCGGCCGTTAAGTTCGTATTTTTTTTCTAAGCGGCGGTTTCCTTTTGTAAGTGAATTGTTTGGCTATTTACAAAACTGGAAGCATAAACGATAAAGAGCCTCTATGTCCATTTCTGAAAAGTTAATTGTCTTGACTACTTAAATGGGCACTGGGCTTTCAAAATAAACTGTTAAAAGGAAAGCATGTGCATATTTATACTGTTTAATATTGTAGTACTAGGAGAAATAAATTAAAGCTCTAAGTTTATAGGTTTCTGTCTGACGTGCTGTGCAGCTTGCTCTACCATTTTTTGCAAATTTAGGGTGCTCTGGTGTATATCAGGCCTCAGATCTACACCAGTCAGACACAGCAGGAAGTTTGTGACAGCTGTCCCTCCCCTAATTATGCAGAAGAGGGGGAACTAAGCGGCACAGTGTGACTGGCAAAAACCCATAAAAAGGTAAGAGTTTAAACATTATTGAGCAAGTATAGATATGCTTGCATTTTCATTTTAACATTGTATTTTTATATACAGTTTTTTTTGTTGAGTACAGTGGTCCCTTAAATGCTTGGAAGAGATTTGTGAGAGCCTTGTAGCATAAGAATACTGAAAGGAAAGTTATTGAGTTGCTCTGAATAACACATTTTATTTTAAATATACATTTTCCAATAAGAGTAGATAGTGAAATATTTATTTTTCAAGGAAAGTTCAGTACAAAGCAATTCTTAAAATTCAGTATATATGTTTGGAGTGTGTGGTACAAAATGCAGAAAAACTTGAAATACAATTTAGTAGTTGGTGTTCTGAACCTGTCTATACAGCTTCTTTGTACGAATGAGAATCTGAAAACGAATGCAGCAGCGAGTATTCACTCCTTATTTTGGGATAGTACTATCCCTGTATGAGAAAATGCCCCTTTCATATGTTAATAAGCCGACAAAGCAACATAATGCCTTTTGAAAAGGTCTCAGGTTTGAACACACTTTCAGTAGAGTTTTTGCATTGCTTCCTTGTCCTTTTTAGAAACTACAGTACACATGGAAAGCATAATAATTTCATTATTGCATTTGAAAGAGGGTAGGTGAAAACCATCCAGTGCCTTTATTAAGTGTATTTTATACAAAATAAACAGTTTTAGTGTATACCTAAATCATGGACTTGTCTGTTAATCAAAACAGTGCAATAAAACTGCCTAAGTCATGCAACCACCGACTTACAGCGATTGCTTCAGTCAAGTGTAAAAAGGTTTAAATAGAATTGTTCATCCATAAAGAATACATTTTTGTAATAAAGCTTTTAAAGACCAGTGAAAGAGGTCAGAGGAGTGCCTACCATCTCCAAGTACCTTTTTGTTCTTCCTTGAAAACCATGATTTAGTCTTTATCATCCCATCTTTTTACGTTTGTTTTGAACACATTCTACAATAGGTGATGCTTAGTTGTCATAATTGTGTATTATTTCAAATAAATATATATTGTTTGCTTCAAATACAAGGCTTTTTCAAGTGTTTTAAAACCATTTGTGAATAGTAAATGGTAACTTTCATATTTCAATCAGCTTTTAGCAGTTAGGGGACTGCCCTATTTTGCGAGTGATCTGTAAAGTCTTATTAGCATAGGGTGTTGGTGTAAAAGTCTAACGGAGTAACTCATTATCTTCTGTTAGTACAAAAATCAGTGGAAATGTTTTCTGTAATTTTCTGCTCCAGCTTACCGCAGGCATTTGTAGCAGCTCTCTTGCAATGTTACCTAGATGAGTGTTTAACATAGTTAATACTGTTACCTTGTCCTTAAACCGGCTCTAATTTTGTGATAAAGGGGGATTAGCATAGGTGGCAGATTGTTACACTGTATATTACACACTCAAGTTTATTAAAATATTTTTTTTTAACAAACAATGCTTTATTTTTACTTATCCAAATATATGTTTTTTTCCCTGTGTGCCTTGCTCTGGTTTAATTAACAACTAAACCTAATATTGAAGATCAGAGGAGATCTAAAAAGGTTGAACTTGATGGAAAAAGTCTTTTTCAGCCTTAATTTTCAGCCATGATGCAACAGAAAATAGAGACTACTTTGTACTGCAGCTTCTGTGACGTCAAGAAATATATAATAAAAAGGCAGGTGGCTTGGTATCATTTTAGATGGCAAGTTTATTTTTGGCCATGGTTCAGAGTGATTTCACTTTCATGACCAAGTACAGCCTGCAACAAGTAATAAGTATGTGCATTTGCCTGGATGCTTCATATGCACAGACAAGACATCGTCTTTTTAGTAACTCCTTAGGACCTTCCCATCACTTGGGCCCTTCATTAGGTTTTGTAGCAGTCATGAACACACCAACCATTATAGCAGCAACAGTGAATCCCTGAGCCAGGATTCGGGAGCGCATCAGCAATTGAGACTGCCGGGTTTTACCCTGTTTGAATGAGATGAGCCCGTACGTCAATGCCCCAGCAGTGGCAAGGCAGCCTACAGAGATCAGAGAGGGATATATTTAAAAAAAAAGTCAGTTGCATGCAAAAAAATAAATAAAAAATAAGTGAAACATTTTATTAACTCTTACCTTATTAGCAACTTCATTGATTCAAAGCACTGATTTATACAAATAGAGCAAAACAAGTTGTTAAAGATATATTTAAGTTTCCCTGCTTATATCAGAAACATACATTACAGAGTCATTTTATACACAGAGTTATTTATAAAAAAACAAAAACAAAAAACAAACATTGGTTTCCACACCCCTAGAGTTGCTTACACAGACACCCTGTAATAACCAACAAAAAAAAACTGCTTTTAAGTCTGGGTTTTAACCCTAGCAAACCTTCAAGCCAACAGCAGCATAATGCAGAAATCCACAGCAATGTCTGACTCTTCCTTACAGAAGGGAAAATAAGACTACATATTCCTTGATGCTTTGCTGCACAAACTGGCTTATTTATATAACATCTTTATTTGTAACACATCCAACATAATTTGTAGCACTGAACAAAAGTGGAGTCCATTGTGAAACCAAATTGACACATTGCAAGAGTTGAGCCCTGTGAGTTTAGAATCTGGTGTGCGCTAAAGCACATTACACGAATGAAAACTCACAATCTAATGATTATAGCAGTCTGCAATTAGCATAAAATTCATAGTTTGTTTTGTCCAATTTAGATAAGGTTTTCAAGGGGCATGCCTTCTCAAAAGTCTAATTTGCAAACATCAGGGTAAGTTTGTTGATGATTATTTTGCTATTTTTTTCCCATACACCACTGATTCTCCTCTGCAATCATAATCCATAAAAAAAAATATATGCCTTTAATGGCCCTTCAAAAGGACATAAACATTAGTTTCCAAAGTAAAGTATGGAGATTTTACCAACCCATTAAATATGACTGAGGATCTTGGTGCAGAGTAAAAAAGGTACAAATCTAAAAAGAAACCATATTTTATTATCGATTTAAAAGCAACATGTTTGCATTACAGTGCTTTATTATTTTTGCATGAAAAAGTGCATAAAAACAAGGACTTTATACTAGATTTAATTGAATGTTCCAGTGGAGAGAGATACCTCCATGGTCTTAGCTAGTCATTGTTCAATAGCTCCCCATTATAAAGGGCTTCTTCCGGCCTTACACTGGCAGTGTAGAAGTCCTTTATAATGGGGAGCTCTTAAATAATAATATTAACCACATCTAGTATGGTTCTACAACTCAAGCCCTTGATGACCAGGAGCAGATTAGACTTTCAGAATTTTCCAATGTCAGAACAAGTAAGTAAATCAAGAGGACTGAGCCACTTATTGACCCACCTGTGCTCAAACAAGAGCTCCTGTAAACTTCATGATACCAGCCCTAGAGGACTGAAGAAGAACAACCTTGATTTACAGGGTTTTGGAAAACTGTAGAATATATAGAACAATCTGCAATAGGACTAGTCAGGGCAAATCGGTGAAGTAAAAAATTAAACATACTTTACATTAATCCAACTTCACTAGCAAAGAGCAGTTTTCATCAGGGAGAACCTGAACTTGTCTCTGATGACAACCGATGTCAGATAACCAAGCCGAGGGATGTTAAGTTACAAAATTTTGGATTCAGTTTAGGGATAAGGATGATAATTAAATCTATTTCTTAAAAAAAAAAAAAAAAAAAAAAAAAAACTGTTGGAGGTACAGAAAGCTGCTTTGTCTGCACTTTTAAAAAGGCATATCTAATTTTTGAGGATTATGAATGCATCCGATACAGGAGAATCCATAATGTGTGAATTTTTGCAAGAAAAACAAATAAACAAAACAAACTTACTTTAAAGTTTGCTAAATCTCTCAATTTTGCTAGCAGTTGATTTTAAGAGTTAACCCCCCCCCTGGAAAATCTCTGCTAAAAATAGAATAAAATTCATTTTTACCAATCACAGGCAGCTAATACATTGTGTCAATATGTCAAGTCAGTTTGTGCAGCAAAGCATCATAGGATAAGTAGTCTCCTGCACAAAGAAGCAAGGATGAGCTCAGACATTGCTCTGTAGATCTCTGCATTGAGCTGCTGGTGGCTTGAAAATAAGTATAGGGTTAAGAACTGTACCCAAATGCAGTGCTTCGATTGGTAGGTACACTGTATTTATGTAAGCAGCTCAGGAGGTATGGAAAACAAATTCTATTTGTAAATAAAATAAATCTGTGTGTATAGAATGACTCCATGTATAGTGTGTGATATAAGGCAGCATGTGTTAGATTAGAGAAAATTACAAACAGTATCATAGTGCCATTTTCAGCAAAGAGGGAGGTATGTAAAAATAGATTTTTAACTATCCTGTTATATGTGCGCATTTCTTGAAGCGCACCGCCACCTACTCTAGGGACGCGAGCCCAGCACGTCAGGTAAGCGGTTAGGGGTTTCAGGTTATGGTTAGAAAGTGAGGCTTAGGGCTAGAGGGTGAATGCCTTGGGGTGTACTTCCTATTTTTGACAGCTAGATGGGAAAGCAAGCACGGCCAGAGTCGTCAGCGGCGCTCTTCCAGAAATGTGCAAATAAAAAAAGAGGATAGGTCCAAAGAATTTAAGATATAATTAGTGTTTAAAGACATTTTTTTAGAAAAATAAACAAAACACTCCTTTAGTTTAGCTAAGGTATATAATTTGTAAAGAGGATTTAAAGATAAGGTATAGAGATCCTTGTCTTTTGTATTCACTCTAGAATAGTATAGTACATACATACATGATATAAAAAGTCTACACACCCCTGTTAAAATGTCAGGTTTCTGTGCTGTAAAAAAAAATTAGACAAAGAAATAATTTCAGAACGTTTTCCACCTTTGATGTGACAACTAAATTGAAAAGAAAAATGAAATCTTTTAGGTAGAGGGAAGAAAAAAAAAAAATAATATGGTTGCATAAGTATGCACACCTTTAAACTAATACTTTGTTGAAGCACCTTTTGATTTTATTACAGCACTCAGTCTTTTTGGGTATGAGCACATCAGCATGGCACATTTTGACTTGGCAAGATTTGCCCACTCTTCTTTGCAAAAACACTCCAAATCTGTCAGATTGCGAGGGCATCTCCTGTGCACAGCCCTCTTCAGATCACCCCACAGATTTTCAATCGGATTCAGGTCTGGGCTCTGGCTGGGCCATTCCAAAACTTTAATCTTCTTCTGGTGAAGCCATTCCTTTGTTGATTTGGATGTATGCTTTGGGTCGTTGTCATGCTGAAAGATGAAGTTCCTCTTCATGTTCAGCTTTCTAGCAGAAGCCTGAAGGTTTTGTGCCAATATTGACTGGTATTTGGAACTGTTCATAATTCCCTCTATCTTAACTTAGGCCCCAGTTCCAGCTGAAGAAAAACAGCCCCAAAGCATGATGCTGCCACCACCATGTTTCACTGTGGGTATGGTGTTCTTTTGGTGATGTGCAGTGTTGTTTTTGCACCAAACATATCTTTTGGAATTATGGCCAAAAAGTTCAACCTTGGTTTCATCAGACAATTACACCTTTTCCCACATGTTTTTTGGAGACTTCAGATGTGGTTTTGCAAAATGTAGCCTGTCTTGGATGTTTTTCTTCGTAAGAAAAGGCTTTCATCTTGCCACTCTACCCCATAGTCCAGACATATGAAGAATACGGGAGATTGTTGTCACATGTACCACACAGCCAGTACTTGCCAGATATTCCTGCAGCTCCTTTAATGTTGCTGTAGGCCTCTTGGTAGCCTCCCAGACCAGTTTTCGTCTGGTCTTTTCATCAATTTTGGAGGGAGCTCCAGTTCTTGGTAATGTCACTGTTGTGCCATATTTTCTCCACTTGATGATGATTGTCTTCACTGTGTTTAATGGTATATCTAATGCCTTGGAAATTCTTTTGTACCCCTCTCCTGACTGATACCTTTTAACAATGAGATCCCTCTGATGCTTTGGAAGCTCTCTGTGGACCATGGCTTTTGCTGTGGAATGCAACTAAGAACATTTCAGGAAAGACCAACTAGAGCAGCTGAACTTTATTTGGGGTTAATCAGAGGCACTTTAAATGATGGCAGGTGTATGCTGACTCCTATTTAACACAATTTGGAATGTGATTGCTTAATTCTGAACACAGCTACATCCCCAGTTATAAGAGGGTGTGCAGACTTATGCAGCCACATTATTATTATTATTTTTTCTTCCTTCCATCTAAAAGATTTCAGTTTGTTTTTCAATTGAGTTGTACAGTTTATAGGTCACATTAAAAAGGTGGAAAAAGTTCTGAAATGATTTATCTTTGTCTCATTTTTTTACAGCAAAGAAACCTGACATTTTAACAGGGGTGTGTAGACTTTATATTGTATATGTATGTATGTATGTATGTACTTGGGCGAAGCGAGGCGAGCAGCAGAGACAATGAGACACACGGGACTTAGCCTCTAAACACTTAGGAAACGCGGGATCGCCTTAGGCTGCAAGCACTTGACAGACGCTGAACTGTGCAAAGCAAAAAACACGAACCACATACACAAAAATAACCACACACAACAAACATCACACAGCACAGGGGAACAGCCAGGACGTCTGGGAGTGAGGTGGAACATGAATTTAAGTCGAATTTTGCCGAGTTACAGCACAAGAAAAATCGGCTAAGCGAGAGAGAGGAAAAAAAAGTTACTACATGACCCTGGACCACGCAAAACACCATCAACCACACACCAATTTCCCGCAGGAACATACAAGTTACAAAATATACTATTACAAAGGACACAAAATACTCGCGAACTGCGCAGCACAGACAAACGATGCTATTTTACAATCCTAACTTGCCACTAACAACATTACCCATCTAAAGTAGCGCTTTACACAAACCAACGGTTTGCCCTCGCGCACGCAGCCTATTTCTAATGCACAGTTGGTACATTCATAACACTATCTCCTCAGGCCAGCAACAGTCCCACTGGACATTATATGCTGCAGGACAATAAAAAGAGATTGTTACATATATTAAAAAAAAGAAAAATGTAAACTATATTAATTATTCAATTATTCATTAGTTTTTTTTTTTTTTTTTTTTAATACACAATGAGCACTGAAGCACCTTAGAGTATAAAAAGCTTTACATTGTGTGCCAAACAGCATTGCCATGGCTTCACATTTTATTGACAGTCATGTCGCTAGTATGTATAATATAAATAAATAAAGACCCAACCAGTTAACAAATATTAGTAAGTCCTGTGGTTAAAACATTTACATCACATTTACTCAGTCCACACATTTCTTAAAGGAGCCAGACAAGCATGAGGAAGTCACATTGACATCTAGCAGCATGGTGGGTGACCTACAACATACATTTAAGAAATACATGTAGACTCTGGGTTATTGTTTGGAACCTGCTATTAGATAAGTATGTCCTTTACTATATACACAACATGCATCATCCTGTTTTTATCTACATCATTATAAGGAGGTGCCAGCTATTCCATGTGGAGTTGGCACTGCAGGGTGCAAATAAAGATCTACAACAAGCTGCAATGATTAGGATGCCACAGACAGTGACTCTGCCCCTACTGATATCTATATATTATTATTTATACCACAGAATAATCACTGTACAAAGTTTTTTTACACTATAATCACTGCTTTGAAGGGTGGTCATGTAGACTTTGCACACATCACTCAGGCTTCTAACTACTCCTCTTACCTATTGGTACAAATGGGTTCTCCTTGACCTTCCTGATGAACTTATTCTTGAAGCCCTCCTCCCGGTGCATTGTAGGTATAAACCCTTCTATCACAGGGGCCTCGGGATGCGCCATTATACAACCGCTCAGCTGCTTGAAATTATCTGTAGCTTGAACTTCCTTGAACGCGCATGGAGTCACCGCCCATTCTGCAGAGATGCAGGTCCTTAATGGACCATAAATTAAACCTAACATGAAAATGCCTGTATAAACATGTCATTACATCAATACATTTCAGGAGCTGTACCTTCCTATATGGGGCCGTCTACTCTCCCTCTACTCGGCTCAACTTCAATGAAAATGCTAATTTCACTTAAACAATCGATTTTTCCTCCCACATGCACCATTAATACCTGTATTACCTATTGCTTACTATTTAATATGTGCATACTAGACAGCTGACCCCTTCTCTATCACTATCTTGTCATAATGAAGGGGCTTGAGTATTCAATGAAGCTGTGAGCTATATCATGTAGGGTCACCAAGATGGCTGGGTCATTGCAGAGATGTCAGACAAATCATAGTCCACAGGAAAAGGAATTGGCCATCTACTCCTGTATTTTTTCCAAGAAAACCTTATGGATAAGTGGAGACATTATGATAGATGTGCCTAGTGTGCTGTGGTCCGTAGAGTCTCCAAGAGGTGGACACAAATAAACAACTGAACAACAACAAAAGTCAACTTTTAAGAAAATGGAAATGAAAGAGGGACATACTATTCAGAGATCTAAACATGAAACATAGAACTGACCATTAGAGAGCTGGACCTGACCTTTGGAGAGCTGGACACATATACACAAGCCAACTTACATTAGCTGCAATAAAAGGAGAAAATATAAGAGGTAACACAGCAGACCTTTTCTTGTGCCATGTAATATTGATTTGGGCATTTTCAAAGTTTTCATTTATGGTACTTTGAAGACCTGCAAAGCTGCAGGCGTGGGGATCGTGCGTGTGCGTGTGCATGTACAACGCACTTACCGCCATAGCTCTGTTAAAGTCAAGGGCACTTGTCAGTCAAATTATTGACAGCTGATTGACCAATAGAGCAGGATCTTACAAGCGTTACACAAGTAGAACGTCCTAGAGATGGACCAATGAGAAACGCACAGGGGAGGGTTATATCATTAATGCGCGCAGGAACGTCAACACTTGTTGCGCAGTTTGTTTTGGTAGCCCTATAACTGTGACAGCTCCTCAGACCTTTGTTGTGTGTGGCAGGATAGACGTGTAGTGATATTCACTAATACAGACCTCATATTTTGTTTTACTATAATGTGTTACAACATTTTTTTTTATCCATGGCAATTGAGCAGTTAGTGGGAAAGACTGACCAAAATGTGTGTGTCCTTTAGTTAGCATTCTTTACAGTAAACATCAGATGCCACTGTATTTATTACCTATAAATAAACTGAAGTCTTAAGCTAAATTCTGAATTAGTGAAGGTTTAGTTATCTGTCAACCAGGATGAGACAAGAGGACAAACAAGACATTGAGAACAATGCAGGACTTATACTTATTAGAGGAGCTAACTTTTAGTCATATATTATGAACTAGGCAAACCTTTTTTTACAGGTTTTTATGTTATATAGATAATTGGGTCTTTTCCTTTTATAGTCGCGCTGCTGAGAGTGCTGCGTGTGACCGTGCACTGTCGGGCGCGATGCCGGCCTTCTGTAGACGCGCGCCATCTAGCCTGTATATAGGGTTTATGCATGGTTTCTGTAAGAGGAGCGCTTTAGCTCCATCTATACACTAATTTCGGTATTGCAATATAGTTACATACTAAAATAAAAATAGTTAATATGTGATTTCCTCAGTATCTCAGTATGCTGGTCTGTTACTAGACCGTACTCACTGGGTGTATATGCTGACAACCTGTGATCTCCTGACTTAATTGTAGTCTAATTTTATGCGCCATACAGTTTATATGAGCTGTAGCCTTTTAGAGTAAACAATACAAAGACAGTATATTACTAGGTGAAGAAGCACAGTATATATCATAAGCATGACAATGTTATATAACTAAAAGCAAATATGTTATGTAACAATACTCTGTGCATGAGGCAGCATGTTATGTAATCATATGCTCTTAAAAAATCCCAGTACAATCTTTATCTCTCACAAAACTACAGAGCAATTACATAAATAGGTAATTTTAAAAAATATATTTCCCTTCCCAGCCATTTTTTTAGTTACCTGCAGTAAAATGATACTGATTGATGTTGCCAATAAATGCAGAGTTTTTGCTCCCTTTACTTTAATTTGAATAAAAAGTAAATCAACATAAACAGCCTAAAAAAGTATGGCCGTTTTATACATGGACAGGATAGTTACATAGTAATTGAGGTTGAAAAAAGACTTTCAGTCCATCAAGTTCAACCTTTTAAGATCTCCTCTGATCTGAAATATGCAGATTAGTTGTTAATTAGTTGCTAATTAACTAATTAATTGATTGATCCAGAGGAAGGCAAACAGAAATAAAAAAAACAAGTGAAACTGAGCTAATTGTCTCAAAGGGAAAAACAAATTAATTCCTTCCTGACCCCAGTTACTGGCGATCAGATTCCTCCCTTGATCAATACTCTCTCTAATTATCCAGGATAACTCTGAATGCCCTTTTTAATTAGAAATAAATCCAATCCCCTTTTAAAGTTATCTATCGAATCCGCTGTCACCACCTCCTTTGGTAGAGAATTCCATAGATTAATCACCCTTACTGCGAATAACCCTTTTCTTTATTTAAAGTGGAATCTTTTTATTTCTAACCTCAAAGGATGTCCTCTTGTCAGTTAAAAACCTCTTGGCACAAAAAGCTCCCTTGATAAACCTTTATACTGACCCTGGATATATTTATATAAGATAATCATATCCTGTCTTAGACGCCTTTTTTCTAGAAAAAAATAGCTTAATTGAGTTAGTCTTTCTACATAACTTAGCCCCTCCATTCCTCTTATTCATTTTATAGCAGTTCTCTGTACCTTTTCCAGCTCTAAAATGTCCTTTTTATGAAGTGGTGCCCAAAATTATACTCCATATTTCAAATGAGGGCGTACTAGGGATTTGTATAGTGGCAGAATTATATATGCTTCCCTTTCTTCTATACCCTTCTTTATACATGCTAATAGTTTATTTGCCTTTGCTGCTTGGCATTGAGCCCTGTTACCTAGGTGGTTGTCCCCACGCACTCTCAAATCCCTTTCAATACCTGATACCCCTAGAATTGCTCCATTAAGATTATAAATTGCATGGCTATTTTACTTTCCCAGATGCATAACTTTACATGTATTCATATTAAATCTCATTTAGATAGCCATTCCTCTATTTTATGTAAATCCCTTTTGAGAGAAAGTATATCAGGATCTGATTTACTTACCTTGCACAACATTGTGTCATCAGCAAAAATGTAGACACTACTTTCTAGTCACACCTCTAAGTCATTTATAAATATGTTAAAAAGGAAAGGACGTAATACTGAACCCTGAGGAACCCCACTTATCACATTAGTCCAATTGGAGTATGTTCCATTTACAACAACACTTTGCTTTCTGTCTTTTAGCCAGCTCTCGATCTATGAGCAGATATTTACTGCAACTCCTGTATCCCTTAGTTTGCACAATAGTCTCCCATGTGGCACTGTATCAAAAGCCTTTGCAAAATTGAAAATGTCTAATAGTCTAATCTTAAACCTGATAGATTAATAGGAAAACTTGCAGAGATGATTTCATTTTAATGCTTTTCTACACTGATTAAAATACCCTCTGCTTTAGCAAACTGCATGGACCCTAACGCACATGCAGTGATGAGCGGTTATAGAATTACACACAATATTCAATTCTTATATAGACAAATTTGCTTACCTGTACAGAAACACAATTATTGGAAATATTAAGTCGATAAATTGTAGGTCCCTAGCAATATGCTACTTCTCAGAGCCTTATTATTGCAAATCAATGAATGTATAACACGTGCACACTTCACACATATTCAGGGAAGCTTATTAAATAAAGGGTGGAAGTATGATGTAGGATACCAAAGAAAACACTAGAAGAAGAATGAATTTGTTCATATTATGTAAAACTGTATGTAATGATTGAAACGGCATAGGCTCTGATAATTGAGCTTAGCTGTTTGTAGGTCTCAGGTCTTTACAGGTGTAGTCTCTGTTAAAGTTACCTACTACATTCTCACTAGTTGTGTGAGTGGTGTAAATTCAGTCCAGCAATCTGAAGTGAAATAAGTTGATTTCACTCTATTACATATATCTCTGATCTCTCTAAAGCCTGCTGGAGAGATATGTACTCTGCATTATCTGCACTGTGTTAGAGGCAGGTTAGATCGAACACGCTACAGCAGAAAATCCACTTATTAATCATATGAGTGCTGTATCTGGCAGTTATTTTTGCTGAAGCAGAGATGACAGATACTGTCCTTCTGCCTTTACCCTCTGTGTTGCAGGCTAAGGAGAAGGACATTAGCCCGTTTACTGCCCAATTAGAACCAGTAGTGCCAGGAAATGCCTTATCCACATATGAGTAGTCAAGTCCCTGTTGGATCACTGGGTAACGCATTATGTCGGCTAACCTTTTATGTTTTCTACTTCATGCTTCTTTATACCTCTAACAGCAGGAAAAGGTACAATTATATGTGTAATGCTGGGTAAGAGGTTCTATCTACACCTAACCCACATCATTTGTCATTGGTGTAGCACAAAAACATGATACAGAGCCTCTATGGATATTGTTTAATCATGTTATCTTATTTTTGACCATGTGGAGTTTGCCTTGGTCCCTTGTTCTAACGATCAGGATGCTGATTTGTTCTTTGCAGCTGCTGACTTCCCATTCCTTGTCAGTAGCATCTGTAGCAGACAGTCTATTTAGCTTTGGCCAAACTGTTTCATTAGATCTCTTTCTACTAGTACTCGCCCTCTGCTCTTCCCCTGTAATGTGGTAGTCTGACTTGAAGGGCTTATCTTCCAGTGCCATATTTTTATGTCTCTGGTTGTGCTTATCTATACATTTTTCTTAGCAAAGATACTGGAGTTGGTTTACAGTTCTTCTCCAGTGGACCTTGATTTGTTTGACCTCTCTACTATGACTTGCCCATCTTTGGTCACCCTACATGGTATAGTTCCCAGCTTCATTGACGTACACAAGCCCCTTCACCACCGGAAAGCAGTGATCCAGAAAGGGCAACATAGTGATCTAGGATCTATGTAGGTCTCTCATATTTTCTAGATACTTTAAAATTTGTATCTTGTATTAACTGTGCCCATGTCAATAGTTCTACGGGTATTGCTGGCTGATTCATATCATTTATATATATAAGTGTATATACAGAATTTAAAATATTCCAAGCACAAAGACTACCAGTTATGAAATGCATACGCATATAATGCAGATTATACCACTATAATAATGTAATGCATGGCCATCCCATCCGGATAGGTTTTTTATAAGCATAACTTCATAAAGCGTGTCTCATTAAATAAAAAAAAATGCAATTAAATTAAATGGCAAGACAAAAATGCACATTGACCATTTTTAAGTAAAGTGAAGGTGTCTATTTGGTAAGGTGCGTCCTTTCTAATTGCTATGTCCATATTCTATGAAGCCTTATATTCAAGTTGTAAAGATCATCAAATGTTAAGTGAAAAGGTTTTATAGTGTAAACCTGGAAATGGAGAACTCACAACGAACAAGCTATCGCTAGAGGTGAATACAGTGTTCTGGCCTAAATCTATTAAGGTATGATCTTTTTCAACATGGAGAGACTACTGTTATATTCATGTTATTCTATAGATCCTGTTCAGTAAGTGCAAAGAGATCCTCCAGTTTTAAAAAAAATAAACAGTTGTGTTTCATGTCCCTTTAAGGAAGTTCCCTTTTAGTGCAATGGTGCTAATCTAGGAAATACATAAAAGACACGTATACAGATTATCATTTTCTCTCTAAGTATGAAGACATATAATAAGCAATCAACACAAACAGTACTATATTAAACTGTAATTATATAATTGGTCCAAATATGGAAAGAAACACAAATAACATAGTCATTGTAGAGGTTTTACTGCCTGCATATGATACACTGTCTGTACAGGCCTAAGTGAGAGATGATACTACAGTGCACTCAAAATACTTTTATTTTAAAGTAGATTTTCTATGGTGGTGTGGGACTTCTTTGAGATAACTAGATTACTCTACAACTAAATAAATGCTGTGATCAGACCTCCCACCAACTTTGTGTATTCAATTCTGTCCCTTCTCTTTATGTTTAATATCTTGTGCATCTGCTGAGTTTCACCCATTTTTTCCTGCTGTATTCTTATCTGTCTCCATCACTGTTTGTCACTCACAAATACAAGTCCGATCCCATACTGTTACCATACAAAGCATCATTTAGAACAAATTGCATGCCAGTCATGAGATGTTATTAAGATACGTATACAAAATATATTGACTGATTAGTGTATTGTTCCCATATGTTACTCCGATACATAAATATATAGATACACATTTCCCCTCTTTTCCACCACAATTGCAGTAATATAGAATGGCATTCTATCCAAACTGTCTTCTTATGTGCATACTTGAAAGGTGTCATGTAGCTGTTTGCTCTTTACCTCCCTGATCTCTAACCCTAATATTACACTTTGCTCTTTTTGTAGCTCTACATAGAGGACTGCTGGTCACCCAAAACCTGATTGACAGGTGCTCTCTGAGTGGGTTATCATGTCCATAGAACTAACCTATTAAGGTTAGTTCATTCTCTGATGAGCACCTCTGACTTGGTTATTTTAACTCATTGATTGCCAGGATCGACATAAAACGGAAATCACACATCATTTATTTTTTTAATTGCAGGTTTGCGAGCTTGAGACTGTTGTGCATTAATTATAATGTCTTTCATCACTTTCCCCATATTTTAAAGTCCAGTATTGTGTTTTTTTGGCTTTTATTGTGTTAAGAACAGGCGTTTAACCCCCTTGTGAGTCCTCTCTAGTACTCATAGAAATTTTTAGTACATTTGCCATTTACAGGTTTGAAGTCAATTGCGGGCTTGGGGAATTGTAGCGATTTAATAGGGATATGCGATTTTGAATGTGAATGTAACATTTGCGGGCTTGAAAGATCAAAGGCTTAGATGGGGCGAAGTTACGATTTTGACAGCCAGTAGGGATTTTTAGCCTGTAGTTCACAAATTAATTGCAGGTAGTTAAAAGCTGCCAATTTAATAGCAGTAACTTTTGCAAGCTACATTAAGGTCTTCAGTAACTACAATTTAAGTTTCTTAATGAGCAAACCATGATTTACGTTGCACTCCTCTTTCAATCTCACCTGGTCTCTACAGGAGGTGGTTCCTCTCTGTGATGCCAGGAATCCACTGCAAAGAATTTGTGTCAGACTCCTGGCAAAGAGAGATCCAGTGCTGCCCTGTTTGACAAAGATACATTTATATATTTCATATGAAATAACTAATCATTTGAAAATGTATATGATACTCCAAGTGTTCAAACTGTCCCAATTGTGTTTTTTTTAATACCATTAGTGTTGTGAGGAATCAGTGGGTCACAGAAATCATCTGGCAAGCTGTATTTGGCCTATTGGCCTCCAGCCAGATTTAGATAAAAAACAAAACAAATTAGCATTGTTGTGCAATTAATTCTAATGTCTTTCATCGCATTCCCCGTATTTTAAAGTCCAGTATTGTTTTTTTTATTGGATTTTATAGTGTTAAGAACAGTGGTTTAACCCCCTTGAGAGTCCTCTCTAGTACTCATAGAATTTCTTGCTACATTTGCCATTTACGGGTTTGAAGACAATTGTGGGCTTGGGGAATTATAGCAATTTAATAGTGATTTGCGATTTTTGCAATTGTAACATTTGCGGGCTTGAAAGATCAAAGGCTTAGATGGGCCGGAGTTACAATTTTCACAACCGTAGGAATTTTCAGCCTGTAGCCCACAAATCAATTGCGAATAGCTAGAATTGGCCAATTTAATTGCAGTAACTTTTGCAGGTTACTTTACGGGCCTCAGTAATTGCGATTTTGACAATTGAATGAGAGAGAAATGGGTAGGGATAGACAGGTACAGTATAGATTGGAGTATAATTAAACAGGTTACAGTTCATTTTTTATTGGAGTTGTACCCACAAGGGCAGCTCAGTTCATTTTTTTCTGTATTGTCTTTTAAATGACTAAACTATATTAATGAGGAAAATGTTTTTTAGAAGGCAAAAACAAACAAGCAAACAAAAAAACAATCTTTAATTGTACATTTGTATATTCAGCCCTTTTGTGCTGCAGCATTCAATTGTCTCTTTTGTTGATTCTGTCCTCTACACTTTCCATTGTGTTCTTGTAAATTAATGAGTTGTCCAATTGTCCTGGAGCTACCACATTCCCATTGTGCTGACAGAAATTTTAACTGCATTAAATATCTCCCCCTGCTTTAGTGACGGTTCCATCGTTTTGAAGTCAAGATGTAGAAGCTTGAGCAAAGGTTTTAGTTATTTGTTGATTGAAATCTTAATTTGTCATGTTCCCTTGTTTTAAGGCCAAGGTGAATAGGTTTGAGCAGAAGTTCTGTGAAAGAGAAGTGCTATGAAATCCAAAAAATATTTAAGATTAATATATGAAGTGAAAAGAAAGAGCTTATCTTAGTTTTGTATCAGGCTTTGCACTTTACAAAAGTGCAGTGTTCTTAAGGAATAAAGATTGGTAAATATGTACAAGAGCTCCTGGCATGTCAAAATATTACATTGACTCGCCGGTCAGTTTCATTCAGTTTACACAGATTCACATATATCACATTTCTAGCAACTCGCAGGTCGACTTCAATTAATTTATATACAGACACAGAGTTTACAGTTTCAGGTTCGACCTCTCATTAATAACAAACAGCATTGTAAGTACACCAAATCCATTTTCCTTTTTCTTTTGAAATGCAGGTTTGCCTGCAAACATAATATTTATTAACTGTTTGTACAAATGAGATATAACATGGTACTTTCCCTCCATGTGGGGAATTGCTTAGAAAAGCAAATAGTCATATTTATGCATATTTTGTCTACTCTAAAACATTACTCTTCAAACTGAGTAACACCCATCCTCCTGAATCACAAGAGGCTCGGGTTGAAGAGCAACTGTTCTGCAAGAAATAAACCATGACATACAATATAACCAATTATCTGTACCTTTTCTGTTTCTTTAGCTTTCCAGTGTTGCCAACAATGCACGGAGCGCCCGTCCAATGGGTCGTATAGGTGAACCTGCCCCAAAGCCCAAAGTTTCTCCCCCCATGTGGGTCTTCTAGAAATTGATATAGAACTGTCTGATTTGCACCAGAACTCCCATATCTTTAAAAATGTATGGATTGTGCTGTTCAGTGTATGAGTCATTTTTTCATAAATCATAATAAAATTAAGTTTGTTTACCACCTCATGAATGTCTAAAGTTGATTTCTTCCAATTTTTAGCCAGGTGGCTTTTTGCAGCTAGCATGTTCTGGTATTTGTTAATATTTGTAGCCGGCAGCCCCATCAAACATATTTCTATAGAAGAACATATTGTTGTTTCTAGTACCACTGATGCAAGCTTAGTTATTTTGAGCCACATATTTTGTGCTTTTGGACAATCCCACCAAATATGGCGAAATGTACCCTTTACTCTACAATTTCTAAAACACTCTGAGGGAGATTATGAATTTAGCGTTTTTAATGTATCCGGTTTGAGATCTCATCTCTTGTACAGTGCTCTTCCAGTGGTTTGACAAACAACTTTCTTCTAAGATGTCACTTTCATGACAGATTTAATACAATTAAGAAGCTGAACAGTGTTACTGATATCAGTGTTCTCCTGCTGTTGTATTGCAAAGTTGTTACTTTACCAAAGTTTCATTCGAATGGAATTAGGGGTATCTATAATACACCTCTTCACTGTGTAACATGAAGATATAATTGTGAATGTTTTGTTTTAGCATAGTTTGACAGATATTTATTGCAGTAGTGTTTCACCAATATTGCATGACTTTCACTTTTTGGCTGTTGAGTGAGATACTTGATTTCCTCTGTCGTACATATTTTATCCAGGTATTCAAGTTTCTTTGTAAATAATTGTTGTGTCAGTTTTGTGGGCCTCATACCATCACCAGTCAAGACCTCAGAATATACTTTGTGGTAGCTGATCATTATTTAGTGTCCACAAGTGAGCTGTTGACCTGTTGATTTTGCCATTAGAAAAAAAGAAGAATATAATCACATGAACTATTCTTGTACAGAGCCTGGTTGAATTATTGATGTTTGGGCTGAAAATTTACATTTTATAAATATTTTTTTATATCTAAATTCTATTCTGTGGCCATTTTCTATAATATTTACAACACCTTTGTCTGCAGTAATTGATTTTCAATTCTCTAATTATTACATTGAGTATCTACCATCAAATCTTTTCAGAAATTTTGACAGTCCCTAAAAAAATTCCTTTTTGAAATTTGTAAATGGCTTTTCCTTTGTTTCTTGTTTATTTTAATTTTCATATTGAAGTTGAAGACTGATATATAATTTCTCGTATTTCTGAAATCTCTTTGAGAGGAATCACGATTTAAATCTCTTAGGCTTGCATAATGACTATTACTGCATCCTGTATGGGGAAAGTGTGATGATTTAATTGTTTAAGGACTAGAAATACTCTGCATAGAAGTTAGCTGCAGATTAGTTAGGTTTGTTCACTAGATATCTGGTGAATTTGATCTCAAGAGCTTTGATAGCCCAAGATTGCAAGCCAGATGGTCTGACATCACACATACACAAATGTACACAAGGGTGTGGTATTGGAGAGTATAAATATGTTGTTTTGATCATTCAATAAAGGTTGAGAGATAGTTTTCACATAAACAAGGTGTGAGACTATTTTTGTGTGGTGTATCCTGACTTGGGGAGTGGTCTTGCCATGGGTCACTAAGTAACCTGGATCCAGTGTTCTCTGCCTGTACCTTTTGGGCCTTGCTCTCTTCAGAAGCCATCTTTTGTGCCACAGAGAACAGTAACTACATGATTCTGCTGGGGTAGGTTTGAACTAGGTTCATATCAAGCCCCCTTGAAGAAGCAGATCGTGACAGAACGCTTGATCTTGATCACTTTGTTTAGTTTGATTATCCTTAAAATAAAGGCAAATACTGCCTCTTTTACAAGTGTTGATTTGTTTTTGGTTGATAGTATTACTTTAAACAATATTATTAAGGTTGATATAGGCTCAATAGTTCTTTCAGATCATGCTTGTATCTCCATGGAGGTTAATTTCAATCTGCATATAGTTGATCATCCTCGTTGGAAATTGGATGATTACCTAATTAAGGAGGAATCTAGAAAACAGTTTCTTATTGAAGAGTCGACCGAATTTTTTGATTTAAACGATGGCACAGTTTCCTCTAAGGGGGTCCTTTGGAACGCTTATAAAGCCTTCATTAGAGGTGTATTAATAAAATTAAGGTCCCAGGTTATGAAACAAAGAGGAGAGTCCCTTAGAGAGCTTTATATTAGTTTAAATACATTGGAAACCATGAATAAAAAGGATCCTAGAGATTCTATATTGGTTGAAATTAAAAAGATTCAGAACACAGTTAATAAAATCAATCAGTTTCTGTCAGACAGAATGATTTGGCGTATGCAACAGGTTTATTACCATCAAGATAATAAAACTAGTAAATTATTGTCTTATAAAATTAAACAGAATCTTTGGGGAGAAGAATCGACTATATAACGAATAATGGCAAACTCACGATGTGCCCTAAGGAGATTGTTAATTTGTTTGCAAATTATTACGATAACCTTTATAATTTATCTAAGGACAAGGCTTTCTATAAACCGTCAACATTGCAAATCCAAACTTTCCTGAAGCAATTTAATCCTTCCGTTATTTTCTCAGCAGAGCTAGATGAATTGAATACCCCTATTTTTACTCAGGAAATTAGGAAGGCAATCACTCAGTTAAAACCTTATACCACTCCGGGCCCTGATGGATTCAGCAATTTCTTTTTTTTAAATTTTCTCTCCAACATTATGTATCCATCTTACGGATTTATTCAATGAAATGAAAACAGAAGGGGTTATTCCTCCAGAAATGGTTAATGCAAGTATAATTATAATTTTCAAACCTAAACAAGATCCGCATCTTTGCTCTAGCTATAGACCTATATCATTATTAAATGTAGATGTTAAGTTATATGCTAAAATTCTGTCTACGAGGCTTTAAAAAGTTATCCATAAATTGATAGAAATTGACCAGTTGGGTTTTATTTCTGGACGTTGTGGTTCGGATAATGTTAGAAAATTATCTAATTTGATTTGTTATTCAAAATCAATAAATGTTCCCACCCTATTCCTCTCATTAGATGCTTAAAAAGCTTTTGATAGGGTAGGGTGGGACTATATGGACCGTACTTTGAGGAAGTTTGGTTTGGGAAATTTTGTATCTCATGCGATAGGGGCTTTATATAAATCCCCTTCTGCGTCAGCATCTAGTTTTGGTTTTCACTCTTGCACTTTTGGGATACCAAATGGAACCAGGCAAGGGTGTCCTCTCTCTCCCATCCTATTTGCTTTGTTGATAGAGCCATTGGCAGTAGCCATTAGATCTACTCTTATCTATCCGTGGCATTCGGTTGGGCGAGAGAGAACACAAAATATCTATTTTTGCTGATGATATAGTGTTATCGATTACATGCCCTGGTGAATCTTTGAAATCCCTAATGTTATTGTTCAATTAGTATAGCTTAATATCAAATTACAAACTTAATCTACAAAAATCGGATACGTTAGCGATAAATCTTTCTGTAAACTTTAGAAGATCTCTAAAGGAAGCTTACCCATTCAATTGGAACTCCAATTCTTTCACGCATTTGGGTATCACATTTGTAGAAAACCTCAAAAATATGACCACAATTAACTGTAATTCCCTTTATCTTAAATGGCTAGATATTCTAAATGGTTGGGAGTGAAAGCATCCTTTAGTGGTAAAATTGCTATTACCAAAATGGCCCTTCTGCCTAGGTTTAATTATTTGGCTAGCTGCATACCGGTTAGAATTTCTCAGTATCAGGTTAAACAATTTCAATCTATTATAGATAAGTTTATCCATTCCACAAAACATATTAGATTTAAAAGATCAACTCTTTCCAGAGAATTTTCTCAGGGAGGATTATCTTATCCCATGTTGCAACTGTACCATGATGCTAATATGTTGGCACATGCATTAAAATGGCTGAGTAATAGGATATCTAAAGATTTCAGAGTTGGCTCGCAGTTAGTTAAGAACATTTACGATACGTGGAGACTAATAAATAACAAATATCAGCTTATCCCAACAACTAGTGTCTTAATTCAAAATCTCCCAGTTTTTACTTTTCATAAGCCCTGTTTGAGTTCTGAGACAGAGCTAGTGGTATTACACATAAAAGATCTTTACTATGAGGGCCGCTTGCTCTCTTTAGATCAATTATTTTCCACCTATGGGCTTCCTTTGAATTGTTGGTTAAGAGTTAAACATCTCTCAATGCTTTTGTCCGCACGTTATCCATCAAGCAATGTTGAGGGTTGTTTAACATCTGTGGAAAAACTTATTTAATCTTACAATTATAGCCATCTATTATCCAAATTAATTAAACTCCTATGGTCTGAAAGTTTTGAGTTTATCGAGCGCTCTATAGATTTCAAACTTCCCTTTTTACCACAGTGTAGTTTGTTGCATATCTTCCCAAACGTGTTAAATATAGATAAGAAAGCTGTCATTATTTTAATTTGTATGTCAATTAAAAGATCAATCATATCTCGTTGGGAATCTAAAAATATTGCTACCTGGAATGAAATTTTACTAATGATAACGAGTAAGAGACTTACAAACTAACTTTGAAGGTACCAGCATTTCTCGCTACAACATCTTGAAGTGGAAAATTTGGGATTCTGTTCACGATGCTGCTAAAACTCCTGTATATTGAGTGATTTTTGTTTTCTTTTTAATTTTTTTTTCTTGCTTTTTTCTTTTCTTTTCCTTTTTTTTAATTCTTTCTTGCCCAATGGAAATTGTGTCGTTTCCTGTTTGGTTTCTTTTTTAATTACTTTTTTCCTTTCTTTCTCTGCTTGATTTTTTTTAAGAATCATTTTTGTCCACTTGATATCCAGTATTAGGGGTGCAACAAATTAATATGTATGCATGTAGACTGAATGTTTTTTAGATGTGGTGTTATGTTAATGTCTCGTTCTCTTTTTTCTCTACATATTATCCCAATGTAATTTCCTATTAATTTGTTTTATGATGTTCGGAAATACTGAATGATTCATTGTTATATTTTTGTAAAAACAATAAAAATTAAAAGAATAAAAAATAATATTTCCTCATTCTTTTTCATTAGAAAAATTATCTTTAATACACTTTTTGACTTAAGCATTTTAAGTAATTAAATTAGTACTGATTTTGATTTAAGATGTGAACAGAGAAGATGAGTGAGATAGGATGGGAAGAAAGAAGAGAGAGAGAGAAAAGATGAGAGAAACTGATATGGGTGAAAAAAGAAGGTGCAGGGGAACAAAGAAATTAAAAAGATCAAAGGAAAAAGTGATGAAAGGATAAAGAGTTAAAAATAAATAAATGTGATTACCCTATAGATGATCTAATTGCTATCACGTTTCATTTGAGAGAATGATGTTTATTGTTGCAGCCGGAAGCATGGTTTATATGATGAAATACTTAGGTATGATTGGTATCTGAGGAAAAGCCGCTATTTAAAATAATAATAGGGATGAGTAAACTTTTCAGCCCGTCTTGCCTGGTCGCCTTGTCAAGGTGGTGTTTCTGGAACGTACTTACAATTCTTAGATGCTTTAACATCTTGCCACAGAGATAGTGTCATGGTGCTGTTTGTTGTATGCAATTCATCAGGAATAGGAGTTTTGGATCAAGTGGACTGGAGAGAACAATGATCATTACTAGGCAAGTCCACCTGGGAACAACAAACAAATCAGTGCTATTACTGATGTGCAACTAAGAATACAGAGCTAGTGTCTTAACTTACCTAGTTAGTTATGACTGGTGAGCTTTCCAATTGTAAGAATATCAGTCCTAGCTTTTTGTTAGATGCAACAATTCTGAGCTCTGGTACCTCTAGACATGAAGATAGTTTACTTTTAAGTGTTGTTAATTTGGAAAATGTAATGTCACATAGATCTGAGGAAGCTAAGGATCAGGATAACATCAATAGCCTTTTTGTGGAGATATGAAACCTGGCAAGGCTTTTCATTCGGATTCATTTTAACAGTCATTCCAATGTATCTTGGTCAAACATTCATTGTCTGCTTTATTGGTATTAAAATGACTTTGATCTCAGCTAAAATCTTTTATCAGCAAGTTCTCATTTTTTCAGATAACTTTGATGTAGATTTGTAAAATGTGTTAATATAACTGCATCAGCCTGATCCCTCAAAGAACAGCCTCTTTCTTCCTCACTTGTGCCCTCAGACAGTACTTTCAGTATATGGTAATCTGTTTCACATAGGCAACTGCTTGTCAGTCTCTTGATGCAACATTTTCCCAAATAATTTCAGCAATATTGTTTGAAAGTTGGTGTGAAATGTCAGTGCTGCTATCCACTCTAGTATTGAACTTGTCAGATGATTCATGTAACACTAAAAAACAAGTGAACACATTACTTTTACTAATATTGCAATCTGCTTCATATAGGCAATTGTTGGTCAGTCTCTTGAAGTAACATTTTCCCAAATAAGTTCATTAGTTTTGGCTGTAAGTTGCTGTTAAATGTCAGAGCTGTTATGAGTGCTGCTATCCACTATGATATTGCACTTGTGAGATGATACATGTAGCACTAAAAACAAATAAATACATTATTAATTTACAATTAATAGTTCTTATATATCAAATACTGTATAATCACATTCACATTGATATGAATTATCTTGGTAATAAGTGTGACTCATCTAGCTTTACAATAAAGTCAAATATGTAAATAAATCATATAGATAGTAAATGCTATTCATTAAACAATTATATCAATCAGTTGCATTCATACGTTCAATATCTCCAATGCAGTATAAAGGGAGAACAGCAAATGCTTATGCTCATATACCATGTCAGTCTTGTTTAGCAGCTTGTGGAGTCCCTACTTCCTAGCTAAAAAAGGGGAATTATACTACACTAATCTTTAAAGCTATCCCTAAATCATAGCAATGGTTCTTAAATTTATAACTCTTACCAAACTGATGTAGTTGCATGTGGGACCTGCTACTTATCCCCTTATTTGTTATAAGATTCTCAATACACTATTCTCCTATTTTAATGTATATGATAAAGGAGCATACATGAATACAAATATCTGTGACAAGCTTACAATCTTAGAAATAACTGTAACAATCATAACAATACTATACACACATTCAGCTCCCTGCTGAGCATGATATGTCATGATCTGGTCATCTCAACGCAAGTCGCCGAGCACATTTCGCAAATGCATGTGTGAATTTCATTTGACAATTGAGAGTGATCACAAGTTGGGTTTTGGCTTGTTACCATAATTATTTGGATTATTATCTTGCATATGTAAATGAATGATAGCACTGCTAATAGTAATAGTTATATTTGCAATATATGTATTGATATTCTGCTACTTTTGTCCTACTGGTGTAAATACAATTTGTATATATATAGATAGATAGATAGATAGATAGATAGATAGATAGATATACAGTGGATATAAAATGTCTGCACACCCCTGTTAAAATAACAGGTTTCTGTGCTGTAAAAAAAATGAGACAAAGATAAATCATTTCAGAACTTTTTCCACCTTTAATGTGACCTATAAACTGTAATACTCAATTGAAAAACAAACTGAAATCTTCTGGTGGAGGGAAGAAAAAGAAAAATAATATGGTTGCATAAGTCTACACACCCTCTTATAACTGGGGATGTAGCTGTGTTCAGAATTAAACAATCACATTCCAAATCGTGATAAATAGGAGTCAGCATACACATGCCATTATTTAAAGTGCCTCTGATTAACCCCAAGTAAAGTTCAGCTGCTTTAGTTGGTCTTTCCTGAAATTTTCTTTTTTTTTCCCATCGCACAGCAAAAGCCATGGTCCACAGAGAGCTTCCAAAGCATCAGAGGGTTTTCATTGTTAAAAGGTATCAGTCAGGAGAAAAGTACAATTTTTTTTCCAAGGCAATAGATATACCATTGAACACAGTGAAGACAGTCATCATCAAGTGGAGAAAATATGGCATTACAGTGACATTACCAAGAACTGGAGCTCCCTCCAAAATTGATGAAAAGACGAGAAGAAAACTGATCTGGGAGGCTACCAAGAGGCCTACAGTAACATTAAAGGAGCTGCAGGAATATCTGGCAAGTACTGGCTGTGTGGTACATGTGACAACAATCTCCCGTATTCTTCATATGTCTGGACTATGGGGTAGAGTGGCAAGACGAAAGCCTTTTCTTACGAAGAAAAACATCCATGCCAGGCTACATTTTGCAAAAACACATCTGAAGTCTCCCAAAAGCATGTGGGAAAAGGTGTTATGGTCTGATGAAACCAAGGTTGTACTTTTGGGTCATAATTCCAAAAGATATGTTTGGCGCAAAAACAACACTGCACATCACCAAAAGAACACCATACCCACAGTGAAGCATGGTGGTGGCAGCATCATGCTTTGGGGCTATTTTTCTTCAGCTGGAACTGGGGCCTTAGTTAAGATAGAGAGAATTATGAACAGTTCCAAATACTAGTCAATATTGGCACAAAACCTTCAGGCTTCTGCTAGAAAGCTGAACATGAAGAAGAACTTCATCTTTCAGCATGACATACATCCAAATCAACAAAGGAATAGCTTCACCAGAAGAAGATTAAAGTTTTGGAATGCCCCAGCCAGAGCCCAGACCTGAATCCGATTGAAAATCTGTGTGGTGATCTGAAGAGGGCTGTGCACAGGAGATGCCCTCGCAATCTGACAGATTTGGAGTGTTTTTGCCAAGTCAAAATGTGCCATGCTGATAGACTCATACCCAAAAAGACTGAGTGCTGTAATAAATCAAAAGGTGCTTCAACAAAGTATTAGTTTAAGGGTGTGCATACTTATGCAACCATATTTTATTTTTATATTTTTTTCTTCCCTCTACCTAAAAGATTTCAGGTTGTTTTTTTTTTCAATTGAGTTATACAGTTTATAGGTCACATTAAAGGTGGAAAAAGTTCTGAAATTATTTATATTTGTCTCATTTTTTTACAGCACAGAAACCTGACATTTTAACAGGGGTGTGTAGACTTTTTATATCCACTGTATATAATTTAATGCTAACTATTGTAATCTAAGGTGATCTATATGCTTATTTCTGTGTAATGATCATGAAAGGCGACAGTTTAATTTTAATTTTTTAACCAATTCAAGTATTAAAAGTTTATATTAATTAGATTCAATAAATGTAATGTTTTGGGTTTTTTTCAATACATTTTTATTAGACAATCATGTAATATATAAAATACCAAGTGGACATGATAGAAACACACCATCTGGTACAATCAGTTGTTCTCGACAATTAATTATTTGGGAATAAGAGCATAGTTAGCACTCATACCACAAATGATGAAACATATATCTATAAGAAAAAGTGTTTTTTACCATGTATCTTCCGGTGTTCAAAGGGAAGTTTTTCTGGAAGTTTTCTGGGAATTATACTTTATGTCCAGGATACTGCCTCCCCAACTATTCACCAATCTTGCTGGAAGTCAGTTTATGTCATACTTCTCACACTAAGAGGTGAAAGCAGACACAGTCTCCATGTATTGATGCACATTGTCCGCAAGGATGTGCATGAGTCTCTCATTATTTGCAATCTAATTTCATTTATTATTACAGCTTTGGTGCATAGCACCTTGCTTTTCCACTGTCTAGCTATATGGCTTTTTGCTGCAAGCATTTGATTGTGCAGCAGCTTATTTTGTGAATTAGACAGAGCAACAAGGAGCACCCAATAATGCAGTTTCAGCATCTGATTGAATGTTAAGGTGTAAAACTGTAGAGGCCATTGAAAAGACCTCTTCCCAAAGTTTCTGTACATGAGGACATATCCATCAGATGTGGTAAAATGAACCTACCGCCTGACAGCCCCTGAAATACAACAGGTTGGCCCTAGCCTTACATTTCTTTAGTCTCTCTGGAGTAATATAGGTCCTGTGTTGCACCTTGAGAGATGTCTCTAAAATGCTATAATTATAGGAGCCTTACGATAGCTTCCTCCAGGAGGAAGACCAACTATCTCTCTCTCTGGTTTTCCCAAGATCCTGCTCCCACACTAACATGTATTTTGGTCTCCGATCTGGGGCTTCTGTATTATTAAGGTATTGTACAGCAAACTTACCATTTTCTTTGTCAGAGGGAACGACTCACAGTATGCGACAAACCAACTCGTCCTAGGAGCACCAAATCTCCTCCTCAATGTATTTACACGATGAAACAGTCTGTGAAAGTTAAATTGTTCCTTAAGGGGTAACTGAAGTTTATCCAGTAATTCATCAACACTTAAGGGGTTACCCTCTCTGTACCAAGCCCCTATTCTTAGAAAGCTCTGTGTTTTCCACCAGAATAGGGATGTCTAGGAGAGGGGCGGGGACAGCTCTGGATAGGGAGACAGTGCCGTCAATGTGAATGGTACGGCCAAAAGATCATGGTTACAATTCACCCAATTCCATATGAATAAAGTTAATTTATTGCAGGGATTATCGATCTTTTTTAGAAGTGGGTAACCAGATCATGTTCTCCCATGTGTAGGGATGTATTGCATTATTCTCTACAAATATCCATAATGGTTTGTGTTGTGTTGATTGGGCCATAGGTAACCAAGCTAGTTGAGACACTTTGAATTATAGTTTCAGATTTGGGCAGGAGACCCCCCCATCTCAGTCGATGCTTACACATTTCTCGCCTGGCTATTCTGAGGTGTTTATTACCTTATATACATTTAAATATCTGGTGGCACAATTCCAGTTGATGTGACTACACCTGAATGGGTAATGTGCGGAACAAATAAAGTAAGTGAGGCAGAATATTCATTTTAACTGCGTTAATGCAACTTAACCAGGAGATCTTTCCCTTTGACCCCAAATTCAGATCCTTGTAAATTTCTTGAAATAATATGTGGTAATTTACTTTATAAATGTTAGAAATTGATTATATGATATTCACACTAAGGTATCTAATGTGTGATTTTGGCCACGAGAAACCACATTTTTGTCGGAGATGGCCTTTTTCTCATTCAGATAGGGCTATACACAAGGCTTCCGATTTATCTAGGTTTAATTTTAGGCCTGAAACTATACTAAGGCTTTACAGAGTTCGGAGTAGAGCAGGGATGGAATTAGTCGGGTCTGTCAGTGAGCAGTATGTCATCCGCAAAAAGGCAGCATTTCAGATGGTGATGACCTACCTCCACACCTTTAATGTCTATACTAGACCTGATTGTCTGTGCCAGTGGTTCAAGTGCCAAATCAAACAGCAGGGGGGAGAAAGGGCAACCCTGCCTACTACCCTTTTCAATATTAATTAATGGGGGAGCCCACTCCGGAAAGCGCACCCAGGCTTTGGGATCATTATAGTAAAATTGTTAACTCTATCAGTCATAATTTTCTCTAGTATCTTTATATCTCCATTAAGTAGAGATATAGGTCTATAGTTTCTTACGCTTAATGGGTCCTTGCCCTCCTTGGAAATTAAGATAATGTTTGCTTGGTCGAGCTCAGATGGAGCCAGAAGGCCTTTGAGCATGTTATTAAATAATCACTTTAAATGTGGTGCTAAAAGCTCTGCATAGTTTTTGTAATATAGGTTGGAGAATACATCCGGCCCAGGGGCTTTCCCTCTCTTCATTTCGCCTATGGTCTCTAATATCTCTGCGTCTTTGATAGGAGCATTAATGAGATCTATTTCTTGAGGTAATAGTGTGGGTAAATCACAGGAGCTCAGAAAAGAAGCAATTTGATTGTTTTGGGCAAGTTGAGGGGAGGAATGAAGTTGTTGGAAAAAATCCACAAAAACTTTTTGGATTGAGGTCGGACTGGACTTGGCATTACCTGAGGGTTGTCTGATCGTAAAGATTTTAGATTGGTTTGACCTATAGTATTTTTTTTTATACAACTAATTAATTCATATTTAATCCGCATATTGCAGATCAGAGGACATCTTGAAGGGTTGAACTTGATGGACTGAAAGTTTTTTTTTTCAACCTTAAATACTATGTAACTGTGTAACTATTTAGTATCTGGCTTATTAGCTTTCGAATAATAAAGGTGGTTAGTCCATCTCAGGGCTTTTTCAGCCATGTCTGAGAGGACTATGTCAAGCTCTAATCAATCAATCTTTTGTCTCAGGACTTCCATGTGAGATTTCTGATTCTCTGACTCCAGATCTATGAGTTGTTGTAATAAATAATTTTTCCTTGGCTTTTTGAGCTTTTTTATGTACCAAAGCTAATTTAATACAAGCTCCCCTCACAAACGCCTTTTGAACTGTGTGTCGAACCCTCTGACGTTGTGAGTAATAACCGTAAATTATGTTATCAGTCTTGTGTGTTTGTCATGGTGGGTCGCATAATGTCAATGGGCACTGACTTACCATCGCAAGGAGGCAGGATCACGCACAAGGGCCTCCCCCCATAGACAACCAAACCGGAAGCACTGGATCTTAAGTTTTGCAAAGGCGGACCGCCTTTATGGCTGCAGTGGGTGGTGCTAGGTGAGAAAAATAGTGCTTCATTACAATAAACATTTTATAAAATAACTTAATTATTGTTTCTTCATCTGAGGTGCTATTGCTAAGAGGAGGAGGGTTAGTCAGGTATCCATACGTGAGGTATACATTGACACATCTGGACACGGTCGTTGAAGCATGCGATATCTGCTCAGATCGTTGGCGTTATTGCCTTTTGGGCAGTGGCACCTATGACCATTCTTTATGAGGTCTAGGGGGTGCATTGACTATCTGCTGGGCAGGCAACTCCCCCTACTGCAGGAGACCCAGGTGTTGGAGAACACCACAACACTCCTCCAAAGAGTGGACAATATGTGTTGCCGATGCGTACTGAAAAGTCAGGCAAAAGGGGAAGCCCCATCTGTACTGTATCTGGTGGTTGGACAGTATCAGGAGAGCCTGTTTCATCAGCTTACATTTCTGTAACATTGTCGGAGCCAGATGCGCATACCATTGAAAGGTGACACCGTCCGGGACCTTCCTCGCCTCTTGAAGTATTAGATCCCTTGTCTTTTGTCGGAGGAATCAAATTATTACATCTTTGGGCCGGTTGACCATGACCCTGTGGGCCCTATCTATCTCCCAGGACTCAGATGGATGAGATGGTAAAAGTGTGGCCATCACTGCCATTAAAAATAGAGCAAGATCCTGCACCGCTGATGGGACTCCTCTCAGCCGGATGTTATGCCTCCGCGATCTGTTTTCCAAATTCTCAAGTTTTAACTCAAGATGTGCGTGGTGTTAGATGAGATCTCGACCCTATCGCCGAATTGCGTTTCATTAATCTGATCTGTGACCGACTCTAGGGCATGGTTTCTTTGGCCTAGATCATAAAATTTCTTGTTTCAGCTCTGACCACCAATGATAATCTGGTTTGCAGCAGTTGATCAAACTTTGCAAGGCAAAAGTCTGAAACATTGACATTTGGGTAAGATTTTTCTGAGTCTCTTTCCCACTTGGAATCAGAATGTGAGGCAAATCTCGTCCTGGGGTAGAACTGGGAGTCTGCCTTGGGAAATGGTCTGTGATCCTTTTTGAAGCTGGGTTCTTTTTTTGTCTTCCCCATGATTATCCTAGAAAGATGAATGGGCCCACAGGGTGGGGGCAATCCTTATATTGTAGATACTGACTCTCAGATGCTGTAAAAGGTCAAACCACATTATAGATGAAAACTCATAGAGAAGTTCTGCAGAAATCTGACTGGCTCCAGGAGTTACTCCAACCGACATACTAAAAACTCCCAGGTTGGGTCTTAGTGGAGGGAACTTAGTCCTCTTGGGGGGAAAGCAGTTCCTGATATATGGTGCACACAGGGCGGATTTATGGCTGTAAGAATATCCATAATGGCGACCTCTGGCTACTCACAACTATTGAATACTGTATAGGGTTGAGTTGTATGGCTGTTGGGCTCTGCCTTATAAGACTTACAGGCTGTTGAGAGTGACTGCCAACTGCGATAGTTACTTGGGGAATGAGGCCCAATAGTGAGCCCCTGTGGTTGCAGTAGGGAGATGCTTGGGCTGGTGCGGTGAAGAAGCCCTTTGTCTACTGGTTGAAATGTTGTAGGTTCCACATGCAACAGTTTGCTCTATTGATGACTGGAGTTAGCTAGGTCTCCAGAAGGTAGCAGCAGTGTGTTTCTGTGTGTTTTTTAGTCTCTTATAAAACGCCTTAGCGTTGTCCTAGCGATTTCCCTGCTCTGTTTTAAGCTACATAATTTCATTAAATTTGTCCCATAGTACAGTGGAAGGCTTTTTATTGAATCTTTGATAAGATAGCCTCCCTGTCTCCTAGCCTCATACAGGCTGACAGTGACTTTTAAGATGGCTCCTGATGTCAAGTTTAGGCAGGAAAGACTGCCTACCTTCTGTAGGGAAATGACCCTGGCCTTGTTCTCTTACGAAATGGGGACACAATCCAAAATTCTTTGGCTTTTGCTCTGCTTAAGCCATTGATTTTCCGCTTTAATCTATTGTGCCAGTCTCTTAATCCCTTGTGTCCCCCACCAGCCTCTCTTGTTGCCTATGGCTGCGCTGTGTCTGGGATTACAGGCCTTGGCAGGAGCGTCCGCTACCCCGCTGCACTTGGGTCTCTCCCGCTCCTTCTGGTGAGTTTTGCGGCTTTTTCTGCGGCGTGATGCAACCTCTCCCACTCTGAGCTGTTCCCATTGTCCTCCACACCGGCATCCTCACTGTCGCCTCTGGGTCACACTGTATGCGAGTTGGGAGACATCCCTGGCATGTAAGTGGTTGGGAGGTTAGGGCCGTATGTTATGCCCGCCCGACCTCAGCCACTTACATTTTTACCTTGCGCCACCCCACTGCCAGAGGTACAAAACTGACCAGCAGACTGTGCCGGTTCCGTGTCCACTTTAATTGTCCCTGACGGAGAGAGTTTTTGGGGTAAAAATTCCTAATTTAATGCCAATTCAGACTGAGCTCTGCTCACTCACGTCTTCCCTTTTTGCATGTTAGACACTCCCCCAATAAATGTTATGTTTTATATATTTTTTTCTCTTTTTTATCTGTGTGATGATCATGATACCTTTCATGATGGGATAAATAGTAGGTTTAAATGTGTTCTTGCTCACTGAGTAACCTTTTTTTGTTTACATGTGCCATAGACAAATAAGAAATATTATGCAGTCTATTCTCCTCTAAATGTATAGTCTAAAATTAAAATAGTTGCAAATGTAGGGCTCAATTACATGGCTCCTCTATAGGAAATCTTGCGAGTGAACATTTCACATACGGAACTATTACATATCACATCTACAAATAGACCATTATGAGTGATTATAACTTATGAACTGTTCCTGCTTTAAACAAGATTTTATCTAAAGTGCGATTGCATGGCTTCTGTAAGAGCTTACTAACATTCTTAAGTGTTCCAGTAAGGGTTTGCAAGATCTCACAATGAAATAAATTCTTACCTGCAAATTCAATTTTCTGCAAGAACAGGTATTCCTTTATGAGAACAATTCCAAGTCATTTAAAGAGCTACAAGTGCCCCAGTGCAGGAAAAAAATATCTTAAAAAAACATTTTTCAAAACAGTAATGATAAACAAATGGAAGCCTATACATCCCAAAGCAAAAATTTGTATTTCTAATAGATAATCAAGTCATATAAAACAATATTAAAAAAAAAATCACAGGGTCAAATACAAACGCCTGCTTACATCTTTAAACAATGTCACCCGACAATGCTAAGTCACATGTCGTTAATAGAGGTACTCAGGGGTTAACACATTCCCAATTGCCCTACAAACATACAACAATAATCCTGCATATCCCCTGTCTTTTAATACAACATAAGCGTAAAATTAAAATATGTGAACCATGCAAACTGCAGTGTTCTTGTTCAATAACAGGATACCTCAAGGTGTTGTCAACATTCGAGTGGGAAACACATACTGTAGCTATTGTTTAATCTTTAATGGGGTAGAAGAAACGCTAAGATAATTTTTTATAGTGCACCATCTACCAGTCAGAGCTCGCTATTCATCACTATGGTCACATCATAAAAATTGGTTCTTTGTGATGCATGTGAGGAACAATGGGAACATGAGCTTGTTATTCAATTTTGAAGGTAGGACAGGGAACACAAACCTCTAGGTTGATAAAAATTGACTTTAATTTACTTTAATACCCCAAATGTTCTCATAAATGATTTGTGGATGGCCTAAAGGGTATAAACAGAAAATAAGACCAATGAAAAGTCTAAAAACCAGAGCGCTCCAGAGTCAATATAGGCCCAAAGTAGAACAAAGAAATAGTTGGATGTTATAAGACTGTTTAAGTACTGTCCCATATATCCCTGGTTGATATGGGTACTCACGGCACCTTAGTTCGTAAAGGTCCAATATGTCCAATTAGTCCTGTGGATTAAAGGAGGGCAATAAGCCGTAGTCTCAGGTAATAGGGGGTCTTTCTTGATGGAATTGGTATAATGGTGATGAAATTGCTGCCCCCTCAGATGGCACCGTTCACGTGGTACATGTAAAATTAATGAAAGAGAGGAAAGGGAGGTGAAGAGGTGCAAAACCTAGTGCAAATAAATGCTAAACTAGATAAATACTTAGAATGCAGGTAAAAATGCCAACTCACATGTCCTAAACTCACGGTATGAGGTATTTCAGTCACTCGTCAGGAAGTTGGTTCACTGGTCCGGGAACTGGATCTTCCTGTCTGTTTCAATTGAGGTGGAGTGAGAAGTCACCCTGTGGGTGCGGTTTTATTCATGAACTACAATGTTCACGGAGAAGCTGAGTACTTGAGTCGTATAGACCCTTATGAATATTTAAAGCTAATACAATAGTTTATAAAGATAACATACTTTTATTCATAAAGAAATACAGTACACAAATGACAACATTTGCTGTATAGTAGTTGCGATACTTATCAAATGGTAGAGGATTGTTGTACTCCAAACTACTCTTAGTTAAAAGTCACAGAAAAAACATACTAATACAAGTGAAAAAAAAATAAATAAATTCTTCAATATCAATAACTAAAAAAAAGGAAAATAAAAGCACCAGACGTGTTTCATCCGATCTTACAGGCTTTCTCAATGTATAAATAATAAAAATGAGTTACTATATAAATAGCTATATGCAGGCACCCAAAGGGTATGTCCTGATCTTGCTGATAAATGGGTATGAACTGGTATAATCATAGTAGTGCATGGTTTCTCCGGGTGCCACTTTGTGGTACAATTTAAAAGTTTTGTACAACAGCCATAAAAAGCATCTTTTGGGTTCATGGGCTTTGGGAGCTGAATTTTATGAAGAAAGCCCTATAGTTCTCCCTCTGAATTTACCATGCTTAACTATTCATTTTCTCAGAGTTCATTAACATCATAACCACTTTTAAAAAAATATATATTTTTGATCCTAGACTTCTAATACAATTGGCTGTAAATGTTCTGACCTCATTTGAATCATTCTCATTGTAACAAATAGGGCAACCGTGGCAAAAGAAACCCTGGAGTTCGAAAGCTGTATGTACACCATTTATTAGCATAACCATCAAGATAGTAGTCACATGCTTTCTTTTCACTACCTCACAAAACATACCTTCTTTGTGCATAGTGTACACTGTATGGCAGGTGGAAATAGGGCTTTTATGTTTTGTGATAGCTATGACAATGGCTGTTGTGTTTTGGTAAGAATTTGTATCTGAAGTTAGCCCTAAACACAGGTGCCAATGTGATGAGCTGAAATGGATCAATAAATGCATCACTTGCAACCAAATCTGCATCTTCAATACATTTAAGTCTCTTTTTAGTGTAATTTCGTTCACACTGTTACTAAAGTATTTACAGGCCTCCCTTAAAAAAAATGGGGGAAAAATAGAGCATCTATAGTATAAACACATTTCAAGATCACACACAGTGACACAGACCAACTTGCCACCCTGTGCCAAGAGATTTATGAGGAATTTATTTTTAATCAATTGCTGGGCCACAAAATAAAAATAATACAGGCAGACATTGTGTGCTATAAAATGTGAAAGTAGCAATTGTGTTTGTATGAAATGTTTTTTACAACATTTTGTAGACAATTAATTCCCTGACTATTATTATTGCTCTTCAGTAGTTTAGACTTGTCCAACTCTCCATGACCCTATGGACCGTAGCACGGCAGTCAACTCTTTTCAGCCACTGCCCCTCTGAGCTCCATCCAGCTCATGTTCATTGCTTCAATGGCCTCATCTATCCATCTTTGTCTCTGCAGTCCACTTATTTGTGTTCTTCCAATCTTACCAGTATCAGAGTCTTTTGTAGGGAATCCTGGCTTCTCATGTTATGGCCAAAATATTTGAGCTTCCATCCAGTAAACAGTTTGGCTTGTTTTCCTGAAGTATTTATTTATTGGATCTTCTTGCAGTTCAAGGGACTCTAAGCAGTTTCCTCCAACACCACAATTCACATTTTGCTTGTTACTACTGGAAATACTATAGTTCTAACAATGCAGACCTTTGTTGATAATGTAATATTTTTACTTTTTACTAGCTTATCCAGATGCCCTAACTTTTCTCCCCAGAAGCAAACCATCTTTTAATTTCATGACGACAGTCACCATCTGCAGACACCTCGGATCCCAGGAAAATAAAACTTTTGACCACTTCAACACTGTGGCACAGGGCACGGACATGCGCGTGCTACTATAATAGGAGCACTACTATAACAGGATAGGTCCTGGTATTTTTTGGCAAGATTGATAGCAGAGAAGTAGGAGCACAAAATAAACTTCTAATAGAAGATGTCTGCTAAAATGTATGATTTATTCCATAGTTGGGGAGTGTTTGTGTTGTGGCTGTGGATGACAGCAAGGACTGACGGAGTGAGCTAAGTTTCTGTGATGGGAAACAGCTTAAGGAAGTTGGAAATAAATAGGTCATGAATGGAAGTAATTTTGTTTTGCAAATGGAACATGCATTTCAGAGGGCACAGAAGAAGGAGAAAGCAGATGTTTTGTGACTTGAAAGGGATATTAGAATATGGGTGTTTCAGTTGTTTGCTGCCTTGGGGCTGTGCATGGCTAAAAGCAGGTGAAAGGGTGAGGGGGCTGGATTAGGGCATATATCGCCAGCAGGGAGTGAGACTTGCAGAAGCATTTATGCTGTTGTTGTTTAGAATAGGGAAGACACAGTGAGGAAGTCGAGGAGCGTGGGTGCAGGAATGGAATAGCAGGGATGTTGATATGATTACATTGTTAGAAACGTGATGTGGAGAAATAGAGAGGAAGTTGTGAAGAAGAGGGACGAAACATTGTGACACAATCAGTAAAGTGAAAATCAATAAAACATATAAAAGAAGAGCTGCTGGCCTAGATTACTCTTGTCAGGGGTATCATTAAGTGTGCTAAATACCTATGTAATTTTTGAATAATTGCAATCACATCACTTTACAGTATGTTCACTTAAGAGATGTGTACAGATGAAGTTGATGCTACATCTTGCAATATCCCCCCTGTGAAGTCTTCCCAGGGTTGCTAGATGTATAGGGCCTGATCTGTCAACTGTAAGAAGTTTGAACTAGTTTGCAGGTCTCAGACTGCCAATTGACTAATTATGAAAGGAATGTTTCTGTTCTTTATCGGAAAAAACATATATTCATTACACTTACTTTTGCAGGATTCAGTAAATTGTCATGTACATCAAACAGTAGGTACAGAGAAGATAGACTGATTAGATATAAGAAAATATAGGGGTATGTATCAGGTACAAATCAGAGAAGATATTAAGGTGATAACAGGAATATGGATTTAAGGGGGCCAGCACATACTTCTTAAATCAGAAACAAACATTACTTTGATTAATTCTATATACATATTGATTTATTTTATTTAGAAACAAATTGTTTTTCAGACCCCCAGAGATGCCTACATAGACACCTGGTACCTACCAATAGAAACACTGCATTTACAGTAGGTCATTTTTTTAACTCACTACTAAGCATCAAGCCAACAGCAGCACAGTGCAGAAATCCTCCCATTGGAGGTACTAGAAGGCAATGGTCTTGATCGTCTAGTTATAAATTCAACCATGATTGTTACCAGTACTATTGTTATCTAGATGTGAACAAGGATTAAGTATGAGACCAAAATTGACACATTGCAATAAATGGAGAGCCCTGTCTGAGTTTAGAATCTAGTGTGCATGAAGCTTTTGCTGAAGAACCATACACAATTGAAAACTCTCAAGCTTACAATCTAATGAGTTTGGGTATGGTAGGGAGGGTGAAAGATGTGTTATGCATGTTAAGGTTAAAGGTGATAAGGTTTAAATATATGTGTTTTAGTGAGGTTTTGAGGGCTTTGAAGCATGAGGATAGTCTAGTGGAACAAGGTAAGGAGTTCCAGAGAATGGGGGCAGAGTGAGAAAAGTCCTGAATGTTGGAGTTAGATGAGATGGTAAGAGAGGATGAGATAAGAAGATCAGTAGCAAAACAAAGAGGGGAAATGGAGTATTTTGAGATGAAAGCGGAGATATACCTGGTGTATTGTTGAGGGTTTGTAAGAGAGTGTCATGATTTTACATTTTATTCTGAAGCCAGTGGAGTGATTGACAGAGAGGTGCAGCAGACACTGAGTAATGAGTATGGGAGATGAGTCTAGCAGAGGCGTTCATTATGGATTGGAGTGAAGATAGATGGGTGATGAGGCCAGCAAGTAGGATATGATGAGTAAATGTACTAGGATTTTAGTTGTGCCTTGTGGAAAAAGTGGATTAGTAGGGGGTGATCAACTGTATCAAAGGCAGCAGAGATATCCTAAGAATTAGAATAGACATGTGACACTTCGACTTGGCAGTGAGCCGGTCATTAGTGACTTTAATGAGAGCTGCCTCTTTGGAGTTTTGGGGTCGGAAGCCCGATTGGAATCTGTCAAGGAGGGAGTTAGAGGAAATAAATTGGGTAAGGCGATTGTAGACCAGCCGCTGGAGTATCAAGGATACATTCCTGGTGATGTCCAGCAGTATATTAGACAAAGTATCGGCACTGTAATTGAGAATAGCTTCAATGTACGCAGTAAAATGAATAGTGATAAACAATAAGGTTCTAGAGAGAAGAAATAAAAGGAAATGTGGAATAGCTTTCCCACCAAGCAGACCCTTCCAATTAAGCAAAAAAAGCTTGACACAACACAAAAAAGAAGCAGGAGAGATATACAAGGCAGGTAACAGATGACATCTAAGAAATGTATAACAAACACAAAGAATTATGGTCTTCATACATAACAGATCCATGGAATGTGCAAAGTAAGAACTGGATATTTTCAAAATACAACTAACACAGACCAGCACAAAAAATGCCTTTATGTGTAAGTGTATTCCATAACAGCTCTTATTCAATGTAGGCAAGGTAAGACTATATTTTAGTGGATTGTGAAATGAGATGATCACTGTGAAGTACAGTTTTCCTCTTATGGACAGCCAAATTGGTTACTGAAGAAAAGGACATTTTCTATTATATTGTGTGTATTGTGCTTTTACTGTAATAATATTCTTGGTAGTGGGATATATTTATGTGAAGATATTTTATCACTGCGAACTGACTGAACAATTCCAATTCTTGTCCACAAGATGCCACTGCAGTCTGTTGGGCTAATTACAGGCCCTTTGTTTTGTTTCTGCTCTGATTCCATGGGGGTGCAGCCCAGTGATCCACCCCCCAAGAGGAGCAAGCCAAGCCCACAGTTTTTCCTGATTGGCTCTTCTATTTCTTTGATTGGGTGATGCTGATCTGGGTGAGGGACTTTAATGTGTTTAGCCCACTGTGATGTAACTGGGGGAGGAAAATACTTTTGTCTGTGTTAAGTGGCTGTTTTTAAAATGCTGTGAAATAGTCCATATTAAACCATGCTTTCTGGAATACATAGTGAATAGTGTAATCTCTTTAAGAGGAAAAGCGTGTATTTTGGTATGCTAGAGATCACTTTGCTATTCTGAGCCTGTGTTCTTAATATTCTATTCATCCTGATATGACTGCTGGTCACCTAGAGGCCCATTCCTTCTGAGGAGATTGCCAGCTGTTAAGAGGGGGATTTCTGTAACGCAAAGGCAAGAAGTGTTAGAGCTGAGATCTTCACAATCATCTAATTGATTTGAGTGAACAAAGTAAAAATTGGATTGATGAGACTTACATAGTACCCATCTGGCACTGGTGTTTTATCCTGTTTTACAATTTTACAAGTTATGTACAACAAAGTGTTTTTTCAGATCATAATAATGGTCAGCATTATCTGCTATATAACATTCAAGGTTTTTTTGACTTTGGCTTGCTTGACTTTGGCTTTTCTGACACTGATTTTGGCTTCTGGATGATCTTCTGGTTTCTGATTTTGTATTCTGGTTAGTGATGTCGCGAACATAAAATTTTCGGTTCGCGAACGTAAATTTTATCAAATGTTCGCGAACCGCCATAGACTTCAATGGGCAGGCAAATTTCAAAGCCCACAGGGACTTTTTCTGGCCACAATAGTGATGGGAAAGTTGTTTCAAGGGGACTAACACCTGGACTGTGGCATGCCGGAGGGGGATCCATGGCAAAACTCCCACGGAAAATGACATAGTTGATGCAGAGTCTGGTTTTAAGCCATAAAGTGCATAAATCACCTAACATTCCTAAATTGTTTGGAATAACATGCTTTAAAACATTAGGTATGATGTTGTATCTATCAGGTAGTGTAAGGGTTACACCCGCTTCACAGTAACAGACCAATCTCCCCGTTTAATGCTCCGCAAACAACCGCAAACAGTCCCTTTGCACAACAAACTCCCCATTTGCGCAAGGTTGGATACCAAGCTAGCCATGTCCCGTTCCTTGTCCTCACTGATGTCATTGAAGGTCTCTTCCTCCACCCAGCCACCAAGGACCCCCTGGGACGCCTGCTGTGTTTGGTCTTCCACTTCCTCAAAGCCACCTTCCTCCTCTGACTCCTCTTCTTCAGACTCCTCTCTCTGCGTTGCCTCTGTCTGCGTTATTATAAGGTGTGTACTGTTAAGTAGTACTATTCCTATCGGTTTACTCCCTGTTACGTCCACTATTAGGGGACGTGTATATGGCTTTGATTTTTGGAACAGGGAGATGGAAAAAGATGCTTGGTCGGACCTCCTACTTCGAATTTGGGTCACTGTACGTGCAATGTAATGTGCCACCAGATAGGAGTGGTGTATTAAGTTGTACTATTTATTCCTATCAGTTTGATACCTGTTACGTCACCTATCAGGGGACGTGTATATGGCATGGATTTTTGGAAGCGGGAGATGGAAAAAGATGCTTGGTCGGTCCTCCCATTTCAAATTTGGGGCACTGCGCGTGCAATCTAAGGTGTCACCAGGTAGGAGTGGTGTGATTCAATAAAGCCAATAAACTTGGCCCGTTACTAGCCAGGAAACTACAAACCAAAACAACACAAAATAGTATACTTCAAATTAAGACCTTGAAGGGAGAAAAAACAACAAACCCAAATAAGATCCAGAAGATTTTTACAAAATTTGACAATACCCTTTATATGGCAACAAAGATCTACACAAAATGAGGGGATTTCTTAATTCCTGTGATCTCCCCTTATTAGAAGAAAATGACTTAGAGACTTTAAATGCCAAAGTGACCCTAGAGGAAGTGAGAAAAGCAGTCCAGAACCTCAAACCTGGTAAGTCACCAGGCCCAGACGGGTACACCAATTTATATTATAAAAAATTTATAGACATATTAGGCCCTCACTTGGTCACTCTAACAGAGTTCTAGAAGGCAAGCAAACACCAGCAGAGCTGAACAGGGCAGATATCGCTCTATTCCCTAAGGAGGGTCGAGATGCCCTAGAACCAAAAAACTACAGGCCAATATCATTACTAAACTGTGATACAAAGATCCTGTCAAAAATAATAGCGGATAGAATGTCATCCTTCTTGCCTAAGTTAATACATAATGACTAAGTAGGCTTTGTCTCCCACAGGCAAGCGGGAGACAACATTAGAAAAGTCATAAACCTACTGTACCACACCAAAGCCTCTAAAATTCAAGCCTGTCTTATGGCCTTTGACATTGAAAAGGCGTTTGATTCCCTGGAGTGGACTTACCTATACGCCACGTTTGAAAAATTTGGTATTAAAGGCCATTTCATAAATCTCATACACTCATTATACAAATCATTCAGGGCAAGTTTACAGATTCCGGCAGATGAGAGATCCTTAATTAAAATAGAAAGAGGAACAAGACAGGGGTGCCCCCTTTCTCCCCTTCTATTCGCAATAGCAATAGAACCACTGGCTCAGACAATTAGGGCCAACGCTGGGATCACAGGCATAAAAATAGGCCATCACCATTTCAAAACTTGTCTATTTGCAGACGACCTGCTGTGTATGCTCTCAAACCCTACCCAATCGGTCCCAGAGTTGATTCGAAGTATGGAGGAGTTTGGTCAGTTTTCTGGCCTTAAACTGAACATAGAGAAGACAGAAGCACTAGCGATTGACTTAACAGCAGTAGAGAAGCAGGGTCTCCAAGAGAAGTTTAATATTAAGTGGGATAAGAACCACATAAACTACCTGGCAATCCGACTAACCCCTAAGCTAGAGGACTTGTACAAAGCCAACCACTCCAAACTTTATAAAACAATAATTAATGACCTGAGTAAATGGACAAAGTATAGGTTATCATGGCTAGAGGGAATAAATACGATAAAAATTAATGTCCTTCCTAGGTTGCTCTACATATTTCGAACACTCATGATCCCGATTAAATAAAAAGAATTAGAAAATATTCAAAGGAAAATATTTCAGTTTACCTGGAACCACTCTCCCTCACGCATCACAAAGAAAATTATGTACCTTCATAAGTCAGAGGGGAGACTATTGTGTCCAAACCTAAAATATTACCACAAGGCAGCTCAGTTATCTTTCCTCCCAATAGCACATTCTATAGGGCATCAACTGGCCTGGGTGTATTTAGAGAACCACACTTTAAGGCCCTTAACCTGAGACAAGGTGGCTTGGCTATCAGAATTGCCTCAGAGCCTTAAAAACTCGCCAATCCTCCTAATCAGACACTCCCTATCATACTGGAAATGGGCCAAGAAACACGGGTTTGTTCCCTGGATCCACCCAAATGACCCCAATTCTTGACCACCCCCAGGCCCCGAAACACATGAGCACAACATCACAACACTGGTGGAGGTCAAGGAAACTAGATAGACTGGTTAGTAAAGGGCCAGATGCTCACCTATGAGGAACTGAGGGACAAGCATGAGCTACCGCTGTCAGAACATTACAATTACTGTAGGCTGAGGCATTTCACACACTCCCTGACCCAGAAACAGCGGACACCGGTCTTAAATTGGTTCTCCAAAAGTTGTAAAGATAAACCTCTATCAAGGGGGATCATTGGGTCACTTTACAAATATAAAACATTTGTTACTGGTTGAAGCGACACTGGGGGAAGGACCGGAGTGGTGGAGCCCTGGAGACCCTTCAGAAGCAACCGGCGGCAAAATCATCCCAGGAAAGGAGAGGTCACTTACTGAAGCCTGACATAGGGTAACCCAAGGGTGATTGCCCAGGTTAGATATTGTAAATAATAAGCTAATACTGCTGGAGGGATGATAGCTAATAAGACTTTCCTGCAGATATACTCTTTACTATTGTCTGTTTTAACATGTTTTAGGTATCTCTTAAATTGCAACCACAGTAAAAAATAACAAAAATTATTAACCTAAAAAGTAAAAATAAGAAGGACTAGCCAGCTAACTTTCACAAAATGTCTTTATTGTAAATTTGTATTTTTGCACAACTGTTATGCAAGACTGTTCAAAAATGCTTTATTTTTCATTACATGCTGTACGCCTTCTGACAATAAAAGAATTTAAATGCAAAAATTAGGTATTGTTGCAGCGACCAAAAAAATTGATGTTAGTTTGCCAGGCAGAAAGTGCCCTAAAACATTGCGCCTTGAACCCTAGTTGGTGGCGGATAAGTCACGCAAGTCATCCGGCATTCAGGGATAAAATACAGCAGGGTGTGGACCATTATTAGCTCAAGGCAGCTCATCTATCAGGCCATTTTTAATCGAATGTATCGCCCACTGTCACTCCCTTCGGGATCTATCCCTCATTCATCTTAATAAAGGTGAGGTAATCTAGACTTTTTTGACCTAGGTGACTTCTCTAGTCAGTGACAAAACCTCCTGCTGCACTGAAGGTCCTTTCTGACAGGACACTTGAAGCAGGACAGAAGTTCTATGGCAAATTGGGATAGCTCAGGCCACAGGACAAGCGTGCACACCCAGTAGTCAAGGGGTTCATCGCTCCTCATAGTGTCGATATCTGCAGTTAAGGCAAGGTAGTCTGTTACCTGACGGTCGAGTCCTTCTCTGAGGGTAGACCCCGAAGAGCTGTGGCGATGCATAGGACTTAAAAAGCTCCGCATGTCCCCCATCAACAACACGTCTGTAAAGCGTCCTCTCCTTGCCGGTGTGGTCGTGGGAGGAGGAGGATTATGTTCACCTCTTCCGCTGTTAGATTGCCGTTGTGCGGTGACATCACCCTTAAACGCTGTGTAAAGCATTCTTTTTAATTTATTTTGGAAGTGCTGCATCCCTTCTGACTTGTGGTAATTCGGTAACATTTCAGGCACTTTCTGCTTATACCGGGGGTCTAGTAGCGTGGACACCCAGTATAGGTCGTTCTCCGTCATCCTTTTTATACGAGGGTCCCTCAACAGGCACGACAGCATGAAAGACCCCATTTGCACAAGGTTGGATGCCGAGCTAGTCATGTCCCATTCCTCATCCTCAGTGATCTCACTGAAGGTATGTTCTTCCCCCCAGCCACGTCCAACACCACTGGTACCAGATAGGTGACAACGAGCACCCTGGGATGCCTGTTGTGGTTGGTCTTCCTCCTCCTCAAAGCCACATTCCTCCTCTGACTCCTCTTCCTCACAATCCTCTTCCAGCTTTGCCGCAGGTCCAGCAAGCGATGCTGATAAGGCTGTTTCTGGTGGTGATGGTGACCACAACTCTTCCTCTTCATGCTCATCTACGGCCTGATCCAGCACTCTTCGCAGGGCACGCTCCAGGAAGAAAACAAACGGTATGATGTCGCTGATGGTGCCCTTGGTGCGACTGCCCAGGTTTGTCACCTCCTCAAAAGGACGCATAAGCCTACAGGCTTTGCGGATGAGCGTCCAGTAACGTGGCAAAAAAATCCCCAGCTCCGCAGAGGCTGTCCTAGCACCCCGGTCATACAAATACTCGTTAACGGCCTTTTCTTGTTGGAGCAGGCGGTCGAACATTAGGAGTGTTGAATTCCAACGTGTCGGGCTGTTGAAAATCAAGCGCCTCACTGGCATGTTGTTTCGCCGCTGGATATCTGTAAAGTGCGCCAAGGGCAAGTCATGGGTTTTGCAGAACTGGCCATAGGTCAACAATTTATCATTGAAAACCCAGTTCCCTATTCGGTCAAGGTTGTGACGTCATCAGTAAGCGCGATCACAGCGCAGACCACGCCAATATAGCGTGGAGCATGATAGATACAGCTCAAAAGCTCAAGGTCCACTACTAACTAAAAAGAAAGATAGAAAGCCAATTCCTTCACCATAAAGTCTCAATATAGTAACAATAGAGTAATATACAAGAATAAGGAAATAGAAAAGCAAGAAAAAGGAAAAAGGAGTAAAAGCATAATTAAAGCAAAAAAACTGAAGAAAAAGGAGGACACAACCTCCTTCTAAAAAACAATAGACAGAAGCATTTAGGAAATATATAGTTTAAGAAACAGCATAATCAGGAGTGTATACACTGTTTAAAAATAGCACAGCATTAGCACTATAAATTAATAAGGTAAAGTAGTGACTGTGACAGACTAACAGTCACGAGGTAAAAGGGTAATATAAGAAGAAATTATCACTAAGTCAAATAGCACAAGCACTTTAAGATAAGAATTGTTGAATAACACAACTTGAATTATAATGCACTTTAAGAAATAGAATTCCGAATTAACATAAATAAACAGGACAAAAGATTAACACAAAAGAAATGCAAAGGCACTTAAAACATATACTCCAGTGAAGTGCTGTATGAATAAACAAAACTATACAACAGACAAAAGGATTATAAAACCTTATCTTAATGTTATGTAAAAAAAATTAATCTTATGTAAATTAAAATCCAGGGTACCTGATAAGGATTTGACTAAGGAAACATACCCAAAAATACACAAATACAATTGAATTGAAAAAACAAATCTTTTATTGACTTGAGCATAATAAAGTAAATAAATAAAAAAGCTGTGATCAAAGCAAAGAATATAATAACAACAAAAATAAAACTTAAATAAACCTCTAATAATTTGCTAGACGTCAAAAAAACCAAAGGATTAAACACCTTGGGTTTAACATGATTTTTTTAATCGTTGCATTTTTAACAACATTTTAAATGTACAAATAAAGATTGAATTTTTTAAAATTAGTATGTGGCAATAATAATTAAAATAAAGGCTGCATAAAAGGTGTTTCTGTACAACCTTGGTTGGTTGTTCAAGGATTCCTAAATAGGATCCACAGGACAATATTTTGGTACGCGTTTCTAGAGGTCCACCAGAATTTAGAGATGGTATTCGAGTCCGCTAGAATTTGTGGGAAAGACATAACTGACCCGAGCTAAGTCGATGCCTAGAACTGGCCCATGCCCAAGCATGAAGAGTTAGAGAGATCATAGGATTTTGATGAGTTATGAAGGGGATTAATTCTTTGGGAATCCAGATCAACTTGTCCCAACTGTGTGGATATATTTTGATGCCTAAACATCACCTGCTCGGGGATACGAGGACGTTTATTACCGCATATAAACCGAAATATGCTATTCTGAAATTTATCCAAGTCATTTTTGTAGTAGCTATACGGCCCGTCCATGATATTTGAAAGCTTGACCACCTCTGCATGTCTTCAGTCAAAGATTTGTAAAGGGGGGGGGGGGGGGGGGAGTTTGCCGTGTATAATGCGGCAAATTTGGAAGTGAGTTTGCCTAGTCCCTCTTTGAATTCGAATATTAGCTTTGTGTACTCCTGGTAGTTTTAAATTAGTTATTGGAGAGTCTTAGTATCTCCTAAGCAGGTTAACAAAGCGTCCCCTGAATCCAAACTTGTCTAGTATCACATATATAGTTGTGAGCGTACGAGTTGTTGCTAACGCTGCGGGCTCGCGTAGCGAGCCCGCGGCCCTCGCGAAGCGAGGGCCGCGACTCGCGTAGCGAGCCGCGGCCCTCGCGTAGCGAGGGCCGCGGCTCGCGCAGCGAGCCGAGGCCCTCGCGAAGCGAGGGCACTGCCCGAGGGTCTCAGTTGCTGCAAGGAGCGCCGAAGGCGCTCCTTGCCAGCAACTGAGACCCTCGGGCAGTGCCCTCGCGAAGCGAGGGCACTGCCCGAGGGTCTCAGTTGCTGGCATGGAGCGCCGAAGGCGCTCCATGCCAGCAACTGAGGACCCTCGCGAAGCGAGGGCCTCAGTTGCTGGCATGGAGCGCCGTAGGCGCTCCATGCCAGCACCTGAGGACCTCGCAAAGCGAGGGCCGCAGTTGCTGGCATGGAGCGCCGAAGGCGCTCCTTGCCAGCAACTGCGACCCTCGCAAACTTCACGTCGCAACCCAAACAGTACGACACACACATTACGACACTCGCAAACAACATACGACACACGTTCACACACATTACGGACTCGCAACACTCGGACGCAACTCGCGAACATTAGAAAATGTCAAACACAATACATACACACACCACATACATAAAAAACTTACCTACACCAAGAGGGAGCACCCAGCACCTCAAAAATACAACTTACACCTCGATTTTACTTCAAATAAAACAGTTTAAACACTAAAAAAAAAACGAAGCGAGAGAAAAAATGGCCGCCGAACAAAACGAAAACGAGGCTACAGCACTCTAAACTCGCAAAACACCACAAGAAACTCGCAAAACACCACAAAACAACTACGGATATTCCGATACAAACGTATAACACACATTACTCGCCATTTCGCGCCAATGCGGAAGTACACGACTACGCTAACGGTTTGGTCTCGCGCACGCACAGTGTTACACTGCACACATTCAGCACGCTTACACAGCAGATCCACACCACTAATGCTGCAGCAACATCAAAACACATTCACAGCTCTTACACACAATGCTTTAAAATAGGTAAAGTATATTCATTTATTAATGTATTATATATTTCATTATTACACACTAAACAGCATTAGCTACCTTACAATTTCATTGCCGTCATTTTTTGACGGGCAATTCGCTAGTTTTAAATAAATATGGCCATTCAACCGTGTCAAAAGCCTTCTCAATATCTAGAGCTAAGAGGCATAATGGAGTTGTTAGATTTCTGAGCTAGATACTGAATATTTAAGACCTTCCTGACATTGTCCCCAGCCACTCTAAAGGAGATAAACCCTGTTTGATCCTTATGAATAAATCTGGTTTAAATTTAGAGATGCGATTGGCCATCATTTTGGCTAAAAACATCCCCATTGATCAAGGAAATGGGGCGATCGTTTTTAACCTCTATATTGTCCCTACCCTCTTTTGGAAAGACTACCAAAGCGGCCTGATTTAATCAGGGGGCATGGGTTCCCCATTTAAAATTGCATTAAATAAGGACATTAGATGAGGAGTGAGCAGGGGCTCACATTTTTTATAGTACAAATTAGTGAAACCGTCTGGCCCCAGAGATTTGCCCAATTTAAGACCTAAAATGGCCTATTTAACTTCCTCTTGGGACCGATACTATGGGAAGATCTTGGAAGCTAAGAAAGGAGTCAATGTCTGATTCACTACAATGAGATTGGGAAGAGTATATGGTTTGGTAAAAACTTTAAAACGTTTTTTGGATGTCATTAGGGCTATAGGAAATCTGGCCATCTGACATTCTAATATGAGTGGTTCTATATTGGGAGAATTTATTATTAAGTCTTCTAGCTACCAAAGTATCAGGTTTGTTAGCCTTCCAATAGTATAGATGTTTCATCTTTCTCATCGCCCGTTCAGTGCGATGCGACAGTATGCCATCTAGTTCTAGCCTTGTCTTGTCTATTAACTTGCATCCCTTATGGGGAGGGGTTCTGTTGGTTTATGTCTTCTAGTCTCTTTAGTGTCCTTGTGAGATCTGCCTCCTTTTGCTTAAGAATTTTTCTTTGGGTTTAGGCCTAGGGATTACTAGGGATTTGTATAGTTGAGAATTATATTTGCTTATTAAAATAAAAAAATAAACCTGTAAAATAAAATTATGAATAACTAGCGACTTCCCGTCAAAAATGACGGAGCAATAAAAAAGTGTTGAAATGCTGTTTGAAACACAATGGGAGTCTATTGCGTGCCTCAATTGCTCGCTTCGCAATGAGCACCTTTGGCGCTTATTGCACCCTAAGTCCTGCGTGTCACCTCACTTTGCGAGGCTCCCAGTTGCGGCCCAATGAGCCGCCAACGGCAATCACTGCATGCCTCAATTGCTCGCCTCCCTTTGCGAGGCTTGCAGTGCAATGAGCGTCTTTGGCGCTCATTGCACCCTAAGTCCTGCATGTCAGCGCTTTGCGAGGCTTGCAGTCCAATGAGCGCCTTTGCATGTCACATAAAGCGCCTTAGTCCTGTGCATGGGCCCGCAAAAATGTATCAGGTGTCAGAGCATAATAAAGTGATTTAAATATTTAACCGCTTTGAGTGTCCTATCCCTGTCAGCCAATGAGCATTATTCATAAACTAAGGTCAGTGTAAAATATGAGATGTTTATTTATTTATTTTTTCTCGCTTAGCCGATTTTCGAGTGACGAAACTTGCCAAATTCTGTGTAAATTTGCGTGTAACCTCACTCCCAGACGTCCTGGCTGTCCTCCCGTGCAGTGAGTGAGTGTTTTTTTTAATTTTTTAATTTGCTCTGTTTGGCCTTTAACTGCGTCTTTTGCAACCTCGTTTTTTTTTTCTAAGTCCCGCGGCTCGTAATAGTAACGCGTTCCTCAACTGCTAGCAGCCTTATGCAATCCCGTGTTTCCTGAGTGCTTGTTGCCTAAGTCCCACATTTTTCAATGCCTATTGCGCTCATTGCCTAAGTCGTGCGAGGTTAGAAGACTTCTGTGCCTCATCGGCTCGCTATGCAAGGCTTGCAAACATGATGACGAATTGCAGTTTGACAACTATTATATGTGATATTTTCCTACCGCAAATGGCAACTACCATGGGGTATATATAGACCCCCATGGTAACCTAACATTAACCCATGAAGTGCCATGGGGGTCCTCAAGAACCCCTATGGCAATCTAAGTCAAAATTACTACACTAAATAATACAACACCCAATAATATACAAAGAAAGTAAAAAAAGTATTAACAATAAAAAATAAACATACAATAGCAAAAAGTAATAAAAACTATAATTAAAAAAAAAAACAGTAACATAATAAAACATTACATATAAAATAAAAAAAATGCACAATAAAATTAAAAATAACCTTGTGAAATAAAATTAAATGTAATAATACCTAACACAAAGTTGATCCAGGGATGATCATTGACACGATGGTTCACACTTTTCTGCCCTGGGTTTGATGGGCTATCTGTGTTGCGTGAAAAAGATCTGGTCTGCTTCTTGCTTGATAGAAGCCATGGTTCCTCTCTTCTGGATGAGGAAAGGGCCCTCCATAAAAATCCTGCTGCGCTAAAATCAAAAAATAAAGGACCTCTGTGATAGGGGTTAATGTAATAGGTGCCGTGGAGGTCCTTTTGGACCGCAGCAGCGGGGGCTAATAGTTTGATGCTGCATCGCGATAAACTGTATGTGCCACTGGTGTTTGTTAGAGATGTCCCGTAGTGAGTTTTAACATTTAGGTGCCACAGGGGTCCTTCAAGAATGCCCGAGTCATGGGGTTAATATTTTCGATGCCATGGGGATTTTATTGGACCCGCATGGTTGTTTAGATGGTTGATAGGGGTAATTAGGGAACAGGGAGATGGTGTTTGAGCGTGAATGGGTGATTGGGAGGGACCTGGAAAAGATAAAGCAGTTGCAAAGTTAGTTTATTGCCTTTGCAGTTGCTCTATAGTAGTTGCAATATTTTTAGCAAAAAACAGGTACATTTTTATTATTATAGTTTATTGGTAATGCGCCAACATATTCCGTAGCGCCTTACATGGGTAAGTACAAGGCAAAAACAGTAGCAATAATAAGACATTGCAAAGGATGGAGGGCCCTGTCTTTGTGCTTAGAATCCAGTGTCCAAAGTGCTTTCCCCAAAGCACCAAGCAAGATTACTGAGCACTTTTTGCTTGTTTTACTTTATGAAATAGTGAATAGAATAGGGCTTCACATTAACACAGATTAAAACAATGACCTAGAAAAAGCCGAGGACTCTGCACCAACATTCCCTCAAGCAGTCAGCCACATCAGAGCAGCAGTTTCTACCTCAAATACAGCTTTATCTCTCAGACCCATTCAGATTGTGTCCTGTAAGCAGCAGAATAGCAGCAGCAATCCATGACCCACCTCGGGACTAGCATATTGTCCTGCCTTATATCTCCCTTAATAGTAGGATCTTGGAGACTTTGTTGAAAGTCTTACATCTCACATACTCCACAAAGCTGAATTGTCTATGTCTTCTTATTCAAATGGCTTATTCAACGGGAGGATGTGGGTCTTAAGCTCCTCACAAAGGGCCTCATTCAATTGTAATTTGGCCAATTGAATAGGGCTCTATATAAGCACACATTTTTTACAGATGTTTTTAGTTAGTGAACATCTCTCCAAAAGCAATGTCTTCACTAACTAAAATCTTCTGTAAAAAAATGTGCTATGTGCTTATATAGTGCCCTATTCAATTGGCCAAATCACAATTGAATGAGGCCCAAAGTAATTTAGCAGTTGCCACTTGACACCAGCGATTAATAAATTAATTAAGTCTTTGTTGGAGTGTGATGAGGTTGAACTATGCTTAAAATAAATTAGATTATAGTTCATAATGAATGTGCTCATTATCATTTTGAATAAATCAGATTTTTATTACCGATATCACTCATAAATTTATGCAATGTGTGATCCCATTGCTGAAAGTTATTAAACATTCTAAGCAGAGTCAATTAGAAGGCAAACTGAGGCTCAGATTGCTTTTAGTGATAGTAAAAGATGTATACAAACTAACATACTTTTTATTATTTTCTTCTAGGAGCTCATGATTCCATCAGTCCATTTCATGGAAGCTCTATCAGCATTTATTGGGGGTGTTTTATATATGACATTCCAGACAGCCATGTCATGCAAAACCTGTCCAGCCTGGAACAGTCTACTGATCTGTCGCACAATGCAATTATGTTAGGGTCCACCATATCGGTAATACCTAGTATCCCTTTTTAGTCACAGATTGCTTTTCATATGCTTAATAAACATAAGGAGAAAAAGACCATATTTTAATTGTGCACTTCTAAAGGCAGGAAGGGTATACCAACCAAAATAAGAAATAACTTTCATGTTTTTTTTTTTTTCCAGTACAAAACATGAACATAAACAACACAACATAAAAAGATGAAAATAAACAATCTTCCAAAGCAACACTCAGAAAGTCACAACAAGATGAGTTAATTATAAATAACTTCTTTTAAAAGAGAAGACATGAGCTTTATTACCTAGAGGATAATACTATATTATAAAAATAGAAGATCACTTAAGCATAAGGCTAAGTTTAATACAAACTTTTCTTATTTCTTTACATCTTAATTCCTTCCTTTTTCCTCTCCATATACCTGTCCCATATATACCATTGTGTTAGCAAGCCCTTCATTTTAACTGAGCAACTTTGGTTTAATTGGTCAAATTCTCTATTTCTGCTAATATATCTAATAATTTCTGGGATTGATGGGATTGTATATACTTTCCATGATTTACAGATCAGTCCCTTAGTTACCAGTAGAATATGTGATAAGAGAAGGTAGAACTTCGGAAATAGTTTCTTAAAATGTAAATGTAAAATTATAATTTCCAGATTATAGGGGATTTCCTCCTCAAATACATCTGTTAACCAGACGATACACTTTCTCCAAAAAGATCTCAATTTAGTGCATTCCCACCAGACGTGTGGTATCAGCCCTTAGCCCACATTCTTTCCAACAAAGTATGACATCCTTCTTTACAAATGTATTAATAGATTCTGGTGTATAATGCCATATATTAATGATTTTGAAGTATAATTCATAATAGGCCAAGGATCTAGCAGATATTCTAACCATTTTAATAGTGTTCTGCCACTCTTCGACCGAGCTATTAAATCTCCCTTTTTTTCTCCCACTCTAACATATCTGCAGTTTTACCACTCTGTACATTTAAAGTGAGAATCCTTTTACATCTCGAGATTCTATGAGTAGTATTCTTATTATATATCATTAATTCAAATGTAGATAGAGGTTTCATATATATATTTTTTTAATCCTCTTTGTTTTAGGGAGCTTTGAATGGACATAAACGGCAACCACAGCTTTTTATTTAATTTATACTTATCACAGATTTTTGACCAACTAAGCAGCACTCCTCCTTCATAGAAGTCATTCATATAAATAATACCATTCTTTTTCCATGTTTCAATACAGACTTTCTCTCGGCTTACTTTCAATATTTCTATAGGAGTACCTAAAGAGGGATATTCTGATAGTTAAATTTTTGTCTTAATTTTCATCCAAAATTTTAGCAAGGACTATTTTTCACTTCCTCCAAATTTGGAATCCATAATAATAAATGGATAGGAATCTTCTCAAAGAATTCTTCCTCCATTAATTTCCAATTAGTAACCGGTAGCGGTGTACACCACTGTATAATCTGGGATAATGCAATTGCAGCATATATGTCCTTTATGCAAGGGGATGCCAGGCCCCCTGTCTCAATCCTCCGCTTAGTAATCTCTCCTGAAATTTTTCCCCTGTAAAATATAAAAATCTATATCTCTTTGGAATTTTTTTAACCAATATTCTGGCGGTACCTCTGGTATAGATCTAAAAATATAGGTTAATTTAGAGATAACAATCATTTTTACTATGGCAATTCTTGCTGTCCAGGAGAGATAAATCGATCTCCAATCTGTCAAAGTCCTAAGTAAAGTTCTATGAATATTGACTATATTATTTTTTAAAATATTTCTTAAATCAAAAGACACAAATGCCCAAATGACTTATTGCTTTAGCATTCCAGTTAAAGGAGTAGAGATCTATTAACTTAACTTTTATTTCAGGGGAAAAAAAACTAATAATGATAACTGTTTTTTGTCTATTAATCTTGAAATATGAAATTCTGCTAAACTTAATAGTTTATCTAGGTTAAATAATGATTTTTCTGGATCTGTAAGGGTAACGATCATATCGTCCGCATATACAGTTGCTTTATATTCCCTAATCCCGATTTTAACCACTTTAATATCTTTTATCATTCTTATTTTTTCAATCAGAGGTTCTAAAAAAAAGAATAAACAATAATGGAGACAGGGAATATTCCTACTTCGTTCCATTTGTAATACCGAAAAAGTTTGATTCAAAATTTATACCCACAATTTTTGCTCTCAGGTTACTATAAAGAGATTTTATCGCTTTACTAGCGAAATCTCCCAGTCCATATTTCTGAAGTACTTTTTGAAGGAAGTCCCAACTGACCCTGTCAAACGCTTTTTCCGCGTCTAATGACAGAGCCATCTTGGGAATTCCTTTTTTTAACACTAAATGCGAAAACATTTATTAGACTCCTTATGTTATCACATCCCTGGTGGGACCTAACAAACCCTACTTGATCTGGGTGAATAAGTCTAATAATTATGGGATCAAGCCTATTTGCAAAAATTTGGGAATATACTTTCAAGTCAAAGTTTATAAGGGGATATTGGCCTACAACTCTTCTTATCAGCTGGATCCTTACCCTCTTTTAATATATAATTTTAGCATCTGTCAGTTCAGCACTAGTTTTTATTTCATTGAACATCTTAACTAAGGGGACTTTCACTATATCTAAAAAATTTTGATAGAAGAGTTTATCTAGCCAGTCTATACCCGGTGCCTTATTATTTTTACAGCCCTCTAGCACTTCCTCTACCTTCTTTTCAGTTATATTTTTATTTAAGGTATCCAGTTCTGTTGTCAAGATTCTGGGGAGGTTGATATCACTTAAAAATTCCTTTATTTCACTTACTTCTGGTTTATTTTTCTTATGTTGTGTTTCCAAATTATACAGCTTGGAATATTATTGGTAAAAGATATTCCCTATTTCTTTAGGGTGTTCATGTACCGTACCATCCTCTCCTCTCATCTCCATAATAGAGTTGAATATTCTTTGTTCTTTCATTTTGTTTGCTAAATATTTACCTGTCTTATCCCCCAACTCATATTTATTCGCTTGCATCTTCCATACTAGTCGATCTAATTTATATTGCTCAATCTTTTTTATTTGTTGTTTAATTAAATCCATTTCCTTCAAAGTTTTACCCTTTGGGGATTTTTTATTTAGTCTATGTTTTTCTTCTAAGTCAATATATAGAGTTCTTAGTGTTTTACCTTTTCCTCTTTTCATTTCTATTGTCTTGGCTATAAAAATACCCCTAATGTATGCCTTCATCAAGCACCAGAGAATCGACGCAGATGATACTGATCTTGTATTTATATCCAAATACTCTATTAGGAGTTTCTTAATATCATCTACTTTTATTTTATATTTTAACAATGTTGATTCCATTTTCCAATTAATACATTTATCCTGGACTTCAGTTGTTTTTAGTATTAGTACTACCGGAGCATGGTCCGATATAGCACTTGTACCTATATTTATTTTTACTACATTATTTAATATGGATTCATCTCCCAAAATGTAATCTATTCTTGAATAAGTATTAAATCTCTTTGAGATATAAGTATAATCTTCTCTCAAAGGGAATCTTATTCTCCATAGATCAAATATATTCATGTCTATCAACAGTTCCCTTATTTTCTTAGAACCATATATTTTAGGGTTCTCTTTATTACTCTCCGGCCTATATGATTTATCTTTTAAAGGATCCAACACAAGGTTGAAATCTCCACAAATTATCATCTTGCCTTTCTTAAACGTATTTACTAGCTTAAACGTCTGTCTTATAAACTTCTCTAGTTTTTGATTTGGCGCATAGAGATTGACTATTGTGTATAAATTATTATTAATATATCCCACCCAGATAATATATCGGCCATCCTCATCAATTTTTTGAAACTCATCTTTCACCACTAGGCCTTTACTAAACAATATGGATACACCTCTAGCTTTACTACTAAATGTAGAATTTACACTATTTATGTACTTCCCATTTCTTAACAAATGTACATATTTTTTTTTTTAAATGAGTTTCTTGTAAACATAGGACATTTATTTTTAGTTTAGCATACTCTGCGAAAGCGATCCTTTTTATTGAAGAATTTATTCCATTAAGATTATGGGAAACTATATTTAAAGACATCTATTTGACTATCCTGATTCTATATTTATCCTCCTTCTCATCCTCTCTAATATCTCCCATCTTGCTCCTGACTTCTCATTCATACTAGATTTCAAACCTTTGACTGTATTTGTTCTTCGATACAGTCTTACAACTAGAGTATCTTAACCCAATATTCTGAAATGGATGGCGTTACTCGATGGTAGTGGTACATCTAAAATCTGGGGATTTCTCCCTTTCTTATTGACCTCTTTAACTAGTTCAAACCTTCTCCAATTTACTCACACTCTTCTACTCCCCCTTATATAATCATTTTTCCCTAAGAATATTTTTATAGTGCAATTATGTGCATTATGATTTCTCTACTGCCTATATATGTCATATTCTTCCATCAAATATTATTCATCCAAAAAGTGCTAAAGCGCAATTTGATGTGCAATAACTTACTAATATCAATATACTACACATTTTTACCTTACATAACAAACTCTTAAAGTGCAATTCAATCTTCAATATATTAACATTAGTTTCCTTTTCTTATTACTTTCTGTGTTATGGGTATTTTAACCCTTTTACTCAGTGAAATTTGATGTGCAATACCATACCAATATCAATATACTTAAAATGTTTTATCTTACATAAAAAACTCTTAAAGTGCAATTCAATCTCCAATATATTAACATTAGTTATCCTTTTTTTATTACTTTCTGTGTTGTGGGTATTTGAACCCTTTTACTCAAACAAAAACCTTAAAGTGCATCTTCACCCTTATCCCCTCCACAGGGAAGAGGGAGAAGAAAGGCAGGAGAAGAAAGAATCAATTCAATTTCTATTATCATGGTTTCTTCCTTTCACCCATTCAAGAACAGTGTGTAAAAATCACAGTCCGGGCATTAGCCTAGAAAAAAGGTCAGAAAAAAAGTCTCTAAATAGTCCTCCCTGGAGTCGCTATTTTTGTTGCCATTCTGGAGCTAGTAATATTGTTTTTTGCAAGGGAAATGGCTGCCTCTCCATCTCAATATTCCAGCTTTTTAATAAATCTTCCCCTTCTTTTATGGTTTTAATGTTATGCCATCTTGAATTTCTATTTATCGACAGCCCCACTGGCATAGTCCATCTATATATCAACTTTTCTCTTCTTAAAGATTCCGTGATACTTGAAAACTCCTTTCGTTTAATTAATGTGGAAGCTGAAATATGTGAAAAGATTTTTATATTTATCTTGAAAACTTCTGCCCGGAGGCTTGCTTTGATTATAGCATCTTTCATTGATAAATGATGGATCCTCACAATTACATCCCTAGAAAATTCGATAAATGCAGGGATCAGAATCCTATAAAAGAAATCAAACCTATTTTCTACTTGAGAGAAACCTGGAACCAAGAATGAGAGTAAATGTGTTAAATATTCCTCAAGACCAGCTACTGTAATGGTTTCCATAATTCCTCTAATACGGAGGTTATTTTGCCTAACTTTATCGTCTAAATTAGAAACTTTATTGTTTAATGTTGCAACTTTCTCTTCCAAATCTAAGTTCTGTTTTTGTAGTATGTTGTAATCCAGTATTACTTTTTCTAATTTAGTCTCTACCTCTGATGTTCTAATATTTACTGCTTTAATTTCCTTTACATTGTCCAAAATGTGATTTTTTATTTCAGACATAAAATTTATTTGAAACTCTTGTAGCAGTGTTTTCATTTTTGCAACCGTAATTCTTCCTCTTGTATAATTGATTCCTTACTGATGATACTTTCATTTAAGCTCCCCATGCTATGACTTGATTTTGTTCCATATCTGGGGAGAGCGGAAGGGGAATTTCCTGTGGTTTTCCTTTATCTTTAGGTAGAAAAAAGGTACTTGACTTTTGATGGTTGCACTTTTTATCCTTATTTTTTGCTCTTGCTGGCATAATGAACTTATTTTTACTGCAACTTCCCAGCACTCTAAGAAAAAGGGTCTTTTTACTTAATATTCCATTTATCCTCCTTTTAGGATTTACCTAATCCATAGGTCCCTTTGTACTTTGTAGGATACTACTTCAAGGCACAAGGCTCATGATTCTACAATGGAGGAAATAGAGAAAGCAAGTATATTAACCAGGCTGTGAATGAAATAACTTTTATTAATCATTTTAAATTACTATATACCAAATTCCCATCTAGATGGTTAAAAATCTTCACTCTGTGGAGTAGAGAGAGGATTAAGTCAGTGTCTCCTGTTGCGTACCAAGTAACATTTACTATATCAGTTTATGATCAGTGTATTTATCACATTGCATATAAAGTAACATACTGTGCTGATTTCTTTTCACTGTTATTGTTATAAATGTGACACCAAATTAGTGTGAGGTTTAAAAAGAATGTTTTCTTATAAATTTCAATTTACATAAAATATAGTAGCTCTATAAATCTGCAGCTTGAAGATGCTGCTGACTTTTTATAAACGCTAATAGTTTCACTTATAAGTGGTAACCAGGTTTCTGTATTCACTGAGGTTGATAACACTTATACTCTCAACTTAGTGTATCTATTTAAGGGCAGATAATAACCCAATTATAATAAAATACCTGGGGTATATTGAACTAATCCTTATTAGTTTTATAACAAGTTAGTTTTGCAGCATTCAACTGCTGCCCACCCTTGAACCATACATATGTCAGTCAGAATGAATCGACTGCCTTCATCCCAGCTATTAAAAAAGTATCCCCCTACATGTGATGCTTATATTGTTTACAGGATAGGTACATTTGCTTCATAGGTGCCACATGATTCTTGTTATTAGTGGGATTTTCTCATGAGATTGTTATGAGATATAAAGTAAGAAATATTGAATCATAAAAATACTCTATCACTTTAATCAGCTATCTAACACTTGTAGACACTTTCTTAAAAAAAACAAAAAAATTGCAGCATTCAAGCGCTGCCCACCCCTAGTCAATGGATTAGACAGTAAACAATACTAGACTGTCTCCCACCCAGAACACAGTGACGAAAATTACTGTTATGAACAGAAGGGCCCAGTGGTCTATTTGGGGTTAATCAGGTATTATATGTGTGTTTAGAAAGTGCTAGAGATTTACTTAAGTTATATCATGGGTGTAATGCATACATGTAGTTATATCATGGATGTAATAAGTGCATATAGTACTGTCATTGATTAACATAATGTATCTGTGTTAGAAGTAGTCCATAGGATATGCTTAGATAATATAAAGTCATGTCATGCATTCATATCTGGGATATACAAAGGGTTAAAGATTTTAAAGAATTTATATGGCTTTGAGAGTCAGTCATGCATAGATCCCTGTATTGAGTCTGGAAGGGCGACAAAGGAATATAGGTGGCTGTGTATAAGATGATATCTAGCAGATATAACTGGGGGAAGTTTAGTTTATAACCCTGTGAATTGAGATCTAGCAACTAAGAGATGGTGGCTTGGCTACAGAGCTGGGGGGTGGGGTGGTGTTTTGTGTTATCGGAAAATGTGTCTTGGAAAATAATGAAGTGCCAGTCTGATTTTGGACACACTAAATATAGGTGGTGTTGGAGTCTCTAATCAAGGGTACAGGGTGTGTGAGTCTTAGATCCTACAAAAAGGGGTCTGATGGTGCCTGCCTCTTCATAAATGATGCTGTCATCTGAATTGCCTGCTGGATGCTGAGATCTGAACAAAAAGTTGCGACCCATAGAGAGAGAATTGGGGTGAGTCCCCGAAGTCTGATGGGCGTAACAATCACTAACAGTGATCTATTAGTATTACTGGGAAGAGAGAAAATGAGAGGATTCAGATACGTTGTAAAAATACGCTGTTGCTACTTAAGGTTATAGATACTTGCTTTACTCGAAAACTAAAAAGCTGCAGTATTCAAGTGCTGCCCACTCCCTAATCCATGAATTAGACAATTCACAAATGTAGATTGCCTCCCACCCAAAACACAGTGACAAAAATTGCTTGCAGCAATTTAATGATATTATTTGGAATACAGGAGTTTATGGGAGTCCTTCGGAGCTCATTGTAGCCTAAGTCCCTTGCTCATCTCCATCTCTGCAGTGTGCTCCTCCGGCGCTTATTGCAGCTAAGTCCGCGAGCCTCTTAATGAGCGCCTGTGGCGCTCATCACCACCACTGCAATGAGAGCCATCGTCGCTCATTGTAGCTAAGTCCCGCGGCCTCTACCCACGCAAAGCGAGGGACGCAGCTGTGGGCCTTGATTTACGAGGCCTGCAGAGTGTGATGACAAGTCGCAGTACAACGACTATATGTATGATATATATCTAATCATCTGCATACAATTCAATTATTTGATTATGTGTCTATTTTTGTTCTATAGTAGTTGATCGTATACTAAATTAGCACAGCTCCACTGATGGTTAACTTGACATCTTTAAGCTAAAGTTCCTTCAATTTGTTAGAGAAACAGAAATGTGACGTTGCCGCTACAGCTTTGGAAAGTAATGTGAGGGACTCCCATCTTTTAGAAATTAAAATAAGTTAGAAATATACTCATCTTTGTTGAAGAAAACTGTGCCATTAAAATGGAAATCTTTAAAAACTTACTCTTAAATAGTTCACTAACTTTCTGTTTCTATTCATGAATGCCACCAGTCAAATACTCTAATCCAGGGGTGGGCAAGGTCCTGGAGGGCGAGACACACGCCTGGATTTGGGGATTTCCTTTCTGTGCTCAGGTGAGTCAGTCAGAATGACTGAAGAAGCAATAGTCTTGCCTGAATGCTGCAGGGATATCCTCAAATCCAGGCGTGTGTGTGGCCCTCTAGGATCGAACTTGCCCACCTTGATCTGTAGCCTCCACTGTGGACAACACCCATGAAAGAAAAAGTTATGTGAACAGAGCTTAAGATATGTACAACCACATAAATATCAATATGCAGGATTACATTTACACTATGTTATGGTATTTAGGGGGCTTTTATGCATTACATATCTTAATCCTATAGCTTCAATTGTATTTTTCCACTGTACATGACAATGAGAATGTTTACAATATGTTTTCAGGAAAGCATGTGCAATATATGCCAGTAAATTGCTACTTCCTCTTTCCTATGTCTGCACAAGAATAATGTATGCTCCATTTACGCATGTACGTATGAAGAAAAAAACAGCTGTCATAGACCAGAATATTTTGCAATAATATCTACCTTTAGCATATGTCAAACTGCTATAAATATACCTGTCACTTTAATGAAGCTGATCCATAATCACATATATAGTTCTCAGTAGCCAGGCTTGCCAAAATCCGTTGGTGACGCATCAAGGAAACTAGCCAGCAGCAACTGCGGCCCTCCAGGCAAAGAGCGCCAAAGGTGCTCCTTGCGCTATTACATTTTTAATAACATTCATTAAATCAACTTTATAAACCTTGTAAAATACATTTATTTATAATGAAATTAGTTAAAAATATAGTGATCTTGAATATTGAATCCAGATGAAGGCAAACCAAAAAGAAAAACAGTGAAACTTGGTCAATTGTTTCAAAGTGGGCAGAAAAATTAATTCCTTCCTGACCACATTAACTGTCGATCGGATTCCTCCCTTGATCAATACTTTCTATATCATGAAACATTACAATTTTGCAACAAATGATGATCCTGCTACTAACATTAAACCTTAATTACATAGAATGAAACAACTTTCAGTCCTTTGAAAAGAGAATTTTAACATTACAAACATGAACTTAAAGTATTACAATGGAAACAGTAAAGGTAAGAAAATGCAAGGTAACTGTTTTGTGGGACCAATCCTGGCAAAAATCACTTCCAAGACATTCCATTTTTTTTTGTTTTGTTTGTCAAAGTGGTTCATTTAAAAGAGCCCAGCAGACTTGTATTTTGATCTATGGGATCTAACCACCGTTTGTTGTTGCTTTGTCTTCTTTTTTTTTATTTCCGTATTTGTTGAAAATGGCACATAGAGTTTCCTAAGTGAAATAGTAGTCCTCTAAAAAGAACCACTGTTCTCTATGTTTTTTGCCATTTTATAGAGCTTCCTTAGCGACATAGTGGTCCTCTAAAAAGAGCCCGAGTGACATAAAATTGCATCCTTGAAATAAAACCACTGTTCTCTATATTTGTTGTGAATTTGACGTAGATATAAGAGCACTGTTGGTTATTTAATTGTTTTATTTGCGGCTTAGTTGTAATTATTGTTTGTAATTTCATTTACAGTACTTCATAGTAGACAATGTTTTTTGTAAAAATTCGTCCACCATCTAATAAATCACCCTGACTTCGGTTGTTTTCAATATAAACTTTTATTTCCTCTGGATTCTTGCATCTTGAAAATGCAACATACAGTTGGCCATGGCTCAATAATGGTTCTTCTAAAAAGATTCCAACGGATTGAAAAGTTTGTCCTTGTGATTTATTAATGGTTATGGCAAATTCCATGATGATGGGAAATTGTCTTCTCTGAAGCACAAAAGGTAAGCTACTTTCAATTGGTGCCAAATCTATTCTTGGTATGAAAACTCTTTCACCTTTACGAGTACCGTTGAGAATTTCTGCATTTATGAAATGATCTTTTAGTTCTTGAACAATTAATCTGGTCCCATTACATAGTCCTTTTTTGGGTTCATATTTCACAGTAACATGAAAATTGCATCTTTTTTTAGCTGCAAAATATGTGGTGGCATTCCAGATTGAGTTAATGAATTAATAAATTCAGTTGAAAAGTTTGTCTGGGTTTATTTGTCCTCACCAAGTGCACAATCTGCACTGTGATGTGTGAATGTGGTGCATATATTAATTTTAATATTTCATTATTTAGAAGCAATGCATCTTTACTTTTGGACGTTAATATTACTTTGGTTGCAAGCTCTGCATAATCGTTGTTACGTTGTATTTTGGAATATAGCCGATATAATGTCCTGTTTGCAAATCATATGAGATGGAATTTCCATGGTATCATCGGGTAAATTCTGAATTCGTTCTTTTTTTCCTTCTCCAATTTTGATGAGCCACTCATTGAATTAATTTTGTATCCTGTGATCTCATATTTTGTTCTAATTTGAGGTGAGTAAAGAGTTTCCATAGTGTACTTGACTTAATACATGTTTCTACAATGTCTGTGCGATTTCCATGGACAACAACAGGTAATGTTTGTCTAAAATCTCCACGCAACAACATCACCTTTCCACCAAAAGGCATTGTAGAGCATGGCATGACATTATTGTAGCTTCGTCAATGATAATTCATTTACTTTTCTTACTTTTTTTTGCTTGTAAAGATGTAATTCTTATATCCGACACTGATGTTTCCAGAATAGGAACTGGCAGTTTAAATCCACTATGCACAGTTCTTCCAACAAAAGTGCGTCAATTCCAGTTGTTGCAAATGGCAGTACTATTTCACCTTGTGTGCGAACAAAATTCATAAATAAATTATATAGATACGTTTTTCCTGATCCATCAGGCCCATCTAGATAGAAATAACGGTCTTTGAGCAAGTCATCCTCTAGTGCACTTTTTATGGCGTTAAATGCTTGCAATTGAAAGGTATTTAAAGTTGCAAGTTTTTCTTGTGTTATTTGATTTTGAAGCTGAATGTCATAGTCTTCAAAGTTTATTTCATCTATGAGTCCTGGATCTGGCAGATTAACATTTGTACAATTTAATCCATGAGGGAGAAATACCTCTTGAATTTCAATTAATGCTTTTAATTCTGCAATAGGCTCATTCTATCATTGCAAAAAGTCTTCAGACATATTTGTTTTAAATTTGTCCCACAATTCTAATTCATGTGGAGCATTTGAGAAGATGCAAATTGTTCTCTCATCTGCCGTGGCATTTGACACAGTGCTGCTTCTTCTAGACATCTTTCCCATCCTGTATCATCAGCCAGGAAGTTTTTGTGTCGTGCAGCTAAATAAAATGTGTCATAAACTGTCATTAACAGTTCTCAACTGTTCAAAACTTTGTGCACCAGGAACATTTAAAAGGAGAAAACTTTAGCAGAAACGTACAAGTTCTCTTCGACTTACAGTGTATCTTCTAGTTATAATTTTATTTCCACAGGTGTTTCGCCATAAAACAGTAACAAAAACATAATGTTAGGGAATGTCAATATACAACAATTCCCTTACCTCCAAGTTAGTACAACTTAATTGAAACCACGCAGTTAGTGTAGTTTGACGATGCTCACTTTTAAGTGTCTTTGGGGCAAATGTACAGCTAATCAATATACTGCATGTGAGCAATCATGCATTTCAAATTTGAGAAGACGCCACATTGCGCACTTACAAAGCGAGCATTTACATGAGATGCAGGTTCATCATGTAATAACTCAGTTTGTTCTGGATTTTCTGCACTTTTGACCACTACAGTAGCTGCATCATAGCCTTTGTAAATATATTTGTAGACATATTTCTTGGATTTTATAGAAGTGCAAGCTTCCACGTTAATGTGTGCATTATACTTCATAAGCAAATGTGGATTGTATGGCACCACATATCTGTTATCAACTTTTTTCACATGAATAATGGCATTTTGGCCTTCTCTTCTTCTATATAATGGATAGCCATCACAATTTGCATACGTTTTGTCTCTATAATCTTTTGGAAATTCTTTAGTGCATTTTTTTTTCATACATGGTGATTGTGGATTAATATGCGATGAGTTACAATCTCATATAGTCTACCATGTATTTCTGGATCTGGTAGTTCAGCAATAATCACTGAATCCACTTTATCACCAGTATATATTTATTTCTCTTGAAGTATTATAAGCATATGTGCATGTGGAAGGCCTCTTTTTTTGAAATTCTATGGTATAAACATGAGCCAGACATTTGTCAAATAACTGAGTTATGGTTATGTCACGTATTCAGTTAATTTGATTTTGAAGACTCTTGCCACCAGATCTGGTCTATCAGAAGCAGTTTGTCCAATTAGCAGATTCTGTACAATCTCTGGCCATTGTGGATTACATGTAAATGTAATAAATAAATCTGGTTTTCCAAATGTAGTTACAATAGCCATAGCATCATTGTATCTTTCTCGCATATTGCGAGGAGATCCTTGGAAAGAAGAAGGTAAAATTATTGCTTTGCCAGCTGCACGCTCTCTGTAGCTAAGTCAGCGACATAATCCATCAGTCCAGAATGCTGTTCTACACGTAGTTTATCTTGTTGATATTTTCTGAAATTTAAATTATTTGCCTCAACTTACAAATATCAATCAATGATCCATTGTTGTGTCAGTTTTCCACCTCATAAAATGGGATTGAATCCATCTTGAATGGCAGTTTGAGCCACTTTCAATTCAATATTATTTCTGACACGTACTTTTGAATTTTGGTAACTGTCAAGTGTTAATTTAGGTTGCCATCCGGCTTCCCCATTTGGAAAAAAAAATTGGATATGTCATTGGATCTAAATTTGTACTTAAGATACTAATGTTCATAAAAGGTTGCTCCTCATTTCTAGGATATATTCTAATATCCCCTTGAAATGGTGGTTCTCCCTCATCATTTTTAAAGACCATTGCAACCTCATTTAATGTTGGTAAGTTGTAACAGCGTTTATCAGGATGGCGATCTCTTTTAAGAACCATATTGACTTTTGGGATTGGTAACTGATGTAATTCTGCATGAATTATTTGTTCTTGTTCTATTTCTAACAATTTTTTATAGGCTTGAGTGTATGGGTTTTGGGCCATCATTTTATCAAGCTCTATAAACATAATGGGTAAGCATTTTTTTATTTTCTGGAAGCTGCATACATTGTTCAACAGCTTCCATAGTATCTAGGACGTATAGTTTAGCAAATTTACTTTGCTCCCCTTTTTCTGGATGTAAACGAGAAGAACAATGGTAAATTTGTCCTTGTACTTTAAAAAAGTAAGGGCCATGTCCTGGCACATTACCAGCTAATGTTGCACCCATCGATGCAAAGGATATGGCACTATTATATGATCTTATGTTTGTTTTGAAATTTTGGTAGTTAGGGAAAGAAGGCTATGTCATAATACTTTTTAAATATGTTGGGAATTGTTGTCTTTGTGGAAGTCTTACCTTGCCTTTTTGACAGCAACTAATGACTCGCCATCTCTGGGTCTTTCCTGTTGGAAATGATAAGCCCCACAAAACTGACAAACAATATTCATATTACCACAATTATGAACCTCTACTGCCAAAAATTAAGTAAAGGACAATTGTGAGAATGTGTCTAAATCCTCATTAGAATTCTTATCTGATTGTTCAGCAACATTTTCTAAATGCTTTTGTTTTTTAGTAGCCTTCTTGGGCTTGGATGTTAGTTTGTCAGCTGCTAATCTTTTGCATGCGAGTCGCTCCCGTTCTTTTTGTTGTCGAATTTCCTTCTGCTCAGGTGTCTGATGATCTGCCCACGTTTTTTTGATGTTCTCTAGTTTGACATCTTTTCTTTTCCTGTTTCTTGTCAGTATCTGCCATATTAATTTGTAAATAAAAGTATTAGTACATTTGCTCCTTTGTCTATTTATTTGTTTTAAATTTTTTTGTTTTTTTTCTCGTATTCTGTTTTGTGTGCACTATTGTTTGCATTATGTATGAGGTTAGCTTTCTGAGGTTAGACTTATCAGAATAGTAAGGTTACAGTCTTTGTTGTGAAAGGCGCACAGCAAACATGATAGGTCCTTCTATTTTGTATATGTTAACAGCATTTCTTGTGTCATCCTGCTTTTTGTGTGGCAGTGTTGTCATTATGTCTTTAGTTATGTTTTTTGTGCGCTACGGTTGTCATTAGGTGTTTAGGGTATGGAGTTGGGCACCACAAATAGTATATATCCTTCCATTTTGTATATGTTAAGAGCATTGTTGTTTTCTGTTTTGTGTGCACCACTGTTGGCATTAGGGGTTAGGGTACCCCTTTTTTTGTTGTTCTTGCTATCCTGTTGTGTATGCGCTAATGTTGTCATTAGGGGTTTACGGTTATGGGGTTAGGCTTAGAGTGTTAGTTAGGTTGCAGTACGTTTCCACAAAGGCAGACACAAAACCGTATAGGTAGTTCCATTTTATATGTGTAAACAGCAGTACTTGATGTTTTTTGTTGTTGTTTTGTTTTACTTGTAATACTGTATTTATTTTCTTCAAATGTGTGTTGAAATTGCTGTAGAGATGATGAGAGTCTTCAGGCAGTGTCTGTTAAGAATTAAAGAGAGAGATGGAAATGTTAAAATAACATTTAAATCAATTATTTTTTGCACTAAGAGCATATAAAACAGCATATATACTTCCATATTGTATGTATTCAATGAGGTTGAGCTTATGGGGTTAGGCTCAGAGAGTGGTGCATATAAAAGAGGATTGGTTCTTTGCATTTATTATGTTTTAAGAACATTTGTTTTATTATTCTGGTTTGTGTGCACCACTGTTGTCATTATAGGTTTAGGCTATGGGGTTAGGCTTAGAGGTTCGTGCACACAAAATAGGATTTATTCTTAGATTTTTTATGTGTTAACAATATTGGTAGTAGTATACTCTTCTGTGCACACCACAGTTGGCATTAGAGGTTTAGGTTATGGGGTTAGGTTTCGAGTTTGGTGCACAGAAAATAGGATATATTCTTCCATTTTATATGTGTTAACAATATTTGTTGTTGTATCCTGTTTTGTGTAAGCCACTGTTGACATGATCTGTTTTGGTTCTGGGGTTAGTCTCATAGGTTGTGGCACAGAAAACAGAATATATTTTTCCATTTTCTATCTGTTAACAACATTTGTTGTAGTATCCTGTTTTGTGTGTACCACTGTTGGCATTAGGGACTTATGATTTTTGTTTTTTTTGTTTTGTGATATTCTCTTTTGTGTGCGTCACTGTTAGCATTAGGGTTGTAGTGTATGGGGTTAGGCTTAGAGGATTAGTTATGTTGCAGTTCATTTTGACAATGGCGCACACCAAACAGGATATAATTTTTTTTTTTTACTTGTTATACTGTACCTACTGCCAATCTTCCTGCGACACTCTTCAGGCAGTATCTGTTGAAAAAGATAGACAGAAATGCAAATATCGAAATATTTTATTTTTTTGTTTTATTTATTTTTTTATTTTGACTACCAACGTATTTTTTTTAATTTTTTTTAGGATTTTTATACATTACCTGTTGGTTTTAATTTGTTGTCTGTAAATTGCTGCAGATTTGACAGTCTGTGTTATACTGTGCAGTGCTGCAAATTATTCAGTGAGTTGAAAATGACAAAAAAAATGGAAATGTTGAAATGCAGTGTAAATATATATGAATGTTTTTTTTTTCTAAAGGCATAAATGATGTTGTAAAATATATCTCAATAAGAGCTATGTTCTTGTTGAAATGTCTTCTTTTTTCTTCTTTAGAAATATATAACATTTTACCCCACGAAAACATTTATGTGTCTTTGAAATCTTACTATACATAAATAATGTCTTCTAATTTGATGATTTCAGAAACTAATTTCATGTCATATACTTTTGCCCGTTTGGCTACGGTAAAATATTAATCTTTGTTTCTCTTCAATTCCTTCAAATATATTTTAAGGTTAAAAAAAATATATATATAATTTGGCAGGTCTGTCTTTAATAAGCTGTTCCTAGCAGTAGAGCAAATCCTGCTACTTATCACACTGATGACATAGAATAACAACAGAATAAGATAGTACACAGATTTGACAGTCTGTGTAATAAAGGTGTGATAAGTAAATATTGTGAGATACTCGTTCCAAGATATTCCACTATATCAATACAGTGGGGGCATCCCCTAAAATACTGTCCTTGTGTTACTTGTACTAGTAGAATCTGTTGATATTTATATATCATGTATCATTATCTTCCATAACAAAATGTTTGTATAACTGTGTACATCTGTGTGTAATATCTAGTTTGACATATCACACTGGAATACTATCATAGTACTGCACAACTGTGTGGCTTTGGGATGTTGTGTTATTTAGGGGCGCTTCAGGTTTGTGGGTAGAACCTAACATTTCTACTCCATATCTGTTATACATTATGCCACAACTTCAGTCTAATTAAAATATGATTACTAATACTGATACTACCATCACCCACTCTCTTTAGCACCCCATTGTGTGCTTGATAGGAAAAAAGGATGAATGAATAGATAAAGGATCCTCACCAGTTTACACACTCTGTCATCAGGTTCTCAAAGCCTGATTAGACAGATGAAGAATCTGAAGCCACCTCTGCGAGCTGGCTCGCTGTTTCCTACAAGTAAAGTTAAAACTTTGAGTACCCACATGGCATATTGTATATCATTATTTATATTGGAGGTTATTCTAATCATTATATATAATCTTACAGCATATATTGTCTTCTTATTTATTTTATTAACATAAGATATGTAATGTAGCAAATTTTAAACTAAATGAGGCATCCAAAAATATTAGAAATCCAAACAATGGTAATTTGTTTTCTCTATTGAAGTATTATTCATATTTCTAACTACAATAATGTACTATGTTTTATATCAATAAAATGTATACAACATTTAAATGAATATTATATTAGGCAGAAAATATATATCCTCCGCACAGCCCAAATTATAGCTTTGATGTGAAATTATAGTTTAATACATGGAAAAAATGAGGGAAAGAGAACTTAGATTGATTTTTGTATTTTTAATATTTTAGTTACTTAAAATGTATTGTCCTGTAAATAATACATAACTGAAAGATAATTTTCAATGCATTTTCTCAGGTAATACTAGGGCCCCAAATTGACAAACAGTATTTATCATTATATATTTATGGTTACAACAAACAATTATTTAAAAAGTTAGTTTTCCAGCTTTCTTTAGGTGTTATCTGTCCTGGTGACAGGTTTATACGGCTAACTGATATTGTACTATCTCTTGTTCAGCTATGTGAGTAAACCACAGCATGACTTTTTCTGCTACATATCTGACATATAACAAGAATTTGAGATGTAGTCATCAAATTTTTAACATTTTAAAATGTTCAAAAAGTATCTCAAAGCAGTGATGTAATACAATTTGTATGCTCATAACTGAAATAAAATAAAATAATATTACTTCATAAATGGGGGATAGGCTGCTTTTATGAGAGGGATCCTCGGACGAAAGCTCTTTGAGGCACTAAGGAAAAAAAAGCATGTGAAAATATGTACAAGTAATCAAACTGAATAAACTTTAAAGAGTGAGTGAAAGAGACAAAAACATCCTACTTTTTTTTAGATAGATTACATATATATGTAGTAGTACAAATAATGACTAATACATGTGTAATCCCATTTGAATGTCTAAAAATAAGTTAATACACTTTCCTGCTCAGGTTTCCCAGAAATACAGTCATTGCACTGCACTCTGGGAGACTGGGAGAGGGCATGCAAATGAGACTACAATGAATCTCACTCTTAAATCCAATCAATAACTACATTAGTTAAGCAGCACACTTACCTGTACACAACACACTAATCAATCAAGTGTAAAGTGGCTAAACTAAAACAGCATCTAGGTCAATAATTGATCCATTTTAACAATGTAAGTAATGTTTCCATATTATTTTCCATTCTCTAACTCATGATGCAGTCAGAACACATAAAGGAACTTTAACCTAAGATTTTCTATAAAATATTTTTATGCTCTTTACTTAAACAGATACTAATATGGTTAGTCTTTTACATTCTTCACAAACTTGAGACTGAGGAAGAAAAACATCAGGGGAACCAAAAGTCCTAGAAATACAACTTTTCAGATTAAGGCTCACACAAACTTGAGCAATGCCTCATAACCTACCTCTCCCTTACAACCCTATTTCTATTGCATCACTCTCTCTCTCTCTCTCTCTCTCTCTCATCAGATTCTCTCTTTTATCATTCTGATCCCAATTCAAATTCAAAAAATACATTTTGATTCCTGTTTTTGGGACAGTGACATATTCAGCTTCACCTCACTCTCAAAGTACATCTTTTAATGCTCATTCAGCTGTGGGAAATCACTTATTTTAGCTGATAATTTGTGGAACTATTTCTCTCTTGGAAATTTATATTTTGCACATAAAAAAGTGGTCCTCAGTCTTGAACTCTCTGCTATAACACTGCTTGTGATTTCCTTCTTGATTTGTGACTTCCACCTACTTGATGGTAACTGAGTCTGTATTTTGTGAGTATCTGCCTCTGCTTTGGGTTGGTCTCCCCTTTCGTCCTCCTTCCCTTTCTCTCGTTAATATTCCTCTTTTTTCTCATCTGTCCTTTGTTCTCTCTTTCGGTTTCTTCTCTTCTTTTCTCCTTCTTTTTTTGTTTCTTTTTAATTCTTCTGCATGTTCTTACCTTTTCTCTTTTCATATCTTGTTTTTCTCACTATCTAATCAGTTGTTAAATTCTGTAAATCACTCCACTGGCTTTAAAATCATGACCCTAACTTACAAAGCCCTCATAAATAATGCAATATATATATCTCTGCTCTGATCTCAAAATACTCCACTACCTGCCCTTAGTTCTGCTAACAACCTTCTTCTTTCCTCCTCTCTTATCACCTCCTCTCACAGCCAACTTCAGGACTTTTCTTATGCTGCCCCTATTCTCTGGAACTCCTTTTCTCAATCCAAGAGACTATCCCTCCTGCTTCAAAACCTTCAAAAACTCCCTCAAAACACATCTTTTCAAAGAAGCTTATCACCTTCAGTCTTAACATGGACAACACATCTTTTACCCTGCATTACCACACCCAAACCTATTAGATTGTAAGTTTGCGAGTTTTCAATCTTTTAAGGTGCTTTAGGGAAAGTTGTAAGCACACTAAATTCTAAACTCAAAGACAGAGCTCTCCCTCCTTACAATGTCAATTTTGTTTTTGCCTTGTACTTGACCCATGTACAACCCTACAGATTTTTTTTACAAAATTAATAATAATAATAATAATAAATGGTTAAGCTTTAGGAAAATGTGGAGAGTTGATATAATTGACATACTTACTGTTAAAAAACCCACAACCTTTTTACACTTCCTCTGATCCTTGTAATTTGTGGCTTTATTGGTAATTGATCCAGAGGAAGGTAAGCCAACACTGAATCATGCCAATTGTCTCGTAAGGGGAGAGACAAATCTTTCCTGACCCTAGTACTGGCAATCAAATTCCTACCTGGATCTATACAACTCCTTATCTAGTTATTCAGGATAACCTTGAAGGTCCCTTTTTATCAAAAATATATCAACCCCCTTTTACAGTAACATTTTGAATCTGCTGTCATAACTTCCAAAAAGGCTCTTGTCAGATAAAAACCTCTTGGCACAAATTCACTTAACACAGCCTTATATTGACCCTAGATGTATTTATAAAAAAGGTTATATATTGCCATTTAAGCACCTTTTTCTAGAGAAAATAAGTTTACGTTGGTTAGTTTTTCTTTGTAGCTTTGTGTCTCTATTCCACTGATTAGTTTTGTTGACCATTTCTATACTTTTTCCACCTCTAAAATATCCTTCAATTAAAGTGGTGCCCAATATTCTGATCAATATTCCAGATTAAGGCGTGCTAGGAATTTATATATTTGCAGAATTATATTTGCTTCCCTTGCTTTTATACTATTCTTAATACATGCTAATATTTTACTTGCCTTTGCAGATGCTGATTGGCATTGAGTACTATTATGTAGGCACTTGTCCACTAGCACTCCTAAATCCCTTTCTATCTGATAACCCTACATTTGTTCCATTTAGATTATAAATCACATGTTTATTTTTCCTTCCCACATGAATAACCTTACATTTATTTGTGCCCATTCTTCTAATTTATTTAAGTCCATTTGGAGGGAAAGTACATTTTCTGATTGAACAACCTTTCACAACTTAGTGCCATCAGTAAAAATGGAGACAGTACTATTCAGTGCGACTTCTACGTCATTAATAAAAATATATTATTAAAAAGTAGAGGCCCTAACACCGAACCCCACTTACCATGTTAGTCCAATACTAGTAGAAGAAGAAAAGCAAAATAAGGTAATACAACATGTGCAATGGTTTCAGCAGTGCATGTACTTGGCAAGTGCACATATTATACAGTGTACAGTGGTATCTTAGTGGAACATGCACACTTTACTTAGACACATGTAAATCTGTAGCCTATTAGCAGTGGTCGTACAACCTATAAGAAGTGTGCGTGAATTTTAGGATCTTTAGGTGAGGGTTAATGATGCATCTATCTATATGTACTATTGTTCTGGTTGTTGTATTTTATTGTGTCATTTTAACACTCAACAAAACTGTGGTATAAATGGTAGACAGTGAAAAAGTTATCAGAATGTATTTTCTATGCATAGCCTAAGTTAGAGGCTTTCTGGAAAAATCACATTTTTATACAATTGTATCATAAATTAGATGATATTACCTTATCATTTTCAGATTCGGTTCTGCTTTCTGAGCTGCTTGAATTGCTCCACTCTAACTGCGGGCAGGGCACGAAGGTTTGCTCTGGCGATGGTAGGCCAGTGCCTGCGGGTAGCTGAAACCAAATAGAAAAGCAAAACATCCTGAATATTTGTAATATGGGTTGATTTATCTGTTTTATATGTATAATGTGGTTCTCAGTCCAAGAAGACAATTAGCACTGGGTTCATGAGATTTTTGTATGAATTTATTTTGCACCTCCATTTTTAAAGCCCCTAACCCTCCCAGGTTACAAACTAGACTAGAAGATGTGGCAGCTAACACCACAGCACTGTTGCATTTTTTCCACTTTAGACAGTCTAAAGGCATACTGGCTGGATAACTTTAAGGAATCCTTTATTGCATATGAAGTATTAATACACCTGTTATTATGTTACTTGATTTACTTATGTAGTTCATCGACTGTGAGAGCTTTGTATCCCTGACATATTCAAAAATAATATTTTTGAACAGCAACATGATGATTGATGTAAGAAAGCTCTCTTTTATTAATATAAGACATACAATTTGAGGTGTTGTGCTGAGGTGCTTAAGTTCATATGTACACACAAACACATGGAAACTATAAATAATTATTTAAAAAATCATAACCTTTGCATTAAACTCTTTATGTACATATTGTCATGAGTGATTTTGGGACCCCCTGAACCCCACAAGCAACCCTGTTATTTGGGACTTTGGCACACTGGATTGCTTATATCCAAGATTCTGAAAATGGACATGATACTTGTTGTAAGGACTGTGACATGTTGTTTTTGTGTGTAGTGTAGTGTGGGCCACAATAATTAATGTTGGGATTACTATATGATGTTAAATGCACAGTAATAACATTATTTTACTGGTAACCAACAGAGATACACTTTCTGCCATAGTGTGTTAGTGGGACAGCAAAGTGTTAAACCCAAGGTTTCTGCATGAATTTTTATGGCCTCTCAGAGCAGCCAGGCATCCAATCTCTGGCCTCAGATAGTCATAAAGTGAGACGCTTCACCTAACAGCAATACTCAAGACCATGCCTGGGATCTGAGGTGACCTAACCAGCTAACCCCAAGCTCTGGTGTATCCAGGAAGAAAACCAGATCCCTGATAGAGGGAGGGGAATTATGAAGTGGGGCAAGTGGGTGAATTGTTTTGGTGCTGTGTAAAATATCTATGTCGGAGTCTGACTCTGGCATTTTGATGGTATTTCTTGTAACATCAGAATGTGAATTCCAGAGTTCCTGAAAAATGGCCATGAGGCAGAGCTGGGCGCTGAGAGGTTGAACACAAAAGTCACAAGCTAGAGAGAAAGTCTTGAGGTGCATTTGGCCCCTCATCTCTGGGACTTAATCATATATATAGTTGTCATAATTCCGAGTTTGTCTGTAACGCTCACAAAGTTACAGGTTGGCGCATGCGCAATGAACGATGAAGCCATTTATTGAGGGGCCCATGATGAACGCCTTCGGCGCTCATCGCAAGTCACGTAAGGTAGAGGGGGAGAGGCTTACAAAGAGAGATGAAGGCGCTCATTGTGAGGCCCACGATGAGCACCTAATGCACTCATCTCGAGGCCCATAAGTTGTGGGTTTACCAAAGCCTGGAATGAGCTTCTGAAAAGCACTTATTTTATTACCAACTCTGTTTGGTGGCAGTGTCTTGTGACTACTACTCCTTTATTCACTGATGCTTACAAATTCTGAGCGCCGGAGTGTCTGTTGTAAACCACCACCTTTAAGTTAATTAGTATAAAATAACTGCCATTATATTAAAACTCTCTGTGAATTCACTACCATGGTTGTTTATTCATATCTTGATGGCATATATTCCTATGATACCTCATGGTTGCTTGTCTTACAGCCTCTACTGAAGTTATTTGCTATGTTAATTTACCCCATGGATGTTATTAACATCCACTACTATCCATTCTTACATAGCTATACAATGTGTCCCTAACTATGCAAATTTATATTTGGGACCCTGAGAAGACAAAGTTCTGTTTTCTGAAGAAAATGATCTATTTACTCAAAATATAGATCTTTGGATTCGCTATATAGATGATACACTGAATATATAGTCTGGCACAATATAAGGCTTGATCAAACTTTTGATGCTTCCTGTTCATCGTTTCAACCACATTTCCTTACCCAAGGAGGTCTCAATTACCTTGTCCGAGACTCGAACCCATCTAATACTCAAGCAGAACTTTTAGGCTCCAGGTTGAAAGGCTGGAATCTTGTCCATAAGGAAACTAAACTTTGTCTTTTCAGAGACAGGCATAGTGACTTTCAGGATTTCTTTTCCCTTGAAGATGAACTTATTTTTTGCAATGATATTTATTCTGTCATGGAAGCACTTGGTCACAAGTACAAAACAGAGGATTGGCGTTTATTTATCAATTTTTCTAAAGTTAGCTTGAAAGCTGTGCTTTTCCACAAAGGAAATACGTTTCTATCAGTGCCACTAGCTCATGCTGCCACTATCAAAGAAACTGATGAGAGAATGAAACTAGTGCTGAAAAAAATCAAATATGAAGAATATAAATGGAATATCTGTGGTGACTTTAAAAAAGTCGCTCTTTTGCTTGAACTACAACTTGGACACACAAAGTACAGCTGATTTCTTTGTGAGTGGGACAGCAGAGACCAAAGAAATCATTACACTCAGAAACAATGGCCAAAACCAACATCACTAACTCCTGGACAGAAGAATGGTGTCAATACACAACTTTTTGATCCAGGAAAAGTGTATCTACCTCCACTCCATATGAAGCTTAATCTCATGAAGAACTTACCCAAAGTGATGGATCAAAGTGGACCTGGATGTACATATTTAAAAAAAAAATCCCAATTATCAGTGATGCAAAGATCAAAGAGGGGATCTTTGTATGACTTCAAGTACATGATCTTTTGCAATCTTACTAGACCATGGGATGTAACATGTCTTTGAAGATCTATTTCTTGGATTCGTAACTGGATTCCTTCAAAGCAAATCTTGGGGAAGTTAGTGATGAACATGGTGAACGATTCCACCAGAACAATTTCAAAATGGAAATGCAGTACCAGGGCCAGTGGTGTCCAGCAATGCTTGCTGATTACTGTTGGCCCCTTAAGAGGGATGTTCCTGAAGTAATATACAGCAGAAAATCCTATACTTCTACCTTTTAGGGGAGTTAGTCCTTTACAATGTACGTATTGTAAATATATGTAATACTGTAAACTTAAAATCACTGTATCTTAAAATCCTTGTGTGATAGAGAAATTCTAAAAATATATTTGTATTTAGCACAAAAAATACTATAAGGTTCACATATTTTAACTTCCAAGACAAAAATTCTCTTGCCCATTGTAATAAATGTGTGAGTTACATAATCCAAGCTATTTCACATATCAATGCAAGTCAATACAAGTGAAGTCATTCCCTAAAATACTCAATCATAAGGGACATTTGGTCACACTTGTACTAGTAGAATCTGTTGATATTTATATATCATGTATCATTATCTTCCATAACAAAATGTTTGTATAACTGTGTACATATGTGTGTAATATCTGGTTTGACATATCATACTGGGATACTATCATAGTACTGCACAACTTTGTGGCTTTGGGATATTGTGTCATCCATTTTATTTAGTGGCGCTTCAGGTTTGTGGGTAAAACCTAACATTTCTACTCCATATCTGTTATACATTATGCCACAACTTCAATCTAATTCAAATATGATTACTAATACTGATACTACCATCACCCACTCTCTTTAGCACCCCCTTGTGTGCTTGATAGAAAAAAGAATGAATGAATAGATAAAGGATCCTCACCAGTTCACACACTTTGCCTGCCATCAGGTTCTCAAAGCCTGATTAGACAGATGACGTAGCTGAAGCCACCTCTGCGAGCTGGCTGGCTGTTTCCTACAAGTAAAGTTAAAATATGAGAACCCACATGGCATATTGTATATTATTATTTATATTAGAGGTTATTCTAATCATTATATATAATCTTATAGCATAGATTGTCTTCTTATTTATTTTATTAACATACAGATTGTAATGTAGCACATTTTAAACTAAATGAGGCATACAAAGATTTTAAAAATCCGAGCAATTGTAATTTGTTTTCTCTATTGAAGTCTAATTTATATTTCTAACTTCAATAATGTACGATGTTTTATATCACTAAATGTATACAACATTTAAATTAATAATATATTAAGCAGAATATATATCCTACGCACAGCTCAAATTATAGCTTTGATGGGAAATTTTAGTTTAATACATGGAAAAAATGAGGGAAAGAGAACTTAGATTGATTTTTGTAATTTTAATATTTTAGTTACTTAAAATGTATAGTCCTGTAGATAATACATAACTGAAAGATAATTTTCAGTGCATTTTCTCAGGTAATGCTAAGGCCTCAAAATGACAAACAGTATTTATCATTATACATTTATGGTAACAACAGAGAAATATGTAAAAAGTGAAGTTTAAGTCTTTCCAGCATTGTTTAGATTGAAAGGTTTATACGGCTAACTGATATTGTAGTATCTCTTGTTCAGTTATGTGAGTAAACCACAGCATTACTTTTTCTGCTGCTACATATCTGGCATATAGCAAGAATTTGAGATGTAGTCATTTCAAAGCAGTGATGTAATACAATTTGTATGCCCTTAACTGAAACTCAGTTTTATAAAAAACAATATAATATTACTTCATAGATGGTGGATAGGCCGCTTTTATGAGAGGGATCATCAGATGAAAGCTCTTTCAGGCGCTAAAAAAAAACAATAAAACATGAAAATGTGTACAATTAGTCAGATAGATAGCTAGATAGATTACATAATTATATATATATCTATGTAGTAGTACAGATAATGATTAATACAAGTGTTAACCCATTTTAATGTCTAAAAATAAGTTAAAACACTTTCCTGCTCAGATTTCCCAGAAATACAGTCATTGCACTGCACTCTGGGAGACTGAGAGAGGGCATGCAAATGTGACTATAATGGTATCTAACTCTTAAATCCAATCAATAACTACATTAGTTAAACAGCACACTTACATGTACACAACAAACTCATCAATCATCAAATGTAAATTGGCTAAACTAAAACAGCATCTAGGTCAATTATTGATCAATTTTAACAATGTAAATAATGTTTCCATATTATTTTCCATTCCCTAAATCATGAAGCAGACAGAACACATAAAGGAACTTGTGTTGTCCTTTAAACTAAGATTTTCTATAAAATATTTGTATGCTCTTTACTTATTATTAGTTATTAATATGGTTAGTCTTTTGCATACTTCACAAACTTGAGACTGAGGAAGCAAAGCCTCAGGGGAACCAAAAGTCCCAGAAATATAACTTTTCGGATTAAGGCTAACATGAACTTGTACAATGTTTTTGAATCTCTTGATCCCATAAATGGTAATTAAAGTTTCCTATTTGCAGGTTTCTTCAGTTAAACTAAAATAAGTGATAGTACACACTCTACAAACATGTATTGTGAATATTCAGGATTTAGTGGCTGTTTACAATATTGTTTACTCTTCCAGAAGACCCTCCACAATCTGCTGCAATTGTATACATTTAAAGGCAAACAGAGAAAGTTAAAAGGTAAGCACAAAAATTCCAACTGCTCTAACTGCCAGTGCCTGAGTTACAATCTCAGTGTCGCTGTATCATATGACTGTACCTCAGTTATCAAGGGCCTCCTATCAAAGCCAACTCTTCTGTCCTTCACTATTCTCCAGCTTTCTTATTCATCCACTTTTCTTCCCTTTGCTCTCCCTTACTCCTCTTGTCCTAATCCCCTTTTCTCCCTATTTCTTCATTGTTCACATTCTTCTCCGCCCTTTCCGTCTCCCCTCTAGCCCCTCCCCTGTCTCTCTCATATCCTTTTATCTCTATCGCTTACTTTTCTTTTTCTTTCTTTTCTATTTTATCTCTCCATTTACTCTCTTTTCTCTCTCCATTTACTCTCTTCTCCTTCCATTTCCTATCACTCTCCCACTAACCTGTCTCTATCCCCTCTTCCTCTTTTACTCTCCTTACTATTTTCTCTTACCCTTTACTCTCTACCATTTGACCGCTTCCCTGCACTCCCTCATCTTCTTTGAAATGTACTCCTCTTTTCCTCACTCCCATCTCACCTCCTCTTCTCCCCTTAACCCTTCTCTTTAACTTCATTCTCTTTCCATCCTCTCTGTCCAACACACATTTTTTTTCCAAATCTTTTTTTTTATCCTCCTTTCTGCCTCCTATCCTCCCTCTCCCTTAAAACACTCTTTCTCATATAGGTTTCTCTTTCATCATTCTGATCCCAATTCGAATTAAAAAAAAACCTTTTGATTCCTGTTTTTGGGACAGTGACATATTATTCAGCTTCTCCTCCCTCTGAAAACACATCTTTCACTGCTCATTCACCTATGGGAAATCACTTGTTTTAGCTGATAGTTTGTGGAACTATTTCTGTCTTGGAAATTTATATTTTGCAGTGCATAAAAAAGTGGTCCTCTGTCTTCATCTCCCTGCTATCACACTGCTTGTGATTTCCATCTTGATTTGGTCTACCAATCTCTACTTCCACCTACTTGATGGTAACTGAGACTGTAGTTTGTGAGTATCTGCCTCTGCTTTGGTTTGACTTCCCCCTTTCGTCCCACCTCCTTTCTCTCTACTTCATCTTTCTTTTTCGGTTTCTTCTCTTCTGTTCTCCTTCTGTTTTTGTTTCTTTTCAATTCTTCTGCATGTTCTTAATTTTTCTCTTTTCTTATCTTTTCTTTCACTATCTAATCAGTTCTTCTCTCTCCCCTCCTCGCTTTCTTATGTTCTTCTGTATCCTCTCCTTGCTTTTCCATTTCAATTACCCCCACATCTTTTCTTAGATCCTCGCTCTCTTAATTCTCTCCTCTCATCTTCTGTGTCCTGTCCTATTCTTGCCCCTCCTTTCTCTCTCTCAAGTTTTCTTCTTTCTTCTCCCATGTCTTATCATCTGTTTTGTTCTCTCTCTATTCTGTCCTGTGTTTTATTTCCTCTGTTATGTCTTCTCCTCTACATTCCTCTTAGTGTACAGATATCAGATTTGAGATTTGTTTCTGTTCTCTAAATACAGAAACTTGTAATACAGTAACTTGCAAAAGAGTCAGAAGGTCCACTCCAGAGCAATAAGGTAGCTGAGAAAAAAATACTGATGTCACATAAGTTAATAATTGTAGGGAAAAGGAGGAGGTGCATATCTTAGGTAAGAGAATCAGCAAGGAGTGCAAATGGTTCAGTCTTAGGCTCCCTCCTCTTCTCTATCTATACATCCTCACTTGGTACCCTAATAAAAATCCTTTGGGTTCAGTAACAACTCTATGCAGACAGATGACACTCAAATCTACATCTCAGCACCAGATCTATTCACCTCTCTTCAAGCACAAATTTCCAACTGCCTCTCAAGCATATCCTCCTAGATGTCAGTCCAACAACTCAAACTCAACATATCTAAGACTGAGTTCATAATCTTCTCACCCTCTACTACAGCTTCCACTCCTTAGATATCTCTCACTGTCGATAATGCCATCTTCGCTCCCACCTCACAGGCCCATTGTCTTTTGGTTCTATTGGACACTTCCTACTCCTTCATTTCTCATATACAACCATTAACTACATTTTGTTTCTTTAATCTAAAATAACATTCTCCAAAACACGTCACTATCTTACACAAGACACAGTTAAAATGTGAATACATTCTCTCATCATATCTCACCTTGACTACTGCAATTCACTCCTTGCTGACCTCCCCATCACCCGTCTGTCTTTACTCTAATCCATAATGAACGCATCTGCTAGACTTATCTACTATACTCAATGCTCAGTGTCTGCAGAACTTCTCTGTAAATCAGTCCATTGGCTTTAACATCATGACCCTAACTTACAAAGCCCTCAAAAATAATGCAACATATATATCTGCTCTCATCTCAAAATACTCCCCCAACTGCCCTCTTAGTTCTGCTAACAACCTTCTTCTTTCCTCCTCTCTTATCACCTGCTCTCACACACAACTTCAGGTCTTTTCTTGTGCTGCACCTATTCTCTGGAACTCCTTTCCTCACTCCACTAGACTATCAACCTGCTTCAAAACCTTCAAAAACTCACTGAAAACACATCTGTTCAAAGAAGCTTATCACCTTCATCCTTAACATGTACAACACATCTTTTAGCCTCCCATATCACACCCAAACCTATTAGATGGTAGGTTTGCAAGTTTTGAATCATTTAAGGTGCTTATGGGAAGTTGCGGGCACACTAGATTCTAAACTCAAAGACAGGGCTCTCCACTCTTTGCAATGTCAGCGTTGTTTTTGCCTTGTACTTAACCCTTGTACAGCACTACAGAATATGTTGGCACTTTAGAAAAAAAAAATAATAATAAATGGTTAAGCTTTAGAAAAAACATGGAAACTTGATAACTTACATAGTTACACTTAAAACAAAAAGACTTTTAGCACATAGATTTTCTTTTTAGACTTCCTTTGATCCTTGTAATTTGTGGCTTTTTTTTGTTAATTGATCCAGAGGAATATAAGCAAACGCTGAATCATTGCCATTTGTCTCATAAGGGATGAAAATAATATTTCTTGAACCTTGAACTAGCAATCAATTTCCTACAAGGATCTATACTACTCCTTATCTAGTTATCCAGGATAACACTGAATGACCTTTTCATCAAAAATATATCAAACCCCCTTTTAAAGTCCTCTATTGAATCTGCTGTCATAACCTCCAAGAAGGCTCTTTTCAGTTAAAAACCTCTTGGCACACTTTCCCTTGATGCAGCCTTATATTGACCCTAGATGTATTTATAAAATTATATGATAATAATATCATATTGCTAATTAAGCACCTTTTTTATATCTTTACTTTGGTTAGTTTTTCTTAGTAGCTTTGTGTCTCTATTCCACTTATTAGTTTTGTTGACCATTTCTATACTTTTCCACCTCTAAAATACCCTTCCTATTAAGTGGTGCCCAAAATTGTGGTCAATATTCCAGATGAAAGCGTACTAGGGATTTATATACAGTATTTGCAGAATTATATTTGCTTTCGTTGATTTTATACTCTTCTTAATACATGCAAATATTTTACTTGCCTTTGCACATTCTGCTTGGCATTGAGTACTATTATGTAGGTGCTTTTTTTTTTTTTCTAGTTTAACAGTACAAAATATATAAAGATGTAAAATACATATACATGATTCATAAATATAGATCATTACAAATTCATAAAACAAGTACTATACATTGCATATGTATTTAAGAAAAAAACAAGAAAAAAACCATCATGCACTCATACATTCATACCGAAGGTTCCATTATTTAATTCATACACTGAAGTGAGGTACTAAACTTTAAGGTGATTTTAACATCTCTCTGTACCTATCCCATTTTGACCATTTAATAAGGCACACAAATTTCTGAGATGCAAGACAGTTATGGTTGTGCATCAAATCCCTATTAGTATTAATAACATTACACATTTTCCTAATTGTTGGTACAACAGGTTGATTCCAATATTTCACAATCAGCCATTTAGCCACTAACAAAATATGGCATATCAAATATCTATCTGCTAGTGGCATTTTCTCAAGATTCATATGGAAAATGGCTAATTGTGGAGAACATAAAATTTGTTTGTCCATCACCTTAGATACTAACTGGCGAATACCTATCCACCAACTATGGATTTTTTTGCACTCCCATCATACATGGAATTCAGTTCCTCGTAAACCGCATAATTTCCAGCATCGGCCTTCCCCCTTTAAGTCGATTTTAGCCATTTTAGCCTGAATTAAATGCCATCTATGCATTATTTTAAAGAATAACTCTGTATATGCTATATTAACCGAAGATTTCTTAGTAATTTTTATAATTTCCCTCTACCTGGTGTCCTCTAAGTTTATTCCAAGGTCTGAATCCCAACCTTTAATACCTATACTTTTAAAAAAAGGGGTAGACTCATTAATGATTCTGCTACATTTTGAGATGATATGTAACATTTCTACTTTCAAATCTTCTATTTTTGTTGGGGTGTTCATCCCTAAAATTTGATAACCTCTGCCAATCAGATTTTTCTTCAGGCTTTTTATAATTGAGCCAAGTCAGTTTTTTGGACTCTTAATTTCAGCTGCAACACCCTGATCTATTAATACTTTAATTGTCTGGCATAGATCTTTCATTTAAGCACCTTTTTTTCTAGAGAAAATATCTTTACTTTGGTTAGTTTTTCTTAGTAGCTTTGTGTCTCTATTCCACTTATTAGTTTTGTTGACCATTTCTATACTTTTCCACCTCTAAAATATCCTTCTTATTAAGTGGTGCCCAAAATTGTGGTCAATATTCCTGATGAAAGCGTACTAGGTATTTATATATTTGCAGAATTATATTTGCTTCCCTCGCTTTTATACTCTTCTTAATACATGCAAATATTTTACTTGCCTTTGCACATGCTGCTTGGCATTGAGTACTATTATGTAGGTGCTTGTCCACTAGCACTCCTAAATCCCTTTCTATCTGATAACCCTACATTTGTTTCATTTATATCATAAATCCCACACTTATTTTTCCTTCCCACATGAATATCCTTACATTAATTCATGGTAATTTTTACCTGCCATTTAGCTGTCCATTCTCCTAATTTATATAAGTCCCATGGGAAGGAAAGTACATCATTTTCTGATTGAACTACTTTTCACAACTTAGTGTCATCAGTAAAAATGTAGACAGTACTACTTCTACACCATTAATAAAAATATATTAATAAAAAGTAGAGGACCTAATACCGAACCCCACTTACCACATGAGTCCAATACTAGTAGAAGAAGAAAAGCAAAATAATGTAATACAATATGTGCCATGGTTTCAGCAGTGCATGTTCTTGGCAAGTGCACACATTATACAGTGTACAGTGGTATCTTAGTGGAACATGCACACGTCACTTAGACACATGTAAGTCTGTAGCTTATTAGGGGTAGTTGTTGTATTTTATTGTGTAATTTTAACACTCAACAAAACTATGTGTTAAAGTGAAAAAGTTATCAGAATGTATTTTCTATGCATAGCCTAAGTTAGAGGCTTCCTGGAAAAAAATTATTTTGATACAATTGTATAAAAAATGAATTGATATTACCTCATCTTTTTCAGATTCACTGATCCTTTCTGAGCTGCTTGAATTGCTCCACTCTGACTGCCCGCAGGGCACAAAGGTTTGCTCTGGTGATGGTAGGCCAGTGCCTGCGAGTAGCTGAAACCAAAAAGAAAAGCAAAACATCCTGAATCTTTGTAATATGGGATGATTTATCTGTTTTATATGTGTAATGTGGTTCTCTGTCCAAGAAGACAATTATCACTGGGTTCATGAGATTTTTGTATGAATTTATTTTGCACCTCCATTTGTAAAACCCATCATCTATTGGGCTTGTCAGTCTATAGCTTCGGGGGCTACTAAATGTAAGATGAACCATGTTATCCCTATGATGAACAGTTTGTGAATAGCAGAAGCAATACTGTCCCCTTAACAGTTGCATACATGTTTGGCAGAACATATAATCAAGTAAACCTTATGGTAGTCAAAACTCACAGCTACGGAAAGGCTGGCTTGCACTCTTTCAGTCTGGAGCCCTCCAACAGGAACTTAACAGCATGATGATAAAATAACTTTCAACTGAAGATGCTTTTATGAAGGCATGCAAACTTGGGAAAGCTACTTTATCCTTATCTACATTTAGGATTCCCTCCCAGGTTACAAACCAGACTAGAAGATGTGGCAGCTAACACCACAGCCCTGTTGCATTTGTTTCCACTTTAGACAGTCTAAAGTCATACTGGCTGGATAACTTTAAGGATTTTACTTGATTTACTTATATAGTTCATCGACTGAGATCGTTTTGTATCCCTGACATATTCAAAAGAAATCTTATTGAACAATATTATTTTATTAATATAAGATATACAATTGGAGGTGTTATGCTGAGGTGCTTAAGTTCATATGTACACAGAAACACATGGAAACTACAAATAATTATTTGAAACATCATAAACTTTGCATGAAACTCTTTATATACATACTAGCGACTTGCCCGTCAAAAATGATGGCAAGAACATTTTAAGGTTGGCAATGCTGTTTGCCACACAATGCAAGGCTCTGCCCCCTCTAAGCACCCCCCCCCCCCCAATGTAGTTTACATAGTTTGAGCAGTCATTGCATACGATGTGCAACCCCGCCAATTTTGACACTCATTGCGAACCTATCCCCACTCCCCCTTTGTCTATTTTTGTGTGTAGTGTAGTGTGGGTCACAATAATGAATGTTAGGGTTACTATATGATGTTATATGCACAGTAATAATGTTATTTTACCGGTAACCAACAGAGATACACTTTCAGACATCTTGTGGGACAGCAAAGGGTTAAACCCAAGGTTTCTGCAATATTTTATATGGCCTCTCAGTGCAGCCAGGCATCCACTCTCTGGCCTGATAGTCATAAAGTGATACGCTTCACCTAACAGCAATACTCAAGACCAGGCCTGTCATCTGATGTGACCTAACCAGCTAACCCCAAGCTCTGGTGTATCCAAGAAGAAAACCAGACCCCTGATAGAGGGAGGGAAATTATGAGAGGGCAAGTGGGTGAATTATTTTGGTGCTTTGTAAAATATCTGTGTCAGAGTCTGACCCTGGCATTCTGATGTTATTTCTTGTAACATTAGAATGTGAATTCCAGAGTTCCTGAGAAATAGTCATGAGGCAGAGCTGGGTGCTGAGAGATTGAAAACAAAAGTCACAAGCTAGAGGGGAAGTCTTAGGGTGCATATGGACTCTCATCTCTGGATAGTAATTATATATATAGTTGTCGTAATTGCGGGTTTGTCTGTAGCGCTCGCAAAGTTATGGGCTTGTGTATGTGCAATGAGCGGCGAAGCCTGTCATTGCGGGGTCGGCAATGAGAGTCAAAGGCGCTAATCACGAAGCATGTAAGGGGGAGAGAGGCTTGAAAGTTGTGGGTTTGGCAAGGCCTGCAATGAGCTTCTGAAAAGCACTTATTTTTTTACCAACTCTGTTGGGTTGCAGTGTCTATTGTGAACCACGCTTGTAAACCACCACCTTAAGTTAATTAGTGTAAAATAACTGCCATTATATTAAAACTCTCTGTGAATTCACTACCATGGTTGTTTATTCATATCTTGATGGGATACATTCCTATGATACCTCATGGTTGTTTGTCTAACAGCCACTAATGAAGTTATTTGCTATGTTAATTTAACTCATGGATGTTATTAACATCCACTACTATCCATTCTTACATAGTTACAATGTGCCCCTAACATTTTTCGCATTTTGTTTCCTCATCATCTGGATTTAACATGGATTGTTTGAGGATTTACATCATTTAATTTACAGAACATGCCCACAACTTTAAAGATGTTCTTTTTTTATTGTGAAGCAAACAACAAATAGGACAAAATGACAGAAAAAAGTCAATGTGCATAACTATTCACCCCTCTAAAGTGAATACTTTGTAGAGCCACCTTTTGCGGCAATCACAGCTCCAAGTCCCTTTGGATAAGTCTCTATGAGCTTGCCACATCTTACCACTGGGATTTGTGCCCATTACTCCTTGCAACTACTCCAGCTCCTTCAAGTTGGATGGTTTGCACTTGTGAACAGCAATCTTTAAGTCTGACTACCAATTTTCTATTGGGTTGAGGTCTGGTCTTTGACTAAGCCATTCAAACACATTTACATGCTTCCCCTTAAACCACTCAAGTGTTGCTTTAGCAGTGTGTTTGGAGTCATTGTCCTGCTGGACGGTAAACCTCGGTCCTAGCCTCAAATTCCGCACAGAGTGGTACAGGTTTTGCTCAAGAATATCCCTGTATTTAGCACCACCCATCTTCCCCTCATCTCTTTCTAGTTTCCCATTCCCAGCTGCTGAAAATCATCCCCACAGCATGATGCTGCCACCACCATGTTTCACTTTGGGGATTGTGTTCTTTGGGTGATGTGATGTGTTGGGTTTGCGCCAGACATAGCGTTTCTTTGATGGCTTAAAAGATCAATTTTAGTCTCATCAGAGCAGAGCATCTTCCTCCATACATTTTGTGAGTCTCCCACATGCCTTTTCGCGAACTCAAAATGTGCTGTTTTGTTTTTTGCTGAAAGTAATGTCTTTCATTTGGCCACTCTGCCATAAAGCCCAACTCTATGGAGCGTATGGCTTATTGTCATCCTATGTACAGATACTCCAGTCTCTGCTGTGGAACTCTGCAGCTCCTCCAGGGTTACCTTAGGTCTCTGTGCTGCCTCTCTAATTAATGCCCTCCTTGCCCGTTAGTTTTGGTGGGCGGCTGTCTCTTGGCAGGTTTTCTGTTGTGCCATGTTCTTTCCATTTAGTTATGATATACTGTATTTGATGGTGCTCCTGGGGATCATCAAAGATTTGGATATTTTTTATAACCTTACCCTGACTTGTACTTCTCAACAACATAACTTGTTTGGAAAGTTCCTTGATCTTCATGGCAGTGTTTGGTTAGTGGTGACTCTTGCTTAGGTGTTGCAGCATCTGGGGCTTTTCAAAAAAGGTGTGTATATGTAATGATACTTAGCTTGCACACAGATGGACATCATTTCACTAATTATGTGACTACTAAAGGTAATTGGTTGCACCAGAGCTTTTTATGGGCTTATTAACAAAGGATACATACACCAATGTTCTCTTTTCTATTTCTAAAAAATAGTTTTATGTACCGTATATATTTTTCTAATTTCACTTCACCTATTTAGACTATTGTGTTCTGATCCATTACATAAAATTCAGATTAACAAAACATTAAACTTAAGGCTGTAATATAACAAAAAAGGTAAAAAGTCAACGGGGTGAATACTTTTGGAAGGCACTGTCTGCAAATTTATATTTGGGACCCTGGGAAGACAAAGTTCTGTTTTCTGAAGAAAATTATCTATTTACTCAAAAGATAGACCTTTGGATTCACTATATAGATGACATACTGTTGAAAGGCTTGATCAAACTTTTGAGGCTTCCTGTTCATCATTACACAACCACATTTCCTTACCCAAGGAGATCTCAATGACCTCATCCAAAACTTGAACTAATCTAATATGTAAGCAAAACTTTTAGGCTCCAGCTACAGTGTCTTTAAGGATTTATTTTCCCTTGAAGATGAACTTCTATTTTGCAATGATGTTTATGCTGTCATGGAAGCACTTGGTCACGAGTACAAAACAGAGGATTGGCGTTTATATATTGATTCTTCTAAAGTTAGCTTGAAAGCTGTGCTTCTCCACAAATGAAATAAGTTTCTATCAGTGCCACTATCTCATGTGCCAAAATCAAAGAAAATGATGAGAGCATGAAACTCGAATCAAACATGACGGTATGATTTTTTAATTTTCTCTCCCTCTCTTGTGTCTCTCCCCCCTTCCTTGTGTTTCTCCTCCCCTGTTTATATGTCCCTTTCTCCATCTCCCCTCCCCTGTGCCTCTCCCCGCTTCCTTCACGTGTCTCTTCCCCACCTCCTCCTTCTTCCCTCCCCTGTGTCTTCCTTTGTGGTGGCTTGAAAAAAATCGCTCTTTTGCTTGGACTACAACTTGGTCACACAAAGTACAGCTGTTTTCTTTGTGAGTGGGACAGCAGAGACCGAAGAAATCATAACACATAGAAACAATGGCCAAAACCAACATCACTAACTCCAGGACAGAAGAATGCTGTCAATATACCACTTGTTGATTTAGAAAAAGTGTTTCTACCTCCACTCCATATAAAGCTTAATCTTCTGAAGAACTTTGTCAAAGTGATGGATCGAAGTGGGCCTGGATGTACATATTTAAGAAACAATCCCCAAGCATAAGTGATGCAAAGATCAAATAGGTGATATTTGTATGACTTCAAATAAGACAACTGATTAAAGATGACAACTTTGATAGTTCAACCGGGCTGAAAAGGCTGTATGAAAATCTTTCAAGAGTGTTTGCCAGAACTTCTTAGGGAATTATGAGGCAGACAACTACAAAGAAAAAGTGAATGATCTTTTACAATCTTTACAAGACCATGGGATGTAACATATCTTTGAAAATCCATTTCTTGGATTCGCAACTGGATTCCTTCCCAGCAAATCTTGGGGAAGTTAGCGATGAACATGGTGACGATTCCACCAGGACATTTCCAAAATAGAAAAGCAGTACCAGGGCAAGTGGAGTACAGCAATGCTTGCTGATTACTGTTGGGTCCCTAAAAGGGATGACCCTGAAGAAAAATACAGGAAAAAATCCTATACTTCTACCTTTTAGGGGATTTACTATGTAGCTATAGGAACTATATGTAATACCGTAAACCTAAAATCAGTGCCTCACAAAATCTTTACGTGATAGAGAAATTGTAAAACTATATTTGTATTCAGCACAAAAAATACTATAAGGTTCACCTATTTTGACTTCTGAAACAAAAAATTTGTTCACCAGTGTAATAAATGTGTGATAAGTACACATTGTGAGATACACGATCCAGGCTATTCCACTATATCAATACAGTGGGGGTATCCCGTAAAATACTGTCCTTGTGTTCAATTATAAGGGACATTTGGTCACATTTGTACTAGTAGAATCTGTTGATATTTATATATCATGTAACATTAGCTTCCATAACAAAATGTTTGTATAACTGGAAGTCTTCTGTGTGTAATGTCTGTTTTGACATATCACACTGGTATACTATCATAATACTGCACAACTGTGTGGCTTTGGGATATTGTGTTATCCATTTTATTTAGTGGTGTTTCAGGTTTGTGGGTAGAACCTAACAATTTTACTTCATATCTTTTATACATTATGCCACAACTTCAGTCTAATTAAAATATGAAAAGAAAAACAAAGTCAGAGGTGCTCATCAGAGAACGAACCATCCTTAATATGAGTTCTATGGCCATGATACGCCACTCTGAGAGCAACCTCTTTTAGCTCACTTGTGCCCTTCACAGGGAGAAATATCCTGTAGTATATCAGTCTGGTCCCACTCAAAAGAGTGACCCAGCCCCGAAATACCAGGCAATTCTACCCTGAACAGGAGAAACAGCAAACCACAGACGCGTTTCGGCCTTTATGGGCCTCGTCAGTGAGGTGCAGCTGAACTCCCTAAGGCACAGTGAGCAAGGGGTCCACGTCTGGAGTCCCCTATTACCCTTAGAGAGACTAAACCCTAAGGGTAATTTGCATAAACAGAAAAACAAAGTCAGAGGTGCTCATCAGAGAACGAACCATCCTTAATAGGTGAGTTCTATGGCCATGATACGCCACTCTGAGAGCAACCTCTTTTAGCTCACTTGTGCCCTTCACAGGGAGAAATATCCTGTAGTATATCAGTCTGGTCCCACTCAACAGAGTGACCCAGCCCCGAAATACCAGGCAATTCTACCCTGAACAGGAGAAACAGCAAACCCCAGACGCGTTTCGGCCTTTATGGGCCTCGTCAGTGAGGTGCAGCTGAACTCCCTAAGGCACAGTGAGCAAGGGGTCCACGTCTGGAGTCCCCTATTACCCTTAGGGAGACTAAACTCTAAGGGTAATTTAAAATATGATTACTAATACTGAATTACCACCACCCACTCTATTTAGCACCCCCTTGTGTGCTTGATAGAAAAAAGAATGAATGGCAAACAGTATTTATCAACGATAATAATACTTGCAAGTGTGTACCGCTCCATGGGAGCGTACACACATACCACTTCTTACGAAGTCCATACATAGCTGTGCGGATGCTCAGCTCTGTACGGATGCTGCGAGCGTGCGCCCATGGTGCATGCACAGGTTGCGGCAACTGTTGTAAGATGTAGAGGAAGACACAGGGGAGGGGTTAGGAAGACACAGGGGAGAGGGGGAGGGAGGAGGAAGACACGGGAAAGGGGGTAAATTACAGGTGAGGGGGGGGAGACACATGTGTACCAATTGCGCGATAGAGCTGAAGACACGGGAGAGGGGGGAGTTAGAAACAGGGGAGAGGGTGGAATACGTCACAGAGGAGAGAGGGGAGGAAAGCTCAGGGGAGTGGGGGGAGGAAGACACAGGGGAGAGGGGGAGGAAGTTACATGGGAGAGGGGGAGGAAAACACGGGGGGTAATACAAAAGGGGGAGGGAAGAGGGGGGAAAGAAAGGAGGAGGTGGGGAAGAGACACGTGAGGGAAGGGGAGAGAGGCACAGGGGAGATGGAGAAAGAGACACAGGGAACGGGGGAGAGACACAAGGGAGGGAGAGAAAATTTAAAAATGATACCGTAATGTTTGATGTGCAATTTACTAGTCATTATATATTTACTAGCCACTTGCCCGTCAAAAATGAGGGCCTAAAATTTTAAGCCTGACATGGCTGTTTGCCACACAGTGCGAGGCTCTGCCCCCTCTGAGGACCTTTGGCACTCATTGCGAGCCTCTCCTTCCCATCTATTATACGGGCCTCGCGATGTTCTACATATCTGACATATAACAAGAATTTGAGATGCAGTCATAACATTTTTACATATTAAAATGTTCAAAAAGTATCTCAAAGCAGTGATGTAATTTTTTTGCCTTTAACTAAAATTCAGCTTTATAAAAAATAAAATATTACTTCATAGATGGTGGATAGGCCACTTTTACGAGAGGGATCCTCAGATGAAAGCTGTTCGAGGCGCTAAGAAAAAAAAAAGCATATTAAAACATGTACAATTAATCGGACTGAATAAACTCTAAAGAGTGAGTGAAAGAGACAAAATCATGCTAACATTTTTTAGATAGATAGATAAATTACATATGTATATCTGTGTAGTAGTACAGATAATGATTAATACATTTGTTATCCCATTTGACTGTCTACAAATAAGTTAAAACACTTTCCTGCTCAGGTTTCCCAGAAATACAGTCATTGCACTGCACTGTGGGAGACTGAGATAGGGCATGCACATGAGACTACAATGTACCTCACTCTTAAATCCAACCTATTACTTCATTAGTTAAACAGCACACTTACCTGTACACAACACACTCATCAATCATCAAGTGTAAAGTTGCTAAACTAAAACAGCAACTAGGCCAATTATTGATCAGTTTTAACAATGTAAATAATGTTTCCATATTATTTTCCATTCTCTAACTCATGATGCAGACAGAACACATAAAGGAACTTGTGTTGTCCTTTAATCTAAGATTTTCTATAAAATATTTGTATGCTCTATTTCTTTACACAGTTACGAATATTGTTAGTCTTTTATATAGTTCACAAACTTGAGACTGAGGAAGCAAAGACTCAGGGGAAGCCAAGTCCCAGAAATACAACTTTTCAGATTAAGGCTCACACAAGCTTGTACAATGCCTCATATCCTACCTCTCCCTTACAACCCTATTTCTATTGCATCTCTCTCTTTCTCTCACACTCTCTCTCTCTCTCTCTCTCACTGCTTGCGATTTCCTTCTTGATTTGTGTCTACCAATCTCTACTTCCATCTAAATGATGGTAACTAAGTCTGTATTTTGTGAGTATCTGCCTCTACTTTGGGTTGGTCTCTCCCTTTCGTTCTCCTTCCTTTTCTTTCTCTACTTCATCTTTCTCTTTTTTTCTTATCTTTCCGTTGTGCTGCCTTTTTTGGTTTCTTCTCTTCTGTTCTGCTTCTGTTTTTGTTTCTTTTCAATTCTTCTGCTGTTCATTTTTCTCTTTTCATATCTTTCCCCTCACTATCTAATCAGATCTTCTCTCTCCCTTTCTCTCTTTCTTATGTTCTTCTGTATCCTCTCCTTGCTTTTCCATTTCAATACCCTCCTAATATTTTCTTCGATCCTCACTCTCTTAATTCTCTCCTCTCATCTCCTGTGTCCTGACCTATTCTCGCCCATTCTTTATCTCTCTCAAGTTTTCTTCTTTCTTCTTCCATGTCTTATCATCTGTTTTGTTCTCTCTCTATTCTGTCCTGTGTTTTATTTACTTTGCTATGTCTTCTCCTCTACATTCCTCTTAGTGTACAGGTATCAGATTTGAGATTTGCTTCTGTTCTCTAAATACAGAAACTTGTAATACAGTAACTTGCAAAAGAGTTATCAGCAATGAAAGACTCAGGGAGCTGAAGAGGAATCAGAAGGTCCACTCCAGAGCAATAAGGTAGCTGAGAAAAAAATACTGATGTCACATAAGTTAATAAGTGTAGGGAAAAAGAGGAGGTGCATATCTTAGGTAAGAGAATCAGCAAGGAGTGCAAATGGTTCAGTCTTAGGCTCCCTCCTCTTCTCTATACATCCTCACTTGGTACCCTAATAAAAGTAACAACTCTATGCAGATGATACTCAAATCTACATCTCAGCACCAGATCTATCCACCTGTCTTCTAGCACAAATTTCCAACTGCCTCTATAGCATATCCTCCTAGATGTCAGTCCATCAACTCAAATTCAACATATCTAAGACTGAGCTCTTAATCTTCTCACCCTCTACTACAGCTTCCACTCTTTAGATATTTCTCACTGTTGATAATGCCATTTTCACTCCCACCTCACAGGCCCATTTTCTTTTGGTTCTATTGGACACTTCCCACTCCTTCATTCCTCATATACAACCGTTAACTAAATCTTGTTTCTTTGATCTAATTTTTTTTATCCAAAACACATCACTATCTTACACAAGGCACAGCTAAAATTTGAATACATTCTCTCATGATATCTCTCCTTGACTACTGCAATTCGCTTATTGCTGACCTCCCCCTCCCCCGTCTGTCTCTACTCCAATCCGTAATGAACGCATCTGCTAGACTCATCTACTATACTCAATGCTCAGTGTTTGCAGAACTTCTCTGGAAATCACTTCACTGGCTTTAACATCATGACCTTAACTTACAAAGTCCTCAAAAATAATGCAACCCATATACCTCTGCTCTCATCTCAAAACACTCCACCATCTTCTTGTCAGGTAAAAACCTTATGGCACAAGTTTACTTGATGCAGCCTTATATTAACCCAAGATTTACTTATAAAAGGTTAATATTATATTGCCATTTAAGCACCTTTGTTTTCTAAAGAAAATATCTTTACATTGTTTAGTTTTTCTCTGTAGCTTTGTGTCTCTATTCAACTTATTAGTTTTGTTGACCATTTCTATACGTTTTCTACCTCAAAAATATCCTTCTTATGAAGTGGTGGCCAAAATTGTGGTCAATATTCCAGATGAGGGCATACTAGGGATTTATATATTTTCAAAACTATATTTGCTTCCCTTGCTTCTATACTCATCTTAATACATGCTAACATTTTATTTGCCTTTGCAGCTGCTTGGCATTGAGTAATATTATTCTCCTAAATCCCTTTCTTTCTGATAACCCTACATTTGTTCCATTTAGATTATAAATCACATGCTTATTTTTCCTTCCCACATGAATAACCTTACATTTATTTGTGTTTATTTTCACCTGCCATTTAGTTGTCCATTCTTTTAATTTAATTTTAAGTCCATTGGGAGGGAAAGTACATATTTTTCTGATTGAACTACCTTTCACAACTTAGTGACATCATTAAAAATGTAGACAGTACTTTTCAGTGCTACTTCTACATCATTAATAAAAATATATGAATGAAAAGTAGCGGACCTAACACTGAACCCCACTTACCAGGTTAGTCCAATACTAGTAGAAGAAGAGATGCAAAATAATGTAATACAATATGTGCCATGGTTTCAGCAGTGCATGTTCTTGGCAAGTGCACACATTATACAGTGGAACAAACACACTTTACTTAGACAGATGTAAGTCTGTAGCCTATTAGGAGTGGTTGTACAGCCTATAAGAAGTATGCATGAATTTTAGGTTCTTTAGGTGAGGTTTAAGCATGCATCTATACGTACTATTATTCTGGTTGCTGTATTTTATTGCGTCATTTTAACACTCAACAAAACTATGTGTTATAAATGGTAGACAGTGATAAAGTTATCAGAATGTATTTTCTATGCATAGCCTAAGTTAGAGGCTTTCTGGAAAAATTACATTTTGATACAATTGTATAAAAAATGAATTGATATTACCTCATCTTTTTACCTCCTTTCTGAGGTGTTGATATTACCTTATCATTTTCAGATTCGGTTCTGCTTTCTGAGCTGCTTGAATTGCTCCACTCTGACTGCCCGCAGGGCACGAAGGTTTGCTCTGGCGATGGTAGGCCAGTGCCTGCTGGTAGCTGAATCCAAATAGAAAAGCAAAACATCCTGAATATTTGTAATATGGGGTGATGTATCTGTTTCATATGTGTAATGTGGTTCTCAGTCCAAGAAGAGAATTATCACTGGGTTCATGAGATTTTTGTATGAATTTATTTTGCACCTCCATTTTTAAAACCTATCATCTATTGAGCTTGTCAGTCTATAGCTTAGATTGCAATTTCTATAACATATACTTTAAGGAACAGCTGAGGTATGACATTTACAGTAAGTTTCTCTGAATGATGATGAAAGAACTTTCTACTGAACATGCTTTTATGAAGGCATGAAAACTTGGGAAAGCATCTTTATCCTTATCTATATTTAAGATTCCCTCCCAGGTTACAAACTATACTAGAAGATGTGGCAGCGAACACTACAGCACTGTTGCATTTTTTCCACTTTAGACATTCTAAAGGCATACTGGCTGGGTAGCTTTAAGGATTATTTTATTGCATATGAAGTAATAATACACCAATTAATATGTTACTTGATTTACTTATGTAGATCATTGACTGTGAGAGTTTTGTATCCCTGACATATTCAAAAGTAATATTTTTTAACAATGACACCATGATAATAGGTGTAAAAAGGCTCTCTTTTATTAATATAAGACATACAATTGGAGGTGTTGGGCTGAGGTACTTAAGTTCATATGTACACATACACACATGCACATGAAAACTGCAAATAATTATTAGAAAAATTCATAAACTTTGCATTAAACTCTTTATATACATATTGTCATGACTAATTTTGGGACCCCCTGAACCCCACAAATAACCCTGTTATTTGGGACTTTGGCGCACTGGATTGCTAATATCCAAGATTATGAAAATGGAAATGATACTTGTTGTAAGGACTGTGACATGTTGTTTTTGTGTGTAGTGTAGTGTGAGCCACAATAATGAATGTTGGGGTTACTGTAATTTGCACCGTAATAATATTATTTTAATGGTAAACATCAGAGATACACTTTCTGTCATATTGTGTTAGTGGGACAGCAAAGGGTTAAACCCAAGGTTTCTGCAAGAGTTTATATGGTCTCTCAGAGCAGCCAGGCATCCACTTTCTGGCCTCAGATAGTCATAAAGTGATACACTTCAGCTAACCGCAATACTCAGGACCATGCCTGGGATCTGAGGTTATCTAACCAGATAACCCCAAGCTCTGGTGTATCCAGGAAGAAAACCAGACACCTGATAGAGGGAGGGGAATTATAAGGGGTGCAAGTGGGTGAGTTATTTTGGTGTTGTGTAAAATATCTATGTAAGAGTCTGACTCTGACATTCTGATGTTATTTCTTGTAACATCAGAATGTGATTTCCAAAGTTCCTGAGAAATGGTCATGAAGCAGAGCTGGGCGCTGAGAGATTGAACACAAAAGTCACAACCTAGTCATGGGGTGCATGTGGCCCCTCATCTCTGGGTTGTGATAAATATATATTTGTAAACTACAAATAATTATCTGGATTAAATTCTTTATATGTATGTATACTTACTGGTTACCCATTGCAATAATAATTTACGTATTAACACATTTGTATTTTATTTCAGTATGTATATTAATAAATATTATAATATCTCCCTGTCATAATATATCATTATACAGAAAAGAGATTCTTCATATTAAAGATATATATTCCTACCTGGATCTATACTACTCCTTATCTAGTTATCCAGGATAACCCTGAAAGTCCATTTTCATCAAAAAATACATCAACCCCCCTTTTAAATTAACCTATTGAATCTGCGGTTAGAACTTCCAAGAAGGCTCTTGTCAGTTAAAAACCTCTTGGCACATGTTCCCTTGACAAAACTTTATATTAACCCTAGGTGTATTTATAAAAGGTTAATATTGTATTGCCTTTTAGGCACCTTTTTTGTATAGAAAAAAAGATTATTTGGTTAGTTTTTCTTTGTAGCTTCGTGTCACCATTCCACTTATTAGCTTTGTTGCCCTTCTCTGTACTTTTTCCAGCTCTAAATGAAGTGGTGTCCAAAATTGTAGTCAATATTTCAAATGAGGGCAAATTACGGATTTATATATTTGCAGAATTATGTTTGCTTCTCTTGCTTCTATTCTCTTCTTTTACATGTTAATATCTTACCTGCATTGGCAGATGCTGCTTGGCATTGAGTACTATTATGTAGGTGCTTGTCTACTAGCACTCCCAAATCCCTTTATATCTGATAACCCTACATTTGTTCCATTTCAATTATAAATCACATGCTCATTTTTCCTTCCTAAAGGAATAACTTTACATTTATTTTCTTACCTGACATTTAGTTGCTCATTCTTCTAATTTATATAAATCCATTAGGAGGGAAACTACATCATTTTCTGATTTAACTATCTTTTGCAACTTGTAAAAATGCAGACAGTACTTTTCAGTACCACTTCTAAATCATTATTATACAGTGTACATTTAAGTGGAACATGTACACTTTAATTAGACACATGTAAATCCGTGCCTATAAGGGGTGCTTTTACACACTATAAGAAGCAGGCATGCATTTTAGGATCTTAAGATGAGGTTTAATCATGCATCTGTACATACTATTTTTCTGGTTGCCGTATACACATAGCTCACATTGGAGGCTTGAGGGAAAAATTTAGAACATGTTTTTTAATACACAGAACCAAAAGGGGTCCAAGAATACAATTATCACTGTGTTCATGGGGTTTTTCTATGGATTTCCTTTTGCACCTCCATTTTCAAAACCCATCATCTAATGAGCTTGTCATATTTTTGTAAAAGTCTATAGCTTAGGGGGCTACTAAATTTAAGATCAATAATGCTATCTCTTTGATGAACAGTGTGTGAATAGCACAAGCAATCCTGTCCCCTTAGAATTAAATCATTGGCAGAGCATATAAACAAATAAACTGCATGATGGTCACAACTCACAGCTCTGGAATGGACGGCTAGTGGCCTGTCAGAGTGGAGCCCTCCAAGTAAGTCCTCATGTTTATCTACTTTCTCCATCTGAACAATGATATAGAGTCTCTGATTGTACATCACATGGTGTAACTTACAGGTTCAGTTCTAGCAGGTGTAACTTACAGATTCAGTCCTAGCTGGTGTAACTTACAGGTTCAGTCCTAGCTGGTGTAACTTACAGGTTCAGTCCTAGCTGGTGTAACATAGAGGTTCAGTGCTAGCTGGTGTAATATACAGGTTCAGTGCTAGTTGGTGTAACTTACAGGTTCAGTCCTAGCTGGTGTAACTTACAGAAGTACAAGTGCTTCACTGTATGGGTAATGTTAATACACTAATTTTCACAGAAGCTGCAAAGTTCTTCCTTAACGCAGCACTGCAATTATCAGTAAGCTGGTTCTCAACTGAGCTTTAACAAAACGTATTGAATCTGGTTGCAGTATATCGACAACTGAATATTATTATTGACACAAATATTGAAAATGACACATATTTCAAAGGAGACCTAAGCATTTTAACAGCCCTTCTCAACTCATTTCAGTTAAGAAAATGTTTTGTAAATTCCCCCCATTAAGTCCTTCCATCTTCGTGAGTGGCTTTTTAACTATTCAATCCTATCTGAAGTTAACATATAGTAATCAAACTTATTTCATTAAGATACATTATTTCTCTGCATTTTCTAGCATGCCTTAAACAGGAGCTTGGATCTTGACAGCGTCTGTGATTTTTTAAATCATTATTTATATTAAAGGTTATTCTAATCATTATATATAATCTTATAGCATAGATTGTCTTCATATTTATTTTATTAACATAAGATTTGTAATGTGGCAAATTTTAAACTAAATGAGGCATCAAAAGATTAAAAAAATCCGAACAATTGTAATTTGTTTTCTCTATTGAAGTCTAATTCATATTTCTAACTACATTAGAATCCCGGTTATCTGGCACCCAACTAACTGGGAATCTTAATCAACTGGCAACGGCATCAATTCTCCATTTAAAAAAAAACGGCATAACCGGCACTATCCGTGACTATTTGGCAGTTTGAAACTGCACAAAAAATACTAGTGGAGGAATACTAGTGGAGGAATACTAGTGGAGGAAGGAATTTTGAGGGGTTTTAAGGGGGTTTAAGGGTCATTTAGACCCTTCAATTCAGGAACCCCCGATTAACTGGCAACTACACTTATCCAGCAATAGGGAGTCCCGTCTGTGCCGGATAACTGGGTTTTACTGCATAATAATGTACTTTTATGTTTTATATCAATAACAATGTATTCAGCATTTAAATGAATATTATATTAAGCAGAAAATGTACATCCTACGCACAGCCCAAATTATAACTTTGATGGAAAATTACAGTTTAATACATGGAAAAAACGAGGGAAAGGGAAGTTAGATTGATATTTGTATTTTTAATATTTTAGTTACTTAAAATGTATATTCCTATAGATAATACATAACTGAAAGTTAATCTTGATTGCATTTTCTCAGGTAATGCTAAGGCCCCAAATTGACAAACAGTATTTATAATTATATATTTATGGTAACAACAAAGAAATATGTAAAAAGTGAAGTTTAATTCTTTCCAGCTTTCTTTAGATGTTATCTGTTCTGGTGAAAGGTTTATGCGGCTAACTGATATTGTACTACCCCTTTTTCTTTCTTTCTTTTTTTTTATTAAAAAATCAATCAATATACAAACATGTAAAATACAACAACAAAAAAGAACAACGGGAGATTACTGAACAATTTACATATATACATATTTGCCAGGAGAGGGAAGAAAAAAGAAATCAGTATTACCGAAAAAAAGGAACTTGCACTTTATGATTCAAGATGTTTCTTTAAAGCCACAATATTGATTCCATAAGTACCACTTAGAATCTATCTTCTTATTTACTGGAGTAATTAATTGACTGCTGTTCATCAAATCTCTGTTATAACTAACTGCATTTACAATTTTCACACCATGTTGGATGTGTTGGTTGATCACTATTAACAGTATATGAGATATTAAATACTTTTCATGAGGTATAATTTTGTCCAAATCTATATGAAATAGGACTATTTCGGAGGTACACAGAATTACTTTTCCTAACATAGTAGATAGTTGCGTACAGCAATTTCTCCATACTGAGTTTACTGTTTCGCATTCCCACCATAGATGTATGGCCATGCCCAAATTTTTCACTACACTTCCAACATAGTGGGGAATATTTTGAATCAAATCTGTTCATGATTGACGGTACAAGGTACCATCTCTGGGTCAAGAATAACTCCAGATACAATGCCTTAATAGAAGAACCCCCTAATCAAACCAAATATTTTAGTCCATGTATAAATGTCACATGTAAAATTTGCTTCAGATTCCCATTTCTCTATACTCTTGGATTTAACAAACGGAGAGAGTCGAAAGAGTGCATCTGCAATTTGTTGAATATCTGTAATCTTAATGTGGACCTGTCTCCTGAATTGGTTTTATTTATTTATTTTTCCTCAGGGTTTCGACCCTACTAGCAAACCTTTAATTATTAATTTACTAGGGGTGGTTTAAGAGGTTGGTCTCACTTAACTGGAAGGAGGGCAAAATTCCAACATGGAGGCTTGTTTTGACTAACCTGCAAAGGAATAGATTGTTTGGAAAGAGATTTTGCCCAGAGATCTCCTAAAGATACTCTTAAGGATAAGAATAAATAGTTAAAATGGGATCTATTCATTTAAAAAAATGAGGGTTCAGTGTCTTAATCTCTCTCAATAGCTATAGAATTTGGGTGTCTAAATAGCATTCTTCCGTTACACTGTTCTTATTATGTTTTGTGTTTAGACTGTATGATGGATGTATGTATTTTTTATTGTAATTTTATTGTAATTTTGTAATGTTCTATTCTGAATATTCAGGATTTAGAGGTTGTTTACAATATTGTTTACTCTTCCAGAAGACCGTCCACAATCTGCTGCAATTGTATACAGTTAAAGGCAAACAGAGAAACTTAAAAGGTAAGCACAAAAAGTCCAACTGCTCTAACAGTCACTGTACATATGACTGTACCTCAGTTATCAAGGGCCTCCTATCAAAGCCAACTCTTCTGTCCTTCACTATTCTCCAGCTTTCTTATTCATCCACTTTTCTTCCGTTGCCTTTGCCCTCCCTAACTCCTCTTGTCCCCATCACCTTTTCTCCCCATTTCTCCATCCTTCTGTCCCCCCTCTAGCCCCTCCCCTGTCTTTCTCCTATTCTTCTATCTCTATAGCTTATTCTTCTCTTTTTTTCTTTTCTCCTTCCATTTCCTTTCACTCCCCCCTCTAACCTGTCTCTATCCCCTCTTCCGCTTTTACTCTCCCTACTATTTTGTCTTATCCTTTACTCTTTTCCATTTTCTCCCGCACTTCCTCATCTTCTTTTAAATTCACTCTTCTTTTCCTCACTCCCATCATACCTCCTCTTCTCCCTTTTACCCTTCTCTTTAACTTCATCCTCTCTGTCCAACACATGTTTTTTTCTCCAAATCTTTTTTTTATTTTCCTCTCTGCCTCCTATCCTCCCTTTCCCTTACAACCCTCTTTCTATTGCATCACTATCTCTCTCTCACACACATCAGTTTCTCTCTTTTATCATTCTGATCCCAATTCAAATTCAAAAAATACATTTTGGTTCCTGTTTTTGGGACAGTTACCTATTATGCAGCTTCTCCTCACTCTCAAAGCACATCTTTTACTTCTCATTCAGCTGTGGGAAATCACTTGTTTTAGCTGATAATTTGTGGAACTATTTCTCTCTTGGAAATTTATATTTTGCAAAGTGCATAAAAAGGTGGTCCTCTGTCTTCATCTCCCTGGTATCACACTGCTTGTTATTTCCTTCTTGATGGTAACTGAGTCTGTATTTTGTGAGTATCTGCCTATGCTTTGGGTTGGTCTCCCCCTTTCTTCCTCCTTCCTTTTCTCTCTCTACTTCATCTTTCTCTTTTTTCTCATCTATCCTTTGTTCTCCTTTTTTGGGTTTCTTCTCTTCTATTATCCTTTTGTCTTTGATTGTTTTCAATTCTTCTGCATGTTCTTCATTTTTCCTTTTCTATCTTGTTTTTCTCATTATCTAATCAGTTCTTCTCTCTCCCTTTCTTTCTTCTGTACTTCTGTATTCTCTCCTTGCTTTTCCATGTCAATACCCTCCTCATCTTTTCTTTGATCCTCACTCTCTTAATTCTCTCCTCTCATCTTCTGTGTCCTGTCCTAGTGTCGCCCCTCCTTTTTGTCTCAAGTTTTCCTCTTTCTTCTCCCATGTCACATATCGTCTGTTTGTTCTCTCTCTCATCTGTCCTGTGTTTTATTTCCTCTGCTATGTCCTTTTCCCTGCTATGTCTTCTCCTCTACATTCCTCTTAGTGTACAGATATCAGATTTGTTTCTGTTCTCTAAATACAGAAACTTGTAAGGATGCTAATGTTTGGTCAGTAGTGTTATCAGCAATGAAAGACTCAGGGAGCTGAAGAGGAATCAGAAGGTCCACTCCAATCGCCTTTACTACTGCAATCGCTCATTGCCGACCTTCCCATCACACGTCTGTCTCTACTCCAATCCATAATGAACGCATCTGCTAGACTCATCTACTGTACTCAACGCACAGTGTGTGCAGCTCTTCTCTGTAAATTACTCCACTGGCTTTAACATCATGACCCTAACTTACAAAGCCCTCAAAAATAATGCAACAGATATATCTCTGCTCTCATCTCAAAATACTCCACCACCTGCCCTCTTAGTTCTGCTAACAACCTTCTTCTTTCCTCCTCTCTTATCACCTCCTCTCACACCCAACTTCAGGACTTTTCTTGTGCTGTCCCTATTCTCTGGAACTCCTTTCCTCACTCCAATAGACTATTCACCTGCTTCAAAATCTTCAAAACTCACTCAAAACACATCTGTTAAAAGAAGCCTATCACCTTCAGCCTTAACATGGACAACACATCTTTTACCCTCCCATACCACACCCAAACCTATTAGATGGTAGGTTTGCAAGTTTTCAATCTTTTAAGGGGCATTAGGGAAAGTTGTATGGTGCATTAGGGAAAGTTGTAACTCAAAGACAGGGCTCTCCACTCTTTGCAATGTCAATTTTGTTTTTGCCTTGTACTTAACACATGTACAGCGCTACAGAATATGGCGATTTACAAAAAACTAAAAACAATAATAAACGGTTAAGCTTTAGGAAAATATGGAAAGTTGATATAATTGACATAGTTAAAGTAAAAAAAAAATTGTTTTTAAGCTTTTTAGACTTCTTCAGATCCGTGTAATTTGTGGGTTTATTGGCAATTGATCCAGAGGAAGGTAAGCCAACACTGAATCATTGCCAATTGTCTCATAAGGAGAGAAACAAATCTTTCACGACCCTAGTACTGGCAGTCAAATTCCTACCTGGATCTATACCACTCCTTATCTATTTATTCAGTATAACCATGAAGGTCCTTTTTTATCAAAAATATATATCAACCCCCCTGTAATGGAGGGCCACCAGGGGTCACAAGAGAGCTTTGTAAGACTTCTCCCCTAAGAATGGAAAGAGTTAACTCCAGGCAGTTATCAGAGGCTAATGGAAGCCCAGCTGTGAACTGCCTTTAAGAGCAGCAGAGAGATGGGGTGGAATCTCTCACTTAGGCTTGGGCCTAAGAGCTGTGAGTTTTGAGCTGTGTGTAGCTGCAGTGTGTTTAAAGAAGAAAACCCTGGACAGCTCAGCTGCTGTTTGGAACCTGCGAGCTGGGATTTGTGCTGAAGCAAGGCAGTCAAGAAGGCTGCTGCATTTTAGAGATTGCTCACTGAGAAGACTGCTGTGCTATAGAAGATAATCCACTGTGTAAGGATTTATCTAAAGCCCCCATTCCTAAGAAGCCGGATACAATAAGGGATGAAAGGTTGGTGCCCAATACATATTATTGTCTTCATACCCAGACAAAGGATTACAAATGCCTCAGGGAGAAGAGAGTATTAAGAAAGAGTAATCATCCCTCATCACAAGAGGGTGACAAGGGTCCCTCGGGTGAAGCATCAGGGAGAGAAGGGTGGGCCCTATGCTTCACCCGCTATTGACAGAGAGAAGAGGAAAAAGGTCCTCAAGAGATCCCAGAAAGAAGCAGAGAGCTTACACTGTGGACTGTATAATTTTACCTGCAGGCCGAGAAGCTGTCTCAGGGCGAGTCAGGGTGTTCCAGGTTATAGTAAGCCGGTTAAGTAGAATTTTATTTTGTTGCTGAGGATAAGCACTGTTTTTCTTTCTGTTGGCGCTTACAAATAAACAGCCGTAAAATTTAAGCCTCTGACAAACCTGCTGTGTTTTCTCCATAAATAAGTTAAAGAGAGAGGAGAACCGAACGCAACCCCCCCCCCCCCCCCCGTCAGAAGGGGGCGCTCTGGTACACCCCCTTTTACAGTAACTTACTGAATCTGCTGTCATAACTTCCAAGAAGGCTCTTGTCAGATAAAAACCTCTTCGCACAAATTCACTTGACTCTGCCTTATATTGACCCTAGATGTCAATATATATATTGCCATTTAGGCACCTTTTTTCTAGAGAAAATAAGTTTACAGTGGTTAGTTTTTCTTTGTAGCTTTGTGTGTCTGTTCCACTTATTAGTTTTATTAAACATTTCTATACTTTTTCAACCTGTAAAAAGTGGTACGTACAAAAAAATTGAGCACTATATGTAAAAAGTGCCCAAAATTGTGGTCATTATTCCAGATGAGGGCGTACTAGGGCCCTCATTCAATTGCGATTTGGCCAATTGAATAGGGCTCTAAAAAAGGACATAGCATATTTTTTAAAAGAAGTTCTTAGTGAAAACCTTGCTTTTGAATAGATGCTTACTAACTAAAAACTTCTTTAAAAAAAAGATGTTATGTGCTTATTTAGGGCCCCATTCAATTGACCGAATTGCAATTGAATGAGGGCCTAGGTATTTTTATATATTTGCAGAATTATATTTGCTTCCCTTGCTTTTATACTATTCTTAATACATGCTAATATTGTACTTGCCTTTGCAGATGCTGATTGGCATTGAGTACTATTATGTAGATGCTTGTCTACAAGCACTCCTAAATCCCTTTCTATCTGGTAACCCTACATTTGTTCCATATAGATTCTAAACCACATGCTTCTTTTTCTTTCCCACATGAATAACCTTACATTTATTTGTGTTCATTTTCACCTGCCATTTAGTTGTCCATTCTTCAAATTTATATAAGACCATTCGGAGGGAAAGTACATCATTTTCTGATTGAACTACCTTTCACAACTTAGTGTCATCAGTAAAAATGGAGACCGTATTATTCAGGGCTACTTCTGTGCCCTTAATTAAAAATATATTAATACAAAGTAGAGGACCTAACACCGAACCCCACTTACCACGTTAGTCCAATACTAGTAGAAGAAGAGAAGCAAAATAATTTAATACAACATGTGCAATGGTTTCAGCAGTGCATGTTCTTGGTAAGTGCACACATTATACAGTGTACAGTGGTATTTTAGTGGAACATGCACGTGTAAATCTGTAGCTTATTAGGGGTGGTTGTACACCCTATAAGAAGTGTGCGTGAATTTTAGGATCTTTAGGTGGGGTTTAGTCATGCATCTATACGTACTATTATTCTGGGTGTTGTATCTTATTGTGTCATTTTAACACTCAACAAAACTATATGTTATAAAAGGTCGAAAGTGAAAAAATTATCAGAATGTATTTTCTACGCATAGCCCAAGTTAGAGGTTTCCTGAAAAAATACAATTGTATCAAAAATTAATTGATATTACCTCATATTTTTCAGATTCACTGCTCTTTTCTGAGCTGCTTGAATTGCTCCACTCTGACTGCCCGCTGAGCACGAAGGTTTGCTCTGGCGATGGTAGGCCAGTGCCTGCGGGTAGCTGAATCCAAAAAGAAAAGCAAAACATCCTGAATCTTTGTAATATAGGGTGATTTGTCTGTTTTCTATGTGTAATGTGGTTCTCAGTCCAAGAAGACAATTATCATGAGATTTGTGTATGAATTTATTTTTGCACCTCCATTTTTAAAACCCATCATCTAATGAGCTTGTCATATTTTTTAGACAATCTAAAGGCTTACGGGGCTACTAAATGTAAGATGAACCATGTTATCTCTATGATGAACAGTTTGTGAATAGCAGAAGCAATACTGTCCCCTTAACACTTGCATACATCTTTGGCAGAACAAGTAAACCTTACGGTGGTCAAAACTCACAGCTACGGAAAGGCTGGCTTGCACTCTCTCAGTCTTGAACTCTCCAACAGGAACTTATTTTTCCACATTTTAGATTGAAAGTTACAATTTCTATAACATATACTTTAAGGAACAGCTGAGGTATGATATTTACAGTAAGTTTCTTTGAATGATGATGAAAGAACTTTCTACTGAACATGCTTGCATGAAGGCATGCAAATTTGGGAATGCAACTTTATCCTTAGCTACATTTAAGATTGTCTCCCAGGTTACAAACTAGACTAGAAGATGTGTCAACTAACACCACAGCACTGTTCGCATTTTTTCCATTTTAGACAGTCTAAAGTCATACTGGCTGGATAACTTTAATCATTCTTTTATTGCATATGAAGTAAAAATACACCAATTGATATGTTACTTGATTTAGTTATGTAGTTCATCGGCTGTGAGTTTTGTATCCCTGACATATTCAAAAGTAATATTATTGAACAATGACTATATGATAATTGATGTAAAAGGGCTCTCTTTTATTAATATAAGTTATACAATTGGAGGTGTTGTGTTGAGGTACTTAAGTTCATATGTACACATAAACACATGCACATGGAAACTACAAATAATTATTTGAAAATTCATAAACTTTGCATTAAACTCTTTATATACATATTGTCATGACTGATTTTGGGACCCCCTGAACCCCACAAGCAACCCTGTTATTTGGGACTTTTGGCACACTGGATTGCTAATATCCAAGATTATGAAAATGGACATGATACTTGTTGTAAGGACTGTGACATGTTGTTTTTGTGTGTAGTGTAGTGTGGGACACAATAATGAATTTTGGGGTTACTATATGATGTTATATGCACAGTAATAATGTTATTGTACCGGTAACCACCAGAGATACACTTTCTGCCATAGTGTGTTAGTGGGACAGCAAAAGGTTAAACCCAAGATTTCTGCAAGAATTTATATGACCTCTCAGAGCAGCCAGGCATCCACTCTCTGGTATCAGATAGTCATAAAGTGATACGCTTCACCTAACAGTAATACTCAAGACCATGCCTGGGATCTGAGGTGATCTCACCAGATAACCCCAAGCTCTGGTGTATCCAGGAAGAAAACCAGACCCCTGATAGAGGGAGGGGAATTATGAGGGAGATAAGTGGGTGAATTCTTTTTGTGCTGTGTAAAATATCTATGTAAGTGTCTGAATCTGGCATTCTGATGTTATTTCTTGTAACATCAGAATGTGATTTCCAGAGTTCCTTAGAAATGGTCATGAGGCAGAGCTGAATGCTGAGAGATTGAACACAAAAGTCATAAGCTAGTCTTGGGGTGCATGTGGCCCCTCATATCTGGGTCGCACTCATATATATAATTGTGGTAATTGCGATTTTGTCGGTAACGATCGCAAAGGGGAGGGAGGGGGGAAGAGACACAGGGGAGGGAGAGAGTGGGAAAGAGACACAGGGGAAGCAGACAGGGAAGGGGGCAAAGAGACACGAGAGGGAGGGCAGGGAAAGATACTCGGGAGGTAGTGGGGGGAAAGAGACACCTGGGTGAGAGAGGAGGGAAAACAGACATGGGAGGGAGAGGGGGGAAAAGACAGGGGGGAGTGGGGTACAGAGACACAAGGGTGAGAGAGTAGGGAAAGAGACATGGGAGGGAGAGCGGGGCAAAGAGAAACAGAAGAAGGAGAGGGGAGAGCATGGCATAAAGGCACAGGGGCGGGGGAGAGACAAAGGAAAGGGAGAACGGTGGAAAGAGACACAGGAGAGGGAGAGATGGGGAAAGGGACACAGGTAAGTGAGATGGAGAGGGGGTAAAAGAGAAACGAGAGGGAGAGGGATTAAGAGGCACAGTGGGGGAAAGACACGTGGGTGAGAGATGGGGAGAGGGGGAAAATAAACACAAGAGAGAGAGGGTGGAAGAGTCACAGGGTAGGGATTGGTGGGAAAGAGACACAGGGATGAGAGAGTGGGGAATGGAGACACAGGGGAGGGAAAGTGGGGCAAAAAAACAGGGAGGGGAGAGGGGGAAAAGACACAGGGTAGGGAGAGGGGGGAAAACACAGGGTAGGGAGAGGGGGGAAGACACAGGGTAGGGAGAGGGGGGAAGACACAGGGTAGAGAGAGGGGTGCAGACACGGGAGGAAGAGGGGGAAAGAGACACGAGAGGGAGAGGGGTGAAAGAGACACAGGAGAGGGACTGGCGGAAGAGATGGTGGGGGAATGAAAAATTAAATATCCTTTCATTTGTGATGGAAGGCCCGCAATGGGCGCTCATTACGAGGCCTGCAATGGGTGTTGAAGGTGCTCATTGCAATGCTTGCAGAGAGGAGAGAAAAGGGAGGAAGGGGACACAGAAGAAGAGAAGGAGAGAGAAAGAAGCCGTGCATAGCGAGGCTCGCATTGCCGGGCTTTGCTTCACATGACGAGGCCCACAATGTGCGGCATAGCCGCACATTGCGAGCCTCGCATTGTGTTGCAAACAGCATTGCGAGCCTTGAAAATTTGATGCCATAATTTTTGATGGGCAAGTCGCTAGTAAATATATATTTTTAAACTACAAATAATTATCTGGATTAAACTCTTTATATGTATGCATACTTACTGTACTATACTTATCTGTAGCAATAATAATTTATGTATGAACACACTTTGAATTTTATGTAAGTATGTATATTAATAAATATTATAATATCTCCCTATAATAATACATCATTATACAGAAAAGAGAGTCTTCATATTTACTTAAATAATCTGTTGGTTTGTATTGTGGTAGGCCATTTAAAAGCTGCATATCCAAAGCGTTAAATTATCAGACCAATTCTAACTTATTTTCATGATTGACTAATTTATTTTTCTAACTATAATAATAAGGTTTCAGATATTATAACCTTATAAAATCAATAAAAAATGCATCCATCCCTTTGAGAAGGGAGACTTCCAAACATCTATCTCCTGGTTCATTCTGATTTACTCTTTCTCCTGCAACTATACCTTTAAGAAGAGAAATCTCCATACATTTTCTGACTCATTTTGACTCCCTCTATCTCCTGCAGACATCCTTTTAAAGAAAGCGACCTCCACACATCTCTCCTGGCTAATTCTGACTTGCTCTGTCACCTGCAGCTACCATCCCTTAAAGTAAAGAGACTTCCCTATATCTCCATACATCATCTATCATCTCTCTTCTAACTTATTCTGACTCTCACTCTATCTCCTGCATCCATGCTTTTAACATCATCTTATGGCTCATTCTGACTCATTTGGGTGCATTCTGACTCTGTCTCCTGCATCCATCCCTTTAATAAGGGATCTATGTTACTCTTTATCTAGTTATCCAGGATAACACTAAATGCCCCTTTTCATAAAAAATATATCCAACACCCTTTTAAAGTCATCTATTGAATCTGCTGTCATAACTTCCATTAGAATAAAAATTCCACTGTATATGCCATTACTGTGAGGAACCCTTTTCTTTCTTTTAAGGTGGAATCTTTTTTCTTCGAGAAGGCCCTTGTCAGTTAAAAACCTCTTTGCACAAGTTCGCTTGACAAAGCCTTATATTAACCCTAGATGTATTTATAAAAGGTTAATATCATATTACCTTTTAGGCATCTTTTTTCTATAGAAAATATGATTAATTTGGTTATTTTTTCTTTGTAGCTTTGTGTCTCCATTCCACTTATTATTTTTGTTGACCATTGCTATACTTTTTCCAGCTCTGAAATATCCTTTTTATGAAGTGGGGTCCAAAATTATAGTCAATATTTCAAATGAGGGCAAACTATGGATTTATATATTTGCAGAATTATATTTGCTTCCCTTGCTTCTATTCTCTTCTTAACACATGCCAATATCTTACCTGCATTGGCAGATGCTGCTTGGCATTGAGTACTATTACGTAGGTGCTTGTCTACTAGCACTCCCAAATCCCTTTCTATCTGATAACCCTACATTTGTTTCATTTAGATTATAAATGAAATGCTTATTTTTCCTTCCCAAATGAATAACTTTACATTTATTTTCTCACTTGCCATTTAGTTGCTCATTCTTCTAATTTATATCAATCCATTTTCTGATTTAACTACCTTTCACAACTTAGTGTCATCAGTAAAAATGGAGACAGTACTATTCAGTGCTACGTCTAAGTCATTATTAAATATCACATATAAGCGAGGGATGCAGTTCTGTCCGCAAATGCGGACCCTCGCATAGCGAGTGGCCGCATTTGCGGAAGGTGAAGTCTCCCATGTCGTATGTGTTTGTCCGCAAATGCGGTCCCTCGCGTAGCGAGGGTCCGCATTTGCAGCAGGTGAAGTCTCCAATGTATGTACGCACGACTTAGAAAAAAAAAAACACCTCTGAACCAACCTTAACGTAACAAAGACCCACATGCACTAAAAATACGACCATAACGGCCGAACCACGCGCCCCTAAAAACAGTCAAAACACACCAAATATTTACAAAAACTACATAAAAAGCTTACCCATAGCAAGGGGGGGCACCCAGGACCTCTGAAAGTGAAGTTACATTTCCATTTAAGTCCAAATTCCCGAGTTCAGACACATGAAAATCACTGAAGCGAGAGAAAAAATGTCCGACGAAAAAAAACTAAAACGAGGCTCTCAGCCCAGCCACGTACAAATTACCCAAGAAGGGATCCGAGCCCTGCATTAACCCCACATTAACCATCGCAGTGGGGGTCCCGATTGCATGCGATCTAATATAATCTAATATACATCCTATCTATATAATAATACATCACCAATCTATCTAAATAAATACCACAATCTAATATACATCTTATCTATATAATAATACATCCCCAATCTATCTAAATAAATAAAATAAAAAAATATACAATCCATTCTATGCTATCTATATAAAACACATACCCCTAGCTAACATACAGTAAATGCTATCTATATATAAAATAATCAAATTCTAAGCTAAAATAAAATAATTAAGACCACTTATCTTTGCAGATGTTGATTGAGATCAGCCACCTACGGAAAAAAAAATGAGTGCAACACGTTTACTGTACATAAATAAACATTCTATACATTCTAAATATTCTACTCACCTTTCCGGCATGTCCCGTCCTTATTCTTTTAACCTTCTCAGAGAGGCACCTGTTAAAAAAAACACAACATTAATAAACATACATAAACACAAAATAAACATAATCTACATTGTACATACCTCCCCGCGATGTCTCCAGCCTCCTCCGGATCCTCTTCTGCCACGCCCTGTATAAAAAAAAAATATATACTGTATATATACTTACATCCGCACTCACGGACATCCCCGACGCTAATGAGGCTCCCGGAGACTTTTCCGGAAGAAAATAGGCAATGGCGCCTTCTGATTGGTTGAAAACGCTGTCTATCAAATTCACCCAGGAGGCGCCATTGTGTGAACCAATCAGAAAGGAATACACCCTAAAATCCCTCTCGGATTGGATAATGCACCTGTCAATCTTTATTTAAACCAATCAAGGCGCAGATGCCTTCAGCCAATCACAATGGAATACACCCCCACAAGGTGATTAGTTGGAGCATCTGCGCATTCCGATTGGTTGCACTGACAATAGCCAATCACAATGGAATACACTCCCACGTACTGATTGGTGAAGGATTTGCGCATTCTCATTGGCTATTGTTAATATCAATCAATATTACAGCCAATGGGAAGGCGCAGATGTCTTCACCAATCAGTACGTGGGGGTATATTCCATTGTAATTGGCTGATGGCAATAAAGTCTTAGGATTGGTTCAAATAAAGATTGACAGGTGTGTTATCCAATCAGTGTGGTATTTTGGGGTGTATACTTTTTTCATTGGTTCACAATTGGGGTCTTCTCATTGGCTGAATTTGATAGACAGCCTTTTCAGCCAATCAGAAGCCGCCATTGCCAATTTTATTCTGGAACACTCCGTAGGAAGCTCCTTAGCGTCGGAGACATCCACCAGGGCGGATGTGTGTCGTTTTTTGGGTTTTTTTACGCGCGGATGCTTTTGGAGCAGAACACCAGTAGTCCGGAGACATCGCGGAAAGGTAAGTATAATGTAGATTGTGTTTATTTCACTTTGTTTTAGGTTTAAGTATGTTTACTAATGTAATGTTTTTTTTTAACAATAGCAGCGCCGGAGAAGACGCAAAGATGAAGGACGGAACATGGAGGACGTGACATGCTGGGACGTGACATGCTGGAACGGGACATGCTGGAAAGATGAGTATAATATTTAGAATGTTTAGTTATTTCATGTAAACGTGTCGTATTAATTTTTTTAATCTTTTTTTACCGTAGGTTGGTGATCTGAAGAAACATCTCAGGTAAGTGGTCTTAATTATTTTATTGTAGCTTAGAATTAGGGTAGCTATATATAGATAGCATGTATTGTATATTAGATAGATAGGGGGGATGTATTATTAGATAGTATTGTATATTAGATAGTGGGATGTATATTACATTACATAGTGGGATGTATATTACATAGTGGTGTATTGTATTGTATTTAATTGTATTGTATTGTAGTTTATTTAATTGTATTGTATTATATGTATTTCCTTTTCAGGTGTGTAATTTTTTTTTAAATGTAGTGTGGGGGGGGGGGGGGGTTGTAATGTATTTTCTTATTTTCTCTAATGTTCCTTTTTTTATTTTTTGTGACTTAGGTTTTTTTTTTTTGTTCTGTAATGTACATTTTTTATTTTTGATGATTTTAGTTTTTTTTATTTTATGTAATGTAGATTTCTGCTTTTTAATGAATTTAGTTAGTTCAGGCACACAGTACACTCACATTGTGTGACAAACAGCATTTCAACACTTTCTTTTATTGACCGTCATTTTTTGACGGGCAAGTCGCTAGTATATAATTAAAACGTAGAGGACCTAACACTGAACTTTGTTTACCACATTAGTACAATACTAGTAGATAAAGAGAAGCAAAATAACGTAAATCAATATGTGCCATGGTTTCAGCAGTGCATGTTCTTTTCAAGTGCACACATTATACAGTGCACAGTGGCAGTTAAGTGGAACATGCACACGTTAGACACATCCGTGCCTATAAGGGGTGCTTATACCCACTATAAGAAGCAGGTGGATTACATTTTAGAATCTTTATATGAGGTTTAGAATCTTTATATGAGGTTTAATCATGCATTTGTACGTACTATTTTTCTGGTTGTTGTATTTTATTCTGTCATTTTAACACTCAAAAAAACTATGTTATAAATGGAAGACAGTGAAAAAATTATCAAAATGTATTTTCAATGCATAGCTCAAGTTAGAGGCTTCCTAGAAAAATTACATTTTTAGAAAATGTTTTTTTAATACACAGAACCAAAAGGGGTCCAAGAATACAATTATCACTGTGTTCATGAGGTTTTTGTATGGATTTCTTTCTGCACCTCCATGTTCAAAACCCATCATCTAATGAGCTTGTCACTTTTTTTGTAAAAGTCTATAGCTTAGGGGGTTACTAAATTTAAGATCAACCATGTTATCTCTTTGATGAACAGTGTGTGAATAGCACAAGCAATACTGTCCCCTTAGAATTAAATCATTGGCACAGCATATAAACAAGTATACCGCATAATGGTCACAACTCACAGCTCCAGAATGGCCGTCTGGTGCTCCGTCAGATTGGAGTCCTCCAAGTAAGTCCTCATGTTTATCTACTTTCTCCATCTGAAAAATGATATACAGTCTCTGATTATACATCAAATGCTTAGTGAGAACCTAGTCATTCCTAGCAGGTGTAACTTACAGGTTAAGTCCTAGCTAGTGTAACCTACAGATTCAGTCCTAGCGGGTGTAACTTACAGATTTAGTCCTAGCTAGTGTAACTTACAGAATCAGTCTTGGCAGAAGTAGAAGTGCTTCACTGTATGGGTGATGTTAATACACTAATCTTCACAGAAGCGGCAAAGTTCTTCCCTAATGTAGCACTGCAATTATCAGTAACCTGGGGCCTGATTCAATTGCAAGCCCGCAACTCAATCGTTGTAGGCCGTATGTCTACAGGTGTGTTGCAGGCTCCCCCTTGTCTCTAAATTACGAAGCTATTCAATTGCCCAAGCCTGCAAGTTACTGGCCCAAAGCCGAAACCGTAAATTATGCACTGGTTTGTAGCAGTTCAGGGCGGGAACATGGTCAATTAAGCAAGCCGTAACCTCCCATTTTGAATCAGACAATAGAAAATGAGACTGTCATTACTTCGGCAGTAAAACATGGAGGTTACATGTCAATCAATTAGGTTTGGGGCTCCTATAAGCGATCAGTCGCAAAACCGCCAAATACAGAATTATGAAAATGAATGCCAATACTGATCTAGTCCATGTGGGTGGCCTGATATGTATTAACTCATTGACACCCGAGATCGATTTAGCCCTGAAATTAAACGTAAAAATACATTTTATTTCCTGACAATTTGCTAGGTTTGAGACTGTTGTGCAATTAATTACATAGTTACATAGGGCCCTATTAAATTCGAGCTGCGTAAATAATAGGTGAAAACGCAAGTCCTACGTAGTTGAAAAATGAAACCGTTTCCGACGCTATTAAACTCAAAGTGCTGCGAGATACGAGCGATGGATGCGAATGCGTACACGTTCGGATTTGCGCATGAGGTACGATATCTCGGATCACTTTGCATATGAAAAGAGAGCGAAATACGTGATACGTACCACTTAACCAGACGGCAGTATGCCTTTAAAAGGGAGCCAAAACAGAAAATAATTGACTGTGCTGGAGCTTTTGCAAGTAGACACACAGGTCTAGGCGTTGGTGGGTTTTTGGTGAGCAAGGAGAGAGAGAAGAGAGAATTTCAATTTTTGATCTTTTGAACTAGCAGATAATTTAACCCTTTGTTTACAATACACATAATTACTGATATCACATAATTCACACACATAGATTAATACGTACACATAGCTACACCTAGTGGTAGGCTACTGCACACCTACACCACCCCCCCAAGACCTTACCCCCCCTCCCCTTACACATAATACTACACATAATACTTGCATCTTTTTTTACCTCCTAAACCAACACACATATTATCTTGATTTATCGTTAATTTATTTTCAGAGGAGTTTAGAGGAGGGGAGGTGGTAAGGCAAGAGAGGCGCGGAGGAGAGTGAGGAGAACATCTGAGGAGAGGAGGAGGATGAGGAGGGAGAGGAGGAGGTGGAGGGAGAGGAGGAGGAGAGCAGGGGGGGAGGGAAGTGCCCCCAGAGCTAGGAATCCAAGTGGAAGGGGCAGAGGGTCAGGGGCCTGATCCCTTGGTGGGAGGTAGTGGGGATGAGGGAGCGTCCCCAGGGATAGAACAGGAAGACCAGGCACCGTCTGTAAGGCAACGGGTTGTGGCAAGGCCCAGGGCCCCCAATTATACCCTAGAGGAGATCCAGGTTCTCCTCAGGGAAATCCGTGCCCGCCAGGGGATCATATGTGGTGGCAGAGACATTAATGCCAGCCAGAGGCACCAGGCCTGGTCCCAAATTGGCAGAGCTATGTCGGCAGTAGGGGTCACTAATAGGGACTGGAGGGCAGTGAGTCACAAGTTCGATGATCTAAAGATTGCTGTGAAAAGAAAGATGTCTGATGAGGCAGCAGCAGCACGTCAGACTGGTGGTGGGCCCGCGGTCCCTTTTGTTTACAAGGAATGGGAGAGGACAGTGATGCGCTTCATCCTTTGTGAATCTGTGGTGGGAATACCAGGACAGATGGACACAGATCGTCCTAACACCCTGCAACGTGAGTATCATATCACACACATGGTTGGCTGAGATTGTGGGGGGATGGGCTGTCCAAAAGCCTGCAGATAACATACTGTATGTATGTTTGTATGTATAAATAGGCTTGTGTTCTGGCTGTTGTATATAATGAGCTGTATCCCTCTAGAACAGGGGTGGGTAAGGAGGGCCACATACATGCCGGCCTTTCAAGATATCATGCTGTATGTATGTATGTATGTATAAATAGGCTTGTGTTCTGGCTGTTGTATATAATGAGCTGTATCCCTCTAGAACAGGGGTGGGTAAGGAGGGCCACATACATGCCGGCCTTTCAAGATATCATGCTGTATGTATGTATGTATGTATAAATAGGCTTGTGTTCTGGCTGTTGTATATAATGAGCTGTATCCCTCTAGAACAGGGGTGGGTAAGGAGGGCCACATACATGCCGGCCTTTAAGATATCATGCTGTATGTATGTATGTATGTATGTATAAATAGGCTTGTGTTCTGGCTGTTGTATATAATGAGCTGTATCCCTCTAGAACAGGGGTGGGTAAGGAGGGCCACATACATGCCGGCCTTTCAAGATATCCTTTTTGGGCACAGGTGAGTCAATCCGGATGACTGAAAAGGCGATTGGCTCACCTGTGTGGCCCTCCAGGCCCGAACCTGCCCACCCTTGCTCAAGAATTATATGGCCTCCTACACCCCTGCCCACACACAGGGATAATTCACATCCAATAGCACTGTAAGCCCTATGGTTGACTAAGAATTTATGGGGCGACAATAACCATTTCAGTCCTGGTAGCAAACCTATCATGTTCATAATTTGTCTCCCTGATATGTCAATTTCTAATTATATCCAGATTGATTGCAATAGAGCAGGGTGTCCAAATTCAAACTTGCTGGGCTGCGCACAGGCCCGGATATGTGGATTTCCTTTATGTGAACAGATGAGTCAATTAGACTTAATGACTTGGAGAATGATATTCTCAGCTGGGTGCAGCATGGCTATCCCCAAATGCAGGCCTGACTTTTGCCTCCACTGCGATCGAGAATAAAAATTTGGCTGTGCGGCATATGTGGATACAGACTCTGTAGCACTGCATGTGTGTCATATACTGTCCTAACCTGGCCCATGTCTCAGCTGCATATTAACAACCATTGCTGGAAACTTGTCAGATTGGTCAGTCTCACACACTGCACAGCAGATGCAGCAGAGCACGTGTCTGAGGCACATGCAGTACACATTCATATGAGCCATGATCCACAATGCTCATTATGCAGCCCGTGGCTCATCTGTGTAACACAAGCACCACAGTCACTCACAGGTGACCATGATGTCAATGATATGTAAATGCATAGCTGGCAATTGTATATGGCAACCCACTGAAATATATGTTTATTCCATTGCAGTATCCACAGATTCAGAAGAGGAGGAGGCAGGAAGGGCTGAAGTGGGCCAGGACATTCAGGAGGGCCCAGGACCATCCACATCACTGGCTCATACGGAGCGGGAAGTGATGCCCGGGCCCTCTTCGGCGTGGCCACCTCAGGGCCTGCACCAGCCACACCATCCTGTGCCTCCCTCAGCCGCTCCCCCCTCAGCGGCTCCGCCCTCATCCTGGGCGCCGCCCTCATCTGGGGCTCCGCCCTCATCCTTGGGCACAGCCCTCATAATGGGCTCCGCCCTAATCATGGGCTCCGCCCTCATCCTGGACTCCGCCCTCATCTGGGGCACCGCCCTCATCTGGGGCACCGCCCTCACCCTGGGCTCCGCCCTCACCCTGGGCTTCGCCCCCATCCTGGGCACCACCCTCATCCTGGGCACCACCCTCATCTGGTGCAACGCCCTCATCCTGGGCTCCAGGGAGGAAGTGCCCCGGGAGGAAGTCCCCCGGCCCCGGGAGGAAGTGCCCCGGCCCCAAGTGCCCCGGGAGGAAGTGCCCTGGCCCCGGGAGGAAGTGCCCCGGCCCCGGGAGGAAGAGCCGCGGAGTCGCCCGGCCGCGGAGTCGCCCGGCCGCCCAGTCGCCCGGCCGCGGAGTCGCCCAGCCGCCAGACCTCCAGGCCCTCTGCCATCGCTCCCTGGCCAATTACGGAACATCATGGCGCACATAGTACAAGAGGACCAGGCCCAAATCCAGAGAGCACGGCAAATACTGGACATAAGCAAAAGACAATTGGCTGTTAGTAGTGCCATCCTGGCTGGAAACAGGGTGATCTCAACCACCACACGTGCTATATATGCTGAGATGAGGAGGCACAACCGAAGGATGGAGAGATATGAGGAACGCGCAAGCCGGGAGAGACGCGCATTGTTGCGTCAACTACGTCGCCAGCCCATACCTCTCCAGCCTTCGGTTGTCCAATCGCAACCTGAGATGTCTGCCTCCTCATCTCAGACATCGCCCACTCTTGAACCACAGCCACCTGCTGTAGTGGCACCCCCTGCTCCCACACCACGTCGTGGAAGAGGGAGACGGGCCGCGGGCACAGACGGTGGGGGCCCGCTAACTCGGAGTAGGAGGTGTTAGGGCCTCCTGACCACTCCTCACAGAATACTGATTGTTATAGATGTTGACATAGTATTGGCTACAGAGTGTGTACATGTCTGGTTATGTTTAACATTTTAACAATTGATGTTCAATGTGGATTGACCTTGAGCTTAAATGCTGTATTTAATCATAATATTGTTCGGAATGATACATTGTTTTTGTCTTTGTAGGTGTTAATAGCCAACTCTCACAACTATGAAGACATTTTCTTCATCTTCGAGCAGTACAATACCATCATGCGAGTAAACACTCAACCCAGTTCACAACGGGCATTCTATCAGGGTTATTCACCACTGCAGATGGCTCTGAAATGCAATATATGACTACATATCTTTTCACTAAGAAACATGACTGTGTGATCTTCCATTATAATGATCAGTGTCCAGGCTATAGAGTTGCATAGTCCCATTACTATCTGCTAATCCAAACCAGCAATTCCACATAAGTTTTTGTAGCATTCCATCCCGTTAACATTATGAAATTGGATTCAGTTTTTTCATGTCATCCAAACCAAAGTGGCAATTTCCTTGGTTTGACATCATGATCAATGTGCATGTGTTTAGGGGTAATGTGAACAGTGTAATCTGTCTGGCCTTGGTACCACCCATTTAGAAGTGAGATGTGATATCAGCATGGCACAACTATTCCATATAGATAGTGAGAGTACATTTTGCTGAAGGATTGTGTTCACAGTGAAGCATGCCTTGTCGTATTCCACATCCTAAGAATATTCCTGGAAGGCTGACTGAACAGGATAGAATAAATATGGTTATTACTGCTTGGAGATGATGTTCATGTTAGTTGGTTTAGAGTAGTGTCAAAAGCAAAAACAATGTACTCTAATACCAGCTTATGATTGTTCTAACACCTCCTACCTCTGTTTTCCAGATTCACATCATCTATTGACCAATTCACACTGTGTGTGAAATCACTTAGTATCAAATGATCCCTGTTTTATAGTGTCTGTTTATTCTGGCAACCATATGGTTGTTGTATGCGCATTAATGGTTATGTTGATTAAATGTCATGTTATATGCTGTTGGTTACTGTGGGGTCCTGACCACATGTGACCCTAGGAGATGCTATGCATTACCCTCATGATGTTGTCTGTTTCCTCTTCAGATGTCCTCAGATTTGCCACAGCCCCTTGCCATACTAGGATCTCTTCACAACACACACATGATATTAATGCACAGTCTTGTCCATTTCTGTTTGTACTCTGTGTATGAAATAAAGTATGATTATGTTATACTGTTATCATTGTTTCTGTGTGTTTGTACCATATCATGCTTTCTAGTTGAGAGAATACAGATAGAATGAAGTGTCATTGTTCAATACATATATCTGTGTGTGTTTACATAGATACATATGCTACATTAATCTGTACCTTGCCAATATACATGTAGGTGCAAGTCGGAGGGGTGTGAATTCTGAAATCATGTCTATAGACATGCAGGGTTGTATATAATGACTTGAAGGGCTCAACTTGAATGATATGAATCGACATTCATGATTATGTAGTAATGTAAACGCAGATTGAACAGAATAGTTACACCACTAACTGATGGTGCTGAGCACATCTGACTTTCAGGGTAATTTACTTGTTACATGGTAAATATCCAGGATTACACAAACATTGAGTGAAAAGAACAGGTTTAATTGTTCACAAAGCCACACAGTGACAAATTACCACAGGCCTGCTCAGTATCATGGTGGAGGTGGGTAGGATACAGAGTTCCAGTAAAACACGGAAATTGGGACATGGGGCCAGAATGCACGCAGGGGGGATGACATTGGTATAGATGATCAGTTGAGGGGGGGATATACAGTGCATCATCCAACATGAGGCAATATCAGTTATATTATTAAATATATCAGGATAACATTCAATATTCAAACCGAACAATACAGAAGGAGATATGCTCATGGGGAGAAGTTATCTGTAGTCTTGTGTTTGCGCGCAACACACACTGCTATGCAACTGCAGAGGTAGAAGTGCTCAATCAGTCAATGTTAGAACCCCCGTAGGTCATGTCACTGGAAATGGCACTATGAGAGAAGACTCTACATACCTAAGTTTGGACACTCAGATGGGAACCTGACCAGGACCATATCAGTGTGTTCAAACTAATTTCATGTGTTAGCAGAACTACCAACAAACTGGCCAGTTCGAGGTGTATTCTGTTCTGTGAATGAGCATCTCTATTATCTGCTGTTGCATATTCATAACTGAAGGTAAACGGAACCTCATTAACAGTTATGTTCCAAGGCTAGAGTTACTCTTCCCCATATGTACAGGGAGGATCACATCAGCACTGAGGAAGAGATCTGGAAGGAAGTATGATACAGGCTTCCCAATAGTCCAAGTAGAGGAGAGAATGGCATATCTAAAGCAATAGGTACATATAAATCGATGTAGAGGATGTGATATCACACCCGATGCAACACATGATGACTGACATCTGAACATACATGATGCAATGTGACAATAGCATAGTCCTGGAACGTGGGAATGCTCATTATTCCTTGTTCTGACCATGGAAAGGGACTCATCTTTGCGATCTGAAACATAAAAGGAACATGTCAATATTTACATTGCACATGCTCCCGGCGTGCTTACTTCGTCACTTACAGTGGTTCTAAAAAGTCTACACACTCCTGTAAACAAATTAGCCAATGAAAAATCATTTCAGAACTTTATCCACCTTTAATGTGACATATAAACTGTACAACTCAATTGTAAAACAAACTGAAATCTTTTAGGTGGAGGGAAGAAAAAACAAAGAAAACTAATGTGGTTGCATAAGTCTGCACACTCTCTTATAACTGGGGATGTAGCTGTGTTCAGAATGAAGCAATCACATTCCAAATCGTGTTAAATAGTCATTTAAAGTGCCTCTGATTAACCCCAAATTAAGTTAAGCTGCTCTAGTTGTTCTTTCCTGAAATGTTCTTAGTCGCATCCCACAGCAAAAGCCATGGTCCACAGAGAGCTTCCAAAGCATCAGAGGGATCTCATTGTTAAAAGGTATCAGTCAGGAGAAGGGTACAAAAGAATTTCCAAGGCATTAGATATACCATGGAACACAGTGAAGACATCATCAAGTGGAGAAAATATGGCACAACAGTGACATTACCAAGAACTGGAGCTCCCTCCAAAATTGATGAAAAGACCAGACGAAAACTGGTCTGGAAGGCTACCAAGAGGCCTACAGCAACATTAAAGGAACTGCAGGAATATCTGGCAAGTACTGGCTGTCTGGTACATGTGACAACAATCTCCCGTATTCTTCATATGTCTGGCGTATGGGGTAGAGTGGCAAGATGAAAGCCTTTTCTTACAAAGAAAAACATCCAAGCCAGGCTGCATTTTGCAAAAAACACATCTGAAGTCTCCCAAAAGCATGTGGGAAAAGGTGTTATGGTCTGATGAAACCAAGGTTGAACCTTTTGGCCATAATCCAACAGATATGTTTGGCGCAAAAACAACACTGCACATCACCAAAAGAACACAGTACCCACAGTGAAGCATGGTGGTGGCAGCATCATGCTTTGGGGCTGTTTTTCTTCAGCTGGAACTGGGGCCTTAGTTAAGATAGAGGGAATTATTTTTCATTTCCAAATACCATTCAATATTGGCACAAAACCTTCAGGCTTCTGCTAGCAAGCTGAACATGAAGAGGAACTTCATCGTTCAGCATGACAACGACCCAAAGCATACATCCAAATCAACAAAGGAATGGCTTCACCAGACGAACATTACAGTTTTGGAATGGCCCAGCCAGAGCCCAGACCTGAATCCAATTGAAAATCTGTGGGGTGATCTGAAGAGGGATGTGCACAGGAGATGCCATCTCAATCTGACAGATTTGGAGTGTTTTTTCAAAGAAGAGTGGACAAATCTTGCCAAGTCAAAATGTGCCATGCGGATAGACTCATCCCCAAAAAGACTGAGTGCTGTAATAAAATCACAAGGTGCTTCAACAAAGTATTAGTTTAGGGGTGTGCATACTTATGCAACCATGTGATTTTCTTTTTGGATTTTTTCTTCACTCTACCTAACAGATTTCAGTTTGTTTTTAAATTAAATTGTCCAGTTTATAGGTCACATTAAAGGTGGAAAAAGTTCAGAAATTATTTATCTTGGTCTCAGAAACATGACATTTTAACAGGGGTGTGTAGACTTTAGACCTTTTCGATCCACTGTACCGATATATGTTGCTCATTTCATACAAACGTCTTCACTGTTCTTTCCCTACATATGAAATGAGCAACTCATCTGGCTAATGATATAGGAATATCACATAGATTACACATTAATGCATCTTTGGAGAGCCAAATGTGGTGTTTTACCTTGGACGCAGTCCCAAGCTCATCCACGAGGTGATTTGTTCCACCAGGACACGTGCACTGTGGATCGTCATTAGTTATCACCGCTTACCTATCTGATGTATTCTGGAAAGAGATAGGCCGATATTAATAAAGTGATTGATGTGTTATTTGAGTCCTTTAGCATACGTGGCCATATTATTACACAAATACTCACTATGTAGCTCACATTGATGTAGCAGTTCTGTTGCTGGTCATGTTTTTCCATGTCTAGGTTGTTGAAAGAAGAGTTGACACACGACAGCAGCTCTGTAAGGTTAATATGATGTTAGGATTACAGTCACAAATTAGACAAAGTATGTGTGTATGGTATTTATCTACGACATTTTGATCCCATTTCTTGTGGTTTGGCAGGATCAGACAATGTGAACAATCCTGGTCCGTAGAGGTTGTAGGTGACTTTAAAAAAGGGATTGGGTATATTTTTACATTAAAAAACCAAACAGGCATTAGGGGCAATCCTGGATAAATAGAGAGGGAGTATTGATCCAGGGATGAATACGATCACCAGTATCTGGGGTCAGGAAGGAATGTTATATTTTTCTGCCCTGTGGACAATTGTCAAAGTTTCACTTTTTGTTTTTCGGTTACTTCCTCTGGATCAATTAACAATAATTCTGCGTATTGCAGATCATAGATCTATAGAGGTTGAACCTGATGGACTAAAGTCTTTTTTCAATCTAAATGACTAGATAACAATGTAACGTGGGGCATATATACATTGACATAGTGGGATATATAATCCACTCAAATTATCTATGCCATTGATGTTTATAACCGTCAGTACTTAAGATGTGTATGGGAATGTGTGCTTACTTACCTGTAACTGATCATGTGGCTTGTTCCAGTGTACAAACATCGACAACGTCAGGGAACTCTCCTCTACTGTGGACTGGTTGGAATTCTGTATGACAAGGGTGATGGATAAAGGTGGATTTGGAAGTTAGGCATAATCCAGATACATTAGACTGTGTTCCATGCATATTGGGTATGTACTTACATGTGAAGTACTCACGAATTAGGCAGGCACGTTGTTGTGACCCCTGCAGATTATCCACTTCAGGGGGAAATAAAGGCACTTCCTCCCCATGTAGCGGAGCGGCATCAATGTCCCCCAGACAGTTGGCCTGTACTGCTATATTGTGCAGACAGCAGCAGGCAACGATGATGCGACAAACTTTCTGGGGCTTGTATTGTAGAGCCCCCCCCAGTGGAATGTAAACATCTGAAGCGCATCTTTAGTACACCAAAGGTGCGCTCAATTACATTACGGCAGGTTTTATGCGCAGCATTATACCGCGCCTCTGCCCGAGTATGGGAATTGCTCACAGGGGTCAACAACCACAGCAAACACCATATCCTGCCTCACCTGGTGGAAATAAAATATGATGTTGATATGAATAGGATGTTGTGATGTTTGACAAAGCATATGCCCAAATATCGTTATCATGACCTATCAACACATCCCTGTGGCTAATACACAGTTAAAGATATATGTAAGGGAGATGGATCATGAATGCATCTGATAGGATAATTAGTAGTGTATTAACACATGTATTCTATATGAAGCTTCAGATCAATTACAATGTGATTTCCACAAATGTAAAATCCAGATGTTCACACCCACAGGACGCTTACATGAGGCGGAGATACAAGGGAAATACAACAGGGTACATATTGCGACCCTGTAGAGAGCAGGAAGTCACTGTTGCAGTTCTTGTACCGAGCACATGCCAGAGGTCTGAGGTGAAGCATGGTAGTGTATTCTTGTGAACGTAAATGTGATGCTAATTCAGGTGGAATTTCCCTGGGGCGTACACGATCAAACGCAAATGCCAAAAGACCTTGGAGATTTTGATAATTTCAAGGAAAGCTAATTCATGTTTCTTCCGGGATATATTCATGCAAGAAAAAGTTTGCCAAACACTATTCATTCTCCTCTATCAGATGAATTCTGAAGTCATCTCACTTACATAGCCCTTACAATAACACACAACACGTTATGTAGACTAGAGATGTCCATGTCACAGGATACAAGGGAATGCATCAGAACATAAACCTAATGATTAATCAGTTGTGGTTTTTGTCATATGTTGTTGTGAACTGCATACTGTTTGGCCAAGCTAACACAGGGTTATGGCCAGCAATGAGCTATTATGTTCTTGCTTTGGGAGTATTACACCGTAATGCACATGTGAACATCAGAGCAATAGAGGGAAACATGATGTACCTTATGTGTTATTGTATCCAGTCATAGTAGGATATGGTTGACTGCCCTTACTAATGTGTACTCACCCAGTAGCCATCCGGATGGAAATCTGCCGGACTCAAATAGGTCACATATTCTGGATGCACGCAGGATATAGGCGTCGTGAGCACTTCCCGGGAAGCCTGCATACACACCTTGTATGCGCATGTTCGCATCGCAAACAACCTGGACATTGATTGAATGATAATGCTTACGATTTCTGTACATCGCTTCTTGCTCTCTAGGAGGTATCAGTGCCACGTGTGTACAGTCAATAGCACCAAGCACATTGGGTGCCCTTCGCCTCCTCACAGGCTCCTGGCCAGGCTCCCCCCCTTCTGCCTGAGCCACCACATCCTGTACTCCCCCCAGCAGCTGATCACCGACAACATTCTCAGCCTCCCTGTGTGCAGGTGGCCCTATATCCCTCTGTCCCTGTGCTACTGAAGCTCTCTCTCCTCCCTGATCCACCCCCACGATACTAGGCATGGCCTGTGGTAATTCCCTTGCCTGGCTTGGTTCTGCCCCAGCATGGATCACATCACCACTCACACCCTCATTCACTCCCAGACACTCCTCTCTGCCACTCCCCATCACCCCCTCAATCACACACCTTGCTTCCTGGTCTTCATACTGTGCTAGGTGAGCTGCACAAAAGCATCTCAACCTCATCCGCCCACTCATCCTGTCCATCATCCCTCTCACATGATCATCCATGCTGTTTCAGACATGCTGATGACTTGTTGGGGATGGGGTTATATAGCTTGGTGATTGCATGACCTGGTATTAGGCACGTTAATTTCTGCTTTGCCATTGGTCACCTGTGGATCTTTACATGGCATTCCAGCTGATGATTTTACGTCAAGAAGCCTCTCAACCTATTACATACGCACTTGGCCGTATGTAATTGGCTGTCCCAACACGGGCCACCAAGTGCGTATGTAATTGGCTGAGAGTCCCAACGCCGGCCGCCCAGTGCGTATGTAATTGGCTGAGAGTCCCAACGCGGGCCGCCAAGTGCGTATGTAATTGGCTGAGAGGCTTTTGCCAACGTGGCGATGGCGCAAAAACCCGCCAAAAGCCTCTCAGCCAATTACATACGCACTTGGCGGGCCGCGTTGGGACTTTCAGGCAATTACATACGCACTTGGCGGCCCGTGTTGGGACTCTCAGCCAATTACATACGCACTTGGCGGCCTGACACTATAAGTGCGTATGTAATTGGCTGAGTCTGTTGGCGCGCTCGCAAGCTGATAAGGGGACGTCCTAGCGAGACACGCCTCTCAGCCAATCACGTACGAGCTAAGAATTTGATTGACAGTATGAGCTTATAAATGTGATTGATACAAACCCATGCGCTGACTGTGTTGTAAGAGCCATTGGAGTTAGCACGCAGTTCCAGGAGCAGGTGGGAGAGAGTTTGAGTTATGATATTAGTGGTTTGGAGAGAGGTAGATTACTTTTTTGTCTTGTTTTTTGTTTACTTCCTAAGTATTTACATTTAAGAAATACACATATTTACAGATTTCACATATTTGCAAGACACATAGATTAAATAACACACATAGAGACATATATATAGTTAGGACACACACCCCACACACCGATCCCCCCCACCACACCCCATCCCCCAACACATCCCATCCCCCACCACTTATTAAATACACATAGCACACACATCTTTTCTTTCCAACAGACATTCCAGTAATACTTTTATTTCTTTATCGTTCTTTTGATTTGTAGGCGCACTCTTTTTGATTGTTTTGTATTTTATTACTAGCATATTTACACGTAAGAGTTACACATATTTACACATTACACATATTTGCCTGACACATAGATTAAAGACACATAGAGACATACATAGCGTTAGGACACACACCACACACCCCCCCCCCCCAACCTTTGCACCGCATCCCCCAACAGTTATTAAAAACACATAGAACATACACTTTTTTTTTTTCATCACCTATATAACAGTTACACTTATTTTGAGTTATCCTTATTTTGTTATTCAGCATGGAGGGAGGAGATAGGTGGAGAGAGGAGGAGCGGAGAGTGAGGAGAGTGTAGTGGAGGGTGAAGGAGGTGTCCCCGGAGGGGGTGGAGGAGGTGTCCCCAGAGGAGGAGGAGATGTCCCTGGAGGAGGAGTAGTGGCCCCCAGATGGGGGGGAGGAGGAGGAGGGAGACAGAGGCACTAATAGAGGAGGGACAGAGGGGAAGGGGCCTGGGACGGGGTAGTTTGGGGAAGGGACAGGCCTCAGGAAGAGTGCAGGGAGGCCAGGGTCCCCGAGCACAGTCGAGAGAGCAAGGGGCTATTGACAAGGGCAGGCGCAGGGCCCGTAATTATACACCCCAGGAGAATATGGTCCTCCTGGGTGCGATCCGTGACCGGCCCGTCATCCTTGTTGCAAGGGAAGCCAAGCCTGGGCCTAAGGCTCAGGCTTGGAAGGAGGTAGTGGAAGTGATGAAGGAGGTGTCCACGGTTCCTAGGGGCTTGAGGTCCTTGAAGCACAGATATGTGGATATCAGGGCCACGGTGAAGAGGAAGATGGCCAGAGAAGCTGAGGGACACAGTGTCGCCTATAAGGAGTGGGAGAAGATCGCAAGGGACATTCTGGGACCATCGCCCGCAGCTGGAGCTTCATCCCCGGTGGCCCAGCAGGACCCAGCCTCCAGTTTAGGTGAATATCACATACACCAACATGCCACCACATGTGCATCACACACACTACACATGGTGACCAACAAGGACACTGACATGTCAGCTCCATGGAATTAACAAGGGATGGATGAAAGTGTCATTAAATCCATGAAACTGACAAATCACTGTCATTCCTGGCCACCCCAAGAGTAATTAAGCAATAGAGTCCATGTACTGGTGCGCCCAATGCAGCCAATGCAGTTACAGACCGCAGAAGAAACACAGACAGCGTTAGGAGCCAGGAGAGGTCAAGACAAGAAACCAAAGAATAGATCCAATCTAACAAATGACAGCTAATGGGAGTTGCAATTAGGAGAATCATCCATGTTCAGGCCTAGATGTCAGATAGTTAGGAGTGAAACCGCAGAAAAAATACAGACAGCGTTAGGAGCCAGGAGAGGTCAAGACAAGAAACCAAAGAATAGATCCAATCTAGCAAATGACAGCTAATGGGAGTTGCAATTAGGAGAATCATCCATGTTCAGGCCTAGATGTCAGATAGATAGGAGTGAAACCGCAGAAAAAATACAGACAGCGTTAGGAGCCAGGAGAGGTCAACACAAGAAACTAAAAAATAGATCCAATCTAGCAAATGACAGCTAATAGAGTTGCAATTAGGAGAATCATCCATGTTCAGGCCTAGATGTCAGATAGTTAGGAGTGAAACCGCAGAAAAAATACAGACAGCGTTAGGAGCCAGGAGAGGTCAAGACAAGAAACTAAAAAATAGATCCAATCTAGCAAATGACAGCTAATGGGAGTTGCAATTAGGAGAATCATCCATGTTCAGGCCTAGATGTCAGATAGTTAGGAGTGAAAACATATCAATGTATTGATCAGCATACTAATGACATGTACCTTTCTTTTCTCTATTTCAGCATCCAGTAGGAGGTCTGGGTCCAGTGATGAGCCAGGAGCGGGGCCGTCAGCCCCCGCCCCGCAGGAGACCGCTCAGGGGGAGGAGGCTACAGGCACATCCGAGGGCCCTGGCTCTTCAGAGGGGGAGGTCGTGGTTGTTGACAGCCCCCCTGTCCAGAGCCCGACTGTCCCCCTCTTCCAAAGACTTGCCATCTCGCCGGGGCCCTCAGAAGTAGTGGAATATGCCACAGCTCCTCCTTCCCCACACACTGAGCCACCGGGGACACCAATGTCAGAGACCCTGTCTCCAGCCGGGTCCCAGATACTCCCCACTCTCTCCCCGCCATCTTCCCACCCGGCCCTGCCAGCAGGACCCCAGCCCCCCCCCACCACCAACGACCGAGGCTACGCTGCTGGAGTTGTTGGCCGTCGTGAGGAGGATTGATGCCAACATCTCGGGCATGAGGCGCAGCCTGGACAGGCGCTTTAGGGAGGAGAGGAGCCATCATCGGAGGCTGGAGCAGCATTTGGTCAGGCTGCTGGGAACGGGGCAGGTCACCAGCCAACAGCAGCCTGGCCCCTCCTCTCCTTCCACCATTCCTCCGCCGCCACCAGCACCCGTGGTGCCACTACCTCCTCCCGCTCCCCCACCACCAACAAGGAGACGGCGTCCGGCCGCAGACGATGCATGTCCTGTGCCCAGGCGGAGGAGCACCTAGGGGCTGTGGACATAATTGTGCCTTCTCAACAGCACTCCTCAGTGACAATCTATTGGTCACAATGCTGACCTCATCTAGCCTGGCTACAGAGTTTTGGATCTTTGCCTATGTGATGGTGATATTTTGTATGCAGATGGCTACCTCCCATCACATGGTCCATGATCCTCTTCTTTGTGGACACGTAGGGTTCGGTTGAACATGCCACCAATTGATGGTGCTGTTGGGAAGGGATGCTGCAGTCCCCTTTTTTTTAGGCCCTTAGACTTTAGGTTTTCTCTTTGTTTTTCTTTCCATTTGTTTTGTTTTAGGTACAATTCAGGCCCATGAAGGCATCTCCTGCATCTGCAAGCATTGTGGAGGAATTATATGAGGCGTAAGGTTTTCCCAGTGCCTCTCAGGCAGACATTACTCCAATGACAGCCCCCTCCTTAATATGTAGCTCCCACAATCTTAAAGCTATCATATTGCCAGATATCTCAGACATGATTATTGTTATCTGAAATGTAGACTAATACCGCTATGGCGGTGGACTTGCAAAGTCTCACAATGGCATGTTAATGACAGCCAGCATTAATATATGCACTAATAAAGCATGTGATCCTGACCTCAATATCGGTCTGAGAACAGATCTTTGGGTCTGATGTAAGAAACAGTGAATGTGGCTGCTGACCTTTGTGTCCTGTCCATATTAATGGGTATTTGCCCATATTACTCATTATCCAGAGACCTACTGTAGCTAATAGTAATGCTTGCAGATGGGAATCAGGTGAGTTGGTATATTGGTACAGTATTTAGCACTTTACTGTACATGCATTGTCATTATTTATTTTCTATCCTCCTCCGCCTTTTTTATTTTTTGTTGACCATTCATTTTTGTGGGCAATTTCACACACCACACTGTATGTGTGAAACTGGATTGGATTACACAGTCCAGAGGTTGAATCATTTGTTCAATTGAACAGATCCAGACAAGTTGTAAGTGCCATGCACTCTAATGGTTTCTTCAGTTAAATGGAGTGATTTGTGATGCTCCTTTTTCTCATCATATTCCGGTGGCAGCGGTGTACTGACCGCATGTGACCCTGGTTGGTGCTTTGCATCATGCTTATTCTAGACTATTAGATTGACCCCTGTAGATATCCCCTTTTTTTTATTCAGCCCCTTGCTCTCTCGGGACCCGCCCACACCACACCCATGATATTAATGCACAGTCTTGACCACTGCTGATTGTGGTCTGTGTCCAAAAATAAAGTTTGGTTATACCGTTCTGTGAATGCACAGTCTTGACCACTGCTGATTGTGGTCTGTGTCCAAAAATAAAGTTTTGTTATACCGTTCTGTGAATGCACAGTCTTGACCACTGCTGATTGTGGTCTGTGTCCAAAAATAAAGCTGTGTTATCCTGTTCTCCCCATGTCGGTGTGTTTTCAATGGTTGGGGTTAGGGGACATCCACATGCATCACATTAGTGTCACATTACTATAGCTGTAAACTAATGAGCACTAGTTAACCTGCAATAGATCCATACATACTAAAAGGAATAATAGTCCTAATAGCATTAGATATCATATAATGCATCTAATTGATCTACAATCTAGGCATAATAAAGGGTTAATGCACAGGCCAAGTACAATTAGCGGGACTGGGGAGTAGGAACATTCCACTGAGGGCCTAAAAGGATAATGATAGGTGATACTGCAGTGGCTTGTCAGTTCCTTCTCCAGTGATTTGGGATTTGTCCGTTCACTCTGCTTTCACACGCACTTCCCCAACATCACTTAGCAATCTAAACTAATGTAAATTGATGAATAGCAGAACATAATGGGAATGAATGGTCATCTTGGCACATGGCCACCAGCAATGGCGTGGGACTTCCTTGGATAAGAGTAGTGGCGATTACCCCTGATGGAGGTGAGTTGGCTGGTGCTCATTGTGCCTCTGCAAACCCTCTGTGTGTGTTTGCTGCCCTTGTGGGTGGGAGAGTGAAAGCAGAGTGACAGCAGAACTGACAACCCACTCCGGTCTCACCAGCAAAAGAACCTTGTAAGAAAGCAGTGACAGATGGTCACAGTCAGACCCGACCGAAAGACCAAACAAGAGGTAATCTGTATTTCAATGAAGCTGTGAGCTATCCCATTAAGGGTCATTGTGGGTGTGAGAGTGAAAGCAGAGTGTAGGGCCAAATCCCAAACCACTGGGGAAGGAACTGACAACCCACTCCGGTCTCACCAGCATAGGAACCTTGTAAGAAAGCAGTGACAGAGGGTCACAGTCAGACCCGACTGAAAGACCAAACAAGAGGTATTGTGTATTTCAATGAAGCTGTGAGCTATCCCATTAAGGGTCATTGTGGGTGTGAGAGTGAAAGCAGAGTGTAGGGCCAAATCCCAAACCACTGGAGAAGGAACTGACAACCCACGCCGGTCTCACCAGCATAGGAACCTTGTAAGAAAGCAGTGACAGAGGGTCACAGTCAGACCCAACCAAAAGACTGAACAGGACATATTCACATACTCTATGTGCCCCATATTTGTGTTCCCAAATGTAGATGTGATAAGCAACATGTATACAAAATAACAGGGTTAATATGGCATTATTTTGAGGTTTTTATGTAATCAGGTAGTGTGTCTTTAATTTTGCTTTATGTAAGCTGCAGCATGGCTTTTCATTCAAAATGTAACAACTAATTGGTTATATAAGGCATTTGCTGTGGTGGGGGGAGGGGATGGTGAAATCAATTGTAAAGGCCTTCCATGCTTTTCCTCTGTTAAACTCACTTACATTTTTAAGTTGTCTGTACGTAATGCGTAAATCACTTTACGTGTGTTTTTTGTGCACTTAGCGATTTTGCGAGATACGAGCGTCTACGCAAGGAATTCTTTTCCGCTACTTACTACGTAGCGCTTTTCGGAGGCAAATCTCGGCAAAGTAGTCCGAAATTACGCAAGCCAATCGCAAGTCAATCGCAAGTCGACTCGTATTACGTAAATCGTGTTGCGATGCGCATTTGCGAGATACAATTTCATCCGCAGCTCGAATTTAATAGGGCCCATAGTATTTAAGGTTGAAAAAAGACTTTCAGTCCATCAAGCTCAACCTTTTAAGATCTCCTCTGATCTGCAATATGCGGATTAACTATTAATTAATTAGTGGTTAATCAATTATTTAATGTTTTTTTTTTTTATTATTAATTATTCCAGAGGAAGGCAAATAAAAAAAAAACACAAGCGAGACTTAGCCAATTGTCTCAAATGGAAATGTAAAAAATTTGGATCAATACTGTCTCTCTAATTATCCATGATAACCCTGAATTCACTTTTTAATTAGAAATAAATCTAGTCCCCTTTTAAAGTTATATATCGAATCCGCTGTCACCACCTCCTCTGGTAGAGAATTCCACAGAATAACCACCCTTACTGTGAAGAACCCTTTTCTTTCTTTGAGGTGGAATCTTTTCTTTCTTTGAGGTGGAATTCTAATGTCTTTCATCGCTTTCCCCGTTATTAACAGTGCAATATTGATTTATTATTTGTATTTACCGTGCTACCGTGCTTAGGTGTTTAACCCCCTTGCGGGTCCTCTCTGGAACTCGTAGGATTTTCTCCTTCATTTGCCATTTATGGGTGTGAAAGCATTTGCGGTCTTGGGGAATTGGAGCAATTGAATTGCAATTTGCGATTTTAGCCATCGTAACTATTGTGAAAGTGAAAGATCAAAGGCCTCGGGAGGCTGTAAGTCCGGTGTTTAACCATCGCAATTTTTTCAAGGCAAAAAGATGCCAATTGAATAGCAAATTAACTTGCGACGTGACTTACGGGCTCCAGTAACTTGTGAAAGCTCAATTGAATCGGGCTCCTGGTTCTCAACTCAGCTTTCACAAAACGTATTAAATCTGGTTGCAGTACATTTATTTTACTGGGCAGGAAAAACCCCTTTCAGTCGATGCTTACACATTTCTCGCCTGGCTATACCTCATATAAATTTAAATATCTGCTTCTGGCAAAATTCCAGTTGATGTGATTGCACCTGAATGGGTAATGTGTGGAACAAATAAAGTAAGCGAGGCAGTATATTCATTTAAACTGCATTAATGCGACCTTACCAGGAGATCTTTCCCTTTGACCATGAATTCAAATCCTTGTAAATTTATTGAAATAATATGGGGTCATTTACTTTCTAAATGTTAGAAATTGATCATATTCACACCTAGGTATCTAATGTGTTATTTTGGCTACAAGAAACCACATTTTTGACGGAGATGACCTTTGTCTCGTTCAGAAAGGGCTATACCCAAAGCCTCGAATTTATCTTGGTTTAATTTTAGGCCTGAAACTATACTAAAGCTTTCCCGAGTTTGGAGTAGAGCAGGGATAGAATAAGTCGGGTCTGTCAGTGAGCAAAGTACATACCATCCGCAAAAATTCTCGTAGGAAGATGAACGGGCCCACAGATGCTGTAAAAGGTTAAGACCCCTTAGTCAAACCACGTTATAGATAAAAACTTGTAGAGAAGTTCTGCAGAAATCTGACAATGGCTCCAGGAGTTACTCCAACCTACATACTCAGAACTCCCAGGTTGCATCTTAGTGGAGGGAACTTAGTCCTCTTCAGAGAAAGCAGTTCCTGATATATGGTGCCCACAGGGCAGATGTATGGCTTTGGCTCTGTGTGATGTAAGAAGATCCAAAATGGTCACCTCTGGCTATTCTTCAGGCCAGAAATATTGAATCCTGTATAGGGTTGAGTTGTATGGCTGTTGGCCCCGGCCTTATAAGCCTTACAGGCTGTTGAGAGTGACTGATAACTGCAATGGTTACTTGGGAAATGAGGCCCAATAGTGAAGTAGCCCTTTGTCTACTGGTTGAAATGTTGTAGGTTCCACATGCAGTTTGCTCTATTGATGACTGGAGTTAGCTAGGACTGCAGAAGGTAGCAGCAGTGTGTTTCTGCAGTTCATATCTCTTGTACAATTTAAATTTCAATGTGCTTGTGATAAATTGTTTTTGTCTTTTATAAAATGCCTTTGCGTTGTCCTAGCAATTTCCCTGTTCTGTTTTAAATTAGATAATTTAATTAAATTTGGCCCATAGTACAGTGGCAGGCTTTTTATTGAATCTTTGATAAGATGGCTTCTCTGCCTGCTAGCCTCATACAGGCTGACAGTGACTTTCAAGATGGCTCCTATTGTCAGGTTTAGGCGGGAAAGACTGCCTACCTTCTGTAGGGCAATGACCCTAGCCTTGTTCTATTATGAAATGGGGACATCATCCAAAATTCTTTGGCTTTTTCTCTGCATAAGCCAGTAATTTTCCCCCTTTAATCTATTGTGCCATCTCTTAATCCCTTGTGTCCTCCACCAGCCTCTCTTATTGCTTATGGCTACTCTGTGTCTGGGATTACAGGCCTTGGCTGGAGTGTCCGCTACCCCGCTGCCCTCTTGCGGAGCCCTACCGCCAGTTGGGTTCCCTCTGCCAGGCACTCACCCCACCTGGCAGCGTCTCCGCCATTCGGCCTCTGCTCTTGGGTCTCTCCCGCTCCTCCTGGTTAGTCTTGTGACTTCTCTGCAGCGTGATTCAACCTCCTCCATAATGAGCTGTTCCCATTGTGCTCCACAGCAGCACCCTCACTGTTGCCTCCGGGTCACACTGTGTGTGAGTTGGGAGACTTCTCTGGCTTGTGGATGGTTGGGGGGTTAGGGCCGTTTGTTATCCCAGCCAGACAACAGCCACTTACATTTGGACCTTGCGCCACCCCACTGCCAGAGGTACCAAACTGACCAGCAGACTGTGCCGGTTCCATGTCCACTCTAGTTGTCCCTGAGGGAGAGAGTTTTGGGGTTAAAAACTACTAATTTAAGGCCAATTCAGATGGAGCTCTGCTCACTCACGTCTTCCCTCTTTGCATGTTAGACACGCTCCCAATAAATGTTATGTTTTATATAATTTTCTCTATTATCTGTGGGATGATCATGATACCTTTCATGATGGGATAAATAGTAGGTTTAAAGGTGTTCTGGCTCACTAAGGCCCTCATTCAATTGCAATTTGTCCAATTGAATAGGGGTCTAAATAAGCACATAACATATTTTTTTAAAGAAGTTTTTACTTAGTAAACATCTATCCAAAAGCAAGGTTTTCACTAACTAAAAACTTATTTAAAAAAAATATGTTATGTGCTTATTTAGAGCACTATTCAATTGGCCAAATCGCAATTGAATGAGGGCCTAAGTGAGTAACCTTTTTTGTTTACATGTGCCATAGACAAATAACTTAATAATTCTTAAGTGTTTTTGTAAGGCTTTGCAAGTTCTCACAATGAAATTAATTCTTACCTGCAAATTCAATTTTCCACAAGAACAGATAATCCTTTATGAGAACAATTTAAAGAGCTACAAGTGCCCCTGTGCAGGAAAAAATATCTTAAAAAAGCATTTTTCAAGACACTATTGATAAATAAATGAAAGCCGATACATCCCAAAGCAAAAATTTGCATTTCTAATAGATAATCAAGTCATATAAAACAATACTAAAGAACAATAAAAAAAATCACAGGGTTAAATACAAACAAACACCTGCTCACATCATTAAACAATGTCACCCGACAATGCTAAGTCACATCTCGTTAATAGAGGTACTCAGGGGTTAACACATTCCCAATTGCCCTACAAACATACAACAATAATCCTGCATATCCCTGTCTTTCAATACAACATAAGTGTGAAACCTATAATGTGAACAGTGCAAACAGCAGTGTCCTTGTGCAATAACAGGATACCTCAAGATGTTGAAACACATAACTATGGTATCATTTTTAATGGTGTAGGAGAAGAAACCCTAAGTTAATTTTTGATAGTGCACCATCTACCAGTCAGAGCACTCTCTTCATCAATATGGTCACATCATATGAATTGGTTGTTTGTGGTGCATGTGAGGAACAATGGGAACATGAGCTTGTTATTCAAAAATAAACTTCTAGGTGGATAAATATTTTCTTTTTGCAACAGTTAATGCCCCAAATGTTTTCATAAATGATTTGTGGATGGCCCAAAGGGTATAAACAGAAAATAAGACCAATGAAAAGTCTAAAAACTGGAGCGCTCTAGAGTCAATATAGGCCCAAAGTAGAACAAAGAAATAGTTGGATGGTTTATAATCTTAATGGAGCAAATCTAGGGGTATCAGATATTGAAAGGGATTTGGGAGTACTAGTGGACAATCACCTAGGTAGCAGTGCTCAATGCCAAGCAGCAGCTGCAAAGGCAAGTAAAATATTAGCATGTATTAAGAAGGGTATAGAAGCAAGGGAAGCAAATATAATTCTGCCACTATACAAATCCCTAGTACGCCCTCATTTGGAATATGGAGTACAATTTTGGGCACCACTTCATAAAATGGACATTTTAGAGCTGGAAAAAGTACAGAGAAGGGCAACAAAACTAATAAGGGGAATGGAGGGGCTAAGTTATAAAGAAAGACTAACCGAATTAAACTTATTTTAAATACATCCAGGGTCAATATAAGGCTTTGTCAAGATAACTTTTTGTAGCAAGTGATTTTCAACTGACAAGAGGACATCCTTTGAGGAAAAAAGATTTCACCTTAAACAAAGAAAAGGGTTCTTCACAGTTAGGGTGGTTAAACTGTGGAATTCTCTGCCAAAGGAGGTGGTGACAGTGAATTCGATAGATAACTTTAAAAAGGGGTTTGATATATTTTTGAATAAAGAGGGCATTCAAGGTTATCCTAGATAACTAGCGAAGGAATATTGATCCAGGGAGAAATTTGATCGCCAGTTTCTGGGGTCAGAAAGGATTTTTGCTTTTTATTCCCCTTATGAGACAGTTGGCAAAGTTTCAATGGGTTTTTTCTTTCTGTTTGCCTTCCTCTGGATCAATTAACATTTAATAACAAATAGTCCACATATTAAAAAGATCAAGAGAGATCTAAAAAGGTTGAACTTGATGCACTAACTCTTTATTTATATTTAAATACTATACTATTAATAATGAATTAACAACTAATTAATAACTAATCTGCATATTGCAGATAAGAAGAGATCTTAAAAGGTTGACCTTGATGGGCTGAAAGTCTTTTTTCAACCTCAATTACTATGTAACTATGTAACTGTTTAAGTGCTGTCCCATATATCTTTGATTGATATGGGGACTCACGGACGGTACCTTAGTTCAAAAAGGTCCAATATGTCCAATAAGTCCTGTGCATTAAAGGAGGGCGATAAGCCGTAGTCTCATTTAAAAAGTGGTCTTCCTTGATGGAATTGGTATAATGGTGTTCACTTGGAAATTGCTGCCCCCTCAGATGGTACCGTTCACGTGGTACATGTAAAATCAATAAAAGAGAGGAAAGGGACAGGAAGAAGTGCAAAACCTAGTGCAAATAAATGCTAAACTAGATAAATACATGTAATGCAGATAAAAATGCCAACTCAAATGTTCTAACCTCACTGTATGAGGTATTTCAGTAACTCATCAGGAAGTCCTTCTCCTGATTGCATCCACTGGTCCGGGAACTGGATCTTCCTGTCTGTTTCAATTGAAGTGGAGTGAGAAGTCACCCTGTGGGTGTGGTTTTATTCATGGACTACAATGTTCACCAAGAAGCTGAGTACTTGAGTCATGTAGACCCTTATGAATACTCAAAGCTAACATGGTAGTTTATAAAGATAAAATCTTTTTATTCATAAAGAAATACAGTACACATATAATAAAGTTTGCTGTATAGTAGTTGTGATACTTATCAAATGGTAGAGGATTGTTGTACAATACAAGATAAAATTAAAAAAAATATTTAAAAAAATGTCAATAAAATGAAAAATAAATGACCAGGCGTGTTTCATCCGATCTTACAGTCTTTCTCAATGTATAAATAATAAAATAAACATTATTTATTAGATAAATAGCTTTATGCAAGCACCCAAAGGTTATGTCTTGATCTTGTTGAAAAATAGGTTTGAACTGGTATAATTATAGAAGTTTATGGTTTCTCTGCTTGGTACAATTTAAAAGTTTTGTAACACATCTCTTGGGTTCCTGGGCTGTGGGAGATTAATTTTATGAAGAAAGCCCTTTAGTTCTTCCTCTGAATTTAACATGCTTAACCACTAATTTCCCCAGAAGTCATGAACATCATAACCACTTTTTTCAAAAAATATTTTTTGATCCTAGACTTGTAATACATTTGGCTGTAAATGTTCTGACCTCATTTGAATCATTCTCATTGTAACAAAAAGGGCAACCGTGGCAAAAGCAACTCTGAAGTTCAAAAGCTGTATGTACACCATTTATTAGAATAACCATCAAGATAGTAGTCACATGCTTTCTTTTCACCACCTCGCAAAACATACCTTCTGTGTGCATAATGTACATCAACCACTGTATGGCAAGTGTAAAGTAGGGCTTTTATGTTTTGTGATAACTATGACAATGGCTATTGTGTTTTGGTAAGAATTTGTATCTGAACTTAGCCCTAAGCACAGGTGCCAATATGATGAGCTGAAAGGGATCAATAAATTCATCACTTGCAACCAAATCTGCATCTTCAATACATTTAAGTCTCTTTTTAGTGTAATTTCGTTCACACTGTTGCTATAGTATTTACAGGCCTCTAAAAAATTTAAAGCATCTAAAAAATAAACACATTTCAAGATCACACCCAGTGGCACAGACCAATTTACCACCCTGTACCAAGAGATTTATGAGTAATTTATTTTATTTTTTATTTCCTTTTTAGTTTTCCTTTATTGTACGAAAAACAAAATTTAACATAAATTACACCATCATATTCAATTTTCAATCAAATAATCCAGTTTGTATGAATATAAAAAAAAGAAAAAATATAAACAAAACATTTAATAAATAAACATTCAAACCACATTCATTCGTTTCATAGTTATTTCCTGAGGCATAAAGTTGTTACAAAAATATAACATACTAAAAGGTCCAAAGCATAAGCTATTGTATAAAATCCCAAATTCTCGATTGCGTTGAATTTTTGATAACATTTCATTCAATGAAGGAATAACATTGGATTTCCATTTAGAAAAAATAAACCATTTAACTACAGAAAAAAGTTAAATTACCATAGCCTTTTTGTCCATGCTAATTTCACTTGGGTATATATGTAACAGACTACATTATTTTGTAAATGGGAATTCCTCTTTAAAACTGCTCCAGCTCCTTCAAGTTGGATGGTTTGCGCTTGTAAACAGCAATCTTTAAGTCTGACCACAGATTTTCTATTGTATTGAGGTCTGGGCTATGACTAGGCCATTCCAACACATTTACATGTTTCCCCTTAAACTACTCAACTGTTGCTTTAGCAGTGTGTTTGGGGTCATTGTCCTGATGGGAGGTAAACCTCCGTCCTAGCCTCAAATCATGCACACAGTGGGACAGGTTTTGCTCAAGAATTTCCCTGTATTTAGCACTATCCATCTTTCCCTCAACTCTGAACAGTTTCCCAGTCCCGGCTGCTGTGTTCTTTGGGTGATGTTTTGGGTTTGCGCCAGACATAGCGTTTTCTTTGATGGCTGAAAAGTTAAATTTTTGTCTCATCAGACCAGAGCACCTTCCTCCATACATTTTTTGGAGTCTCCCATATGCCTTTTTGCAAACTCAAAACGTGCCATTTTGAAGTCTGCTGAAAGTAATGGCTTTCTTCTGGCCACTCTGCCATAAAGCTCAACTCTATAGAGCGTGTGACTTATTGACGTCCTATGTACAGATACTCCAGTCTCTACTGTGGAACTCTGCATAATGCCCTCCTTGCCCAGTCCTTGAGTTTTGGCAGGTTTTCTGTTGAGCCATTTTCTTTCCATTTAATTATGATAGATTTGATGGTGCTCCTGGGGATCATCAAAGATTTGGATATTTTTTTATAACCTAACCCTGACTTGTACTTCTCAACAACATTGTCCCTTACTTGTTTGGAGAGTTCATTGGTCTTCATGGCAGTGTTTGGTTAGTGGTGCCTCTTGCTTAGGTGTTGCAGCCTCTGGGGCCTTTCAAAATAGGTGTGTATATGTAATGACAGATCATGTGATACTCAGATTGCACACAGGTGGACAACATTTCACTAATTATGTGACTTCTGAAGGTAATTGGTTGCCCCAGATCTTTTTATGGGCTTCATAACAAGGGGGGTGAATACATACGCACATGCCAATTTTGTGTTTTCTATTTCTAAAAAAATAGTTTTATGTATATATTTTTCTCATTTCCCTTCACCAACTTAGACTATTTTGTTCTGATCCATCACATAAAATTCAGATTTACAAAACGTTGAACTTAAGGCTGTAATGTAACACAATAGGTAAAAAGTCAAGGGGTGTGAATACTTTTGCAAGGCACTGTATAACTGATACATGTTACTTTTATTTGAATTCTCCCTGCCTTTTTGCTCTTTTCCCTCTTCTCTTCAACTTTACTTTTTTTTTTTTTACATTATGTCCAAGAATATTAGTGCTTTTAGGTCACCATTGGGAACCATTGTTTTTTCGATCTGATATCAAACATATTTCTGAATTGGTTCTAACCATTTCAGTGCATGAACCACCATGTTTCCATTATGATAAAGTTGTAAAACTGGGTATGCTATACAACCCTTTATAAAGTTTTTTTCCATTGTTGTTTTTTTAAGTCTTAAATCTTTTGATGAGTGAATAAAATTATCTATTATATGTTGAAATTTTCTAATTAAATAATTAGGAATTTTTATTGGAATGCAACCTAATATATAATTAAACCTTGGAAGAAGGGACATTTTAATGATGGAAATCCTACCGTAAAATTATGATTTTAGTTTCTTAAATTCCTTTATAATATTAAAAAAATTTAAGATGTAGAGTTTTTAATTTCAACCATTTTTTCTAATTGCTTATCAAAAACAATACCCAAATGAGTAAAGGATTCGGAGTTCCATTGAAAGGCATATAATGATTTTAACATATTTTTGATCTTAAAAGGAACATTAATCAATATTGTTTCAGATTTGTGAAGATTTAATTTATAATAAGAAATCTTGTTATACTCCTTGAGTAATAACATCAAGTTTGAATGAGAGTCTGTTGTATTAGTTAATGAGAGGACTACATCATCCGCAAATAAACTTATTTTGTGTTCCCTCTCTCCCACCTTGATACCCTGAATATCATGAGAGGATTTTATTGCCTCGGCGAAAGGTTCTATTAAAAGTGCAAACAAAATGGGAGAGAGGGGACACCCTTACCTGGTCCCATTCGAAATCCCAGAAGTGTGGGAACTAAACCCTATACCAGACACTGAAGCGAATGGAGCCTTGTACAATCGCGTGTGAACCAAATTCACCAAAACCATATATAGCTACCGTTAAACTCATATACTCCCACCCTATTCTATCAAATGCCTTTTTTAGCATCTAAAGATAAGAAAAGGGTGGGAGCAGATGACCTGTTGGCCAATGCAATTAAGTTCATGAGTTTTCTAACATTGCCAGCTCCTTTTGGGTAGGATGGAACACACGCCATGCATCATATAGGTTGTTATCATTTATCCAATTAGAAAATTCTTGTGCCGATTTTAACACTTTATTCAAATTCTTATGTTGATATTGAGATTTTCTATCAATATCTACATTTGGTATCATGTTAAAGTCGCCAGCTATTATTAAGGAACCCTGAGCAAATTTTTTAATCAATTTACCAATTTGATTCATAAATTTGATTTGTTTTTCATTGGGTGCGTAAAGATTAATAAGTATTACTTTGTGGTTGTTGATATATCCCACCTGTAAAATATAACACCCATTTGGATCAATTTAATTGAATTCCTTCCTGATATTTAAGTTTTTGTAAAATAAAATCGACACACCTTTAGATTTTTTTTAAAATGTAGAATTATATGGGTTCATAACGTTTTTCACCAAAGTTTGGAATTTTGGTGTTTTCCCAATGAGTCTCTTGAAGTAAAACAATATTTGCTTTTTCATGTTAAAACAATCTTATTGCTGTTTTTCTTTTACTAGGAGAATTTAAACCATTTACATTATAGCTTAATACATTAATTGTCATTACCAAAAAAGGGAAATCTATACATCACAATTATGTAAAACAATTTAATTCTTGCACCTTGTGTTGACAACTTTTTAAATTCATAATATAACATATGATATTGATTAACATAATTCTTGAAATCGTTAATTCTTCCATTCATACCTTTAATTCCTTTAAGACTGCAGTACATATCTTTAGCAGTCTTCTTATACAGTGCTTAACGCCGATGTACAGAAATTATAGGCAAATTATGTGTGAAAGCGAAGGTTCTAAAACTTAAATAAATCACTTTTTAAGCTACATATCTTCATGCTTAACTACAGTGTCTTGCAAAAGTATTCTCAGCTCAAAGTCGCTTTGGATAAGTCTCTATAAGCTTGCCACATCTGGGATTTTTGCCCATTCCTCCTTGAGAAACTGCTCCAGCTCCTTTAAGTTGGATGGTTTGCGCTTGTGAACAGCAATCCTTAAGTCTGACCACAGATTTTATATTGGATTGAGGTCTGGGCTTTGACTAGGCCATTCCAACACATTTACATGTTTCCCCTTAAACCCCTCAAGCGTTGCTTTAGCAGTGTTTGGGGTCATTGTGCTGCTGGAAGGTGAGACTCCATCCTAGCCTCAAATCACACAGGTTTTTCTCAAGCATATGCCTGTATTTAGCACCATCCATCTTTCCTTCACCATCCATCTTTCCCAGTCCCGGCTGCTGAAAAACATCCCCACATCGTGATGCTGCCACCACCATGGTGTTCTTTGGGAGATGTGATGTGTTGGGATTGTGCCAGACATAGCGTTTTCTTTAATGGCCAAAAAGTTCAATTTTAGTCTCATCAGACCAGAGCACCTTCCTCCATGCATTCTGGGAGTCTCCCACATGCCTTTTCGCAAACTCAAAACGTGCCATTTTGTTTTTTTTGCTGAAAGTAATTGCTTTCCTCTGGCCACTCTGCCATAAAGCCCAACTATATGGAGCATACTTCTTATTGTCGTCCCTTTGTACAGATACTCCAGTCTCTGCTGTGGAAGTCTGCAGCTCCACCAGGATCACCTTAAGTCTCTGTGCTGCCTCTCTGATTAATGCCCTCCTTGCCCGGTCCGTGAGTTTTGGTGGGCGGGCATCTCTTGGCAGGTTTGCTGTTGTGCCATGTTCTTTCCATTTGGTTATGATAGGTTTGATGGTGCTCCTGGGGTCATCAAAGATTTTTTTATAACCTAACGCTGATTTGTACTTCTCAACAACATTGTTCCTTACTTGTTTGGAGAGTTCCTTGGTCTTCATTGCAGTGTTTGGTTAGTGGTGCCTCTTGCTTAGGTGTTGCAGCCTCTGGGGCCTTTCGAAAATAGTGTTTATATGTAATGACAGATCATATAACACTTAGATTGCACACAGGTGGTCATCATTTCACTAATTATGTAACTTCTGAAGGTAATTGGTTGCACCAGAGCTTTATATGGGTTTCATAACAAAGGGGGTGAATACATATGCACATGCCAATTTTGTGTTTTCTATTTCTAAAAAATTGTTTTATGTATATATTTTTCTCATTTCACTTCACCAACTTAGACTATTGTGTTCTGATCCATCACATCTAATTCAGATTAAAAAAACGTTGAACTTAAGGCTGTAATGTAACACAATAGGTAAAAAGTCAAGGGGTGTGAATACTTTTGCAAGGCACTGTATAACTGATACATGTTACTTTTATTTGAATTCTCCCTGCCTTTTTGCTCTTTTCCCTCTTCTCGTCAACTTTTTTTTTTTTTTATGGTACCCTATTGCCAGTTTCCATTATATTGTTGTTCTTCAATTTAGTCTAGATTAATTGATAATTGATATAACTCTTCTGTTGTTTGTTTAGAATATACTGTAATCAGTACTGAACAATATTGTTTTATTTTCCAACTTGTGAGTTTTTGTTAGCTTCATTAACTTTCTGCTATTCCCTTCTGAACTCATATTTTTCTACATTTCTTTTAGTTTGATTTTCTTTCCCTTTTCTTTTTCTTTCTTTATCTATTTTTAAAAATGTCAATTTTATACCCCTTTAATCCTTCTCTTTTTGTAACTCTTTCCATTTGCAACATATTGTTTTCTTTAACCTAACTTAGGGCCTCATTAAATTCCAGCCTCGTAAATAAGAGGCTTCTACTTAAGCCCTACGTACTGCAAAGTTTCTCTAACTTACAATGCTATTAAATTAGCCCTGCTGCGAGCAACGTATGAGCTACGCAGCAGGCCCGTACGTATCTACACTGCGTAAATGTACATGAGGAGTGACAGCCTGCGAGATGATATCGCAGGCTCCCACTCCTCATCAAGTGCTGCGGGGGTCCTAAAAGGGACCTCCGCGGCAGTCCCCCACATAAGCATTGCCGTGGGGGGTACTCCAAACCCCCCCCAGGCACCTAAAATGAACCCCCCCTCAATGCGGGGGTCCCTGTCGGGACCCCCGAAGTGTCCTCACATGAACACCTTGCTGCAGGGGTCCATAGGAACCCCCGCAGCCCCCACACATTAACCCCTTGCAGCGGGGGTCCCCGATCGGCACTGATCAGGCCCCCGCTGCATTTAAAACTTTTAAATTCCCCGCCGCGGCTCCTTAAAGGGGCCGCGGCACACTATTACCCAATCCCGGCCGCGGCACTTAAAATTAACCCCCCTCTATGCTGGGGGTCCCCATCGGGACCCCCGAAGTGTCCCCATATAAACCCCCTGCAGCGGGGGGCCCCGATCGGCACCGATCGTGACCCTGCTGCAATTCAATTTTAAATTTCCCGCCTCGCGGGTCCTCAAAGGACCGTAAAGGTCCTGAAAGGACTCGCACTAAAAATAATAACCCCAGGCAACTATAATTACCCCATTAACTCATGATGGTCAATCCAGACCACCATAAGGCCTAAATTAACCCATTAACTCATGGTGGTCAATCCAGACCACCATAAGACCTAAATTAACCCATTAACTCATGATGGTCAATCCAGACCACCATAAGACCTAAATTAACCCATTAACTCATGATGGTCAATCCAGACCACCATAAGGCCTAAATTAACCCATTAACTCATGGTGGTCAATCCAGACCACCATAAGACCTAAATTAACCCATTAACTCATGATGGTCAATCCAGACCACCATAAGGCCTAAATTAACCCATTAACTCATGGTGGTCAATCCAGACCACCATAAGACCTAAATTAACCCATTAACTCATGATGGTCAATCCAGACCAGCATAAGGCTCTATTTAACCCCATCAGTCCCATAAGGGTATATTATTACCATTATGGGCCTGTTACAACCCAACATTAACCACATAAGTGCCATGATGGTCCTCAAGGACCATCATGACACTAACTACAAACACTACACTATAACCCCCAATAAACCATTTAATCTAAACTAACCCCCCTCTACACTAATCTATTAACACTTACACTACCTACCTACACTACCTACCCCCTAATAAACCTCCCCAACACTCTAATTACAAAAAACAAAAAACCTACAGTACAAAAAACAAAAAAACCTACAGTACAGAAAACAAAAAAAAATTACAACCCCACCCCCCACTACAGAAAACAAAAAAATACATTACAACCCCACCCCCCACTACAGAAAATAAAAAAATTACACACCTGAAAAGGAAAGACAGATAAACACAATACAATAATACATATAATACATTACATACATTACATACAATACATGACATTACATATAATATATTAAATATAATATATTACATATAATATATTACATATAATACATTACATACATTACATACAATACATGACATTACATATAATATATTAAATATAATATATTAAATATAATATATTACATATAATACATTACATACATTACATACAATACATGACATTACATATAATATATTAAATATAATATATTAAATATAATATATTACATATAATACATTACATACATTACATACAATACATGACATTACATATAATATATTAAATATAATATATTAAATATAATATATTACATATAATACATTACATACATTACATACAATACATGACATTACATATAATATATTAAATATAATATATTAAATATAATATATTACATATAATATATTACATATAGTCCTAATCAAATACCCCCTATCTATCTAACATACAATCTATTTAATTTAAAATAAATCCTAACTATATCAAATACATCCCCCTATCTATCTAATATACAAAAAATCCTAACTACATACACAGACCCTTATTCTAAAATAAAATAAAATAATTACAGTCCTAACTACATACACAGACCCTAATTCTAAGCTAAAATCAATAAATTAAGACCACTTACCTTTAAGATGTTGCTTCAGATCACTAACCTATGGGTCAAACAAAAAAAAAAATTAGTACAAAACATTAACATCAAATAAATAAACATTATATACATTCTACATATTCAACTCACCTTTACAGCATGTCCAGTCACTGTTAAGCTCTTCCGGCGCGGCCCTGTTAAAAAAAAAAAACACAATACATGAATACATGAATACAATATATAAACAATAAATAAAATACACAAATAAACATCTAAATATACATTTAACTTACCTCCCCGCGATGTCCCCGGCCTTCTCTCCTTCAGCCCCGGCTGGGCCGCGGAACCATCCGCGCTCTAAAAAAAAATAAAAAAAAAACTAACGGAGGTCTGCACTGGCAGACCTCCCCGACGCTACTGAACCTCCCGGAGTCGTTTCCGGGAGGAAATTGGCATTGGCGGCTTGTGATTGGCTGAAAAAGCTGTCAGCCAATCAAAAGTCGTCAATGTAGGAGCCAATCAGGATGCGCAGATGTCTTCTACCAATCACTCCGTGGGGGTGTATCCCATAGTGATTGGCTGAAGGCATCTGAGCGTTGTGATTGGTTCCCATAAAGATAGACAAGTGTTTTAGCCAATCAGGGTGGGATATTGGGGTGTATCCCATCCTGATTGGCTCACACATTGACGACTTTTGATTGGCTGAAATTGATAGACAGCTTTTTCAGCCAATCACAAGCCGCCAATGCCAATTTCCTCCCGGAAACGACTCCGGGAGGTTCAGTAGCGTCGGGGAGGTCTGCCAGTGCAGACCTCCGTTAGTTTTTTTTCTTTTTTTTTTTTAGAGCGCGGATGGTTCCGCGGCCCAGCCGGGGCTGAAGGAGAGAAGGCCGGGGACATCGCGGGGAGGTAAGTTAAATGTATATTTAGATGTTTATTTGTGTATTTTATTTATTGTTTATATATTGTATTCATGTATTCATGTATTGTGTTTTTTTTTTTTAACAGGGCCGCGCCGGAAGAGCTTAACAGTGACTGGACATGCTGTAAAGGTGAGTTGAATATGTAGAATGTATATAATGTTTATTTATTTGATGTTAATGTTTTGTACTAATTTTTTTTTTTTGTTTGACCCATAGGTTAGTGATCTGAAGCAACATCTTAAAGGTAAGTGGTCTTAATTTATTGATTTTAGCTTAGAATTAGGGTCTGTGTATGTAGTTAGGACTGTAATTATTTTATTTTATTTTAGAATAAGGGTCTGTGTATGTAGTTAGGATTTTTTGTATATTAGATAGATAGGGGGATGTATTTGATATAGTTAGGATTTATTTTAAATTAAATAGATTGTATGTTAGATAGATAGGGGGTATTTGATTAGGACTATATGTAATATATTATATGTAATATATTATATTTAATATATTATATTTAATATATTATATGTAATGTCATGTATTGTATGTAATGTATGTAATGTATTATATGTAATATATTATATTTAATATATTATATTTAATATATTATATGTAATGTCATGTATTGTATGTAATGTATGTAATGTATTATATGTAATATATTATATTTAATATATTATATTTAATATATTATATGTAATGTCATGTATTGTATGTAATGTATGTAATGTATTATATGTAATATATTATATTTAATATATTATATTTAATATATTATATGTAATGTCATGTATTGTATGTAATGTATGTAATGTATTATATGTAATATATTATATTTAATATATTATATTTAATATATTATATGTAATGTCATGTATTGTATGTAATGTATGTAATGTATTATATGTAATATATTATATTTAATATATTATATTTAATATATTATATGTAATGTCATGTATTGTATGTAATGTATGTAATGTATTATATGTAATATATTATATTTAATATATTATATTTAATATATTATATGTAATGTCATGTATTGTATGTAATGTATGTAATGTATTATATGTATTATTGTATTGTGTTTATCTGTCTTTCCTTTTCAGGTGTGTAATTTTTTTATTTTCTGTAGTGGGGGGTGGGGTTGTAATGTATTTTTTTGTTTTCTGTAGTGGGGGGTGGGGTTGTAATTTTTTTTTGTTTTCTGTACTGTAGGTTTTTTTGTTTTTTGTACTGTAGGTTTTTTGTTTTTTGTAATTAGAGTGTTGGGGAGGTTTATTAGGGGGTAGGTAGTGTAGGTAGGTAGTGTAAGTGTTAATAGATTAGTGTAGAGGGGGGTTAGTTTAGATTAAATGGTTTATTGGGGGTTATAGTGTAGTGTTTGTAGTTAGTGTCATGATGGTCCTTGAGGACCATCATGGCACTTATGTGGTTAATGTTGGGTTGTAACAGGCCCATAATGGTAATAATATACCCTTATGGGACTGATGGGGTTAAATAGAGCCTTATGCTGGTCTGTATTGACCATCATGAGTTAATGGGTTAATTTAGGTCTTATGGTGGTCTGGATTGACCACCATGAGTTAATGGGTTAATTTAGGTCTTATGGTGGTCTGGATTGACCACCATGAGTTAATGGGTTAATTTAGGCCTTATGGTGGTCTGGATTGACCATCATGAGTTAATGGGTTAATTTAGGTCTTATGGTGGTCTGGATTGACCACCATGAGTTAATGGGTTAATTTAGGCCTTATGGTGGTCTGGATTGACCATCATGAGTTAATGGGTTAATTTAGGCCTTATGGTGGTCTGGATTGACCATCATGAGTTAATGGGGTAATTATAGTTGCCTGGGGTTATTATTTTTAGTGCGAGTCCTTTCAGGACCTTTACGGTCCTTTGAGGACCCGCGAGGCGGGAAATTTAAAATTGAATTGCAGCAGGGTCACGATCGGTGCCGATCGGGGCCCCCCGCTGCAGGGGGTTTATATGGGGACACTTCGGGGGTCCCGATGGGGACCCCCAGCATAGAGGGGGGTTAATTTTAAGTGCCGCGGCCGGGATTGGCTAATAGTGTGCCGCGGTCCCTTTAAGGAGCCGCGGCGGGGAATTTAAAAGTTTTAAATGCAGCGGGGGGCCTGATCTATGCAGATCGGGGACCCCCCCTGCAATGGGTTTATGTGGGGACACTTCGGGGGTCCCGATGGGGACCCCCAGCATAGAGGGGGGTTAATTTTAAGTGCCGCGGCCGGGATTGGCTAATAGTGTGCCGCGGTCCCTTTAAGGAGCCGCGGCGGGGAATTTAAAAGTTTTAAATGCAGCGGGGGGCCTGATCTATGCAGATCGGGGACCCCCGCTGCAAGGGGTTAATGTGGGGGTGCTGCAGGGGTCCTGATAGAGACCCCTGCAGCATGGGGATGTGTATAGGGTGCAGGGGGGAGCCTCACGCTGCTGTCTCGGGCTGTTCCGAGGCAGCACGTAGAGGCTTTCGGATCCCTTGCGTGGACTTTTTGTCCACGTAGGGATTCTTACGATATGCGAGACTCGTGCATAGATTTAAGGCTACGTAGCTCTCTCGGAGCCTATTCTCGGCCATTTTCTCGCAGTCATATCGTAAAGCAGGCTGCGAGAGATTCGGTTCTCGCAAACAGCAGGAAAACTGCCTTTTGCGAGCACCGAGAGAACTACGAGGGAGAATTTAATAGGGCCCTTAATTTATAAATGTATCTAAAATTTTAAAAATGAATGTGATTAATTAAAATTGATGTTGGGATATAAATTATGTTTAGTCAATAAACTTAAGTGGAATTATAGTTCTCATTTTTTTATAATTATTTAATCTACTTGTTTACATTTTTTATTCTATCTTCACACAACTAAATTGTTAAATTTTAAAGTACTGTAAAAAGTATTATTATGTGTGAAAATTTAAATGTATTACACCTAAATTCTAATAATGTGTAATTCTATTCCCCTTTTTTCTTATCTCCTAATTGTGAATATCATTATTTTATTAATGTTGCTCTTAGAAATTGTGGGGTATATCAATCTTGTTCGCTACTTGAAATCAGACAACAAGAATATAAGTTACCCAATTATAATTTCCAATTGTAAATACGGAACATATAGATATAAAAGAAAATGAAGAACTTAGTCCAGGATCATATTTGTTGCCATTTTGGGTCTGAGAGTTGGAGAGAATATGGGTTTTTCACTTCAAAGTCACACCGAATGTCCCATTTAGATAAGATAGATTCGCCATCTACAACTGAATTTATTTTGTGTCATTCTGATGCCTTCAAAATCAAAAGGCCTACCTGAAAAGTCCATTTGTAAATTATGTTCTCTCTTCTAAGATATTGAGTTATTTATCCAAATTGTTTCCTTTTATTAATAGTGGCTTGTGAGAAATCGGAGAAGATTTTAATGTTATCATATAGTACCTCCAATTTTTTTATTTTGAAGTTAGCTTTTGTTATAGCTTCTTTGGTTGGAAAAAATGGATTTTGACAATCACATCCTTTGGACATTTGTTCTGTAAATGCAATGGTAATGAAATACAGTGAACATTGTCAAATGTATGGTCCATTTGGGGAAATGAACGTATTAGAGCTGAAAATAAACCAATTAAATAGCCCGTTAATTCTTCATTTTTTATATTTTCAAAAACTCCCTTTATCTGGAGATTTTTGCGTCTTAATCTGTCTTCTAATCTCCTGATTTGGTTATTTAAATCTGTAATTTTATTGTCCTGTTTGATTGAATGGGATAATAAAATGTTGTGATCAATTATCAGCTTGTCAAACATTGTCTCTATTTCAACAGTTTAATTTCTTTATTCTTTGGGGAAAAAAGGTGAAGGATTTTTGTGGTTGATTTTTCTTTCCTTTCACCTTGGTTTTAGTGGTCATACTGCCTTTGGGCTTTAACATGAATCGGCTTTGTTAATAAAAAGACTATATACTCCATAAGTACCTTTCCCCTTAACCTAGATGGAGATTTAATTTTTCAGTTCATGTTTTTCAGCTTAACTGAGTTTTGGGTTATGCTGGAGTTGTGGGAAAAAGGAGGTTTCCACCATATACTTATTATTTAAAATCTTTATTCTTGTTCAACTGGACGTCTCCTACTAGGCAGCAAGGAGCTCCTTTAAATCTGTAAGTTGTTAGTTGTGAATCAAAGAAAACCCCTTTTTATATATGTAAATATGTGGTATAAAGCTTTCTCAGTTTTATTATAATTGAACAACTGATTTTTTATATCAACATTTGCTGGTCTTGGAACTTGTTTGTTCATCTGGGAATATAATGAGATGTTAATCCGTTTTTCTGTGTCCTATTTTAGGATCTTGTATGCAAACCATTAAAAACGGATTGTAGGTGTTTAATCTCTTTATAAGAGATAATGCATTGTTTAAAGTAAAGTTGTATAGTTGTGCACATCAGAAACCCAGAAAAAAAGTACTTATCTTGCTGTCTTGATTGCTGTAGCTTCTACTTGTTGCAAAGAGAATCAAGGCAGCATTCTGGGTTGGGGACGTGGGAAAGGGAGAAATTACTTGCAACCACAGTTACTGTGTATCTTTCTACGATGTCTGCTCCAATATTCAGCACAACCACCCAGCCTCACCACACAGCAAAGTAACAGCGCCAGTAACCAACCAAACTTGATCTCGGGAACGCCGTCGTCCCGTCGGACCAGGAATTGATGGGTCTCCAACCAGCAAAACAACCAGCAGTGCAGTGATAGCGCGTTGTTACTTTCCCATCTAAGCCTGCTTAAACCACTGATCAGGAAGGCCTTTCTTGGATACCAATTCATATACATGGAGGTATGTAGGAGCTCCAAACAACCGCCACCTTCACCCGCCTACAGCCACAAACGGCTGGTGAATCATTTCCGGTCACATCCCTCATGAGTAATTTATTTTTAATCACTTGCTGGGCCACATGAATGTAAAAGTAGCAATTGTGTTTGTATGAAATGTTTTACAAACTTTTGTAGACAATTAATTCCCTGACATTATTATTATTGCTCTTTAGTAGTTTAATCGTGTCCAACTCTCCATGACCCTATGGACCGTAGCACGGCAGTTATCTCTGTCAGCCACTGCCCCTCTGAGCTCCATCAAGCTCATGATCATTGCTTCAATGACCTCATCTATCCATCTTTGAGTCTGCAGTCCACTTATTTGTGTTCTTTCAGTCTTACCAGTATCAGAGTCTTTTGTAGGGAATCCTGTCTTCTCATGTTATGGCCGAAATATTTGAGCTTCAGCCTCATGATCAAACCATCCAGTGAACAGTTTGGCTTATTTTCCTGAAGTATGTATTTACTGGATCTTCTTGCAGTCCAAGGGACTCTAAGCAGTTTCCAACACCACAATTCCAAATACATCAATTTTAAAGTGCTCAACCTTCTTTATGGTCTAGCTCTCTCATTTTGCTTGTTACTACTGGAGATACTATAGTTCTAACAATGAGACCTTTGTTAAAAAAAAAACATTTTTTTTCTTTTTACTAGCTTATTAAACCTTTTTCCCAAGAAGCAAACATCTTTTAATTTCATGACTACAGTCACCATCTGCCTTGGATCCCAGGAAAATAAAATCTATCAATGTCTCCACTTCTCTATTTGCCAGGAACTAATACTGCAGTTTGCCATTATTTAATAAAAAAGTAGAAGTCATTGATTTAGAACCAATTTCCTTTTTTAAACTATACATACATATATATATATATATATATATATATATATACATACAGGGAGTGCAGAATTATTAGGCAAGTTGTATTTTTGAGGATTAATTTTATTATTGAACAATAACCATGTTCTCAATGAACCCAAAAAACTCATTAATATCAAAGCTGAATATTTTTGGAAGTAGTTTTTAGTTTGTTTTTAGTTTTAGCTATTTTAGGGGGATATCTGTGTGTGCAGGTGACTATTACTGTGCATAATTATTAGGCAACTTAACAAAATACAAATATATACACATTTCAATTATTTATTTTTACCAGTGAAACCAATATAACATCTCAACATTCACAAATATACATTTCTGACATTCAAAAAAATAAAAAATAAAAACACAGTGACCAATATAGCCACCTTTCTTTGCAAGGACACTCAAAAGCCTGCCATCCATGGATTCTGTCAGTGTTTTGATATGTTCACCATCAACATTGCGTGCAGCAGCAACCACAGCCTCCCAGACACTGTTCAGAGAGGTGTACTGTTTTCCCTCCTTGTAAATCTCACATTTGATGATGGACCACAGGTTCTCAATGGGGTTCAGATCAGGTGAACAAGGAGGCCATGTCATTAGATTTTCTTCTTTTATACCCTTTCTTGCCAGCCACGCTGTGGAGTACTTGGACGCGTGTGATGGAGCATTGTCCTGCATGAAAATCATGTTTTTCTTGAAGGATGCAGACTTCTTCCTGTACCACTGCTTGAAGAAGGTGTCTTCCAGGAACTGGCAGTAGGACTGGGAGTTGAGCTTGACTCCATCCTCAACCCGAAAAGGCCCCACAAGCTCATCTTTGATGATACCAGCCCAAACCAGTACTCCACCTCCACCTTGCTGGCGTCTGAGTCGGACTGGAGCTCTCTGCCCTTTACCAATCCAGCCACAGGCCCATCCATCTGGCCCATCAAGACTCACTCTCATTTCATCAGTCCATAAAACCTTAGAAAAATCAGTCTTGAGATATTTCTTGGCCCAGTCTTGACGTTTCAGCTTGTGTGTCTTGTTCAGTGGTGGTCGTCTTTCAGCCTTTCTTACCTTGGCCATGTCTCTGAGTATTGCACACCTTGTGCTTTTGGGCACTCCAGTGATGTTGCAGCTCTGAAATATGGCCAAACTGGTGGCAAGTGGCATCGTGGCAGCTGCACGCTTGACTTTTCTCAGTTCATGGGCAGTTATTTTGCGCCTTGGTTTTTCCACACGCTTCTTGCGACCCTGTTGACTATTTTGAATGAAACGCTTGATTGTTCGATGATCACGCTTCAGAAGTTTTGCAATTTTAAGAGTGCTGCATCCCTCTGCAAGATATCTCACTATTTTTGACTTTTCTGAGCCTGTAAAGTCCTTCTTTTGACCCATTTTGCCAAAGGAAAGGAAGTTGCCTAATAATTATGCACACCTGATATAGGGTGTTGATGTCATTAGACCACACCCCTTCTCATTACAGAGATGCACATCACCTAATATGCTTAATTGGTAGTAGGCTTTCGAGCCTATACAGCTTGGAGTAAGACAACATGCATAAAGAGGATGATGTGGTCAAAATACTCATTTGCCTAATAATTCTGCACTCCCTGTATGTCAGTTGACAGAAATGTTCACAATTATTATTCGCATGAAAAAAACATGAGACAGCAGTGCCCCATACTGACATGTGTTTTCTATATAACCTAAATATATTTTAAAAACCGTAAAAAGAAACAGGCCTTTATGTGGAATCAAACTCCCAACCTTTGGTTTCAGAGACAGTTACTCCACTAAATCATGTATAGCTTCAGTTTTTACTTTTGCTGTTAGAACATATCTAAGGAGTTATAAATAGTGATGTCCGGAACAGTTCGCCGGAGAACTATTCGCGGCGATTTTCGCATGTTCGCGTTCGTAACGAACGGCGAACACATGCGCTTTTCGGTCCGCCCCCTATTCTTTATCATTGAGGAAAGTTTGACCCTGCACCTTACAGTCAGCAGACACATTCCAGCCAATCAGCAGCATACACTCCCTTCCAGAGCCTTCCATCTGAATGACAGCATCCATTTTAGAATCATTCTGAAGCTACATTCGTTGAGAGAGGACATATATTCTACCTGCTGCTGATTTAATAGGGAAATAGATAGCCAGGCTGTGTATTTCGCTTTCACTACACACCTGAAGGACTCATTTGATATCTGCTGCAAGGACAGCAACCCAAAAAGCCCTTTTTAGGGCTAGAACATCATTTATTTTATTTAATTATTTTTTTCTGCTGATTTACTAGGGAAATAGATAGCCAGCCTGTGTATTTAGCTTTCACTACACACCTGAAGGACTCATTTGATATCTGCTGCAAGGACAGCAACCCAAAAAGCCCTTTTTATTTTATTTTATTATTTTTTTCTGTGTAATCTAATTGCATATGCCTGCCTGCCTGCCTGCGTGTGTGTGAGGCCTATTGCATCTAGTCTGCCATCTTTTGCCAGTGCACAGTGACACTCATATCTAGTGCAACCGTAGTGTACAGTGAAATAAAAGAACCCTTTTTTTACTGTAATCGATTGAATATCAGTTGCCTGCCTACAGGCGTGTGTGTGAGGCCTATTGCATCTAGTCTGCCAACTTTTGCCAGTGCACAGTGACACTCATATCTAGTGCAACCGTAGTGTACAGTGAAATAAAATAACTCTTTTTTTACTGTAATCGATTGAATATCAGTTGCCTGCCTACAGGCATGTGTGTGAGGACTATTGCATCTAGTCTGCCAACTTTTGCCGGTGCACAGTGACACTCATATCTAGTGCAACCGTAGTGTGCAGTGACATAAAACTAACCTTTTTTGACGGTAATCGATTGAATATCAGTTGCCTGCCTACAGGCGTGTGTGTGAAGCCTATTGCATCTAGTCTGCCAACTTTTGCCAGTGTACAGTGACACTCATATCTAGTGCAACCGTAGTGTACAGTGAACTAAAAGAACCCTTTTTTTACTGTAATCGATTGAATATCAGTTGCCTGCCTACAGGCGTGTGTGTGAGGCCTATTGCATCTAGTCTGCCAACTTTTGCCAGTGTACAGTGACATTCATATCTAGTGCAACCGTAGTGTGCAGTGACATAAAACAACCTTTTTTGACTGTAATCGATTGAATATCAGTTGCCTGCCTACAGGCGTGTGTGTGAAGCCTATTGCATCTAGTCTGCCAACTTTTGCCAGTGCACAGTGACACTCATATCTAGTGCAACCGTAGTGTACAGTGAAATAAAAGAACCCTTTTTTTACTGTAATCGATTGAATATCAGTTGCCTGCCTACAGGCGTGTGTGTGAGGCCTATTGCATCTAGTCTGCCAACTTTTGCCATTGCACAGTGACACTCATATCTAGTGCAACCGTAGTGTGCAGTGACATAAAACAACCCTTTTTTGACTGTAATCGATTGAATATCAGTTGCCTGCCTACAGGCGTGTGTGTGAAGCCTATTGCATCTAGTCTGCCAACTTTTGCCAGTGCACAGTGACACTCATATCTAGTGCAACCGTAGTGTACAGTGAAATAAAAGAACCCTTTTTTTACTGTAATCGATTGAATATCAGTTGCCTGCCTACAGGCGTGTGTGTGAGGCCTATTGCATTTAGTCTGCCAACTTTTGCCAGTGCACAGTGACACTCATATCTAGGGCAACCGTAGTGTGCAGTGACATAAAACAACCCTTTTTTGACTGTAATCGATTGAATATCAGTTGCCTGCCTACAGGCGTGTGTGTGAGGCCTATTGCATCTAGTCTGCCAACTTTTGCCAGTGCACAGTGACACTCATATCTAGTGCAACCGTAGTGTATAGTGACATAAAACAACCCTTTTTTGACTGTAATCAATTGAATATCAGTTGCCTGCCTACAGGCGTGTGTGTGAGGACTATTGCATCTAGTCTGCCAACTTTTGCCAGTGCACAGTGACACTCATATCTAGTGCAACCGTAGTGTACAGTGAAATAAAATAACTCTTTTTTTTCTGTAATCGATTGAATATCAGTTGCCTGCCTACAGGCATGTGTGTGAGGACTATTGCATCTAGTCTGCCAACTTTTGCCGGTGCACAGTGACACTCATATCTAGTGCAACCGTAGTGTGCAGTGACATAAAACTAACCTTTTTTTTCTGTAATCGATTGAATATCAGTTGCCTGCCTACAGGCGTGTGTGTGAAGCCTATTGCATCTAGTCTGCCAACTTTTGCCATTGCACAGTGACACTCATATCTAGTGCAACCGTAGTGTACAGTGAAATAAAAGAACCCTTTTTTTACTGTAATCGATTGAATATCAGTTGCCTGCCTACAGGCGTGTGTGTGAGGCCTATTGCATCTAGTCTGCCAACTTTTGCCATTGCACAGTGACATTCATATCTAGGGCAACCGTAGTGTGCAGTGACATAAAACAACCCTTTTTTGACTGTAATCGATTGAATATCAGTTGCCTGCCTACAGGCGTGTGTGTGAAGCCTATTGCATCTAGTCTGCCAACTTTTGCCAGTGCACAGTGACACTCATATCTAGTGCAACCGTAGTGTACAGTGAAATAAAAAAACCCTTTTTTTACTTTAATCGATTGAATATCAGTTGCCTGCCTACAGGCGTGTGTGTGAGGCCTATTGCATCTAGTCTGCCAACTTTTGCCAGTGCACAGTGACACTCATATCTAGGGCAACCGTAGTGTGCAGTGACATAAAACAACCCTTTTTTGACTGTAATCGATTGAATATCAGTTGCCTGCCTACAGGCGTGTGTGTGAGGCCTATTGCATCTAGTCTGCCAACTTTTGCCAGTGCACAGTGACACTCATATCTAGTGCAACCGTAGTGTATAGTGACATAAAACAACCCTTTTTTGACTGTAATCAATTGAATTTCAGTTGCCTGCCTACAGGCGTGTGTGTGAGGACTATTGCATCTAGTCTGCCAACTTTTGCCAGTGCACAGTGACACTCATATCTAGTGCAACCGTAGTGTGCAGTGACATAAAACAAACCTTTTTTGACTGTAATCGATTCATTATCAGTTGCCTGCCTACAGGCGTGTGTGTGCAGCCTATTGCATCTAGTCTGCCAACTTTTGCCAGTGCACAGTGACACTCATATCTAGTGCAACCGTAGTGTACAGTGAACTAAAAGAACCCTTTTTTTACTGTAATCGATTGAATATCAGTTGCCTGCCTACAGGCGTGTTTAAGGCCTATTGCATCTAGTCTGCCAACTTTTGCCAGTGCACAGTGACATTCATATCTAGTGCAACCGTAGTGTGCAGTGACATAAAACAACCCTTTTTTGACTGTAATCGATTGAATATCAGTTGCCTGCCTACAGGCGTGTGTAAGAAGCCTATTGCATCTAGTCTGCCAACTTTTGCCAGTGCACATTGACACTCATATCTAGTGCAACCGTAGTGTACAGTGAAATAAAAGAACCCTTTTTTCTGTAATCGATTGAATATCAGTTGCCTGCCTACAGGCGTGTGTGTGAGGCCTATTGCATCTAGTCTGCCAACTTTTGCCAGTGCACAGTGACACTCATATCTAGGGCAACCGTAGTGTGCAGTGACATAAAACAAATCTTTTTTGACTGTAATCGATTGAATATCAGTTGCCTGCCTACAGGCGTGTGTGTGAGGCCTATTGCATCTAGTCTGCCAACTTTTGCCAGTGCACAGTGACACTCATATCTAGTGCAACCGTAGTGTATAGTGACATAAAACAACCCTTTTTTGACTGTAATCAATTGAATATCAGTTGCCTGCCTACAGGCCTGTGTGTGTAGCCTAATGCATCTAGTCTGCCAACTTTTGCCAGTGCACAGTGACACCCATATGTAGTGCAACCGTAGTGTACAGTGAAATAAAAGAACCCCTTTTTTACTGTAATCGATTGAATATCAGTTGCCTGCCTACAGGTGTGTGTGTGAGGCCTATTGCATCTAGTCTGCCAACTTTTGCCAGTGCACAGAGACACTCATATCTAGTGCAACCGTAGTGTGCAGTGACATAAAACAACCCTTTTTTTACTGTAATCGATTGAATATCAGTTGCCTGCCTACAGGCGTGTTTGTGAAGCCTATTGCATCTAGTCTGCCAACTTTTGCCAGTGCACAGTGACACTCATATCTAGTGCAACCGTAGTGTACAGTGAAATAAAAGAACCCTTTTTTTACTGTAATCGATTGAATATCAGTTGCCTGCCTACAGGCGTGTGTGTGAGGCCTATTGCATCTAGTCTGCCAACTTTTGCCAGTGCACAGTGACACTCATATCTACTGCAACCGTAGTGTGCAGTGACATAAAACAACCCTTTTTTACTGTAATTGATTGAATATCAGTTGCCTGCCTACAGGCCTGGGTGTGTAGCCTATTGCATCTAGTCTGCCAACTTTTGCCAGTGCACAGTGACACTCATATCTAGTGCAACCGTAGTGTACAGTGAAATAAAAGAACCCTTTTTTTACTGTAATCGATTGAATATCAGTTGCCTGCCTACAGGCGTGTGTGTGAGGCCTATTGCATCTAGTCTGCCAACTTTTGCCAGTGCACAGTGACACTCATTTCTAGTGCAACCGTAGTGTACAGTGAAATAAAAGAACCCTTTTTTTACTGTAATCAATTGAATATCAGTTGCCTGCCTACAGGCGTGTGTGTGAGGCCTATTGCATCTAGTTTGCCAACTTTTGCCAGTGCACAGTGACACTCATATCTAGTGCAACCGTAGTGTACAGTGAAATAAAACATCCCTTTTTTTTACTGTAATCGATTGAATATCAGTTGCCTGCCTACAGGCGTGTGTGTGAAGCCTATTGCATCTAGTCTGCCAACTTTTGCCAGTGCACAGTGACACTCATATCTAGTTCAACCGTAGTTTACAGTGAAATAAAAGAACACTTTTTTTACTGTAATCGATTTAATATCAGTTGCCTGCCTACAGGCGTGTGTGTGAAGCCTATTGCATCTAGTCTGCCAACTTTTGCCAGTGCACAGTGACACTCATATCTAGTTCAACCGTAGTTTACAGTGAAATAAAAGAACACTTTTTTTACTGTAATCGATTTAATATCAGTTGCCTGCCTACAGGCGTGTGTGTGAGGCCTATTGCATCTGGTCTGCCAACTTTTGCCAGTGCACAGTGACACTCATATCTAGTGCAACCGTAGTGTATAGTGACATAAAACAACCCTTTTTTGACTGTAATCGATTGAATATCAGTTGCCTGCCTACAGGCATGTGTGTGTAGCCTATTGCATCCAGTCTGCCAACTTTTGCCAGTGCACAGTGACACTCATATGTGGTGCAACCGTAGTGTACAGTGAAATAAAAGAACCCCTTTTTTACTGTAATCGATTAAATATATGTTGCCTGCCTACATGCGTGTGTGTGAAGCCTATTTCATCTAGTCTGCCAACTTTTGCCAGTGCACAGTGACACTCATATCTAGTGCAACCGTAGTGTACAGTGAAATAATAGAACCCTTTTTTTACTGTAATCGATTGAATATCAGTTGCCTGCCTACAGGCGTGTGTGTGAAGCCTATTGCATCTAGTCTGCCAACTTTTGCCAGTGCACAGTGACACTCATATCTAGTGCAACCGTAGTGTACAGTGACATAAAACAACCCTTTTTTGACTGTAATCGATTGAATATCAGTTGCCTGCCTACAGGCGTGTGTGTGAGGCCTATTGCATCTAGTCTGCCAACTTTTGCCAGTGCACAGTGACACTCATATCTAGTGCAACCGTAGTGTGCAGTGACATAAAAAAAAACTTTTTTTACTGTAATTGATTGAATATAAGTTGCCTGCCTACAGGCGTGTGTGTGAAGCCTATTGCATCTAGTCTGCCAACTTTTGCCAGTGCACAGTGACACTCATATCTAGTGCAACCGTAGTGTACAGTGAACTAAAAGAACCCTTTTTTTACTGTAATCGATTGAATATCAGTTGCCTGCCTACAGGCGTGTGTGTGAGGCCTATTGCATCTAGTCTGCCAACTTTTGCCAGTGTACAGTGACATTCATATCTAGTGCAACCGTAGTGTGCAGTGACATAAAACAACCTTTTTTGACTGTAATCGATTGAATATCAGTTGCCTGCCTACAGGCGTGTGTGTGAAGCCTATTGCATCTAGTCTGCCAACTTTTGCCAGTGCACAGTGACACTCATATCTAGTGCAACCGTAGTGTGCAGTGACATAAAACAACCCTTTTTTGACTGTAATCGATTGAATATCAGTTGCCTGCCTACAGGCGTGTGTGTGAAGCCTATTTCATCTAGTCTGCCAACTTTTGCCAGTGCACAGTGACACTCATATCTAGTGCAACCGTAGTGTACAGTGAAATAAAAGAACCCTTTTTTTACTGTAATCGATTGAATATCAGTTGCCTGCCTACAGGCGTGTGTGTGAAGCCTATTGCATCTAGTTTGCCAACTTTTGCCAGTGCACAGTGACACTCATATCTAGTGCAACCGTAGTGTACAGTGACATAAAACAACCCTTTTTTGACTGTAATCGATTGAATATCAGTTGCCTGCCTACAGGCATGTGTGTGAAGCCTATTGCATCTAGTCTGCCAACTTTTGCCAGTGCACAGTGACACTCATATCTAGTGCAACTGTAGTGTACAGTGAAATAAAAGAACCCTTTTTTTTACTGTAATCGATTGAATATCAGTTGCCTGCCTACAGGCGTGTGTGTGAGGCCTATTGCATCTAGTCTGCCAACTTTTGCCAGTGCACAGTGACACTCATATCTAGTGCAACCGTAGTGTGCAGTGACATAAAATAACCCTTTTTTTACTGTAATTGATTGAATATAAGTTGCCTGCCTACAGGTGTGTGTGTGAAGCCTATTGCATCTAGTCTGCCAACTTTTGCCAGTGCACAGTGACACTCATATCTAGTGCAACCGTAGTGTGCAGTGACATAAAATAACCCTTTTTTTACTGTAATTGATTGAATATAAGTTGCCGGCCTACAGGCGTGTGTGTGAAGCCTATTGCATCTAGTCTGCCAACTTTTGCCAGTGCACAGTGACACTCATATCTAGTGCAACCGTAGTGTGCAGTGACATAAAACAACCCTTTTTTTACTGTAATTGATTGAATATAAGTTGCCTGCCTACAGGCGTGTGTGTGAAGCCTATTGCATCTAGTCTGCCAACTTTTGCCAGTGCACAGTGACACTCATATCTAGTGCAACCGTAGTGTGCAGTGACATAAAACAACCCTTTTTTGACTGTAATCGATTTAATATCAGTTGCCTGCCTACAGGCGTGTGTGTGAAGCCTATTTCATCTAGTCTGCCAACTTTTGCCAGTGCACAGTGACACTCATATCTAGTGCAACCGTAGTGTACAGTGAAATAAAAGAACCCTTTTTTTACTGTAATAGATTGAATATCAGTTGCCTGCCTACAGTCGTGTGTGTGAAGCCTATTGCATCTAGTTTGCCAACTTTTGCCAGTGCACAGTGACACTCATATCTAGTGCAACCGTAGTGTACAGTGACATAAAACAACCCTTTTTTGACTGTAATTGATTGAATATCAGTTGCCTGCCTACAGGCGTGTGTGTGAGGCCTATTGCATCTAGTCTGCCAACTTTTGCCAGTGCACAGTGACACTCATATCTAGTGCAACCGTAGTGTGCAGTGAAATAAAAAAAAACTTTTTTTACTGTAATTGATTGAATATAAGTTGCCTGCCTACATGCGTGTGTGTGAAGCCTATTGCATCTAGTCTGCCAACTTTTGCCAGTGCACAGTGACACTCATATCTAGTGCAACCGTAGTGTGCAGTGACATAAAACAACCCTTTTTTGACTGTAATCGATTGAATATCAGTTGCCTGCCTACAGGCGTGTGTGTGAAGCCTATTGCATCTAGTCTGCCAACTTTTGCCAGTGCACAGTGACACTCATATCTAGTGCAACCGTAGTGTGCAGTGACATAAAACAACCCTTTTTTTGACTGTAATCGATTGAATATCAGTTGCCTGCCTACAGGCGTGTGTGTGAAGCCTATTTCATCTAGTCTGCCAACTTTTGCCAGTGCACAGTGACACTCATATCTAGTGCAACCGTAGTGTACAGTGAAATAAAAGAACCCTTTTTTTACTGTAATCGATTGAATATCAGTTGCCTGCCTACAGTCGTGTGTGTGAAGCCTATTGCATCTAGTCTGCCAACTTTTGCCAGTGCACAGTGACACTCATATCTAGTGCAACCGTAGTGTACAGTGAAATAAAATAACCTCTTTTTTTACTGTAATCGATTGAATATCAGTTGCCTGCCTACAGGCATGTGTGTGAGGACTATTGCATCTAGTCTGCCAACTTTTGCCAGGTGCACAGTGACACTCATATCTAGTGCAACCGTAGTGTGCAGTGACATAAAACAACCCTTTTTTGACTGTAATCGATTGAATATCAGTTGCCTGCCTACAGGCGTGTGTGTGAAGCCTATTGCATCTAGTCTGCCAACTTTTGCCAGTGCACAGTGACACTCATATCTAGTGCAACCGTAGTGTACAGTGAAATAAAAGAACCCTTTTTTTACTGTAATCGATTGAATATCAGTTGCCTGCCTACAGGCGTGTGTGTGAGGCCTATTGCATCTAGTCTGCCAACTTTTGCCAGTGCACAGTGACACTCATATCTAGTGCAACCGTAGTGTGCAGTGACATAAAACAACCCTTTTTTTACTGTAATCGATTGAATATCAGTTGCCTGCCTACAGGCGTGTGTGTGAAGCCTATTGCATCTAGTCTGCCAACTTTTGCCAGTGCACAGTGACACTCATATCTAGTGCAACCGTAGTGTACAGTGAAATAAAAGAACCCTTTTTTTACTGTAATCGATTGAATATCAGTTGCCTGCCTACAGGCGTGTGTGTGAGGCCTATTGCATCTAGTCTGCCAACTTTTGCCATTGCACAGTGACACTCATATCTAGTGCAACCGTAGTGTGCAGTGACATAAAACAACCCTTTTTTGACTGTAATCGATTGAATATCAGTTGCCTGCCTACAGGCGTGTGTGTGAAGCCTATTGCATCTAGTCTGCCAACTTTTGCCAGTGCACAGTGACACTCATATCTAGTGCAACCGTAGTGTACAGTGAAATAAAAGAACCCTTTTTTTACTGTAATCGATTGAATATCAGTTGCCTGCCTACAGGCGTGTGTGTGAGGCCTATTGCATCTAGTCTGCCAACTTTTGCCAGTGCACAGTGACACTCATATCTAGGGCAACCGTAGTGTGCAGTGACATAAAACAACCCTTTTTTGACTGTAATCGATTGAATATCAGTTGCCTGCCTACAGGCGTGTGTGTGAGGCCTATTGCATCTAGTCTGCCAACTTTTGCCAGTGCACAGTGACACTCATATCTAGTGCAACCGTAGTGTGCAGTGACATAAAACAACCCTTTTTTGACTGTAATCGATTGAATATCAGTTGCCTGCCTACAGGCGTGTGTGTGAGGCCTATTGCATCTAGTCTGCCAACTTTTGCCAGTGCACAGTGACACTCATATCTAGTGCAACCGTAGTGTACAGTGAAATAAAATAACCCTTTTTTTACTGTAATCGATTGAATATCAGTTGCCTGCCTACAGGCGTGTGTGTGAGGCCTATTGCATCTAGTCTGCCAACTTTTGCCAGTGCACAGTGACACTCATATCTAGTGCAACCGTAGTGTGCAGTGACATAAAACAACCTTTCCTTTGACTGTAATCGATTGAATATCAGTTGCCTGCCTACAGGCGTGTGTGTGAAGCCTATTGCATCTAGTCTGCCAACTTTTGCCATTGCACAGTGACACTCATATCTAGTGCAACCGTAGTGTACAGTGAAATAAAAGAACCCTTTTTTTACTGTAATCGATTGAATATCAGTTGCCTGCCTACAGGCGTGTGTGTGAGGCCTATTGCATCTAGTCTGCCAACTTTTGCCAGTGCACAGTGACACTCATATCTAGGGCAACCGTAGTGTGCAGTGACATAAAACAACCCTTTTTTGACTGTAATCGATTGAATATCAGTTGCCTGCCTACAGGCGTGTGTGTGAGGCCTATTGCATCTAGTCTGCCAACTTTTGCCAGTGCACAGTGACACTCATATCTAGTGCAACCGTAGTGTACAGTGACATAAAACAACCCTTTTTTTACTGTAATCGATTGAATATCAGTTGCCTGCCTACAGGCGTGTGTGTGAGGCCTATTGCATCTAGTCTGCCAACTTTTGCCAGTGCACAGTGACACTCATATCTAGTGCAACCGTAGTGTGCAGTGACATAAAACAACCCTTTTTTGACTGTAATCGATTGAATATCAGTTGCCTGCCTACAGGCGTGTGTGTGAGGCCTATTGCATCTAGTCTGCCAACTTTTGCCAGTGCACAGTGACACTCATATCTAGTGCAACCGTAGTGTGCAGTGACATAAAACAACCCTTTTTTGACTGTAATCGATTGAATATCAGTTGCCTGCCTACAGGCGTGTGTATGAAGCCTATTGCATCTAGTCTGCCAACTTTTGCCAGTGCACATTGACACTCATATCTAGTGCAACCGTAGTGTACAGTGAAATAAAAGAACCCTTTTTTACTGTAATCGATTGAATATCAGTTGCCTGCCTACAGGCGTGTGTGTGAGGCCTATTGCATCTAGTCTGCCAACTTTTGCCAGTGCACAGTGACACTCATATTTAGTGCAACCGTAGTGTGCAGTGAAATAAAACAAATCCTTTTTTGACTGTAATCGATTGAATATCAGTTGCCTGCCTACAGGCGTGTGTGTGAGGCCTATTGCATCTAGTCTGCCAACTTTTGCCAGTGCACAGTGACACTCATATCTAGTGCAACCGTAGTGTGATAGTGACATAAAACAACCCTTTTTTGACTGTAATCGAATTGAATATCAGTTGCCTGCCTACAGGCCTGTGTGTGTAGCCTAATGCATCTAGTCTGCCAACTTTTGCCAGTGCACAGTGACACCCATATGTAGTGCAACCGTAGTGTACAGTGAAATAAAAGAACCCCTTTTTTACTGTAATCGATTGAATATCAGTTGCCTGCCTACAGGTGTGTGTGTGAGGCCTATTGCATCTAGTCTGCCAACTTTTGCCAGTGCACAGAGACACTCATATCTAGTGCAACCGTAGTGTGCAGTGACATAAAACTAACCCTTTTTTTACTGTAATCGATTGAATATCAGTTGCCTGCCTACAGGCGTGTGTGTGAAGGCCTATTGCATCTAGTCTGCCAACTTTTGCCAGTGCACAGTGACACTCATATCTAGTGCAACCGTAGTGTACAGTGAACTAAAAGAACCCTTTTTTTACTGTAATCGATTGAATATCAGTTGCCTGCCTACAGGCGTGTGTGTGAGGCCTATTGCATCTAGTCTGCCAACTTTTGCCAGTGCACAGTGACACTCATATCTAGTGCAACCGTAGTGTGCAGTGACATAAAACAACCCTTTTTTGACTGTAATCGATTGAATATCAGTTGCCTGCCTACAGGCGTGTGTGTGAAGCCTATTGCATCTAGTCTGCCAACTTTTGCCAGTGCACAGTGACACTCATATCTAGTGCAACCGTAGTGTACAGTGAAATAAAAGAACCCTTTTTTTACTGTAATCGATTGAATATCAGTTGCCTGCCTACAGGCGTGTGTGTGAGGCCTATTGCATCTAGTCTGCCAACTTTTGCCAGTGCACAGTGACACTCATATCTAGTGCAACCGTAGTGTGCAGTGACATAAAACAACCCTTTTTTGACTGTAATCGATTGAATATCAGTTGCCTGCCTAAAGGCGTGTGTGTGAAGCCTATTGCATCTAGTCTGCCAACTTTTGCCAGTGCACAGTGACACTCATATCTAGTGCAACCGTAGTGTACAGTGAAATAAAAGAACCCTTTTTTTACTGTAATCGATTGAATATCAGTTGCCTGCCTACAGGCGTGTGTGTGAGGCCTATTGCATCTAGTCTGCCAACTTTTGCCAGTGCACAGTGACACTCATATCTAGTGCAACCGTAGTGTGCAGTGACATAAAACAACCCTTTTTTGACTGTAATCGATTGAATATCAGTTGCCTGCCTACAGGCGTGTGTGTGAGGCCTATTGCATCTAGTCTGCCAACTTTTGCCAGTGCACAGTGACACTCATATCTAGTGCAACCGTAGTGTACAGTGACATAAAAGAACCCTTTTTTGACTGTAATCGATTGAATATCAGTTGCCTGCCTACAGGCGTGTGTGTGAGGCCTATTGCATCTAGTCTGCCAACTTTTGCCAGTGCACAGTGACACTCATATCTAGTGCAACCGTAGTGTACAGTGAAATAAAAGAACCCTTTTTTTACTGTAATCGATTGAATATCAGTTGCCTGCCTACAGGCGTGTGTGTGAGGCCTATTGCATCTAGTCTGCCAACTTTTGCCAGTGCACAGTGACACTCATATCTAGTGCAACCGTAGTGTACAGTGACATAAAACAACCCTTTTTTTACTGTAATCGATTGAATATCAGTTGCCTGCCTACAGGCGTGTGTGTGAAGCCTATTGCATCTAGTCTGCCAACTTTTGCCAGTGCACAGTGACACTCATATCTAGTGCAACCGTAGTGTACAGTGAAATAAAAGAACCCTTTTTTTACTGTAATCGATTGAATATCAGTTGCCTGCCTACAGGCGTGTGTGTGAAGCCTATTGCATCTAGTCTGCCAACTTTTGCCAGTGCACAGTGACACTCATATCTAGTGCAACCGTAGTGTACAGTGACATAAAACAACCCTTTTTTTACTGTAATCGATTGAATATCAGTTGCCTGCCTACAGGCGTGTGTGTGAAGCCTATTGCATCTAGTCTGCCAACTTTTGCCAGTGCACAGTGACACTCATATCTAGTGCAACCGTAGTGTACAGTGAAATAAAAAAACCCTTTTTTTACTGTAATCGATTGAATATCAGTTGCCTGCCTACAGGCGTGTGTGTGAAGCCTATTGCATCTAGTCTGCCAACTTTTGCCAGTGCACAGTGACACTCATATCTAGTGCAACCGTAGTGTGCAGTGACATAAAAGAACCCTTTTTTGACTGTAATCGATTGAATATCAGTTGCCTGCCTACAGGCGTGTGTGTGAAGCCTATTGCATCTAGTCTGCCAACTTTTGCCAGTGCACAGTGACACTCATATCTAGTGCAACCGTAGTGTACAGTGAAATAAAAGAACCCTTTTTTTGACTGTAATCGATTGAATATCAGTTGCCTGCCTACAGGCGTGTGTGTGAGGCCTATTGCATCTAGTCTGCCAACTTTTGCCAGTGCACAGTGACACTCATATCTAGTGCAACCGTAGTGTACAGTGACATAAAACAACCCTTTTTTTACTGTAATCGATTGAATATCAGTTGCCTGCCTACAGGCGTGTGTGTGAAGCCTATTGCATCTAGTCTGCCAACTTTTGCCAGTGCACAGTGACACTCATATCTAGTGCAACCGTAGTGTACAGTGAAATAAAAGAACCCCTTTTTTACTGTAATCGATTGAATATCAGTTGCCTGCCTACAGGTGTGTGTGTGAAGGCCTATTGCATCTAGTCTGCCAACTTTTGCCAGTGCACAGTGACACTCATATCTAGTGCAACCGTAGTGTGCAGTGACATAAAACAACCCTTTTTTTACTGTAATCGATTGAATATCAGTTGCCTGCCTACAGGCGTGTGTGTGAAGCCTATTGCATCTAGTCTGCCAACTTTTGCCAGTGCACAGTGACACTCATATCTAGTGCAACCGTAGTGTGACAGTGACATAAAACAACCCTTTTTTTACTGTAATCGATTGAATATCAGTTGCCTGCCTACAGGCGTGTGTGTGAAGGCCTATTGCATCTAGTCTGCCAACTTTTGCCAGTGCACAGTGACACTCATATCTAGTGCAACCGTAGTGTGCAGTGACATAAAACAACCCTTTTTTGACTGTAATCGATTGAATATCAGTTGCCTGCCTACAGACGTGTGTGTGAAGCCTATTGCATCTAGTCTGCCAACTTTTGCCAGTGCACAGTGACACTCATATCTAGTGCAACCGTAGTGTACAGTGAAATAAAAGAACCCTTTTTTTACTGTAATCGATTGAATATCAGTTGCCTGCCTACAGGCGTGTGTGTGAAGCCTATTGCATCTAGTTTGCCAACTTTTGCCAGTGCACAGTGACACTCATATCTAGTGCAACCGTAGTGTACAGTGACATAAAAGAACCCTTTTTTTACTGTAATCGATTGAATATCAGTTGCCTGCCTACAGGCGTGTGTGTGAAGCCTATTGCATCTAGTCTGCCAACTTTTGCCAGTGCACAGTGACACTCATATCTAGTGCAACCGTAGTGTACAGTGAAATAAAAAAACCCTTTTTTTTACTGTAATCGATTGAATATCAGTTGCCTGCCTACAGGCGTGTGTGTGAAGCCTATTGCATCTAGTCTGCCAACTTTTGCCAGTGCACAGTGACACTCATATCTAGTGCAACCGTAGTGTTGCAGTGACATAAAATAACCCTTTTTTTACTGTAATCGATTGAATATCAGTTGCCTGCCTACAGGCGTGTGTGTGAAGCCTATTGCATCTATTCTGCCAACTTTTGCCAGTGCACAGTGACACTCATATCTAGTGCAACCGTAGTGTGCTAGTGACATAAAACAACCCTTTTTTGACTGTAATCGATTGAATATCAGTTGCCTGCCTACAGGCGTGTGTGTGAAGCCTATTGCATCTAGTCTGCCAACTTTTGCCAGTGCACAGTGACACTCATATCTAGTGCAACCGTAGTGTACAGTGAAATAAAAGAACCCTTTTTTTACTGTAATCGATTGAATATAAGTTGCCTGCCTACAGGCGTGTGTGTGAAGCCTATTGCATCTAGTCTGCCAACTTTTGCCAGTGCACAGTGACACTCATATCTAGTGCAACCGTAGTGTGCAGTGACATAAAACAACCCTTTTTTGACTGTAATCGATTGAATATCAGTTGCCTGCCTACAGGCGTGTGTGTGAAGCCTATTGCATCTAGTCTGCCAACTTTTGCCAGTGCACAGTGACACTCATATCTAGTGCAACCGTAGTGTACAGTGAAATAAAAGAACCCTTTTTTTACTGTAATCGATTGAATATCAGTTGCCTGCCTACAGGCGTGTGTGTGAAGCCTATTGCATCTAGTCTGCCAACTTTTGCCAGTGCACAGTGACACTCATATCTAGTGCAACCGTAGTGTACAGTGACATAAAACAACCCTTTTTTGACTGTAATCGATTGAATATCAGTTGCCTGCCTACAGGCGTGTGTGTGAGGCCTATTGCATCTAGTCTGCCAACTTTTGCCAGTGCACAGTGACACTCATATCTAGTGCAACCGTAGTGTGACAGTGAAATAAAAAAAACCCTTTTTTTTACTGTAATCGATTGAATATCAGTTGCCTGCCTACAGGCGTGTGTGTGAGGCCTATTGCATCTAGTCTGCCAACTTTTGCCAGTGCACAGTGACACTCATATCTAGTGCAACCGTAGTGTGCAGTGACATAAAACAACCCTTTTTTGACTGTAATCGATTGAATATCAGTTGCCTGCCTACAGGCGTGTGTGTGAAGCCTATTGCATCTAGTCTGCCAACTTTTGCCAGTGCACAGTGACACTCATATCTAGTGCAACCGTAGTGTACAGTGAAATAAAAGAACCCTTTTTTGACTGTAATCGATTGAATATCAGTTGCCTGCCTACAGGCGTGTGTGTGAAGCCTATTGCATCTAGTCTGCCAACTTTTGCCAGTGCACAGTGACACTCATATCTAGTGCAACCGTAGTGTACAGTGAAATAAAAGAACCCTTTTTTTACTGTAATCGATTGAATATCAGTTGCCTGCCTACAGGCGTGTGTGTGAAGCCTATTGCATCTAGTTTGCCAACTTTTGCCAGTGCACAGTGACACTCATATCTAGTGCAACCGTAGTGTGCAGTGACATAAAAAAACCCTTTTTTTACTGTAATTGATTGAATATAAGTTGCCTGCCTACAGGCGTGTGTGTGAAGCCTATTGCATCTAGTCTGCCAACTTTTGCCAGTGCACAGTGACACTCATATCTAGTGCAACCGTAGTGTGCAGTGACATAAAAGAACCCTTTTTTTACTGTAATTGATTGAATATAAGTTGCCTGCCTACAGGCGTGTGTGTGAAGCCTATTGCATCTAGTCTGCCAACTTTTGCCAGTGCACAGTGACACTCATATCTAGTGCAACCGTAGTGTGCAGTGACATAAAACAACCCTTTTTTGACTGTAATCGATTGAATATCAGTTGCCTGCCTACAGGCGTGTGTGTGAAGCCTATTGCATCTAGTCTGCCAACTTTTGCCAGTGCACAGTGACACTCATATCTAGTGCAACCGTAGTGTGCAGTGACATAAAACAACCCTTTTTTGACTGTAATCGATTGAATATCAGTTGCCTGCCTACAGGCGTGTGTGTGAAGCCTATTTCATCTAGTCTGCCAACTTTTGCCAGTGCACAGTGACACTCATATCTAGTGCAACCGTAGTGTACAGTGAAATAAAAGAACCCTTTTTTTACTGTAATCGATTGAATATCAGTTGCCTGCCTACAGGCGTGTGTGTGAAGCCTATTGCATCTAGTTTGCCAACTTTTGCCAGTGCACAGTGACACTCATATCTAGTGCAACCGTAGTGTACAGTGACATAAAACAACCCTTTTTTGACTGTAATCGATTGAATATCAGTTGCCTGCCTACAGGTGAGTGTGTGAGGCCTATTGCGTCTAGTCTGCCACCTTTTGCCAGTGCACAGTGACACTCATATCTAGTGCAACCGTAGTGTACAGTGAAATAAAAGAACCCTTTTTTTTACTGTAATCGATTGAATATCAGTTGCCTGCCTACAGGTGAGTGTGTGAGGCCTATTGCGTCTAGTCTGCCAACTTTTGCCAGTGCACAGTGACACTCATATCTGGAGTCACAGTAGCTTGCACGCATAGTACCACTAATCGTAAAAAAAATGACAGGCAGAGGCAGGCCACCCCACAGGGGCCGTCGTGGTCGTGGTGCTCTGATTCCCTTTGGCCCTAGAATAATGCCCAGTTTTCAGAGGCAACGTACCCTGAACTTGAACAGTTCTGAGGACATGGTTGACTGGCTAACACAGGACACCCAATCTTCTACAGCTTCCGCTCGGAACCTAGACGCACGATCCTCCTCCAGCTTAGCTTCGGGCACCTCTCCAGTTACCACTCGCCTGCCTGCCGCCACCACCAACACTAGCACCACAGCCGCTTCACTTGATCCGTCAGTAGAGTTATTTACACATCCGTTGGAAGAAATAAGTGATGCACAAACATTAGTGCCAGAGGATGTAGATAACAGGGATATGTCCCAGTCAGGCAGCATTACACACATGGACGTACTGTCCGATGATGATGATGATGTTGTACCCGGTGCTGCTTCCTTTGTTAAGTTGTCATATACAAGTGAAGCCGTTGATGATGATGATGCATCCGTGGATGTCACGTGGGTGCCCGCTATAAGAGAAGAAGAACCGGAAGAAAGTTCAGATGGGGAGACAGAAAGGAGGAGGAGACGAGTTGGAAGCAGCGGGAGGTCGTCGAAAGTTGCTAGTGGCACAGTCAGACAGCATGCATCGGCACCCGGGGTCAGCCAGACAGCACGCCAGTCAACGCATGCTGTTGCCACCACCAGAATGCCGTCATTGCAGAGCTCAGCAGTGTGGCAATTTTCATGTGTCTGCCTGTGACAACAGTGATGCCATTTGCAACCTGTGCGAAAAGAAACTGAGTCGTTGGAAGTCCAAAACCCACCTAGGTACAACTTCGTTGCGAAGGCACATGATGTCACATCACAAATGCCTATGGGATCAACACATGAGTACAAGCAGCACACAAACTCAAAGTCGCCATCCTCCTCCTGGTCCAGCATCTTCAGCCACGTCAACCACTGCTGCCCTGCTTGCCCCCTCTCAACCATCCGCCACTCTGTGCCTCGCCCTGAGCAGTCCCTGCTCATCTGCCCACAGTCAGGTGTCTGTCAAGGACATGTTTGAGCGTAAGAAGCCAATGTCACAAAGTCACCCCCTTTCCCGGCAACTGACAGCTGGCTTGTCTGAACTCTTAGCCCGCCAGCTTTTACCATACAAGCTGGTGGAGTCTGAGGCGTTCAAAAAATTGGTAGCTATTGGGACACCGCAGTGGAAGGTACCCGGCCGAAATTTCTTTGCACAAAAGGCAATCCTCAACCTGCACTCGATTGTGCAAAAGGAAGTAATGGCATCTCTGGCACACAGTGTTGGGGCAAGGGTCCATCTGACCATGGATACCTGCTCTGCAAAGCATGGTCAGGGCAGGTATATCACCTACACTGCGCATTGGGTAAACCTGGTGACGGCTGCCAAGCATGGAATACGTGGCTCTGCAGAGGAGTTGGTGACACCGCCACAACGTGCAGGCAGGCCTGCTGCCACCTCCTCTACTCCTCCTACTCCATCCTCTTCCATAACCTCCTCGGCTTAGTCCTCTTCTGCTGCTGCTATGTCTTACTCCACATCAACGGCACCTCCCCAGCTCCACAGGTACTATTCCACATCCCGGATACGGCAGTGTCACGTCGTCTTGTGGTTGACTTCCCTGAAAGCAGAGAGTCACACCGGACCAGCACTCCTGTCCGCCCTGAACGCACAGGTGGATCAGTGGCTGACTCCGCACCAACTGGAGATCGCAAAGTGGTTTGTGACAACAGAAGAAATTTGTTGGCGGCATTGAATTTGGGCAAGTTGACACATGTGCCGTGCATGGCACATGTGTGTAATGTGATTGTACAACGCTTTGTGCATAAACACCCAGGCTTACAGGACGTCCTGAAGCAGGCCAGGAAGGTGTGTGCCCATTTCAGGCGTTCCTACATGGCCATGGCGCACTTTACAGATATCCAGCGGCGAAACAACATGCCAGCGAGGCGCTTGATTTTAGACAGCCCAACACTTGGAATTCAACACTCCTAATGTTCGACCGCCTGCTCCAACAAGAAAAGGCCGTTAACGAGTATTTTGTATGACCGTGGTGCTAGGACAGCCTCTGCGGAGCTCATGCGCAATGCTGTAGGCTTATGCGTCCTTTTGAGGAGGTGACAAACCTGGTCAGTCACACCCAGGGCACCATCAGCGGACATCATACCATTTGTTTTCTTCTGGAGCGTGCCCTGCGAAGAGTGCTGGATCAGGCCGTAGATGAGCGTGAAGAGGAAAGAGTTGTGGTCACCATCACCGCCAGAAACAGCCTTATTAGCATCGCTTGCTGGACCTGCGGCAACGCTGGAAGAGGATTGTGAGGAAGAGGAGTCAGAGGAGGAATGTGGCTTTGAGGAGGAGGAGGAAGACCAACCACAACAGTTATCCCAGGGTGCTCGTTGTCACCTATCTGGTACCAGTGGTGTTGTACGTGGCTGGGGGAAAGAACATACCTTCAATGAGATCACTGAGGATGAGGAACGGGACATGACTAGCTCGGCATCCAACCTTGTGCAAATGGGGTCTTTCATGCTGTCGTGCCTGTTGAGGGACCCTCGTATAAAAAGGATGAAGGAGAACGACCTGTACTGGGTGTCCACGCTACTAGACCCCCGGTATAAGCAGAAAGTGCCTGAAATGTTACCGAATTACCACAAGTCGGAAAGGATGCAGCACTACCAAAATAAATTAAAAAGTATGCTTTACACAGCGTTTACGGGTTATGTCACAGCACAAAGGCAATCTAACAGCGGAAGAGGTGAACATAATCCTCCTCCTCCCACGAACACGCCGGCAAGGAGAGGACGCTTTACAGACGTGTTGTTGATGGAGGACATGCAGAGCTTTTTAAGTCCTATGCATCGCCACAGCCCTTCGGGGTCCACCCTCAGAGAACGACTCGACCCGTCAGGTAACAGACTACCTTGCCATAACTACAGATATTGACACTATGAGGAGCGATGAACCCCTTGACTATTGGGTGTGCACGCTTGCCCTGTGGCCTGAGCTATCCCAATTTGCCATAGAACTTCTGTCCTGCCCCGCTTCAAGTGTCCTGTCAGAAAGGACCTTCAGTGCAGCAGGAGGTTTTGTCACTGATAAGAGAAGTCGCCTAGGTCAAAAAAGTCTAGATTACCTCACCTTTATTAAGATGAATGAGGGATGGATCCCGAAGAGACTGACAGTGGGCGATACATTCGATTAAAAAAGGCCTGATAGATGAGCTGCCTTGAGCTAATAATGGTCCACAAACTAACATCAATTTTTCTGGTCGCTGCAACAATACCTAATTTTTGCATTTAAATTATTTTATTGTCAGAAGGCGTACAGCATGTAATGAAAAATAAAGCATTTTTGAACAGTCTTGCATAACAGTTGTGCAAAAATACATATTTACAATAAAGACATTTTGTGAAAGTTAGCTGGTTATTCCTTCTTATTTTTACTTTTTAGGTTAATCATTTTTCTTATTTTTTACTGTGATTGCAATTTAAGAGATACCTAAAACATGGTAAAACAGACAATAGTAAAGAGTATATCTGCAGGGAACACCAAAGTCCTATTAGCTATCATCCCTCCAGCAGTATTAGCTTATTATTTACAATATCTAACCTGGGCAATCACCCTTGGGTTACCCTAGGGCAGGCTTCAGTGAGCGACCTCTCCTTTCCTGGGATGATTTTGCCGCCGGTTGCTTCTGAAGGGTCTCCAGGGCTCCACCACTCCGGTCCTTCCCCCAGTGTCGCTTCAACCAGTAACAAATGTTTTATATTTGTAAAGCGACCCAATGATCCCCCTTGATAGAGGTTTATCTTTACAAATTTTGGAGAACCAATTTAAGACCGGTATCCCCTGTTTCTGGGTCAGGGAGTGTGTGAAATGCCTCAGCCTAAAGTAATTGTAATGTTCTGACAGCGGTAGCTCATGCTTGTCCCTCAGTTCCTCATAGGTGAGCATCTGGCCCTTTACTAACCAGTCTCCCAGTCTATCTAGTTTCCTTGACCTCCACCAGTGTTGTGATGTTGTGCTCATGTGTTTCGGGGCCTGAGGGTGGTCAAGAATTGGGGTCATTTGGGTGGATCCAGGGAACAAACCTGTGTGTTTCTTGGCCCATTTCCAGTATGATAGTGAGTATCTGATTAGGGGGTTTGGCGAGTTTTTAAGGCTCTGAGGCAATTCTGATAGCCAACCACCTTGTCCCAGGTTAAGGGCCCTAAAGTGTGGTTCTCTAAATACACCCAGGCCGGTTGATGACATATAGAATGTGCTATTGGGAGGAAAGATAGGTGACGGAACAGGTATTAAACTGATAGGAATAAATAGTACAACTTAATACACCACTCCTATCTGGTGGCACCTTAGATTGCACGCACAGTGCCCCAAATTCGAAGTGGGAGGACTGACCAAGCTTCTTTTTACATCTCCCTGTTCCATAAATCCATGCCATATACACGTCCCCTGATAGGTGACGTAACAGGTATTAAACTGATAGGAATGAGTAGTGCAACCTAATACACCACTCCTATCTGGTGGCACCTTAGATTGCACGTGCAGTGCCCCAAATTCGAAGTAGGAGGTCCGACCAAGCATCTTTTTCCATCTCCCTGTTCCAAAAATCCATGCCATATACACGTCCCCTGATAGGTGACGTAACAGGTATTAAACTGATAGGAATGAATAGTATAAATTAATACACCACTCCTATCTGGTGGCACCTTAGATTGCACGCGCAGTGCCCCAAATTCGAAGTAGGAGGTCCGACCAAGCATCTTTTTCCATCTCCCTGTTCCAAAAATCCATGCCATATACACTTCCCCTGATAGGTGACGTAACAGGTATTAAACTGATAGGAATGAATAGTATAACTTAATACACCACTCCTATCTGGTGGCACCTTAGATTGCACGTGCAGTGCCCAAAATTCGAAGTAGGAGGTCCGACCAAGCATCTTTTTCCATCTCCCTGTTCCATGTTATTCAAAACAATTTAGGAATGTTAGGTGATTTATGCCCTTTATGGCTTAAAACCAGACTCTGCATCAACTATGTAATTTTCCTTGGGACTTTTGCCATGGATCCCCCTCCGGCATGCCACAGTCCAGGTGTTAGTCCCCTTGAAACAACTTTCCCATCACTATTGTGGCCAGAAAGATTCCCTGTGGGTTTTAAAATTCGCCTGCCCATTGAAGTCTATGGCGGTTCGCAGATGTTCGTCCGTTCGCGAACATTTGATGGAATTTGCGTCCGCGGTTCACGAACCGAAAATGTTATGTTCGCGACATCACTAGTTATAAATAGTCAGTCTGATTCACTCTCTGGAAGCTTCTACACCTGAATCTATTTCATGAATTAATGAATCATTGTTCCCTGCTGTCCAGAGCTAAAATATTAATTCAGACAGAGTTAGTTCATGGAAACAGGCAGATTTCAACTGATAATAACTCCACCAATTCTTCATAAATTTTTAAAATTAAAACACCTTTTCAATATGACTTTTGTGGTCCTTTAATTATTTGTATATGAGGAATAAAACAGTGGGCAGGGTCCAATAGAATCCAAAACAAACTCTCCTCTCAATGTGGCTCAATTTTATTCTAAAGTGTATATCAAAGGTTTCAGCTGGAGGCAGGAAGGGATGAGAGGTAGAGGTGGGCACAAGAGAGTGCTGAATGGAGTAATATTAACAATAAAAGAATGGAGTAATATTAACAATAAAAGATAGTGTTTGGTCCTTTCCGTTCAGAGTGTGCGTGTCCCCCCTGCGCCACAGTGATGAAGTGGTGAAAAGGAAGTAGTGCAGGAAAAACAATTATTCCCCCTCAAGATGTGGTGGGTGTAACTCCGCCTAGAGCTACTTTGTAGGCGTGTTGGCGCCTTTTCCGGAGCACACCTGAGTCGCTAGAGACATCGCGAGACATCATACTGAGTGAAAGCAGTGGATACTAAGCACACTGAGGCGGACGCCATAGACGCCGAAGACACTGTAAGGCGTTATACACAGACGGGAATGCATTTGTAAGTAGAGACCATACGCTGAGACGGACACCACAGAGATCACGCGCTGAGGCGGATATTGCACACCTGAGGGGGACACTGCAGAGACTACACACTGAGACGGACACTGCAGACGCCCAGAGGTGCTACAGACACAGAGAGATGAGGCTGTGAGCGGAGATCATCTTGCACTAAGCCGTTACCAGGCTTGTATCAGTATTGTATCAGCACTAACCTGCGCTAAATAAAGCATGCACAGAGAGAGATTCGGACCAGGATTGATAATCTAAGTCTGAAGGGAAGAAAACAGCCTAAATGAATAAAGGCATTTGAAACCCTGGTAGTTCTGGTAAGATTCAGCCAAAACACTGCTAGGTTTGTGTAGCACACAATAAATAATAGTCCATGCTATAAGAGGAAAATAAAGGAGAGATTGGAAAGGGGGATAGATCTGATCAACTGTAAAAGGAGTATATAAGTGCCTGTAGACTACTTACAAACCACTACTCGCTATAAGCGGTTAAGAAGAAGTTCTCAAGAAAGAATGAATACATAGACCAGGGGGTACTAAGATTACTCTATTAAGAATGCTTTTAAGCATGACAAAGGAATCTGTGATAGAGCTCCCAATAGCTTGTAAGAGTACCCACACAGCACATAAAGGACATTAACTGGCAAGAGTAATTAAAAGTAAAGTACCTGTGCATTTAAAAGTACCGCATGATGGGAGTATTAGTTCCAATTACCTGTATCACCAAAGTTTGAGAAAGGTGACACTGCAGCAAAAAAAGCGCATCAGAGCGAGACCTTGAGAACACATTTAAAAGTTTAAAGGTATAAAGTCCAATGGACTCTGATTGCATATATTTCCCAATAAGGGATCGGTGAGAGAGACCCCAAAGGTCACTTAGGATTACCAACTTACTACATGAAACACTTTAATTATCAAGAATATCTGAATGCATATTTATGTGAGATGTGGCAATTGGAGGATTACTTTCGCCAATCAACTGTTCTATTATACACAAGTATTGTTAAGTGTCTAGGAAGTCGGTGGGATCCCAAGACGGTTATCTTTGAATCATTCATACCCGATTAATTAATTTGTTATTGGGACTTTGAGTAATAGTAACTTATGGGTGCTGATTTTGCTGTTGTATGATTATTAAGGTGGGGTGGAAGGTATCGCTAGATTGTGACATCAGGCAAATATTATTATTATTATTATCTAAGTGAAATGCTTAAGCACTCAAGTACTTAAAAATATTGGTATGGGAAGCTCAAGTGGAAGTAGCTAAAGGGATCAGCTGTTTTGATGCATTGTTATGATATTTGTATTTTCCCTTTTTTTTCTTTCCCGTAATTCCTAGGTCAATATTAATATTGATGTAAAGAGAGACAAGGATATCTTGTATTATGTATTGCCAGGTTGTCTCCTATGTATAAGGTAAACACGGAGATATACACTACGAGCAGATGGGGTAAAAATTGATTGAAATTGTAAAAGGAATTGGTTTGGTGTTTAACTGGGGGGAAATGTATCAAACTACCTTGAAAGGAAAGAATAGAGAAAAAGAAAAAAATGTCTACAAGAACTTCAGCAATCCCCTCACATAGAGATAAAGGAGGGAAAATTGATAAGGTTAATCCGCTTCTCCAACTCTCCCTTGCAGAGGATCTGTCTACTTATAATTCTTCAAACTCAGATAATTCATCTTTGGTAGAAGAGTCGAACTCCCCTAAACAACTAGATAAGGACATTTTGACAGTATCTCTACTAAAGAATATATTAAGTACAGTTTCAGAGCTCCCTTCAAAACCAAATTGCTTCAGAGCTAACTAATAATGCTAAAACAAATGGCTGCTATTGCAGAGAGATGTACACTTGTTGAGAAAAGAGATGAGGAAATTTGGGAAAAAAATCAAAAATTTAAAGTGCAAGTTAAAAAATTGGAAGAGGAAGTAAAAAAATTAAAAGTTAGCCAAAATAGAATTGAGGAAGTGTCACAAAGGAATAATTTAAGAGTAAGAGGGATCTCCGAATCTATTGGCCCCAAGGTTTTAAAAGAGTATGTATTAAAACAATTTGAGTCTATGGACTTAAGTCCAGAGGAAGGGGAAAATAGGATTGAAATATTATATAGACTACCACTATCCCCTAATCTATCAAGGCAAGTCCAGAGGGACATTTTAGTTAGACTGCAGTCTTACTCCTACAAACAAAAATTATTAAATAAAAGTAGACAACTAAAAAAGTTTTCTCCTCCATATGATAAGGTCCAAATTTTCCTAGATCTTCCCTTTGAAACTTTGCAAAAAGGAGAGAGTTTGGGGATTTTACTAAAATCTTAAGGGAAGAGAAAATTGTATATAAATGGGGTCACACCGCAAAAGTACTTATAGAGGAGACCAGAATTTTATTATTAAATCCCTAAAGGAGGCTAAGAGATTCTTATTACAGCAAAATATTCAACATGATGAGGTTTTCCCAGAAGTAATACGAGAGAAATCACATGAGGAGTGGCAAAAAGTCTGAGACACGAAAGAAAGATGAAGTGACTAAGATATGAGTTTAGTACTGATAGGTGGGATAAATTAAAGATTAGTAATATTCTTTCGCTTAGTCACTATATTTCTATGATGATCATTTATAAGGTCCTCCCGAACTCTTTAAGTATTACAAGGAGTAAAAAGCATTGGTGCATGATGGAGACCAAGGCGTAGCTCCTTGCTGCCCACTACCTATGCCAACAATGACAGATTAGAAAAGCATTTTTTCCGTCAAGGGGGAATATGTATGGTTGTTGTTTTTATGTATGTTTTTCCGGTATGTATTGGTGTACCATTTATGTCCTAAATGTTCCAGGGTTTCAAAGTTTTGTATGTATACTTTTTCAATATTTAAGGTTACTCAAGGGTATACAACCTTTTTGGGGCGTTACTGTTGCTTTCTCAAAGATACTCTGGTAAATTATGACTGATCCCATCAAATGTATTACTTACAATGTAAGAGGGTTGAATACACCCTATAAGAGGAAAGTTATTTCAAGGATTTTTCAAGTAGAGAAGGCAGATATTAATTGTGTACAAGAGACTCACTGGGTAGGTAGGAAAATAATTTCCTTGAGTCCCCTGTATGATACCTGTGCAGTCTCTAATTATAAGTCGAAGTCTAGAGGTACTGCTATTTTAATGCGTAAAAGCAATCGCGTGAGAGAATGCTTTACACAAACTGACCCGGAAGGGAGATACTCTATATGGGCTGGATTAATTAATGATGTCCATTATACTATAGCTAACCTGTATGCTCCCAATCAAAAACAAAATGGCTTTCTAAATAGAATGCTGAAAAGGATCAATAGGCTAAGAAAGGGAATATTAATAGTTGCTGGAGATATGAATATGGTGTTGGAGGCGGAAGTGGATAGGAAAACAGAGAAAACATCAATCCTAAATAAAGAAAATATGGGGGTTTCACGTAAATTCCAGGATACGTTGATAAGATATAAGTTGTATGACGCATGGCAGACGTTTCACCCTGGGGAGAGAGATTATACCTTTTACTCTAATCGCCATGCGACATACACAAGAATCAATTATTTTTTGGTAGATGAAGAAGCTATAAATAAAGTTGTAAGAGTTGACATTGGAAGTATTGGAGATTCAGACCACGCTAATGTTACTATGTATATTAATAAGTCATGGAGCAAAACAAGATCAAAAAGATTCAGAATTGAACAGTCATTATTCAAATTAAGTAGTGAGAGGGACCTTATTTTTAAGTCCATTGAGGAATATCTAAAATTTACTAAGTATTCAATTACTTCCAAAGTTACATTTTGGAACTCTCTGAAGGCTTTCTTAAGGGGTAACTTGATTGCATTAGCATCAAAGAAAAAAAGAGAAAGTGGGAAATCCCTTAGGGACCTATATATTCAATTAAATAAGGCTAACATCATAAACAAACTAGATCCTAATAAAGATATGGGGCTAGAAATCTTGAGTATTCAGAAATTAATAAGAGAGATTCATCAAGTAAAAATTGATAAGAACATCTGGAGAACCCAGCAAAAATATTACCATTGTGCTAACAAGGCCAATAATCTATTTGTTAATCAGTTTAGAGATAATAGTAGGCCCAAGACCATTTCAGAGATGCTTGATCAGAGGGGAAAATCCCATAGGCTCCCTGAACAGATCGGAAGAATTTTCCTAGACTATTATAAAGACTTATATGATGTAGAGGCATGCGGGGAAGTAAGTAAACCTACCAAATAATTAACATCGGAATTTTTGGATTCCATCCAGCTGCCCAAATTCTCTGATGCACAATCTGAGAAACTAGAAGAAGAAATTGTCTTAGCAGAAGTAGATGAGGTCATTAGAGCTCTCAAGCCAAATAAGTCCCCAGGTCCAGATGGGCTATTGGGGGTCTCTTTTTTCAAAACTTTTCTAAGCTACTGAGTCCGTATTTAAGGGATAGTTTTAATGAAATCAGATTAGCTGCTGAATCTCTTCAAGCGGTAATTGTAACTATCCATAAAGAGGGAAAACCAGAGAATAAATGTTCTAACTATAGACCAATATAGCTTTTAAATATTTATATTAAACTCTATGCAGGGATAATAGCAAAAAGGATAAGTAAATTAATGAAATTCTAGTTAATTATGACCAATCAGGGTTTCTAAAAGAACGACAAGGAATGTATAATACAAGAAAATTGTTTGATATCATAGATTATTGCAAACTAAAAAAGATCCCTGTTATAGCTCTTGCAATAGATGCGGAAAAGGCTTTTGATCACCTGAATTTTTGCTTTAGCTTTAGAGCCATTACCAGAAAAAAATAAGAAGTGATATTAATATTATTGGTGTTGCTATGGGGAGGGTAAATTCAAAAATAACTTTATTTGCAGACGACATCATTATTACAACAGTAGAACCACTAAACTAAAGTAGAATACTTATTGAAGGTAATTCAACAATATGTAAGACAGAGGTGTTGATGATTAATATAGATGGAATAACAAAAGCTCAGCTCAAAGGAAAGTTTGACTTTAACTGGTCATCTAACCATTTTTCACATCTTGGTATCGAATTCTCACCTTGCTGGCATAATATAATTAGAAATAATTATAATTCTGTATTTTTTGATATAAAAGTTATACTAGATTTTTGGCTTAAGTTGAACTTGTCATGGATGAGCAGAAAAACTGCAATCAAAATGTTAGTTTTGCCTAAAGTATTATATCGTTTTAGGTGCATTCCCATGAAAATCCCAAAAGAACTTCTTAAGAGATTCCAAGTTATTATGGATAAATATATTAATAAATCAGCAAACTTTAGAGTTAAAAACATGGTTCTAAATAGGAGGTATTGGGAAGGGGGTCTTGGGACACCAAACCTTGAACAATACTATCAAGCAACTGCATTATTCCATGCCATGAACCTGACCAATGGTAACTCAGAGCTGACATTTTTCCAGATAGAAAGTATATTAATGTCACAGGCAAATGTGGGGAAGATATTTAAGTTTACGAGGGGGATTAATGGGTTGATATGCACTTTGGTCCCTCTTATCAATGGGTAAAAGATGGAATGGTATACACCACTTCGCTTTTTCTGTAGAATTAAATAATTAACTGTTTTTTTTAAGTTTTTACCCAACTTCGTCACATTGGAACATTGCTAGATTGAATGTTAGGATGTTTTTGAAATATGAGATGCTTGCTATTTTATGTGCATGTATGTATTTTGTATTTTTTGTAATGGAAAAATAAAAATTTATAATAAAAAAAAAAAAAAGATTTGACACGTCGGAGGATGAAATAGTTCTTTGCCTGCACTACAACTTTTCAACACTTCAACACTGTGGCGCTGGGCACGGACATGCATGCGCTACTATAACAGGATATTTCCTAGTGTTTTTTGGTAAGATTGATGGCAGAGAAGTAGGAGCACAAAATAAACTTCTTAGAGGATATCTGCTAAAATGCATGATTTCTTCCATAGTTGGGGGCACCTCTGAATGTAGAGTGTTTGTGTATTGTGTCTTGGCTGTGGATGACAGCGAGAACTGACGGAGTGAGCTAAGTTTCTGTGATAGCCAACAGCTAAAGGAAGTTGGAAATAAATAGGTCATGAATGGAAGTAATTTTGTTTTGCAAATGGAACACGCATTTCAGAGGGCACAGGAGAAAGCAGATGGTTTGTGACTTGAAAGGGATGTTAGAATATGGGTTGTTTGCTGCCTTGGGGCTGTGCATGGCTAAAAGCAGGTGAAAGGGTGAGGGGGCTGAATTAGGGCATATATCGCCAGCAGATGAATGAGTTAGAGTGAAAATTCATGGGAATGAGACATGCAGAAGAATTTCTGCTGTTGTTGTTTAGAATAGGGAAGACATAGTGAGGAAGTCGAGGAGCGTGGGAGCAGGAAGGGAAGAGCAGGGATGTTGATATGATTAAATTGTTAGAAACATGCAGCCTTATTAAATTGCGATTCGGTAAATTTAAAAGGGCTCTATTTAACCGCATCGCATATATTTTTTACAGAAGTTTTTAGTTAGTGAGCTTCTATCCAAAAGCAAGGTCTTCACTAACTAAAACCTTCTGTAAGTAAAATATGCTGTGTGCTTAAATAGAGCCCTTTTAAATTTGCCGAATCGCAATTTAATAAGGCTGATGATGTGGAGAAACAGAGAAGAGTCTGAAAAAGAGGCAGGAGGTTGTGAAGAAGAAGGACGAAACATTGTGACACAATCAGTAAAGTGAAAATCAATAAAACATATAAAAGAAGAGCTGCTGGCCTAGATTACTCTTGTCAGGGGTATCAGTAAGTGCCTGTGTAATATTTGTATAATTGCAATCACTTCACTTTACAGTATATTCACTTAAGAGATGTGAAGCGTTCCCAGGGTTGCTTTAGATGTATAGGGCCTGATCTGTCAGCTGTAAGAAGTTTGAACTAGTTTGCAGGTCTCAGACTGCCAATTGACTAATTATGAAAGAAATGTTTCTGTTCTTTATCAGGAAAAAACATATTAATTACACTTACTTTTGCAGGATTTAGGTAGTAAATTGTCATGTACATCAAACAATAAGTACAGAGAAGATAGACTGATAAGAAAAAGTAGGGGTATGTATCAGGTACAAATCAGAGAAGATATTCAGGTGATAACAGGAATAGGGATTTAAGGGGGCCAGCACATACTTCTTATATCAGAAACAAACATTACATTGATTAATTCTATATACATATAGATTTATTTTATTTAAAAACAAATTGTTTTTCACACCCCCAGAGGTGCCTACCTAGACACCTGGTACCTACCAATAGAAACACTGCATTTACAGTAGGTTATTTTTTTAACTTAATACAAACCATCAAGCCAACAGCAGAACAGTGCAGAAATCCTCCCATTGGAGGTACCAGAAGGCAACTGTCCTGATCGTCTAGTTATAAATTCAACCATGATTGTCACTATTATTATTATTATCTAGAGCTGAACAAGGATTAAGTATGAGACAAAAATTGACACATTGCAAAAAATGGAGAGCCCTCTCAGAGTTTAGAATCTAGTGTGCATGGAGCTTTTGCTGAAGAACCATACACGATTGAAAACTCTCAAGCTTACAATCTAATGAGTTTGGGTATGGTAGGGAGGGTAAAAGATGTGTTATGCATGTTAAGGCTAAAGGTGATAAGGTTTAAATATATGTGTTTTAGTGAGGTTTTGAAGGCTTTTAAGCATGAGGATAGTCTAGTGGAGTGAGGTAAGGAGTTCCAGAGAATGGGGCAGAGTGAGAAAAGACCTAAAGTTTGGAGTCAGAGGAGATGGTAAGAGAGGTGGAGTTAAGAAGATCAGTAGCAAAACAAAGAAGTCAGGTGGGGGAGTATTTTGAGATGAGAGTGGAGATATAAGGGGGTGTATTGTTGTTGAGGGTGTGTAAGTTAGTGTCATGATTTTAAATTTTAATCTGAAGGTTACAGGAAGCCAGTGGAGTAATTGACAGAGAGGTGCAGCAGACACTCAGTGATGCGTGTGGAAGATGAGTCTAGCGGAGGCGTTCATTATGGATTGGAGTGAAGATAGATGGGTGATGAGGAGGCCAGCAAGGAATGAGTTGCAGTAGTCATGGTGTGATATGATGAGTAAATTTACTAGGATTTTTGTTGTGCCTTGTGGAAAATGTGGATTAGTAGGGGGTGATCAACTGTATCAAAGGCAGCAGAGATATCCAAAAGAATTAGAATAGAGAAGTGACACTTTGACTTGGCAGTGAGCCGGTCATTAGTGACTTTAATGAGAGCTGTCTCTTTGGAGTCTTGGGGTCGGACGCCAGATTGGAAGGTGTCAAGTAGGGAGTTGGAGGAAATAAATTGGGTAAGGAGATTGTAGACAAGCCACTGGAGCATCAGGGATACAGTCCGGGTGATGTGCAGTAGTATATTAGACAAAGTATCAGCACTGTAATTGAGAATAGCTTCAATGTACGCAGAAAAATTTATAGTAATAAACAAAAAGGTTCTAGAGAGAAGAAATAAAAGGAAATGTGGAATAACATTCCCATCAAGCAGACCCTTCCAATTAAGCAAAAAAAGCTTGACACAACCCATAAAAGAAGCAGAAGAGATTTACAAGGCACGTAACAGATGACATTTAAAAAATATATAACAAATACAAAGAATTATGGTCTTCATACATAATAGATCCATGGAATGTGCAAAGTAAGAACTGGATATTTTCAAAATAGAACTAACATAGACCAGCACAAATAAATACCTATATGTGAAAGTGTAGTCCATAACCGTTAACCGCTCTTATTCAATGTATGTAAGGTAAGACTATATTTTAGTGGATTGTGAAATGAGATGATCACTGTGAAGTTCAGTTTCCTCTTATGGACAGCCATATTGGTTACTGAGGAAAAGATAATTTCCTATTATTTTGTGTGTATTGTGCTTTTACTGTAAAAATATTCTTGATAGTGGGATATATTTATGTGAAGATATTTTATTACTGCAAACTGACTTAACAATTCCAATTCTTGTCCACAAGATGCCACTTTAGGATGTTGGGGTACTTACAGGCCCCTTGTTTTGTTGCTGCTCTGATTCCATGTGGGTGCAGCCCAGTGATCCACTCCCCAAGACGGGCAAGCCAAGCCCACAGTCCCTGATCCTGATTGTCTCTTCTATTTCTATGATTGGTGATACTAATCTGGGTGGGAGATTTGAATGTGTTCAGCCTATTGTGATGTAACTGGGGGAGGAAAATCCTTTTGTCTGTGTTCAGTGGCTGCTTTTACATAGTTACATAGGGCCTCATTCTATTAACGGCCGTAGGAGATGCGGGGCCGCAAGGACCGGCCGCAAGCTATTCGGCTATTCTATTCCCTTCCGGCCGGGGGCTCCGGGTCGGCCCCCGCAGGCCCAGCAGGCCACTCTGGCCACTCCGGCCCCGCAGGCCCCGCAGGCCCAGCAGGCCCAGCCAGCCACTCAGGCCCCGCAGGCGCAGCCACCCACTCTGGCCACTCCGGCCCCACAGGCCCAGCAGGCCCAGCATGCCACTCTGGCCACTCCGGCCCAGCAGGCCCAGCCAGCAACTCTAGCCACTCAGGCCCAGCAGGCCCAGCCAGCCACTCTGGCCACTCCGGCCCCACAGGCCCAGCCGGCCCAGCAGGCCCAGCCAGCCACTCTGGCCACTCAGGCCCCGCAGGCCCAGCCAGCCACTCTGGCTACTCCGGCCCCGCAGGCCCAGCAGGCCCAGCATGCCACTCTGGCCACTCAGGCCCCACAGGCTCAGCAGGCCCAGCCAGCCACTCTGGCCACTCCGGCCCCACAGGCCCAGCAGGCCCAGCATGCCACTCTGGCCACTCCGGCCCCACAGGCCCAGCCAGCCACTCTGGCCACTCTGGCCCCACAGACCCAGCATGCCACTCTGGCCACTCCGGCCCCGCAGGCCCAGCAGGCGACTCCGGTCAGGCAGGACACACCACTCAGCCGTGCCTCCACCCAGAGAACACAGTGGTCTGGGTCGCCGCTATTTAGTCCGGCGCTGTCAGCGGCCCAGTGCCAGGATTTCCTGGCTCATCTCCAGCATGAGCGTGAGCAAAATCAACAGTTCATGCTGGAGATGAGACGCCACAATGACAGGATGTTCGAGGAGATGAGACGCCACAATGAAAGGATGTTCGAGGAGATGAGACGCCACAATGAAAGGATGTTCAAAGAGGTGAGGCGGCATAACCTTGGGATGGAGGAGTATGGCCGAAGGTCCAAAATGGCCCGAGAAGGCCATCCCCAAGACCGTGCTACCCCTTCAACGTCCCAGACCTTGTCACCAGCATCCAGGCCGGAAGAGCCGCCAACCATTCGCAGAGGTCGGGGCCGGCCTAGGGGAACATTTGCCAAAGGCCAGGAGAGCCAGGAAACACGCAAGCGAAAGCGGAAATAGTTGAGAACATGTTCATGTTGCGTATAGAAGCAATTGATGTCCAAGATCTATTGACGTTGAGGTGTTGCAGTCAATGCGTATATTGTTCTAATTGATGTGTTGTTCTTATCTCTTTAGGTTCCAATTTATTGAATTTCTGGAATTTATGCCTCCAGTTTTCTTTTTTTTTAATATAATTTGAAAGCATAAGATTAAAGATTATGTATTGCTCACATTATCATTGTTTGTTTTCGTTTGTACTGTACCATGATTGGTAAACACCACATGAATGCTACACACCAACGTTATTGGATTAGTACATACATCTTCCTTCAATATACCAGCCCTGTGTTAATGTAGGGTTGGGGTAACAGCCACTAGTGCAGCTGAGGGTGGAGGTAATATTCCTGAGTTTGATTCCAGTAACGGTGATGCATGATATTCGTGTTTCTGACACATGGAGAGATTAATTCAGGGTAAATATCAAAAGTGAGTCCACCCCTAAGTGTAATTGTCGATATTTTGTGGGGCCACCATTATTTTCCTGCACTGACCTAACCCTCATGGGGATGGAGTTCCCCAGAGTTTCACAGGTTGCCACTGGAGTCCTCTTCCACTCCTTCATGAGCACTACAGTCTCACCATTCCCAACCTCCCATATTTGACGACACTCAATTTAGAGTCAAATGAATACTGACTTTATTTTGTTGGGCAGAAATATATATATACACATCTCTTCCCACAGGCAATACACACATCCCCCATAGTTGGCCACACAATACACATAGAGGGACAACAGGTGGGCCACACCTCCTGTAGACTACCTGGCTACTTTGATACAATCAGACATTGCTTAGATCATCCTTCTTTGTTATGTCTGATAATGCAAACACTTTATACAATAGACTTACTTATCCTATGAGGAGTCTCTGTACTAGGATTATCTATTATGCCAAGGTCAGCAATAGTCTGGGCTAAGATTTTGCAGAGCATAAACCAACATACATACAGTATAACAGTATGATCATATTTTAACCATAACCATAAAACAGGGTAAAACAGTGATGGGTTCCGTTACACTCCCCACCTTCCATTTGAGGATGCCCCCACAGATGCTCAATAGGGTTTAGGTCTGGTGACCTACTTGGCCAGTTCATCAACTTTTGACCTTCAGCTTCTTTAGCCAGGCAGTGGTCGGCTTGGAGGTGTGTTTGTGGTCGTTATCATGTTTGAATACTGCCCTGCGGCCCGTTCTCCTATGGGAGGGATCATTCTCTTTTTCAGTTTGTCACAGTACATGTTGGCATTCATGGGTTCCCTCAAAGAACTGTAGCTCCTCAGTGCTGGCAGCATGCATGCAGGCCCAGACCAAACATATATGCATGTCTATATATGTTTTCGATAATATGTTGTGTGGATTCCCCCTATATGCATTTTCCTAATGATGTCAGATGCTGCCGCCCCTCTCTCTGCATCACTGTTTAGGTTCAAAATGATGGGTTCATCTCATATCAATGTTTTTGTGTTCGTTGTGACTTATCCATTTATCTCCGGCACTGGGGAGCTACAGTTCATTGAAGGAACCATGAATGCAAACATGTACTGTGACATACTGAAGCAGAACATGATCCCCTCCCTTGGGAGATTGGGCCGCAGGGCAACATAACATAACGACCCTAAACACACCGCCAAGACGACACTGCCTTGCTAAAGAAGGTAAAGATGATGGATTGGCCAAGCTTGTCGCCAGACCTAAACCATATTGAGCATCTGTGGGGCATCCTCAAATTGACGGTGGGGGAGTGCAAGGTCTCTAGCATCAACCAGCTCTGATGTATCATTAAGGAGTGGAAGAGGACTCCAGTGGCAACCTGGAAAGCTCAGGTGAACTCCCTGGCCATGAGGGTTAAGGCAGTTCTGGCAAATAATGGTGGCCACACATAATTGACATTTCGTGTCAATTTGGACATTTCAAATTAGGGGTGTACTCACTTTTGTTGCCAATGGTTTAGACATTAATGGCTGTGTATGGAGTTATTGATGGGTCAGCAAACTTACTTTACATTGTAGCAGATTGTCATTTCTTCAGTGTTGTCACATGAAAAGATATACTAAAATATTAACAACAATGTGACGGGTGTACTCACTTCTTTTAGATACTGTGGCCCTCATTCAATTGCAATTTGGCTAATTGAATAGGGCTCGAAATAAGCACATAACATATATTCTTGGAAAAAATTTTGAGTTAGTAAACATCTATCCAAAAGCAAGGTTTTCACTAACTAAAATCTTTTGGAAACAATATATGTTCTGTGCCTATTTTGAGCCCTATTCAATTGGCCGAATCGCAATTGAATGAGGCCCTGTATGTTCACTATTAGGATGTGAGCCACTTACAGACACCTGTCTCATTTGTCTGTTTCTGTGTCATATAGATTGTTAATACCCACCTTCCCTCATGGTTGAAATCAGTAATGCAAACACACTGTGAGAATTCTATTGACACCCCTAACTGATGGTGCAGAGCACAGATGTGGAGTCGGAAGGTCCTTTCATTGATGTTACGGAAATGCTTTGGTATCAACATTGACGAGGCAGACACAAACAACATCTCGGATAAATCATATTTACTATTTACAGAAATTAACAAAGCAAGCTTGACACAAAGACACAGGTTGACTAATCAACACAGGTATGCAAAGGATCATGGTGGAGGGGGGTAGGATACAAAATCCAAGTAACACAGGGAAATAGGGTTATGAGAGCAGAATGCAGGCAGGGAAAATTACATTGATATAGATGATCATGGGATGTACAGTGTATCAACCAACATTAGGCAATATAATAGATCTCATTATTGTTACGAAATATATATAACAGTCAATAAGGAAAGACCATAATAATCCAGAATAAGGTGATATACATATGGGGAGAGCAAAATGTATGCTTGTGTGTTAAACGGACACTCTGATGCCACATCAGAAGTATAAGTGCTCAATCAGTGAATGCTATGAGCCCATAACGTCAGTTCTCACGCAACAATAAGCAGCACATAGATAACCTTGGTCAAAAAGATGGTGACCTGACCAGGACCATATCAGTCAGATGTTACTTATTGCAGAGAACTCACAAGAAACCAGGCAATATCAAGGATAGTTTGTTCTCTGATTGAGCATCTATACTCACTGTTGTTGCATATGCATAACTGAAGATTAACATAACCTCCTTAACTGTTAAGTCCCAAGCCTGGATTTACTCTTCCCCATATGCACAGGGAGGGTCACATCAGCACTGAAGAAAAGATCTTGAAGGGTTGGTGCTGCAGGCTTCACAACAGTCCAAGTAGAGGAGAGGATAGAATGTCTAAACCACTAGGTACATATGAATCTAGATAGACTATATGAGCATACACATGCTGTGGATATACCAGGAACATCAGCTGACAGATGTCACATCACATCTGCATTGTATATTGAAATTGTCTCGTGACACATATCGGCTATTCAGTCAAGGTCATCAGATATTAAACTGGATCCAACAAAGCAATGAAACGGACACATGCACATACATGAGGACATTGACATGGCCATGGAATGCCAGGATATTTATCGTCATGCCTTGTTCTGACCGGGATCTGGAATACAAACACACAAATAATATATTAGTGGAAACCTTACATATGCCATATGAGCAGCCACCAACAGATGTAGGTATGTCGGCACACATGTTATGCATTGGGATCTCGTACAAGCTAACCATCTGTCCGATGATAATGATGGCCCAGACTAATTTGTCCTGATGTGGGAATATTAGGATTAGTCTAATTCTCATTTATTTGTATTGTGCAAACATATTCCGTGGCGCTGTACAGGGGAGAAGAACACGAAAATATACAGTATGTAATATTGCCAACGCAAGAAAATGGAGGGCCCTGTTTTGAGCGTAAAGTCTGTTGATAACTGATTTGTTCCCAAAGGCCCCCACAAGATTCGAAAATCACCACTTCCAAGCTAAAGGTAATGGACATGGGGAAGAGTAGATAAGGAATAGCAAGGTTAATAAGTAAGTGAGAGATACATAGGAAGGAGGTTGTGTCAAGTAGAAAGATATGCATTAGTCAGAGAGGAAAGGGATCAGATGTAAAGTGCGATGCACTATTATGTAATAAGGTATCTGCCCCATGTGGACAGATAATGTAATCTGAAGATGGGACAGTCAGGAGACACATAGTTTAACCACAGCTTGAGTAAGATTAGCTGATGGGCGAATAAAAGGAGAGAGGTGGGCATGAGAGTTGAAATGAAAATGATGCAGACAAAAAGGGGAGAAGTAAAGAAGAGTCTGAGGAAAAGGCAGGGGATGTGAGTAAGAAGACAAGATAAAACATAGTGGAAAGGGTTAATTGGGATAGTTAGCAGAAGTTGCTAATTGGTCATGTGTCGAAGACTTGTGTGACTCAATAAATTAAGGGTAAACAGGGGTGGGTGGGATGAGGAGAGAGACAGACAGACAGAGAGAGAGAGAAAGAGAGAGAGAGAGAGAGACCAGTGCAGCCTGTAATAGAAAGGGAAGATCACAACTATCACACATTGACACATGTTCGGACATCCACATGTGGTTCTCTACCTTGGATAGATCAAGTGGAGTATTCAACGAAGAGATCTGTTCCCCCAGGACACGTCTGCATGGTCCGATAAACATTTCGGACCGCTTCAGCAATACATAGGGGATGTCTTGGGAAAAAGAAAGTTAGGCCTACATTAATGGAGTTATTAGTCATTTCCTCTCATGCATACATGCACATGTTTCCCGCAAATACTCACTTACAATGTAGACGACAATGATGTAGCTGATGTTCTGTTGCTGTACAGGTCGTTTCCCATGTCTGTGTGGGTAAACAATGTGTTGACACACGGCAACAGTTCTGTAATGGCAATATGATGAGATGAGTCACACAATCCATATGATATATTGCACAATGATTCCTAGTTAACACATCCTTGAGACTATTCCTGTTATCTGACTGAGAATGCTTTTACCAGCATTCGCTGACAAAGAACAGGGGACATCCCCTCTTTGCCTCACATGAGGTACATTTATTATGGTTTACAATATGCTGGTATGTTCATATATCCAGATTGCTAGGAATTGCATTGACCTCCATGGGATGTGGAATAGCATGATCAGACAATGGGAACATTACTGTTCTGTGAAGATGTTTTCAAATACGATTGTGAGGCCTATATCCATTGACATTGTGGAATACATCAGACCATCCATTTAGCTTAGCTTCTTGAGGTTGGCAGATATCAATATATATGATGTGTATGGGAATGTGCGCATACTTACCATTAACGGATATCAGAGCAGGCTGTATTTGATCCAGTATGAAGAATGCGTCACGAGACATATGTTACATCACAAAGCTATCCTCTACTGTGGACTGTTGGATATTCTGGAAGACAATGGGGAAGGAGACAAGAGATGTATTAGTAACCATAATCAAGGTACATTATAGTTGGTTGTTATTAGTTTCAGACTTACATGGGAAGTACTCACGAATGACGTGGGCACGTAGTTGTGACCCCTGAACGTTATCCTCACCAGGGGGAGGTACTGGACGCTCCGCCGGTTCAAGCGGAGTATCATCAATGTTACCCAGACAGTTTGCCTGTACTGCTATATTGTGCAGACAACAGCAGGCCGTGATCATGTGACAAACCTTCACTGGTGTATACTGTAGCGCCCCGCCAGTGGAATGTAAACATCTGAAGCGCATCTTCAGGAGGCCAAAGGTGCGCTCTATTACATTCCGGGTTCTGGCATGGGCCGCATTGTACCTATCCTCCCCCTCTGTGCGTGGATTGTTCACAGGGGTCAACAACCACGGCAAACACCTATATCCTGCATCACCTGAAGGAAACAAAAATTGGAGATGTAGATATGTGAGTTTGTGCTGCTCGTTAAAGCATCTGTAAATATACTCAATGATTAATGTGACGTTAGTTTAGGGATCTCTGGGTTGGAACTTCATACTCCTATGACCACGTCACATCGGGTTATGCACAGCAACAAGCTACGATGCAATGGCTCAGTCGGCACACCTTCTTTATGGCGCACGGCAAATGAGTGTGGACAATACGGCGCTGCCAGAAGCCTGCGACAGTAGCGCACTGTTGGAAAATGTGTGCCAAAATGTGCGGCCATCAAAGAGCGCAAGTTGTAGAATCTATTGACTAATGGGCCAAAACCCTCTAACCCAAACCACTGAGACCGCATGCCTAACACTAACACTCATAATCCAAAGCCTTAGCCCAAAGACCCCTAACCCTAAAACCCCTAAGTCCACCCTTAAATCCTTATCTCAACTCCTACGCGCAGATGTTGTGCGCGCTATTGAGGGACTCTATTTTGTCTGTTGGCGCATGCGTCGTTGCGCATTTTTCACGCAACAATGGAATAGCATTACAGTGGAACATGATGTATATTTTAGGGGATCCTTTATGGGTACTCACCCAGTAGCCACCCAGGTGGAGCTTCTCCAGACTCAAAATAAAGATGGGTGGATGACTGACGCAGGATATGGGCATCATGAGTACTTCCCGGGAAGCCTGCAACCACATTTTGTATGCGCATGTCTGCATCACAAACAACCTGGACATTGATGGAATGATAGTGTTTGCGATTTCGGAACAGCGCTTCTTGCTCTCTAGGAGGTATCAATGCTACATGTGTACAATCTATAGCACCGAGCACATTGGGGATACCTCCCATTCGAAAGAAATCTGCTTTCACCTTCAAGATCTCTTCCCCAGTGTGGGGAAAACTGATGTATCTGGCAGTTTTCGGAACGATAGCATGGAGGAATGTGCTCAGGCACCTTGAAAGGCTTGCCTGAGACATTCCTCCTACTATGCTAGCAGTGTTCTGAAAACTACCAGATGATAGGATGTGTATGGCGGCTAACATCCGTGTCATGCCTGGGATGGCTCTATTGGTCCGTGAGGAAGGCTCCATGTCCTCCCTCAGGACCGCATAGAGCTCCTCCAGGCTGGCACGGGTTAGCCTAAAACGCTCATACACTTCCACATCAGTTAACCCCTCTAATGTGACTCTCCTTCCCTGTACACCCTGGGTGCACGAATCCTCCTGGCAGGCTCCTGGGCCTGCTCACCCCCCTGTGGGTCTGGCTGTGCAGGAGCCCCCACTTCATGTGCCACACCCTCTAGGGGTCTCTCATCTGGCCCCCCCATCAGCTGATCACCCACATCAAGGTCCTCCTCCCTGTTTGCAGGTGCCCTCATATCCCCCTGTCCCTGTGCCACTGGAGCTCTCTCCCCTAACTGACCCCCCCACCATGACCCTAGGCATATCCTGTGATGAGCCACTTGCCTTGCTTGGTTCCGGACCACCATGGATTGCATCAGCACGCTCACCCACATTCACTCCCAGCCGCCCCTCTCTGTCACGCCTCAGCCACTCCTCAGTCGCACACCTGACAGCCCGGTTTCCACTCTGCAACATTCAAAACAAATATCCATTCCTACGACGCTGCGCTCTACTCACATACCTATATGCCGCACTCAGGTTGCTGCTATCCATGATGGTTCAGACTTGCTAATTCATGGATGATGATGTGGTTATATAGCTTGCTAATTACCCCAGATGTGATTATCCGGGTGGATTTCCCAAATGGAAAAGCTCACTGGTGTATCTAAGCTTCATCATGTTATGAAGTTCCCTGATTATGGATTGGTTTAGCCATTTTAATTAGTAACCCCTAATATTCTGGCCCACATTTAAATTTGGGCCCATGCTACATGATCTATGTAATGTGGCGTGGAAATATATACAATATTTGTTTTCAAAAATGTAGATGTGATAAAAGAGATGTAAATCAGATAATGTTGATATGTTTAGGGGACACATTCTAGCCTTTCTGAGTGCTAAAGGGTTAATATGGCCGCCATATTGAGGATGTACATGACAATAAAAAGATATCTTTTATTAACATATTTGATCATTGGGGATTGTTTTTACAGTAATTCGAATGCCTTTTATTGCTTCCTTTATACTTTTAGGGCCCTTTCAGACCCGGTTTCATTACAATGCCATAAGTGCATCGTGTGGACTTCAACGGATGCGGCCGTAAATTAAATCTAGCAAGGCGCGAATCGCGGCCTTCAGAATGTAGGAAGGCCGTGACGTTTAGGCGCGCACGCAAGCTGGAAGGGGGACGGACTAGCCGCGCCCGGCACGAACCATCCAATAGCGGAATCACGCATCGCGCCACAGGTCACACAGCCAATCACTTACGGGATAGACCATTTGATTGACAGTGGGAGTGAATAAATAGGAATGACACGCGCCCACGCCTCGACTGTGTTGCGATTTCTGACGAAGTAGCACGCGGTTCCAGGAGCTTGGTGGTTGAGAGGAGGTAAGTTGCTTTATTATAAAGTCGCGGTTTAAGTTCTTTTTACGGGAATCCGTTACTACATTTACGGATGCCGATGTAAAGAAGTACAATTGTGTTTTTTGCTTGTTTATAGGTGTTTGGAGTATTTTTGCTTGTGTGGGAGTTTTGATCCGGCCCGTAGGAGTTTAGGTGGAGGTAAGTTGCATTGTACATGCTTTTCATCCTATCAAGCTGTCTTTTATTTGTATGTTATGCCAATTTCTATATTTACTGAATACACTGGCGAGAGGTACAATTGTGTTTTTTGCTTGTTTATAGGTGTTTGGAGTGTTTTGGATTTTTGATCCGGCCCTTAGGGGTTTGGAGGGAGGTAAGTTGCATTGTACATGCTTTTCATCCTATCAAGCTGTCTTTTATTTGTATGTTTTGCCAATTTCTATATTTACTGAATACACTGGCGAGAAGTACAATTGTGTTTTTTTTGCTGTTGGCCTATAGGTTTGGAGAGTTTTTTGTTGTGGGGAAAGGAGTTTTGTGGAGGGAGGTAAGTTATTTATATTTTTCTGTTTCGTATTATATCTGGATCTCTCTCTCTCTCTCTCTCTCTCAATCTTTCTCTCTCTCTCTCAATCTCTCTCTCTCTCTCTCTCAATCTCTCTCTCTCTCTCTCTCTCAATCTCTCTCTCTCTCAATCTCTCTCTCTCTCTCAATCTCTCTCTCTCTCTCAATCTCTCTCCCTCTCTCTCTATATATATATATATATATATGTATATATATATATATAGAGAGAGAGATTGAGAGAGAGAGAGATTGAGAGAGAGAGAGAGAGAGAGATTGAGTTTAATGGAGTTTGAGTTTGTTTGAGTTTGATTGAGTTTGATTTTGAGTTTGAGTTTGATTTTGATTTTGAGTTTGATTGAGTTTGAGTTTGATTGAGTTTGAGTTTAATTGAGTTTGATTTTGAGTTTGAGTTTGAGTTTTATTGAGTTTGGTTTTGAGTTTGATTGAGTTTGATTTTGAGTTTGATTGAGTTTGAGTTTGAGTTTGATTGAATTTGAGTTTGAGTTTGATTGAGTTTGATTTTGAGTTTGATTGAGTTTGATTGCGTTTGATTTTGAGTTTGAGTTTGATTGAGTTTGATTTTGAGTTTGATTGAGTTTGATTGAGTTTGATTTTGAGTTTGATTGAGTTTGATTTTGAGTTTGATTGAGTTTGAGTTTGAGTTTGATTGAGTTTGATTTTGAGTTTGATTGAGTTTGATTGAGTTTGAGTTTGATTGAGTTTGATTTTGAGTTTGATTGAGTTTGATTGAGTTTGATTTTGAGTTTGATTGAGTTTGAGTTTGATTGAGTTTGATTTTGAGTTTGATTGAGTTTGATTTTGAGTTTGATTGAGTTTGAGTTTGTGTTAGATTGAGTTTGAGTTTGAATTTGAGTTTGATTGAGTTTGATTTTGAGTTTGATTGAGTTTGATTTTGAGTTTGATTGAGTTTGATTGAGTTTGATTTTGATTTTGAGTTTGATTGAGTTTGATTTTGAGTTTGATTAAGTTTGAGTTTGAGTTTGATTGAATTTGAGTTTGAGTTTGATTGAGTTTGATTTTGAGTTTGAGTTTGATTGAGTTTGAGTTTGATTGAGTTTGAGTTTGATTGAGTTTGATTTTGAGTTTGATTGAGTTTGATTTTGAGTTTAATTGATTTTGATTTTGAGTTTGATTTTGAGTTTGATTGAGTTTGATTGAGTTTGATTTTGAGTTTGATTGAGTTTGATTTTGAGTTTGAATGAGTTTGAGTTTGAGTTTGATTGAGTTTGATTTTGAGTTTGATTGAGTTTGGTTTTGAGTTTGAGTTTGATTGAGTTTGAGTTTGATTGAGTTTGAGTTTAATTGAGTTTGATTTTGAGTTTGATTGAGTTTGATTTTGAGTTTAATTGAGTTTGATTTTGAGTTTGATTGAGTTTGATTGAGTTTGATTTTGAGTTTGATTGAGTTTGATTTTGAGTTTGAGTTTGATTGAGTTTGAGTTTGAGTTTGATTGAGTTTGAGTTTGATTGAGTTTGATTGAGTTTGATTTGAGTTTGATTGAGTTTGAGTTTGATTGAGTTTGATTTTGAGTTTGATTGAGTTTGAGTTTGAGTTTGATTGAGTTTGATTTTGAGTTTGATTGAGTTTGATTTTGAGTTTGATTGAGTTTGATTTTGAGTTTGAGTTTGATTGAGTTTGATTTTGAGTTTGATTGAGTTTGATTGAGTTTGATTTTGAGTTTGATTGAGTTTGATTTTGAGTTTGAGTTTGATTGAGTTTGAGTTTGATTGAGTTTGAGTTTGAGTTTGAGTTTGATTGAGTTTGATTTTGAGTTTGAGTTTGATTGAGTTTGAGTTTTAGTTTGATTGAGTTTGAGTTTGATTGAGTTTAATTTTGAGTTTGATTGAGTTTGATTTTAAGTTTGATTGAGTTTGATTGAGTTTGATTTTAAGTTTGATTGAGTTTGATTTTGAGTTTGAGTTTGAGTTTGATTGAGTTTGAGTTTGATTGAGTTTGATTTTGAGTTTGATTGAGTTTGATTTTGATTTTGAGTTTGATTGAGTTTGAGTTTGAGTTTGATTGAGTTTGAGTTTGAGTTTGATTGAGTTTGATTTTGAGTTTGATTGAGTTTGATTTTGAGTTTGAGTTTGATTGAGTTTGATTGAGTTTGATTTTGAGTTTGATTGAGTTTGATTTTGATTTTGAGTTTGATTGAGTTTGATTTTGATTTTGAGTTTGATTGAGTTTGAGTTTGATTGAGTTTGAGTTTGATTGAGTTTGATTTTGAGTTTGATTGAGTTTGATTTTGAGTTTGATTGAGTTTGATTTTGAGTTTGATTGAGTTTGATTGAGTTTGATTTTGAGTTTGATTGAGTTTGATTTTGATTTTGAGTTTGATTGAGTTTGATTTTGATTTTGAGTTTGATTGAGTTTGATTTTGAGTTTGATTGAGTTTGATTTTGAGTTTGATTGAGTTTGATTGAGTTTGATTTTGAGTTTGATTGAGTTTGATTGAGTTTGAGTTTGATTGAGTTTGAGTTTGAGTTTGATTGAGTTTGATTTTGAGTTTGATTGAGTTTGATTTTGAGTTTTATTGAGTTTGATTGAGTTTGATTTTGAGTTTGATTGAGTTTGATTTTGAGTTTGAGTTTGATTGAGTTTGATTTTGAGTTTGATTGAGTTTGATTTTGAGTTTGATTGAGTTTGAGTTTGATTGAGTTTGATTTTGAGTTTGATTTTGAGTTTGATTGAGTTTGATTTTGAGTTTGACTGAGTTTGATTTTGAGTTTGAGTTTGATTTTGATTTTGAGTTTGATTTTGAGTTTGATTGAGTTTGATTTTGAGTTTGAGTTTGATTGAGATTTCTACACATATTTGCAATACACATAGGTGTTCCAAACTGCTTCTTCAATGGGGCTTGACAAGAACTTATTTTCAGCCTAGACCAGCAGGACCATTTAGTTCCTACTACCTCTGGTACAGAAGATGGCTTCAGGATAGGTACCACTCCAAGAAATATGTGCAGAGTATAATGCAGATAGGATATTATTGGCCTCAGACATAGCCGCATGCCTTGTATATATGCAAACTGTAACTGACCCTTCCACATTGTTTAGGAAAGTATTGATCTAGCGTGTTTCATCAGCGCCACTCAGGTCCAGAGTGAGAGGTGCTGTACACCCCTCCCACTGCTGTCACAGGCTCTGTCTACTTAGGGTTGATTACTGCAGTTAGTTACAACATTGATATCCAAGCAGAAATAGTGTTAGAGGCGATCAGAATGGGGGACGAGGGTGGAGCAGGCAAACCCACTAAAACATTTCTTTATTTCTCTTTCTTTTCTTTTCAGGTGGTGATGGAGGGATAGGAGCAGAGGGGAGAGGAGTGGCAGGGAGTCCCGGGGCGTGGAGGTGGGGAAGAGGAGGGGAGGAGTGAGGAGGAGGTACTAGTTGAGGAGAGGGAGGTAGTAGAGGTAGGAGGTAGTAGAGGATGAGGAGGGAGGAGAGGAGGGAGGAGAGGAGGAGGAGGGAGGAGAGGAGGGAGGAGAGGAGGAGGAGGGAGGAGAGGAGGAGGAAGGGAGAGGAGGAGGAAGGAGGGAGGAGAGGGGGGGTAGGGAAGTCAAGGCTGGGCCCAGGGATAATGCTTGGCAGCAGTTTGTGGATCTGGTCAATGGTGTGGCGGGCCGTGGACGGAGTCTGCGGTCCATTAAGCACCGGTTTGACGACATCAGGGCCGTGGTGAGAAAGAAGATGGCGCAGGAGGCCGAGGGGCGGAGGGTCAAGTACCTTGCACATGAAGGGATTGCAAGGGCCATGCTTGCACCCTCCGACGCAGCTGGAGCATCAGGCCCGGTGGAGCAGCAGGACCCAGCCTCCATGGCAGGTGAATATGACATACAGCAACATGCCACCACATGTGCATCACACACACTACACATGGACATGACACTGACATGTCAGCTCCATGAAATAACAAGGGATAGATGGATGCATCATTAAATTCATGAAGCTGACAAATCACTGTCATTCCTGGTCAACACAACAGTAATCAAGCAATAGAGCAGGTGTGTCAAAACTAGGTCCTGGTGGGCCACACACATGCCTGGATTTGATAACCCTGCTGCGCACAGGTGAGTCAATCACTTCTTCAGTCATTCTGATTGACTCACCTGTGCACAGAAAGGATATCTTCCAATCCAGGAAAGAGTTTGGACACCCCTGTAATAGAGAGTCCATGTATTGTGTGACCGTTCAGCCTATGCAGTTACAGACAGCAGCCGTAATACAGATAGCGTTGTGAGCCGAGAACCATCAAGAACAGAAACCTAAGAATAGATAACTGCTAGTATAAGATAGCTAATCATAGAATCATCCATATTCAAGGCTAGATGTCAGATAATTAGAAATGAACACATATCAATGCGCTAATCAACATACTAATGACATGTACCTTTCTTCTCTATCTCTCAGCATCCAGGAAGAGCTCTGGGTCCTGTGACCAGGGAGAGGAGGCGGGGCCATCAGCCCCGTACCAGGATCTTCCAGCACAGGGGGAGGTGGAAGGAAGATCGGAGGGCCCTGGGTCAGAGGATGGGCTGGTCATTGACCTTGCAGGGTCACCTGCCACAAGCCCTGGGCCTATACCCATCCTCGAAAGACTTGCTCTGGGGCCCTCCCACGCCCAAGGGACAGCACCTCCTTCCCCACACAGTGTGCTGGCCTGGTCACCACCGGGCACATTGTCACCACAGGCTCCAGCTGTGGACCTCCCCGCTCCTCCTCACCACGCCCACCCAGCGGTGTCGTCGCCGCAGAGCCAGGCATTGCAGGTGGAGATGCTGGCCGTCATGAAGGAGCTGCTGGCAAGCACCCAGAGGATCGAGGCCAACCAGCTCCGGATGGAGGCCAGCATCTCTGCCCTCTGGTCACATATGACCCACAGCCTGGCCAGGCTGTCCAGGGAGGTGAGGAGGCATCACATGACCAGCGAACACCTTCAGGTCAGGCTGCTCAGACAGGCGATGGTCCCCTCCCCAACATCAACGGGGATCTCCCAATCCCCCAGCCAAGAGCAGCCTGGCCCCTCCTCTCCTCCCATGTGTCCGCCACCACCAAGACCACCGCTGCCTGGCACCGCCCGTCCGCCCCCACCCCCCATCACCACCAGAGGGGAGACGGAGGATGGGTACAGGTGATGTGGGTCCTGGGCCCAAGCGGAGGAGGACATAGGGCCTCATTCGATTGCAATGTGGCCGATTGCTAAGGGCTCAATTTTAGCACAGAGCATATTTTCTACAGATGTTTGTAGTTAGTGAACTTCTATCCAAAAGCAAGGTCTTCACTAACTACAAACGTCTGTAACTAAATATATGCTCTGTGCTTATATAGAGCCCTTTTCAATCGGCCAAATCGCAATTGAATGACGCCCATAGGGTCTGCAGACATGTTTTAGCCTTCTCAATAGCACTCCTCAGTGACCATCAATTGGTGACAGGTTAAACAGAACACAAAGGGCCTCATTAAAATGTGATTTGGTCAATTGAATAGGGCTCTATATAAGCACATAGGATATTTTGTTTACAGAAGTTTTTAGTTAGTGAAGACCTGGCTTTTGCATAGAATTTCCCTAACTAAAAACTTGCTTTCAAAAAGATGCTGTGTGCTTATATAGAGCCCTATACAATTTCTTACATAGCAATTTAATGAGGCTGTTAATTAGTAGTGTGACCAATACATTGTCACTAAGGAGTGCTGTTGAGAAGAGATGCTGCAGGCCCTATGACGTTTTCAGGCCTTATTTCTTAGGTTTTGTCTTTTTTTGCTTCTTTTTTTTTATGTCCATGAAGGCATCTCCTGCATCTGCAAGCATTGTGGAGGAATTATGAGGTGGAGGGTTTTCCCAGTGCCTCTCAGGTAGACATACCTTCAATGGCAGCCCCCTTAACATGTAGCTCCTACAATCTTACAGCTATCATATAGCCAGATATCTCCAACATGATTGTTGGTAGCTTAAATGTAGACTAATACAGCTATGGCGGTGGACTTGCAAAGTCTCACAATGGCATGTTAATAACAGCCAGCATTAATATATGCACTAGTGACGCATGTGATCCTGACCTCAATAGCAGTCTGAGAACAGATCTTTGGGTCTGATGTAAGAAACAGTGAATCTGGCTGCTGACCTTTGTGTCCTCTCCATAATAATGGCTATTTGCCCATATTTCTGATTATCCACAGACCTAGCTAAAAGTTAGTAATGCTTGCAGATGGGAATCAGGTGAGTTGGTATATTGGTACAGTATTTAGAACTGTACTGTACATACATCGTGATTCGAAATTGTTTTGGATCCTCCTCCGCATTTTTTGATTTGAACACTTATTTCAGATTTTTTTTTGATCAACACACTGTATATGTGAAACTGGATTGAATTACACAGTCCAAAGGTTGAATCATCTGTTTCATTGAGCAGATCTAGTTACAAGTTGTAAGTGCTATGCACATAAATGGTTTCTTCAGTTAAATGGAGAGATTTCTGGTTCCGGTTGCAGCATGTGACCCTGGTAGGTGCTATGCATCATGCTTATTCTAGACTATTAGATTGACCCCTGTAGGTTTCCCCTTTTTTCCAGCCTCTTGCTCATAAAAGGACCCGCCCACACCACACCCATGATATTAATGCAGTTTTGACCACTGCTGATTGTGGTCTGTCTATCAAATAAAGCTTTGTTATACTGTTATGTGAACGCACAATCTTGACCACTGCTGATTGTGGTCTGTCTTTCAAATAAAGCTTTGTTATACTGTTATGTGAATGCACAATCTTGACCACTGCTGATTGTGGTCTGTCTATCAAATAAAGCTTTGTTATACTGTTATGTGAATGCACAATCTTGACCACTGCTGATTGTGGTCTGTGTAAAAAATAAAGCTGCGTCCATGTGTTATGAATATGTTTTGTTCTGTGAAATCCACATGCATTACATTAGTGTCACATTCCTATAAATGTAAACTGATGAGCCATAGTTAACATGCAATAGATCAATACATCTAAAACTGTTGAGGAGTCAGAATAGCTTTAGATATCATATGATCCCAAATATCAAATCTACTACTAATATAGGGTTAATACCCATGACAAGTCTGATTAGCGATACTGTGGAGTAGGAACATTCCCCTGAGGGCCTACAATGAATAGGACAGGTGACACTGGAGTGGTTTTCTAGTTCCTTCTCTAGTTGATTGGGATTAGTCTGACCTCTCTGATAAGACATACCCCCCTACACTGGCCCTATGTAGGATAGCTCACAGCTTCATTGAAGTACACAAACTCCTTCACCCACATCACTTAGCATATGTGTGAATACAGTTAGTTGCCCAATAATGAACATGCATTGGCTAAATATCCTTTGGTTATCATATGTTGTAATGGCCATGCACATGCCAATCTGACAAACCATGCTGCAACATGCATAATATGATTGAAGCCACACTACCCAATTCAATAGCAAGAGTAAAACATGAGTCAGGTCATATGAACCCTTTGCCAGGCACATGAGCTTTATTGTGATCCCTTAAATCTCTATCTAATTGCATATACATCTTGCTCATCACATCTACATTTGGTAACACAATTATTTTTCAAATTACACCGCCACATGGCATATATCAAGTAGCAGGGAAACATTGTAATGTATGTTGTTCAGTTCTTCAGTTGTGTCTGACACTCTGTGACCCTATGAGCTGCAGCACATTCAGCTAGGTCTCTGCCTGTGCTGTTATCCACGGTTTCCAAGCTAAATATACTGGTGTGGTTTGTCAGTTCCTTCTCAAGTGGATTGGACCTTGTCTGATCTCTCTGCAATGATGTGCCCACCTACAGTGGCCCTACATGTTATAGCTCCCAGCTTCATTCAGGTACACAAGCCCCTTCACACCACTTAGCAATGCTGAAGGGGACCAGGAAAACATACACCACACATATATACTCTGACCCATCAGGAAGGGCCGCAAGCTCCGGGATCGACAGCAAACTCACCGCCATCAGGCATAATCTCTGCTACGCCCATCCTGGTGGGAGCCATGTGCCAGGTGTCTAGTTATTCCCATTTGGTGAACTTCCAAACTGTTCTGCTATTTATCAATTTACATGGGTGAGGCTTGCTAAGTGGTGGTGGTGGTGGTGAAGCAGCTTGTGTACCTGAATGAAGCTGTGAGCTACTGTAGGTGGGCAGGTCATAGCAGAAAGATCAGACAAATCCCAATCCACTAGAGGAGGAACTAACAACCCACTCCAATCTCTTTGGACTTCAAACTTTGGAGAACAGCACAGGCAGAGACCTAGCTGAATGTGCTGCAGTCCATAAGGCCACGGAGAGTCAGACACAACTGAAGAACTTAACCACATATAATGAAATATTCCCCTGGTACTTGATATATGCCAAGTGGCGGTCTTATTTGGCCACTATTTGTATTCTCTAATGTAGATGTGATGAGCGAGATGTGTATTCTATCGTTGATCAACCATATAGCGTGCATCGAATGTGCGCTGTCATCTGCGCACCGACACATGCGTGCATCAACAACAGCAGGCCCGACAGGCGGCTAGCGGATCTAATGATTAGGATTAGGCTGTGGGGTGTAAGGGTTAGGATTAGGCTGCGGCTACAAGGGTTAGAAGGGTTTATGGCATTAGGTCATATCACTTGCGCCCTTTCATCGACGCGCACTAGTCAAAAATATTACAACTGCGCAATGATGTGGGACCGCTCATGTCAGCTACATGTTGTCAAAACACATTTGCTGTGCGCGCCAATGTTGGGGTGACATATTCTATTATAGGGCTGTTTTAGAGGCTACAATGGAACCTGTATGTGTGCTGACCAATCAAAAATATGAGGAATATTAAACTAATTTGAACTATTGTTCATTTGGAGGCTGTAATGCTTGGGCCTCCATTTTAGGGTTACAGGCTTAAACCATGCAGACTGCAAAAACTGTAACAAAATGGATACCTTTAACCTCCAAGCACGTACGGCCTTTAAAAACGAGCTGCGGGCTTGGAGGACAGCCCGCACGGGCTTGAATACGGAGCTACGGGCTTGATCATTGAAGTCCGTGGGACTTGTACGGATTTTTAAATCAAAGTACAATTTGGCGATGTGCAAGCTTGAGAATGTTTGGCTAGTAATGCTCATGCCCCCCCATTATGTTCCCCATCATTTACAGTGCTTTGCAGTGCTGGATTGAATATATATTGGCTATTACAATGCTTGGTCCATCTCCGAACCCGTACGGGTTTTAACAAGGACCAGCCCGCGGAACTACGGGACGTAAAGTAATCCGTAAATAATATATCGGATTTGGGCTGATGTGCAAGCTTGAGAGGGTGTTGCTATTAGTTCTCGTGTCCCCCATTATGATGCCTAGCATTTACGGAGCTTTACAGTGCATTTTCGATTTTATATTTGCATTTTCAGTTCTCGGACTTTGCGGCCGGAAAACAAGATTTACGGGCGCTGGAAAAAAGCTTCCGGCCGTTTGCATGATATGCGGCCGGCCGGAAGGGGATATCATTGCAGCGCCGTATAATTGAATTGCAAGGTAAGACGGCCGCAAGGAATCGCAGCTTTGCGGCCGTTTTACGGACGATAATAGAATGAGGCCCATAGTAATTAAGGTTGAAAAAAGACTTTCAGTCCATCAAGTTCAACCTTTTAAGATCTCCTCTGATCTGCAATATGCGGATTAAATATTAATTAATTAATTAGATGTTAATTATTAATCAATTATTTTATTTTTTTATTTTTTTTAATATTAATTAATCCAGAGGAAGGCAAACAGAAAAAAAAGTGAGACTTAGCCAATTGTCTCAAAGGGAAACAAAAATTATGAATTCCTTCCTGATCCCAGATACTGGTGATCGGATTTCTCCCTGGATCAATACTGTCTCTCTAATTATCCATGATAACCCTGAATTCCTTTTTAATAAGAAATAATTTCAGTCCCCTTTTAAAGTTATCTATCGAATCCGCTGTCACCACCTCCTCTGGTAGAGAATTCCACAGATTAACCACCCTTACTGTGAAGAACCCTTTTCTTTCTTTAAGGTGGAATCTTTTTACTTCTAACCTCAATTGATGTCCTCTTGTCAGTTGAAAATCTCTTGGCACAAAAAAGCTCCCTTGACAAATCTTTATACTGACCCTGGATGTATTTATATAAGGCAATCATATCTCCTCTTAGACGCCTTTTTTCTAGAGAAAATAAGTTTTACTTGGTTAGACTTTCTTCATAACTTAGCCCCTCCATTCCCCTTATTAGTTTTGTTGCACTTCTCTGTTCCTTTTCCAGCTCTAAAATGTCCTTTTTATGAAGTGGTGCCCAAAATTGTACTCCATATTCCAAATGAGGGCGTACTAGAGATTTGTATAGTGGCAGAATTATATTTGCTTCCCCTGCTTCTATACCCTTCTTAATACATGCTAATATTTTATTTGCCTTTGCAGCTGCTGCTTGGCTTTGAGTACTGTTACCTAGGTGGTTGTCCACAAGCCCTCCCAAATCCCTTTCAATATCTGATACACCTAGATTTGCTCCATTAAGATTATAAATTGCATGGCTATTTTTCCTTCCCAGATGCATAACTTTACATGTATTCATATTAAATTTCATCTGCCATTTAGATGCCCATTCCTCAATTTTATGTATATCCCTTTGGAGGGAAAGCACATCATTATGTGATTTAATTACCTTGCACAACTTTGTGTCATCAGCGAAAATGGAGACATTACTTTCCAGTCCCACCTCTAAGTCATTAATAAATATGTTAAACAGGAGAGGACCTAATACTGAACCCTGAGGAACCCCACTTACCACATTAGTCCAATCGGAGTATGTTCCATTTACAATAACCCGTTGCTTCCTGTCTTTTAGGCAGCTCTCAATCCATGAGCAGATATTTAATGCAATTCCTGTATCTCTTAATTTGCACAATAATCTCCCATGTGGCACTGTATCAAAAGCCTTTGCAAAATCCAAAATGACTGCAACCACTGAGTTGCATTGATCCAGGTTCTTACTAACCTCCTAACCTAGGAAACTAATTAATTTGTTTGACATGACCTATCCTTTATAAATCGATGTGGACTGCTACTTATAATCTTGCTCAAATAGACATATTCTTGTATATTATCCCTTATTAACCCTTCTAAAAGCTTCCCCACTACAGAAGTGAGGCTCGCTGGTCTATAATTTCCCGGATTTGCTCTTGCTCCCTATTTAAATATAGGTATCACATCTGCTTTTCTCCAGTCATCTGGTAGAGACCCTGTGTTGAGTGAATCTTGAAAAATTAAATATAATGGTTTGGCTATTACAGAACCCAGTTCCCTTAGTACTCTCGGATGTATGCCATCAGGACCCAGAGTTTTATTAACATTTATTTTTTCCAACCTCTTTTGGATAACCTCCTGTGTTAACCAATTATTTGGCAAAGGTAGTGTAGCCCCATTATGTTGCAGTGTCCCAACCACTGGTACCTCCCTTGTGTATACTGAAGAAAAGAACCAATTTAGCTCATCTGCCTTTTCCTGGTCATTAATTTTCAGATGGCCTGTGTCACATTGTAATGTTCCAATAGCTTCCTTCCTCACCTCCTCCCCATTAATATACTTAAAAAATATTTTAGGGTTAGTCTTACTCTCTTTTGCAATTCCTTTTCTATTATAGCCAGTCTAATAGTGCTTTTGCAAGCCTTGTTGATTTCATTGTACTCCCGTAAAGCAGTCTCTGTCCTCTCTTGTTTGTATAATTTAAATGCCTGTTTTTTACTCCATATATTGATCTTTAAATTGTTAAGCCACATTGGATGGGATGTACTCCTTTTACTTTTATTCCCACATGCTATATGCCGATGTGTATGTATATTTAATAAGGATTTAAATTATGTCCATTTATGTTCAGTGTTTTTACCTACCAGTTCTCTGTCCCAGTCTGTATTTTCAAGGGGAAAAAAATTCAAGGGGAAAAAAATTGAAAAAAGATAGTACTCAAATATAAGCCACAAATTGGAGACAAAAAGGCTCTCTCCAAGTGATCAGACATTGCAAGAAACAGGCTTTCTAATTAGTACTGTAGCTTTTTTTGCAGGTTACAGGCCTTACAGGATGTTAGAATCACTAAAACCGTAAATCGCTATTCAATTGCTACAATACCGCAGTCTTAAGCATGCAAGCCGACACCCTTAACTCGCAATCACGCAAATTGCCAGTCATTTTATGTTTGTGAATAGAAGCCGCACATTTAACTCGCAAACTCAAAAATCGGGAAAAAGGTGCGGCTCATATTCGGACCAATACGGTAACTCTACCCACACACATTCAGTTTTATCACTAGGTCCACCATAAATATCTTCTCTGACTATAGGCTTAAATTCAGGCTTTACATACAGACAAATCCCTCCTCCTCTTTTACCATTGTCTCTATCTTTCCTAAATAGGTTATAACCATCCAGATTAACAGTCCAGTCAAGAGATTCATTCCACCACGTTTTGGTAATGCCTATTAAATCCCATTTTTCTTTAATTGCTAATAATTCTAACTCTCCCATTTTTCCTGGCAAGCTTCTGGCATTAACAAGCATACACCTTATGTTATGAGTCTGTAGTTCTGAAGTGCCTGTCTGTATTTAAGTTACTTAGTACTACCTTCCTATTGACTATACTACCCCTCCCCCCTTCTCCTGCCCTATGAGTTGTTAATTCATCCCATATACCCTCTACACTTTCTGCCCGATTACTAATATCTAGTCCCTCCCCCTTACCTAGTAGTTTAAAAACTCCTCCAGCCTTTCTACCATCCTATCCCCTAGCACAAAAGATCCCTCATCATTAAGGTGCAATCCATCCCTGCTGTAGAGATTGTACCGAAGTGAGAAGTCAGCCCAGTGCTCTAAAAACCAAAACCCCTCCTTAGTGCACCACAGCTTTCGCCACGCATTAACCTCCCTAAGCTCCTTCTGCTTCCCTGGGCTAGCACGTGACACTGGTATTATCTCAGAAAATACTACCTTGGTCTTTGCTTTCAGCTTATTACCTAGTTCTCTAAAATCATTCTTTAGGACACTCCATCTTCCACTAACTTTGTCATTGGTACCAATATGTACCAAGACCGCTGGTTCCTTTCCAGTCCCTCCCAATAATTTGTCTACCAGATCCACATGACGAAACCGAGCACCCGAGACAGCAAACTGTTTGATTGCTGGGATCTGGGTGACAAATCACCCTGTCTACCTTCCTAATGAAAGAGTCCCCTACCACCAAAACCAGTTTGTTGCTCTGCCTATTCTGCCCTCCCACTCCTCCAGTAGAACTGTTCTCCCGGCTGTTAGAGGGAATAGCTCTATCTGGCATTGCCATTCCTGAATGGACATCCCCAACAGTTTCACTCAACCTAGCAAATCTGTTGGTGTTTGCCAAATCAGAATTGGCTTGCCTCCTCCTTTTCCCCCTGATTTCTAACTGTAACCCAGCTACCTCCCTGGACATCCTCACTAGCCCCAGCTCTCTATGCTAGGCCCAGTTAAACTGTGCTCCGAGAGCACCAACCCTCTTTCCAGTGGAGCAGTATCCCTATGTGCTGCAATTCTCCTCTCCAGATCTCCAATTTGAGCTTCCAGAGAGGCAACACCTCTTACAGAGTTATGGTCCCTGGATCATCTGTTCCAGTATTGCATACAAAGGACAAGATGTACACTGAATGAGGTTGCCACTGGACTGACTCATAATTATTATTATTGTCTACAAAATTTCAGTTAGAAAAATAAAGAATATAAAATAATATATTTGTATAAAGTTTTACTCCTTTGCACTATAAATCTGCCCTCCCTTTTCTTTGAAGTCCCTCCTTTAATTTAAACTCCTACACTTTTACTAGCGTTGCACTTGATACTAGAAATGTTCGCAAGCTCACAAGTTCGCCCCTTCTCCTGTTTATATTAACTTCTTCCTTCTCACCTGGACACAATTAGTGCACAATGCAATTTATCAGCCTTTAGTTGCAAGGAAAATCCAATTGCAAAAAAAAAAATGAAATGCTGTGAGAGAGTCCATTTTAAACCATGCTTTATGGAATACATAGGGAATGGTATAATGTCTTTAAGAGGGAAAGCGTTTATTTTGATTTGCTAGAAATCACTTTGCTATGCTGAGCCTGTGTTCTTGATATGCTATTCATCCCGATATGACTGCCGGTCACCAAGAAGCCCATTCCTTCTGAGGAGATTGACAGCTGTTAAGAGGGGGATTTCTGTAGTGCAAAGGCAAGAAGTGTTGGAGCTGAATAGCACCCCTATCTGGGATCTTCACAATCACCTAATTGAATTGAGTGAACAAAGTAAAAGTTGCGTGTTTGATGAGACTTACATAGTACCCATCTGGCGCTGGTGTTTTATCCTGTTTTACAATTTTACAAGTTATGTACAACAGTGTTGCTTCAGATCAAAATAATGGTCAGCACTGCCTGCTATATAACATTCAAGGGTACATTCTCAGTAATAGCTGTTATCATCTTTAGCTAATTATTATATGTCACCTCAACAGTTTTGCAACAAATAGTTCTGATATGTGTTATTGTAGCTGTATATAAGATCTGATAACGTGTTTATATATCTAAAGGTAAGTTATGTGTAAAGTAATGACACAATTTAGTCTATAAAATTCTGTTTAATTGCTCAACAACAGCGGTTTTGGAACAAAATTTTATACTGTTTGTAAAGCTTTTGAACTAAAGCATTTAATACCTCAAAATGACATAACAAAGAGCTCTGTGATGGCACTATTCTCAGCAATATGTTAAATATTCTAAGAGGCTGTTCAGTGCTTAGTTGTTTTGACTTGCTTCAGACACTCAGCGTTTTTATTCTGGTTCCTGATTTTTTGGCTTTTGACTTTGGCTTGCTCGACCTCGGCTTTTCTGACACTGATTTTGTCTTCTGGATGATCTTCTGGTTTCTGACCCGGCTTGCGCAACACTGATTTTGTATTCTGGTTTCTGATTTTCTGGTTTTTGACTCCGGCTTGCTCGACATTCATTTTGGATTTTGGATTCTGGTTGACCTTCTTGTTCCCGACCTTGGCTTTTTCTGACACTGATTTTGGCTTCTAAGTTAACTTCTGGTTTCTGACCCTGGCTTGCTCGACATTGATTGATCTGATTTAAAAAAAAATAGAAAATGGCACATTGTCACCTTTTACCATTGTTACCATGTATTCTGGTGGCATGGACTACATTCACATTCATCATTTGCTACCTCATGGCTGTACTTTCTGGACATGCAGTGGCATTTGTCCCCTACATAAGGTAAGATAATTGTAGATACAATACATTTTTGAAAAATAGCAAAAAGGTTATCAAAATCTGGTATAAATTGATAAGTATTTGAACAACCCTTTTAATGTTCTAACAAGTAGTTGTTTTAATTATGCATTGAACAGTAGCAAAAACTCTATTTTTAAAATAAAACTTACTTTATAAGATTAGAATCTCAGCCTCCACTTCAGATGTTAGTCACCAAAAGGAGGGATGAGGGTTTGACTTAGAAATAGGTTTAAGAAGAATTAAATTAGATAAAGATAAATTTGTGTCTTGATAGCTTGAATGATATAGATAGATAGATAGATAGATAGATAGATAGATAGATAGATAGATGCGCAGTGCTATTTTACATTGGCATTGGTTGCATACATGTGTATGCTTATGTGTAGGCATTATTTAATTAACAGTAAAATACTAGGGAATTTGTAAAAATGGAAACTAGAAAGCGGGAGAGGTGAAAACTTCTGTATGCCTGCTGTACCCCACAGACCTTCCTCACAAGCCCAAGAGTGCATACAATTATGTGGGAAACAGAAGGCATATAATACATTTTAAGTTGTTTCAATTATTCCCCAGTAGGCAAGCATAGTTTTATGAGCATACACATGATCTTCTCTCCTACCCATACATGCTAAGTGTGAAAGAGTCCATACATGCTGAGTATGAAATAGTGCTTTTTGTTTACTTCCTGAACATTTACACATGCTCATTAAGTACATAGCAATGAAAATGCTCTGTATTGTTTTTAGCCACCATCCTCTTGCAATAATCAGTGTAAGCACACAAAATTCCTCAGAGTATGTATATGAAAGTTATTAGCAATTATTAGTCTTTAACGTAAACAAGACCATGACTCAGAGGGAAGATTTAGTAAAGACTAATTAACATGAAAATGTTAATCTAAACTGTAAACAAAATGCATTTGTATATGATATTTAAAGGATAAAGTACATTTACTGCCAGTTGTAAATGATCACATTTGGAGTTCTTACAAATACTTTTAATGCATTAAAATTAGAAATGTCAAGTGACCTTTTTTATCTGAAAATATATTTTTCTTTTTTTAGTGATACAGGGACACTTCTTCCAGAAAGTGCAGTATTTGCATTTATGTTGAGTATTACCACCTTGTTGGGTAAGTGTAGATCACTATAACATTGCAGCTATTGTTCAATTCTCTATTTGTTATTCCAAAAAGCTGGTTTTGAATAGCAGGAGAAAATGCTGAGCAAGAATAATTAGAATTTATATTTCAACTTACAGCAACACATTATTAGATAATTTAAGTGATAAATATTTCCACCTTTGTTACTTGTTAATCTAAATCAAATTAGAGAGAAAGTACAATTAAAAGGTACAAAATATCTCAATATAAATAAGACTAGCAAGAAAATAAAACTTAACTTTTATTACCAGTGATTAAAATGTCTTTTCATTTTGATGTTTTGACTCTATGATGTTTTTGTAAAGTGTGAAAAACACTGATAAAAAAAAAAATACAAAACAAACTGTAGTGGAGTACTGACTGAAAATTGTTTGATTTAATTTCAAATTCCTTAAACCTTCACCAGGGTAGGGATCGGAGTATTTTTTTTTTTTTTTTTTTAATTCGTCTTTATTCAAGGCGGATAACAAAATACATACATAGGCATACTTCAAGTTTCATAAACCATGGTTACATGCATTTTGTGGTATTTTTCACTCAATCTATTACATCAATGTATTGGCAAAGTAGCAAGATAAATACTGCCTATCTTCCATCCGCCATCACCATTTTCTGCTATTTTCCTCCTATTTTACCTTATAGCTCTCTAACTTATATACCATAGCTATTTGTGTGAAGAATCATAATCCTCATTATTTTCTTTCTTATTTCATCCCTCTTATATATTGATTTTTATACTAACTACTAACCTTCTATTTTCTCCATCCTGCTCCGCGTCTCAGAGCATTCTCCCCCCCGGCTGCCGGAGTCCAGTCTTCATATCTCCTTCCATTCTTCCGGCCTAACTGATCAGTGTACCAATGCAACACCTGTGTATTCCACCCATGGGCCCCATGTCTCAATATATTTGGCCATTGTATCTGCCAGGGAGTGCGTCATACGCTCATTTATTGCGATGTAATTAATTTTGGACTTCACAGCGGAAAAGTCCAGCCCTTCTGATTTCCATTGTTTTGCGATAAGGCTTTTAGTTGCGAGTGTAATAAAGAAAAGTAATCTGTTTTGTGATTTGGATAATGTCTGAAGAGGCCTCCCCAGCAGGCACAGTTCAACTGTTAACTTTATGTTGCATTTAAATAGTAACGCCACTAACTCTTGCACCTGTGCCCATAATCTTTGCACTTTCGGACAATCCCACCATATGTGAATGAAGGAACCCGTGCTATTACATCCTCTGAAACACTCTGGGCTTTCGGCGCTACGCCATTTAGCCATCCGGTCAGGCGTCGCATAAGCCCTATATAGCACTTTGACCGACGTTTCCAAGATGCTATAGCTTAGTGACCCTCGAAAGATATTTCCCCATACCTCTTCCCAATCCTTCTGATCCCACCTGGCATTAAGATCCTTTTCCCATGCTAGCATGTATTTCTCTCTGGGGAATTCTATTTTTGTGTTGAACAATACATACATGCTCCCTAATATCCCTTTCGTGAGCGGGGCGTTTTGACATACCCTGGATAGCCAGTTATGTCTAGGTCTGCCTTTGGCTCGCACTAGTGATCCGACAAATTGACTCAGTCTGTACCCATTAAAGTATTCCCTAATAGGGAGGTCTATAATGTCCCTTATGTCCTCAAATGTAATTAATTTATCCCCCTTCAGCCAGTTCCCCAGCCTATCTAACTTGTGTGAAGCCCACCAGTGTCTTGAGGTGGCAGCCAACTCCTTGGGAGCCTGGGGGTGATTGAGGACTGGTGTCATACAATTTGCTTGTGTGAATAGGGATGTATACCTCTGGGCCCATTTCCAGCTACCGATGGTGTTCTGAATAATTGGATTCATACATTGGGCAACTTTGTGTGGAGTATTCTCCAGCCATATTAAAGTATCCCAGGTGTAAGGGTGCATTGTGTGGTGTTCGATAAATAACCAAGATGGGTGGTGCTCTGGGGAATGGGCTAAGGGAATGAAGGCCAATTGGGCCGCCCTGTAGTAAAGTTTCAAGTTTGGTAGGGCTAGTCCCCCTTGTTTTTTTGAATTTCCTAGTATATTTTTGGAAATTCTGGCAGGTTTGTGTTGCCATACAAATTTAATTATTAATCTCTGTAAGTCGGCCAGGTCTTTCATATTAATTGCTATAGGGAGGGTTCTAAAGAGATACATCAATCTTGGTAGCAGATTCATTTTTACCGCATTAATCCTCCCAAGCCAGGAAATCTTATATGCGTGCCAGGTGTTCAAGTTATTCTTTAATGTGTTATAAAGCGGTTTATAGTTAACCTTATACATGTCGCGTAAGTTGGGAGTCAGGTTGATTCCTAAATATTTTATATGCGTGGGGGCCCATTTAAATTTGTATTCGTCAGCTATCAGTTTCTTGTCTTGTGCGGGTAACCCCAACGCTAGGGCCTCTGTTTTGTCCATATTTACATTCAGGCCAAAATTCCCTAAAGTTTGCAGTAAGGGGGGGATTGATGACTTAGGGTCAGTAAGGGAGCACAGTAGGTCATCCGCGAACAGGGATACTTTGAACTGATGTAGTCCTATGGCCACCCCTTTGATGGCCGAGTTTACTCTGATGGCTTGTGCCAAATATGTTTTTATTACCTTCATAAATTCCCCCTTGAAGCCAAATTTTACCAGCACAGCTTCTAGGAACGACCACTCTAGGGAATCAAAGGCCTTTTCCACGTCTAAGGCCAGCAGGCATGCTGGAATTTTGTTAGTTTTGGTATGGTGGATTAATTGCATGATTTTTCTAATGTTATCCCCGGCCTGTCTTATCGGGACAAATCCTACTTGATCCTTGTGGATCAGTTTCGGTAGGAATGACGAGATCCTGTCTGCCAATATTTTAGCCAGTAATTTGATGTCACAATTTAGTAGTGAGATGGGTCTATAATTTTTTGGTTCAATTGGGTCTTTGCCCTCTTTGGGGAATAATACTATCTCTGCTGAGTTCAATTCCTGTGGCATTTTTCTTCCCTCTAATATTTCATTGAATAATTCTGCTAGGTGTGGGGCCAGCCTATCAATGAATGTTTTATAGTAATGGTTTGAGAACCCATCTGGGCCCGGGGCCTTCCCTTTTTTAGTGTCTTGTATGGCTCGTCTCACCTCATCTACCTTGATCTTGGCGTTCAGTGAATTCAAGTTATCTTCCGTAAGAGTGGGGAGGTCCAATGCTTGTAGGAAAGCTTGAATTTCGTGTTTGTTAACATTAGGGGATGCCTTGTAAAGGTTACTATAGAATCCCTCAAAGGTCTCTTGGATTCTCTTGGGGTTGGCAGTGATTGTCCCTTCTGGGGTTCTAATCTGGAATATTTTTGATTGTGCTTGTTTGGCTTTCAGCTTCCTGGCCAGCCAGGTGTCCGGTTTGTTAACCCGGGTGTAGTATCTATGTTGTGTAATTCTTAATGCTTTTTCAGTTCGCTCAGATAATAGCATGTCTAGCTTCCTTCTCACTTCCTCTATTTGGTCCCTAATTTGGGATGTGGGATTACTTTGGTTTATGGATTCCAATCTTTGCAGGTCCCTGCATAGCTGTTGTTCTAATTCCCTATGTTGTTTTTTCCTTTTGGCTGCTATTCTAAGGCATGTACCTCTAATGAACGCCTTATGGGCAAACCAAACCCACCCTATACCTGAGTCCCTTGATTTATTAGCTGCAAAGTACAGGTCTAACTCTTGTGCTATCTGCTCCTGAATTTGGGGAATGGCTAAATGCATGTCGTTGATCCTCCACGTATATGGGGGCCTATTATCCAATTGAAAGTCTACTTCCATTTTTACCATAGCATGGTCCGACCATGGGCAATGTATAATGTCTGACCGTTTTGTTTTTGTAAGCAGCTCTGCATCTATCAGCAGATGGTCTAAGCGGGAGTATGTCCCATGAGGGTAAGAAAAGAAGGTGTATTGTCTTTCCCACTGATGTTGTTCTCTCCATGCGTCTACCATGTTTAGGGCAGCTAGGAGGTGTCTAATTTGTCTAAGCTTCTTTGCAAACCGATTGTCCGTTTGTGCCCTCGACCTATCTACTGCTGGGTTCAAAATAAGATTGAGATCTCCCCCTAATATGATTTTGCCTCCGTCTATTCTTTTTAGTTTTTTAAGTAGGTCAATGAGGGTGTTGTGGGGATTTGTCGTAGGGGCATATAATGACACCAGTGTTACCCTGGCCTCTAGCACCTTACCCACTAAGATTACATAATTCCCGTTTGGGTCTATTCTTTTCTGCTCTAGTGTAAATGGGAAATGTCTGTGAAGTAGAATGGCTGCTCCTGCTTTTCTCCTGGCTTGGGAGGCTGTGTAATATGTTGGATATTGCTTATCCAGATAAGAGGGGGGCTTATCTTTTCTGAAGTGCATCTCTTGTAAGAAGAGTACCGCTGGTTTGTGTTGTTTGTATGTTATAAAGGCTTTGCGTCTCTTACTAGGGCCATTGAATCCCTTGACGTTGTGCGTCAGAAATGTATAATCTAGCGTACCCATTTATAGTTATGGAATTGTGTGTGATGTATCTGGCCTCCTACCTTTCGTCTCGTTCTGCGATCAGAAGAGCCCGGGGTCCAGACAGCCGGGGAGGGCGCCCCCCTTCAACTTGGGGGAAGAGGAGATATGGAGGCGTTTGCCTATGGAGGATACTTTAAGATAGAGAGAGCAATTAATAACAGTATACTTTTCCGGTAAATCAATAACTATTTTTAACAACCAAGTTGTTTACCGTTCCCCCAACTTCTTTTTTTTTTTTTTTTTACTCCAATTTGCACGTTCGTGCCTAGGGTCTCGGGCTGTTCCGGAACTATCCCTAGATAAAGAGTGGGTAATACATTTTTAAGAGCGTTACAAACAGGTAAAAACTTCCTATTAACTACTTGCAAACCTATCCGTTACAAACAGGTGACATTTTTTTTTTTGTCTTATCAACTACTAGCAAAAATTTGTCCAAGGTATTTGGTCTTATGAGGTCTTCTCAGTCTTTAGAAGATGTTCAGTCGCAGACCCAGGGGGTCCACCCCTTGTTGTCTCAGTCCTGCATTTCAATTTTGTTCCATGATGCCATTTTAAACTGCATTGGCCAGAGTCTAATCCTTTTTAGAGGCACTTATAGCTCCTTGGGGCGTTCCTCCCCTCCGCATGTCTTCTGGGGGTTGGGTAAGTCTTTGGGAATCTCTGGCTGGTTGATCTGCCTTTGTGTTGTCCTCCCAAACTTGGGTATTCCTTCTTTTCCATTGGCCCGCCAGGGGGTCCCCAACGTTTGGTGCTTTCTGCTGCATACCGGGCCCTTCCTGCAGTAGATTCAGCTTGTGCAGTTGAAGACGACACTCATCTATGTCATGGGCTAGGTAATTTACCCCCCTTACAGTGAATTGGAGGTTAAATGGGAACCCCCATCTATATGCTATCTTGTGACGGGTTAACACTTCTAGCACTGGCCGCATGTCTCTGCGTCGTTGGAGGGTTGCTGGGGCCAGGTCTGCGTATATCTGTATAGGGGCGCCATCTGGTCCTAGAATTCGTGTAGCCCTTCTTGCTGCAAATAGTATCTTGTCCCTTGCCTGTTGGCGCAGGAAGCGAGCTATAACGTCTCTTGGCATGGATGCCCTGGCTGAGCCTCCTAGGGCTCTATGTGCCCGCTCAATTTCCATGCCGACCTCTTGGCCTCTCGGCATGATGTGGTGCAGGAGTTCTTGAAGATATGACAGCAAGTCAGTCACTACGTTTGGTATACCCCGGAAGCGTATGTTGTGCCTTCTTGATCTGTTTTCAAGGTCTTCCAGTTTCAGCTGTAGGTTCCCAATTTGCTCTGCATTGTGGGTGATGTCGGTTCTGTCTTTGTTTTGGGCGTCACTTATTTCATCCACCTTGGTTTCAAGTGTATGGGTCCTTTGGCCTAAATCTTTTAAATCTCTGTGTAGCGGAGCCATTGCTTCTGCCAATTGGGTCTTCAAGAGAGATGCGAACCATGCTTTAGCTCCCTGCGATAGATTGACATCTTGTGTCGTGTCCATCTGCCCCCCTTCGGCGTCTGAGATGTCTGATGCACACGATAGTGAGTCTATAGGTGAGGGATGTTCCGCCGCTCCTTTAAAATGCTCGGGGATGCTTTTTACTCCCAGGCTCTTTCGTGGTTTAGTTGGTTTGCCCATGATGGGCTATTGTCAGTAAGCTTAGTCTTGATAGCTGAAAAGGTTGTGTATGTGTAGACCTTGTGGTATTACTTCTGCGTGCTTTTTAACTTTTTTATTTTTATTGTTGGTGTCTTTACTTTGTTGTATTGGGCATCTTTATTTCCAAGCATGTGGACCCCCTTTGGGTTTGACTCTTAGGGCATCTCTATCTGCCCTTGCTCCCTTGTGTTAAAGGGCACTTCACAGTCCAGTATTCCTCTATACTCAATGAAAATGCTGCATTCAGTAGCTTGTTATTCACATATAGCCAAAGTCTTGCTGCAATACTCCAAATCGCCACCAAGTGGCAGTGCAGATGTATATATGCAAACAGTTCAACACAGTCCATGTATTTGCTATATAGACAGAAAGCACTTACACAACATTTTCACAAGCACCTATGTAGTCAGGAATCCTGCGTATTCTTTTGGATAAATGTAAAGAATTAGATCTTTTTTGTCAGACCTTAGTAGCTCAGTCAATAGATCTTAAGCAGAGTGACTCTTTCCCCTTTAGGGCTCAACAAAGTCTAGTTCCTTCAAACTTTAGCTCCCACAGGGCCTCCTTATTTTCAGATTTTAGGGGGAGAAGCTGTGTAATAGCCTCCACACAGGTGTGCTGCCTGTTACAGGCTTGAGCAGCTTATGTTTAGGCAGTACTGGGCCTCCTTTAATGTGCAGTGTCTACCACAAGAGCCCCTGTGGAGCTAGTACAATCTTCAGGGTACTCACTGTTTGCAGGCCTCTGTCTCAGTCCTGAAGCCTGTCTTCCAGAAATCCAAGATGGCCGCCGTCTCTCCTGACCTCACCCTAAGATGGCAACTGGAGCTCCCAGGCCCCTCCTGCACCTCTCCTTTCCTCTCACACAGCCCCTCTGATGCCTTGTGGCTCCCCCAACCACACCAGCCACCCTTGGGTGCACCTGCAGGTCTGTTACACAGGTTTTTTGCCTCTCACCACAGGGTCTGCTGGGCTGGCTGTCAGGCTCTGGCTCCACAGCTACTAGCTCTCGATTTTATTGTTTTTTTTAAGGTAATTTTGGGATCAATTTGTTCCCCTAGGTCTTCTGAGTTTAGTGATATTGTTTGTTGGTCACTCAGGGCATCTATAGGGGTCGATTGTCCCAGATTGACCCAGGCCTTAGCTGGAGCTCTTGCAGGACATGTCTTTCCTCTCCAGCAGCTTACCACTTGGATATCCTTTTAAATGATTCGGGATCGGAGTATTTTTAAAAGAGACAAAGCCTCCATAGAAGCCTTTACACTCTAAAAGCGCACGTCAGCCTGCTTTGTCTAGCTTTGTCTTGTAGATGACGTCAGCCACTATGTGTGAGTACCGACAAGTGGCACAGGCCGCCACACCCTTAGCACTATTTTTAATTCCTTCCAGATACTAGATCAGCCTCAGCACAGTGTAGGAAATTAGAGCTATAAGACAATTTGCTACAGGAGTTAGAGGGGAATTGACCAAATCAGATTTTAGAACTTAAGATTGTTAGGGTTTCCTATTCCTAAGGAGCCACTTTGAATGGGAGTATGAGAAGAATGTGCTTTTTTTTATTTGGTGGGCATGCCTCACTGATCTCTCTAGGACTTTAATCTAGGATATTTAATATGAGCAGCATTCTGCTGCTACATGCCAATCATAGTTACTCAGTAGAGACTCATTGGGTCACTAGATCTCCTTTGAAATGTATGGGTCATTAGATCTTCTTAAAAGTTTATTAACTCGCTATTTTCCTATTATAAGATAACTAGGAAAAATTGCCTGTCAAAAATGACAGGAAAAAAATTGTAAACCTGGCAATGCTGTTTGCCACACAATGTGATGATTTTGCCCCTCTGAGCGCCTTTGGCGCTCATTGCGAGCCTCTCCCTGTGTGTACTTCAACTTTCCTGCTTTGCAATGATCACCTTTGGCATTTATCGCGAGCCTCACGATGAGCACCTTTGGTGCTCATCGCGTGGCTCGCAATGAGCGCCATTGGTGCTCATTGCAAGCCTCTTCCCCTGTGTACTTTATAGGTCTCATGCTTCAGCACCTTCGGCGCCCATCGCGAGCCCCGCGCTGATGGCCTCTGGAGCTCATTGTGTGGCTCTCAATGAGTGCCTTTGGCACTCATTGCGAGCCTCTCCCCCTGTGTACTTTAGGGGCCTTGTGATTAGTGTTACTGCCTTGGTGTTGGTGTTACTTGCCTTGGTGTAAGTGCTACTGCCTTGGACCCTCATTCAATTGCAATTTGGCCAATTGAATATGGCTCTAAATAAGCACATAACATATTTTTTTAAACAAGTTTTTAGTTAGTAAGGCCCTCATTCAATTGCAATTTGGGTCTAAATAAGCACATAAGTTATTTTTTTTAAGAACTTTTTACTTAGTAATGGCCTCATTCAATTGTGATATGGCCAATTGAATATGCCTCTATATAAGCACATAGCATATATTTTTTACAGATATTTTTAGTTAGTGAACTTCTATCCGAAAGCAAGGTCTTCACTAACGAAAAACTTCTGTAAAAAAATATGCTCTGTGCTTATATAGAGCCCTATTCAATTAGCCAAATCGCAATTGAATGATGCCCTATGCATCTATCTAAAAGCAAGGTTTTCACTAACTAAAAATTCTTAAAATAAAATATGTTATGTGCTTATTTAGAGCCTTATTCAATTGGCCAAATCGCAATTGAATGAGGCCCTTGGTGTGTGTTACTGCCTTAGTGTAAGTGTTTCTGCCTTGGTGTAAAAGTTACTGCCTTGGGGCCTCATTCTATTATCGGCCGCAAACCGGCCGTAAGGCTGCGATTCCTTGCGGGGGTACCGTTACCTCGCAATTCAATTAAACGGCCCCGCAAGGATCTCCTCCTACGGCCGGCCGTAAATCTTGCAACCGGCCGTAAGCTCTGAAATCTAAAAAGTCAAAAATAAATTCAAGACAGCTCTGTAAAGCTCTGTAAATGCTAGGGATCACATTGGGGGACATGAGGATTAAAAGTAACCCACTCTCAAGCTTGCACATCAGCCCAAACCCGAGTTTAAATTAACTGTTTATTTTCCGGCTGCGGCTGGGCGGGTCTGAGGTGCTCCAAGCCCTATGGACTTTTTACATGGATATTTGACGTATATTAAAAAATATATATTTTACGGATTTGAGTATAGGGGAATTTTGTGCTATTTTTGCTAACACCGAAAACACTGAAAATCACTTTATAGTCTTCTCAAAGTGCAGGATGGCTTTATTTGGGCTATATTTTGTGCTTAATTGGTGCTAGCGGGACCTCTTTCCTGCAAGTAAGCTGCGGCTCGGTTTTTTTAGCCTTGCAGAGAGGGTTCCCGGAGCAATTGAATTGCAAATAGGATTTTCTTACGACCGATTTCCTTGCGGCCGTTTTAGATCAAAGGATTTCCTCCGGCGCGAGCGGCCGCAAGAGATAGCAAGGCACCGGCCGCAAGCCTGCCGGAATCCCCGGCCGGAGGGGAATAGAATAGCCGAATAGATTGCGGCCGGTCCTTGCGGCCCCGCAACGGCTGCAGCCGATAATAGAATGAGGCCCTTGGTGTGTGCTACTGCCTTGGTGTAAGTGTTACTGCCTTGGTGCCTTGGTGTGTGTTACTGCCTTGGTGTAAGTGTTACTGCCTTGGTGCCTTGGTGTGTGTTTCTGCCTTGGTGTAAGTGTTACTGCCTTGGTGTAAGTGTTACTGCCTTTCCTTGGTGTAAAAGTTACTGCCTTTGGCTTTGTGAGGCTCGCAAAGTGTGACCAACATAGTAAGCGTTCCGAACAACCACGCAGATCCACAACTATATATGTGAATTATTGCTAATGTGACAACAATCTGGATCAATAGAATTATATACTATAATGTTTTACAAATTGTGGAATATGCAAATGTGACACATACTTTGATTACAGACTAAAGTTTTGTCATAGACTCACCTGATCACCCTATACCTCAGTTCACAGAATATTCAGAGTGGGTTTGGACCTATGCATATATAATAGAGTACCATAAGTGGGTTGGGAATTAGTATTTAAAAATACTCCTCTCTCTACATTGGTGAAGGTTTGAGGAATCTGAAATAAAATACAAAAACATATAAATATCTGTCAGTTTGTCCTGTAAAATGCTTTTTTTAATCAGCGTTTATTTACACTATACAAAAACCTTTAAAAAATAATTCAATTTTAGAATAAAAAAAAAAAAAAAAAAAAAAAAAATATATATATATATATATATATATATATATATATATTAATCCATTGTAATTAAAGTAAAGTTTTATTCTCTTGCTCTGTCCACTCACCTCTTATTGATATATTGAATTATTTTCTACCATTTGGTGATTACTTGGCTAGTTTTAAGGAGTGTATATGATTTAGTTAAAATCACACTACTAGCAGGTATTTAGGCTCTGTAGGAGGAGATTCCTATCTATACATGGTGGATGTTACCACTGTTTGATATGATTTATTTCTCCTCTAATGTATAATCTATATATGTTATAGAATCAGAAAAAAAAATGTATTCTTACTTTAGGTAAATGGCCATTTTGAGTAACCTGATATCTCTGCACCCATATAGGAGTGGTTGTGTATAGTATCTACATTGCCTTATCCCCCTTTTTTTCTAATGGTTACTTCATGGACACCTTTCCAGGTCCTGGATCCTGGTGCATTAAGCCGCCATAGAGGACAGACTGCCCCATTGTAAAATGGGTAGGAGAACTATATTGGCACATGGGACATGTGGACAGGTGGGTGGTGGGGTGAATAGCCCAAAAACATAGTGCCATAGTGTACTACCATGCTTCATATGGTTTTATGGCATTTGTGTCTGCCTTATCCTGTATACTGTATGTAATCCCAATTTACAATTAGTGTATTCTGTGTTACTGTGACTGAATGATCATGATGGGATTAAAACAAAGTGTGCTGAATCTGCAGTGATCACATACCTCTATTGTACTGTTATCTGTTCTGGTCCATTGTTAACAGATAAACTTAATTCCATCTGATATGTACTAGGGACGGCAGGATGTGTATTGGAGAATAAACCTATTAATCTCAGAAAGCTACCATGTGGAGTTTATCTCTTGTATTTGATTTGCCACACCCTCTCTACCAAACTTTAGTAGTCAGTGTTTACAACCAGTAGTATATCTCACAGTAGGTTGGGAAAACCTGGATCATTGGTTATAATCCCTTTTCAAAGTTAACTAATTATCTAAAACCCTAGAACAAGGGTTGCTCCTTTATTCCAGACCTCCATTGTGTAATTAACTTTATTATATACTAGAGACCTGCCCGCCAAATAGATGGGGCAATAACATTTTGAGCCATGGCAATGCTGTTTGACACACAATGTAAAACTTTTTCGATTCTGAGGACCTTCAGCGTTCATTGCGAGCCTCTCCTTTACTTTCGGTCCTATGAGCGCCTTCAGCTCTCATGAGAAAGACAGATATATATGTCAATTTTTTTCTATAATTATTAATTAAATTAATTATTTAAATTAATATACTTTACCTATTTGTAATTGATATATCCATCAATAAATAGCCTGAAGAGCTAAGTATCTATTTTTATTTTCCTGCAGCATACAATGTACAGTTGGACTGTTGCTGCTCTGAGGAGAAAGTGTCATCAATGTCCCAACTGTGCATTAGAAATATGCTGCCTGCACGATGGCAAACCGTTGGTTTAGTTGTGTAAAGTTCCATTTTAGATTTGTAATATGTTAGCGTTGTAAAATGGATTCGTTTGTCTATGTGCTACGCATGTGTGGAGCATTTTCCGTGCTTCCTAAGGCCCTCATTCAATTGCAATTTGGCCAATTGAATAGGGCTCTAAATAAGCACATAACATATCTTTTTAAAATACGTTTTTAGTTAGTAAGCGTCTATTTAAAATAAAGGTTTTCACTAACTAAAAACTTCTTTAAAAAATATATGTTATGTGCTTATTTAGACCCCTATTCAATTGGCCAAATCGCAAATGAATGAGGACCTACGTGTGTATTTTTGTTCCTCGGACTTCACTGGCAAAAGTCGTACGTGCCTGGCGGTGTTTTTCACATTTCGGGGTCGTGTAGCCTTGTTTTCATTTATTTAGTCCTCCATTTTTTTCCTTGCTTAGCCGATTTTAAATTTTTAAAACTCGTTAAATTGGACTTTAATTAGCGTGCAACCTTACTGGCAGATGTCATGGCTGCCCCCCATGCTCTGTGTGTTTTTTTTGTAGTTTGTATTGTTTTTTTGTTTTTTAAATGTACCCATTTTGGCCGTTAACTTCGTATTTTTGCGACCTCCTATTTTTTTTTCTAATTAAAAATCGTTCGTCCTTGTCAGTGTTTTCTACGCTTCGGGGTCGCTGAGCCTCGTTTTCATTTTTTTACGGCGCCATTTTTTTTCTTGCTTAGCCGATTTTCATATGGCGAAACTGTGTAAAATTGACTTTAATTTGCATGCAACTTCTCCCCCAGATGTCCTGGCTGTCCCCCAGTGCTTTGTGTGATGTTTATTTTTTTTTTATGTATGCGTTTCGTATTTTTGTGACCTTGTATTGTTTTCTTTTTTTTAGTCCCGCGGGTCGTATTTTCTTTTGTGTCCATATTTCCTCTTTAGTGCTGCGGGTCGTATTTTTATTTTTTTAAAATTCCCTCGGCGTGGTTTGTTTTTCCAAAATTGCACTTTTCTGGGTGGGTTTTGTCCCGGGAGTGAGGCGGCGTAGAGCCTCCACCTCCGCAAATGCGGCCTTTCGCTTTGTGAGGGTCTGCATCTGCGGCCTGCAATGAGCCTTTGGCTCATTGCAGCTGATGTTGGAGCCTCCACCTCTGCAAATACGTCCCCTCGCTTCGCAAGGGTCTGCATTTGCGGCCAGAACTGCATCCCTTGCAAAGCGAGGTCTGAGGTGCTCCAAGCCCTCTGGACTTTTTACATGGATATGTGACATAAATAAAAAAAAAATGTATTTACGGATTTGAGTGTAGGGGAATGTTGTGCTATTAATGCTAACACCTACAATCACTTTATAGTCTCCTCAGAGTGCAGGATGGCTTTATTATGTGCTTATTTGTGTGCCTGCGGGACCTTTTTGGTGTAAGTAAGCTGCGGCTCGGTTTTAGCCTTGCAGAGAGGTTTCCCGTAGCAATTGAATAGCAACCGGGGCTTTCTTGCGGCCAAAACTCTTGCGGCCGTTTAAGATCAAAGGCTTTCCTCCGGCGCGAGCGGCGGCAAGGGATAGCAAGGCGCCGGCCGCAAGCCTGCCGGAATCCCCGGCCGGAAGGGAATAGAATAGCTGAATAGCTTGCGGCCGGTCCTTGCAGCCCCGCATCTCCTACGGACGATAATAGAATGAGGCCCTAAATACTTAAACTATTTAAGCACACTGTTTTTGAAAAGCCCTCTTCAACATGCAAACTTCTTGTTTGCACCCTTTTGAATACCATTATATTAAAATGTGTGTATGTTAATCCAAAACAAATATGGATTCTGGACCTTGCTTTCACTTTCGTAAGGGTAATTAGACCTTGATCACCTCTGCCCAGGGCTGGATCTATCTTTTTGGTGCCCCTAAGCAGTGAAGCAGAGGAGCCCTGAGAATATGTATGCAAGGTGTGCACACCCATTTTTTCACTGCCCTCTGATGTGCCCTTCCCCATTTGGAAAACTGGAAAATAAAAAAAACTTCTGTAACCAATATTTCACCCTTGTGAGAATATTTACAATTTTAACATCAAAATACAGATGAAAATATGTGGAACCTTATTAAACATGTCAACTAAATAGATACATTGCAAAATATATAAATATATATAAGATAAAAGTACAAGAACAGCTTATAAACCTTATGTATGAAGAGAGGGTGTGTTTATATACCTGTCTATGTTAGTGAAGGTAGGTAAAAATGTAAGTATTTAAATATATAAAATATTTACTTATGCTACATGTCGTGAAACTAGTCACTATAGGACCCCAGTACAAAAAAGAATCAGAGCCCCCACGCCCGCAAAAACAGAGCTAAAGTTTGTTCCTAAGATATCCTCCCTCTTCACATCCTGTTTGATGTCAGGGAAGAGATAAGGAGGAAAGAGGAGAGGAGAAAAGAGGAAAGGAAGAGGAGAAAGAAAAATAAAGTTAACTGTAGAAAGAGAAATATGAGAGAAGATGGGGAAAAAGATGAGAGAAGAAAAAGGAGAGGAGGAGAGAGAGAGGGAAGAGGATGTAGAGAGAGAAGGAAAATGAGCAGAGAGAAGAGAAGGGGAAAGATGGAAAGAGAGAGCAAAGGGGAATAGATAGAGGAGAGAAAAGAGATAATATTACTACAATATTATCAGTAGTATTATTAAGTGCAAGAGATCATTTCTAACAACATAGAGACCTTCTCTATTTGAGACAAGTAAATTACTGGCAAATGTAATTTTTGGCTGCTGAAGCTTTTTTTAGTAATGTTACCCGTGTATTCAAAGATTCACAGATATATTATTATTGAGCACACCCACAACTCATAAACCCGAGCCCTGTAAGTAAAGTTAAAAGGCTCAGTATTACAAGTAAGGTGTGTCAGTAATATTATGCTAATGGACCCCCGTGGCACATAGAGTTGACCAAAATGGTGCAGGATCTCTGAAGGCATCCATCTATTACGGACCTCTGCGGCATCTAAAGACTAAACCCTGAAATAATCTCTACTGCGGAGGGCCTTAAAGGACCCCTGTAGCACCTATTACATTAACGCTTGCTACAGAGATCCTTGCAGCATCTAATGAATTAACCCCAAGATACTATAAGGGTCTATACAGACCCCTAGGGTATCCCTATTAATCTCTAAGATACCATGAGGGTCTATACATAGTATGGGGTTAATTCATTAGATGCTTTTAAAAGACCTCAGCAGCAGGGGTTAATTCATTAGATTCATCAGATTGCTCAGATTTTAGGCCCATCAATCTGAGTAAGCTGATTGATTAAAATAGATTTAAAAATAATATTGAGTAGGATGAAAACTCCAAACCCATTATGATTGGCTGAAATATTACTGACTTCTATTTCAGCCAATCAGAATGCACAACATCTCTATTAAAGCTGCAAAAAGAACTGCAATGGCCGTTTGAGGTCGGGGAGCTCCTCTTAGGACGAGTTCCATTAGTGCTAGTAATTTAATTTTAGAACAGCAGTTTTTTTTGGTGGAGGGCTCTTTCCTCGACCAGAAGAGAGGAACCTTGGCTTCAATCAAGCAAGAAGAAGACCATATCTTCTTCAAGCAACACGGATAACCATGGCAGAGTGAGGACCAGGGCGTCAATGATCATCACTGGATCATCTTTGGGGTAGGCAAGTATTATTAAATTTGATTTTATTTTACAGTGTTCATTTTTTTATTTTATTGTGATTTTTTTTATTTTATATGTACTTTTTATTTTACATGTAATGATTTTTTATTTTACTGTCATTTTTTTATTTTGTATATTTATAGGTTATATTATTTATGAAATTGTAGGTTATTTTATGTTTTATATAATGTATTGTTTTTGTTATTCATTTAATGTAGTATAATGCTTAGTTTACACCGTGGGTGTCCTTGAGGAGCGCCATAGCACTTCATGGGTTAATTTTGTGGTTTGAAAGGACTTCTTAGAGAAAAATGTAACTAAATTAACCCCTCAAACTTCCATGGAGTCCAGTGGAAGTTTGAGGGTTTAATTTAGGTACATTTTTCTCAAAGAAGTCCTTTCAAACACAAAAGCGTTATTATTTTTCATTTAAAAAGGCTAGCTTTACAATTAAACATAAAGACAAAAAACAGAAATAGATCCCTTTATTAAATCTTGATTATTGAAATCACTACTATTGTGATACTTCAGATATATACATACAACAAAGTGTTACGTGTTAAATAAATGAATATGTTTAATATAATCAAATAAATAAAGTGCTATGTGAAATATAAAGTGCATGAAGACAAAAAGTGTCACCATCTGTTGTGATATGAGACAATCTATATAAATAGACTGATATAAAATATGAAGTACCTTAAATGATTTGTAATAAAGTGCATAATTGTTTAGGAGATATGTCCACACTGAAATAAATCTATGAGTGTTAATCTGTATATGTCAGATATCACTCCTTTATACAAATAACTCAAATATGGATCGCGAAAGCGAGGACATTTTTGAATTAGGTCAGACGCAGGCACGCATACATGCCATCGCGATCCGATGATGTCATAGAGTAGCGTCTTGGTCACGCTGTGCATATATTTAGGAGAAGCTATAAAATCCTTATACCTCTCTAGGGGCCTCATTCAATTGCGATTTGGCCAATTGAATAGCCCTCTAAATAAGCACATAGCATATTTTTTTTAAAGAAGTTTTTCGTTAGTGAAAACCTTGCTTTTGGATACATGCTTAATAACTAAAAACTTCAAAAAAAATATGTTATGTGCTTATTTAGAGCCCTATTCAATTGGCCAAATTGCAATTGAATGAGGGCCTAGGCCCCTAGATAAAGTTCCTTTCCCTAATACTGTATATCCAGACAGAAGGTATAGGCACAAGAGAGGATTGAAAAGTATGGTGTATTCAGTAATCATAGGAGTCAATAATAGGAATCCTACCAGTATTTATACTGAGGTGTTTACTTTAAATAGAATAATATACTCCATTATTCTATACTTGAGTTATTCGTATAAAGGAGTGATATCTGACATATACAGATTAATGTCATATACTTTATCCTTAGGAGCACCCTTATTAAGTCATTGGTGGGATATCAAATATACTTGAGCCACCTACTATGTATATATGAGTATAGCTTTACAATAAGACCATAATGGTTCATCGTTTTATGAGAAGAGTTTTTCTTTTTCATTTAAAATCACAATTTGCTTATATTATATATTTATTTAAAGTCCCTTTTATAAACACATTCCTTAACTTTTTTAGATTTTTCTTAGGGTAGAAGGAACATGACATTGTCAGTATATAAGATCATTTTGCTATAGGGATCTCTGTATTGGATGCCCTTTATGTAAATATGCATTGTTATCTTCTGGCAAGGAGTGAAAAAAATGGATATGGTTAGATTTAACCTATAATGAAAACAAGAATAAACTATGACAATACATTGCTAATTTAATTAATTAATATAAATAAATTGCTAATTTAATAATTTTAAAATCTTAGGGCCTCATTCTATTAGCGGCCGCAGCCGTTGCGGGGCCGCAAGGACCGGCCGCAAGGACCGGCCGCAAGCTATTCGGCTATTCTATTCCCCTCCGGCCGGGGATTCCGGCAGGCTTGCGGCCGGTGCCTTGCTATCTCTTGCGGCCGCTCGCGCCAGAGGAAATCCTTTGAGCTTAAACGGCCGCAAGGAAATCGGCCGTAAGAAATTCCTATTTGCAATTCAATTGCTCCGGGAACCCTCTCTGCAAGGCTAAAAGCGAGCCGCAGCTTACTTGCAGGAAAGAGGTCCCGCTAGCACCAATTAAGCACGAAATATAGCCCAAATAAAGCCATCCTGCACTTTGCAGAGTCTATAAAGTGATATTCGGTGTTAGCAAAAATAGCACATAATTACCCTATACTCAAATCCGTAAAATATATATTTTTTAATATCCGTAAAATATCCATGTAAAAAGTCCAGAGTACTTGGAGCACCTCAGACCCGCCCACGCCGCAGCCGGAAAATAAACAGTTAATTTGAACTCGGGTTTGGGCTGATGTGCAAGCTTGAGAGTGGGTTACTTTTAATCCTCATGTCCCCCAATATGATCCCTAGCATTTACAGAGCTGTACAGTGCAGGCTTGAATTTATTTTTGCGTTTTTAGATTTCTGAGCTTACGGCCGGTTCCAAGATATGCGGCCGGCCGTAAGAGGAGATCCTTGCGGGGCCGTATAATAGAATCGCGAGTTAACAGAACCCCCGCAAGGAATCGCAGCCTTACGGCCGATTTACGGCCGGTAATAGAATGAGGCCCTTAGTCAAGTAGAGTTCCTACCATTAGATATTAATTTAATGTGGTAATATTTTTCACAGATTACATTAAGATGCTTCTCATGCTTAAAAAAAAAAAAACACCAAATAAATAAATTTTCAGATAAAATGCTCAAAAATTATTTTTTGGGCTGTAAAGCAAGGATGGGGACCAAAGGAATAAAAATCGCATATGTAGTTGTGAGCCAAGAACGCTGTTCGGAACGTTTGCGATGTTGGTCATGCAGTTGCAACCTCTTGAAGTGAGGCAAACTGTGTACATTGCAGGACTAAGGCTGGATGAGCGGCGAATTCGCTCATCTGCGTAACGAGGCTAGCCGTGTACGTCGGCAGACTTAGGCTGGATGAGCGCCGAAAGCGCTCACCTGCGAAGCCTCGTGAAGTGAGGCGAGCTGTGTACGTCACAGGACTTATGCAGCGAAGCCACGGGAAGCGGGGCTAGCCGTGTACGGAGCAGGGCTTAGGCTGCATGAGCGTTGAAGGCTCTCATCTGCGAAGCAATGTGAGCTGTGTACGGTACAGGACTTAGGCTGGATGAGCACCGAAGGCGCTCATCTAGGAAGCCTCGCAAAGCAAGGCCAGTCGTGTAAGGCACAGGATTTTGGCTCATGGTTCAAATGCGTAAACAGGGTCAATCGCGTAACTCTAAAAACACAAAAAGTAAAAAATTAACAAATATAATAACACACTCACACACAGCACAGGGGGATGGAGCTAGGAAGCCTGTGAGTGAGGTTGCAATCAATTTTGAGCTATATTTGGGTTTTTTTGTCAATCCAAAATCACCTAAGCGAGGAAAAAAATGGTGGTTGAAAAACTTAAAAAAATCTCAAACAGGATGAAAACGAGGGTGAGCAAAGACATGCCCGCAGGACTTAGAAAATACACGATGGCAAAGACAGTAACACTTACACCAACAACGCCAGCCACGCAGGACTTTGAAAATAAAACAAACGGCCTTCAGCGCCTAACACGTAAACATTCAGCAGAAGCACAGAGGAGTAAGACACAGGGAAGGGACAAGGGGAAGATGGTGGTAAGAGACACATGGCATTCCCTAGCACAAAACTTGCAGGTTAACGAAATCTGCAATGAGCGGCCCGTACAATAGGCGGGAGGAAAGGCTCGCAATAAGCGCCAAAGTCGCTCATTGTGAGCCACGAGATGAGCACTGGAGGCGCTCCATGTGGGGCTTGCGATGAGTGTTGAATTTTACTTACAATTTTAATACCGTCGTTCCTAGTATATCATAAAATAGCTCAACAATGAAAAGGCTCCAGAGTAAGGAACTTTTATTTCATTGTATTTTAAAGCTTTCACTAACATTTTATTTAATCAAAATAAAGCTGACACTGACCCTCTCCTTACTCCCAGCTATCACCCCATTTCTCTGATCAATATTGATGTAAAACTACATAGAGAAAATCTTAGTAGATAGAAATAATGCACTTTCACCTAAACTAATTCACTATAATTTGACCAATGTTTTTACATATTTGGGAAAATTATTACCATAATACAAATAGCTATAAAACCCCAAAGTGGACTAAATTAAGTAAACTCTCATTAGAAACAAAAATAGGGCCTTACTCAGTAGCCAGCCTGCAGATTGCATCCTATAAGCCATATGTCTGTGGTACTACAATTACAAAGTGATTCAATTGAACAAGCCCACCAATTTATGGGCGGAAAGCTGAAACCGCAAACCATGCAATCATATGTAGCATTTCAGAGCATGATCATAAGCAAGCCCGTAACTACAGATTTAGAAACAGCCAATAGTAAATGAGACCGCCATCATTATGTCAGTAAAACATGGAGGTTACACATCAATCAATTAGGGTTTAGAGGTCCGATATGCGATCAGACTTGCAAATCAGCAATGTACAAAATATTAAAAGTGAATGGCGATACTGTTTTGGTCCATGTGGGTGGCCTAATATGTATTAACTACTTGATTCCCGAGATTGATATAACACGTAAATGACACATGAAAAAAAAAATTCTATTGCAGATTTGCGAGCTTGAGACTGTTGTGTAATGAATTCTAATGTCTTCCATCACTTCCCCTTTTATTTATAGTGCAGAATTGTTTTTTAATTTGCATTTACAGTAGTATGAACAGGTGTTTACCCCCTTGCGAGTCCTATCTGGTACTTATAGGACTTTCTCCTACATTTGATGTTTATGAGTGTGAAAACATTTGCGGGCTTGAGGAATTGTAGCAATTGAATAGCTATTTGCGATTTTAGCGATTGTGACTTTTGCAGGCTTGAAAGATCAAAGGCTTAGATGGATTGTAAATTACGATTTTCAGTCTTTAAACCCGTAGATCATTTGTGGCTCACTAAAAGACACCAATTGAATAGCAAATTAGTTCACGGGCTACATTACGGGCTCCAGTAAACGACAATTGCTCAATTGAATAGGGTCCATAGTGTTCAGCAGAGTAAATTAAAAGTTAATGGGGAGTGTGCTATAGTATCCAAGTATTCCAGAATCAAAGTTCTTTACAGTCGCCCAACAGAAGAAAATAAGATTGCCATGCAGGCTGCTGAAAAATTATATAAAAAATGACACTCGCCAAGACTGCCCCTTATCACTGGTTTTCTTGTATTGGTAATTGAGGTTATAACTACATTAATTCTGTATACCAGTCTAGACCAGAGTTTTTTTTTCTCTATAACTGTTATGGTAATAATTGGTACTTACATATAGCAAAAACAAAAATAAATTAATTGGGAAGACAAAATGCTTTCTATTTACCAACTATCCTTGTGACAGAATTTAGGTTTTTATTGCAACAAAAATAAAACCTTTCACAATACGTATTACACTACCATGTTTGATATTATTAATTTCTAACACTGTAAGATTCTTCTATTTTGATTTGAGGAGAGTTTTGTTGTGTGAGTGCTGTTACAAGTAATCGGAATGTGAGTAGCTATATATATATATATATATATATATATATATATATATCACGCATGAATTAATCTATTTATATAATGTATATGTACAGTATATTTATTTGTATATAAATTTACTATATATATTATTGTTATTTTATCCTTTATTTGTAACGTGTCAACATATTCCGCAGTGCTATACAGGGGTTAATTACAAGTCAAGAACAATATCAAACCGAGGATGAGGATGCAAATGATGGAGGGCCCTGTTATTGGACTTTCAATCAGACATACACAGAGCTTTCCCTAAAGCACCTTGCGAGATTTAGAATTTACATTATATATATATATATATATATATATATATATATGTGTGTGTGTGTGTACAGTAGACTCTCAGTTAACCAGAAATCAAGCAACCAGATTTTTTTTTATTGTACTTTAAAAAAAAGGTAATTTTACAGGGCTCAGCAAATGACAGGAGACAGATTATCATGCCACAAAATGCTTTAAGGCACCTAGATTGCGTCCACTGTGTGTCTCTGCAATTCAGTTTTACCTGAAAGCAGACGGGCATGAGTGACTGAGCCAGTGCAGTGTTGGCGTTACATTCCCCCAGTTCAGCACTGCACCCTTCAGCTGGGCAATAGAATAGGGCTCCTGATTCCCAGGTATCTGTGCTGAGGCTTTTTAAAGGTTTGCCCACAAATAGCTATATACAGAGAGAACTGCGGGACTTGAAGTCTTAGCCCACTGGTTCATGCCCAGACCCCATTACAGTGGCATCCTCTGTATGTGGAGTGGCTTTACTTTTCACAGAAACCAGCTTTAAAAATACACCTGGGTACCTGTAAGTAATGCTATTGCATTTAAAGGTTTACAAAGTGACATCTATTTATTTTTATGTCCATAAAAAAAAAAAAAATCATAAAAAATAATATTGTCAGGATTTTTCTAACCAATTGCCTCACGGTTTAGACAAATGTTGGGGTTTTGTCATTGGCTCCTTAAAGTGTCTCCATAAAATAACATACTAAATAGAGTTCACAGTGTCTGATTTAAATATTGCTCACAACTATATTAAATAAGAAAATGTTTTCCTTTTTTAGCAGCTGCAACAATGTATGTGAGGTACAAGCTCATTGAACAGCAGAATTTAGAGAGTGTTATCAAGCCTCTTTATAACAACATCAGTTTGGGCGCTGGATTTCTAGCATGCGTTGGAATAGAAATAGTTGCCACATTTCCAGTAAGTTACATTGTATTATTAGCTGTCACTGAAATATGATATTTTTAAAGACTTAAAAATACATGTATTATTTAATTATGGTAATATATTTTCATGTAGATGTATTTATATATATATATATATATATATTTATTTGTATGTATCTGCATTTATGAATAGATAGATAGATAATTTTATACATGTGTTTGTAGCATTTAAAACTGAGGTTTTCAACTTTACCACATGAGGGGCCACTCATAAAAATGTATTGGCACTCAGAGGGTCAGAAAGCAAATTAATATAGAATTAACCAAAAACTTCTATATTTTTTATTGGTTTTGTATGATATTTTACATTGCTTTTGCTTGAACATTTTCTGATAACTTGATGCATTAAATTTGCCTTTTTACACTCAGTGAGGTCAGAGAAATCTGCTATCAATCACAGCGTGGGTTGGATATCTGTTATTATTCATGCAACAGCCAGTAGGCAGGACAGACTGAATGTAAAAAGAGACTAAAACCTTTAGAATTTTTTAGCTGTTAGTGTAATTAAAAAATAAATATATTTTTTTAACATACAGTCTTGAGCTCTTTCACACCATGAAGAGCACTTATAGTAAGGCAATGAGTAAGGTAAATGACCCTTTAAATTACCCCCATGTTATTACCTATTAAACCCTAAAAACCATGGGTTTTTATTATGGACTATGACAACCTAAATTAACTATATACCATGGGGGTCCTCAAGGAATCTCATGTAATAAATACTATACCTACACTATAATACTAAACCTACACTTTAAAAACAAAATTAACCATGGATTATTATTATTATTGTTATTATTAACCTTGTAATGCGCCGGCATAGGGCCCTATACCTAACCCAAAATTTTGGCTGCAGGTGTTTTCTTTCTAAATGTTTAGATGTATTATATTGATTCAAGCTTGCAGTCTACTTCCTTTACCCTGAACTCGTAAACCCTGCCTTTTTAAGTAGGATTTCAGGGGGCATGATCATATGCTCTGACAATATGTAAGCAAGCTTATAATTTACTTCTTAGAAACAGCCAATAGTAAATGAGACCGTCATCATGACATCAGTAAAACATGGAAGTTACATGTAACCTGTAGTCGGAAGCTACAAGCTAAGTAATATTTACTGATCAGGCTCGCAATCAAGCAATCTAGCACTTTATAAAATGCATTAGATCATCTGTTCCAGTCTATGTGGGTTTCATGATATGCATTAACCTCTTGAGTCCCGGGATCGATATTACGCAGAAATAACATTTTAAAATAATATTTTTTAATTGCATATTTGTGGGTTTGAGACCGTTAATTCTAATGCATTTCCATGCCTTCCCATGCTTTTAAAGTACAGTAGTATGAAAAACGCCTTGCGAGTCCTATTTAGTACTTTTGATAATATTTAGTACTTTTGACAATATTTTTGACAGAAACGTGATAACTTTTTCAATTGCAGGTCAGACTTTATTTGCAATCTAGAGTTATGGGTATAATAGAATAGCCATATTGTGTGACTTTAATTAGTAAGGACTTGTAATATTTGAGCTGTGCTGAAATCAATTGAGTTTTAAGGCCGGTTTTGCGTCTTTGGCTGGCCTGTAGTGATTATGGACAGGGAACAGGTAATCGGAATGCGAGTAGGTAATAGAATATGTGGCAATTTTAAGAGTAGTTTTAAGTGTGTATAATTTTATGAATAGGGCCGATATTCTGTATATTAGAAAATATCCACTAGTTACACAAAAATTTGCTAACTTTAGGTACAGAAAAAAAAAAAAACTTAAATTACAAAAACCTACGTTACAAAAAATAAAAAAACAATAAAAGAATAGAAAAATTACAGTAAAATAAAAATAATCCAATAACATAAAAAATATTACAATTAATAAACATATTAATATAAAAAAAAAAAAAAAATTATTAATCACTAGCCACTTGCTCATCAAAAATGACGGGGCAATAAAAAAGTGTTGAGATGCTGTTTGTCACACAATGGGAGTCTACTGCATGCCTCAATTGCTCGCCTCGCTTTGCAAGGCTTGCAGTGCAATGAGCGCCTTTGGTGCTGATTGCACACTAAGTCCTACATGTTGCCTCGCTTTGCGAGGCTCGCAGTTGCGGACCTATGGGCCGCCAACGGCAATCACTGCATGCCGTAACCGTACTATAATAAAATAATAAATTAATATACATTACCTATTTGTACTTAATATGCAGCAATCAATATCCTGAAGAGCTAACAATCTTTTGGGCATATTTTTTTAAAATGTACAGGGAGACTGTTGATCATCTGAGAAGAAAGTGTCAGCAATGTGCTAATTGTGCAGTGTATATAGGCTGTGTGCGCAAGGGCAAATCATTTGTTTAGGCGGGAGAACCTCCATTTCAAAAGCGTAATGTGGTAATAGGCAAGTTAGTGTTGTGAAATGGCGGCGATATTGTATGTCTTACGCGGTTCACAAGCATTTTCTGTCCTTTGTCATAGTGGCAGTGCTTTGCGTGCTTCGGGGTCGTGTAGCCTTGTTTTCATTTTTTACGACCGCCTTTTTTTTCTCGCTTAGTCGATTTTCGAGTGCTGAAACTCGGCAAATTTGCGTCTTACCTCACTCCCAGACGTCCTGGCTGTCCCCCTGTGCTGTGTGTGAGTTTTTTTTTTATTGTGTTTTTTGTTGTGTGTTTTTGGTGTTTTTTATTTGCGTGTTTCGGCCGTTAACTGCGTCTTTTTGCAACCTCGTAATTTTTGGGTTCTAAGTGCCGCGGCCCTCATGCTTCAATGCCTCAACTGCTCATCGCCTAAGTGCTGCGAGTTTCAATGTCTCAACTGCTCGCCTCGTTTTGTGAGGCTCACAGGCAATGAGCACCTTTGGCGCTCATCGCCTAAGTTGTGTGAGGCTGGAAGACTTCTGTGCCTCAACGGCTCGCCTCGCAATGCGGGGCTCGTAACTGTGACGACGAATTGCAGTTTGACAACTATTATATGTGATACTTACCTACCACAAATGGCTTTTAGTGCTCTGCAAATCTCCTAACTACCATGGGGTCTATATAGACCCCCATGGTAACCTAACATTAACCCATGAAGTGCCATGAAGGTCCTCATGAACCCCTATGTCAATCTAAGTCAAAATCACTACACTAAATAATACAACACCCAATAATATATAAAGAAAGTAAAAAAAGTATTAAAAATAAAAAAAACATACAATTGCAAAAAGTAATAAAAACCCTAATTACAAAAATAAAAAATACAGTAACATAATAAAACATTACATATAAAATATAAAAATGCACAATAAAATTTAAATTAACCTTGTAAAATAAAATGAAATGTAATAATACCTAACACAAACATGATCCAGGGATGATCGACACCATCGTTCACACTTTTCTGCCCTGGATTAGATGGGCTATACGTGTTGCATGAAAAAGACCTGGTCTGCTTCTTGCTTGATGGAAGCCATAGTTCCTCGCTTCTGGGGAGGAAAGGGCCCTCCACAAAAATCCTGCTGCTCTAAAATAAAAATAAAAAAGGGCCCCTGTGACAAGGGTTAATATTTTAGATGCCATGGGGATTTCATTGGACCCACATGGTTATGTAGATGGGTGATAGGGGTGAATAGGGAGATGGGGTTTGAGCGAGAATGCAGTTGCAAAGGTAGTTTATTGCCTTTGCAGTTGCTCTATAGTAGAAAAATCTGGTATATTATTATTATTGTTTATTTGTAATACACCAACATATTCCATAGCGCTTTACATTGGTAAGTACAAGGCAAAAATAGTGGCAATAATAACACATTGCAAAGGATGGAAGGCCCTGTCTTTGAGCTTAGAATCCAGTGTCCAAAGTGCTTTCCCCAAAGCACCGTGCAAGATTGATAACTTGCAAACTTACAATCTAAATGTAGGGCGAATAGAATAACTAGGTAAAGTTACTGAGCACTTTTTGCTTCTGTAACTTTATGAAATAGGGAATAGACTAGGGCCTCACATTACTAACACAGATTAAAACAATGACCTAGAAAAAGCCCGGACTCTGCACCAACATTCCCTCATCAGTCAGCCACATCAGAGCAGCAGTTTCTACCTCAAATACAGCTTTATCTCTCAGACCCATTCAGATTGTTTCCTGTAAGCAGCAGAATAGCAGCAACAATCAATGACCTACCTCAGGACTAGCATATTGTCCTGCCATTAAGATCCAAAATGGTGTTGCATTGCAGCAACACAAGTTGAACTATCTTCATATGAGCTGCAGATAATCAATGGACAAGAAGCTACCTTTTGTGGGGCAGAGGTGCCAAATGTACTGTGTGGTGTTTCCGCTAGCATAGCTCAAAGATTGGAGACTCAGTATAACAGAGGGATAACCGGTACTCCTTCTATTAGCTGTTCCTCACCAGCATCACCAAGACAAGCCTGCATTTGATAAAGATAAAAAGCCACCATCAGCACTTAGCTTCCAGTTTCTACTGGTTTTTGAGAACATTGAATTAACATCATTGCTACTGTTTTGTATAACCCTAGAGTCATATTACTTATTTTTAGGTACTCCCTCCACCATTATTATTTTAACTAGTCCATTTCCTTTATAATAACTTCATTTTTTGCATACCTAGAACAGATACCTAAATCAAACTATACATTGCTGCAGTAATAATAATAAAAGCTGCATATTAAGAAAAGTGAGCAATCAGACTACTCTGTATGGTGAAATGACTTGCTAACTGTGCACTAATTTGGAATATCATACAGTCATATAATGGAGAAGCACTGCCACCAGAAGATCAATCTGTGCTACCCCAAGTCAAATAAAAATAAATCCACCTGTGCACCACACAATGCACACTGTGAGCTTGAGCTAATGTTTATGCAACTATAGCCAATTACTTGTTTTCCTGTGTATTTAATTTGTTAAACTTTATCCTAGCACAGTCACAGCATTATAATTCTATTCACGTATCAATCAATGTTCACCTTTCACTGTAGTATTTACTCTCATTATTTGAACTGTGCCTTAATAACCAATAAATAACTCTACAAAATAAAAGGTGAATTTAAACAGGGACAGCAAAGTCTTAAACTAAATCACATGAGGCCAATTCACTAAATAATAAATCTATCAAAACTATCCTACTAATTACCAGTAAACACAATAAATGACGCTCAAGGTACATGGTGCAAATCCCAAAGGGAGTAAAGAATATTCAAATTAACTTTTAACGCTGTCTTTTAACATGAATATTAGGTGATTTATATAGCACATTCAATACACTTCCAAAACACTCAAACATAAATATGTGACAATTTTGGAGACAGTCCTAGGCAAACATGGGACCATGACTCCTAGGTAGATTTGAATATCTCCTTGTGACGAAGTGCCCTTCGCCACTTTGTCTTGGAGAGGACTGTTTGCCAGCCTCCTGCCCTGCGACTATGGCCCTGGTACATATTGCCCTTCAAACACAGTATTCGGCCATACCAGAGTGTATGTCACTCATTCTGGCCCTTTACATACAGGGGGGTCATTCGGTACTTGCCCTGTGTGAACCATGATACCACAGATAGCTATGCCATGGAGCCCATTCATATAATGAAAGACTATGGGAAAGACTTTAGCTACATGGCAATTGAACTGTGTGAAGATGATCTGAGCGCTATTCGGTAGTTTTGTGCGCTCAGACCCCAGCTGTAACGGAACCCATCACTGTTTTACCCTGTTTATGGTTATTTAATTCTTGGTTAAAATATGATCCTAGTAATATACTGTATGTGGGTTGGTTTGTGCTCTGCAGAATATTGGCCCCAGGCTAGTGCAGACCTTGGCAGGAGAGATAATCCTGTTACAGATAAGGGAGTCTATTCAAACATAAGAACAAAGAAGGATTATCTAATCATTGTCTGATTATATCAAGTTGCCTCAGGGAGGGGTGACCACACCTATTGTCCTATATGTGTATTGTGTGGGGGATATGTGAAATATCTGTGTGTTATGTGAAAAACATACTTTTACTAACTTTTGAACCCCTGGTCTGATTCATGCCATTTTTTAATATGTTGTTCCCCTGGGTGAGAGCTATTGAACGGTGCTGGACTTAAAGGTGTACCCCCTGTTTTTGGGGTACATCCAGAATGTGGTTAAAATTGTGTCTGTTTTAATTGTGTTACCTGTTATCTGAGGGGAGGAGACGTGGGGGTTGAACCATGTATCTAATTGGCTGTGATAATTATGTGGGTGTAGCCCTTCAGAGGACACCATTGCATAAAAGGAGATCCCCTGTCATTAAAGGATAGTTCTATTTGACCTTTCAAAACGTAGTCTCATCTCGTTATTGGAGGGGATCGCTATACCATACTGGGGATTGCTATGCTTTTGCATACTCCCTTGAGCTGTAACTACTGAACGCTTGTTCCTGATGTGTCCTCCTTGGAGGAGAGGTCTTCCCCACACGGTCCTGGATGCTGGAGATTCATACATGGTGGAAGGAAGACGGCGCGGCTCCAGCTAAACTACGGCGGTTGTGGAGTCTGTGGGGGTTGAGGTGTCCGGTGCGGTGCTTGTAGGCCTCGGCGCAAACTAGGACGCGTCTTTCAACGGAGGTACCCGGTCGGGGTGCCAGTAGATCCGTTACATTGGTGGCAGCGGTGGGATGGCGTCCTAGTGAGAGGAAAAGCAGCCCGGAGACACTGGTAACGTTTGGAGTTACAAATTGAGGGCAACGCTAGTATCTGTACAGCACCCCTGGCTACAGCAGGATGGAACCAGCTAGTTTTCGGACAGCGTTCCATGATGAGGATGAGGAGGAGGCCGCGGACTACAGGGATGCAGACAGAAAGGAACTCTGGTATGATGCCCTGGAAGATGCCCAATGGCGGCGAGGTGAGAGTCTCCCCAGTGATGAGCAGCGGCTACAGAAGCGTGTGGCGATGCGGATGTATCTATTGGGAGAGCAGCCCCTGGATGAGTGGGTGACAAGACTAGAGATCCTGGTACGGCGAGAGATCTGGCTAGACAACGCATACCAGGCCCTCTGGTGGCATACCGTTCGACTTACCCCCTGGACGGCTGAACACGACTTACCAGAGGGGGATGATTATGATGGCCCAGGTTTATTATGGGATGCCTTGGAGGACGACATTGATCTTGGCAGCACGGAGGAGTCTAGGTTTTGGGACATCTACGACTACCGGATGGGCATGTATGTCTGGGATGACGAAGGCGAGGTGAGCAAAGACATGACCCACCTCGTAACGAAAGAGTGGGAGCTGGAGCAGGACTACCAACACCTGCTCAGCTTCGTGCAGCCCCAACCTACTCGACAAGCAGAACCAGACTTCATTGACTGGTCCTGGGATGACCTCCAGATGGCAGGTAGAGATGGGACCGAGGTCTCTCTATCGGCCCTACAGGGGGCAGAAGGTGTTGTCCTTCCCCCCCAGCGGCAGTGTGAACCCCAGGGGGCAGAAGGTGTCGTCCTTCCCCCCCAGCGGCAGTGTGAACCCCAGGGGGCAGAAGGTGTCGTCCTTCCCCCCCAGAGGCAGTGTGAACCCCAGGGGGCAGAAGGTGTCGTCCTTCCCCCCCAGCGGCAGTGTGAACCCCAGGGGGCAGAAGGTGTTGTCCTTCCCCCCCAGCGGCAGTGTGAACCCCAGGGGGCAGAAGGTGTCGTCCTTCCCCCCCAGCGGCAGTGTGAACCCCAGGGGGCAGAAGGTGTCGTCCTCCCCCCCCAGCGGCAGTGTGAACCCCAGGGGGCAGAAGGTGTCGTCCTTCCCCCCCAGCGGCAGTGTGAACCCCAGGGGGCAGAAGGTGTCGTCCTTCCCCCCCAGCGGCAGGGTGAACCCCAGGGGGCTGAAGGTGTCGTCCTTCCCCCCCAGAGGCAGTGTGAACCCCAGGGGGCAGAAGGTGTCGTCCTTCCCCCCCCAGCAGCAGTGTGAACCCCAGGGGGCAGAAGGTATCGTCCTTCTCCCCCAGCGGCAGTGTGAACCCCAGGGGGCAGAAGGTATCGTCCTTCCCCCCCAGTAGCAGTGTGAACCCCAGGGGGCAGAAGGTGTCATCCTTCCCCCCCAGCAGCAGTGTGAACCCCAGGGGGCAGAAGGTGTCGTCCTTCCCCCCCAGCGGCAGTGTGAACCACAGGGGGCAGAAGGTGTCGTCCTTCCTCCCCAGCGACAGTTTACCCTAACCAGGGGAGACACCAATCTCCCAGACGGCGCAGATGGGACCGTGGTCTCTGCGCCCACAGCCTGTCCAGATCCCCAACTACCGTCACTGGGACAACCGGAGGAGGGGTAAGTACAAATTCCCCTCCCCAGCTAACTTCTAATGTGGCCCCAGGGTTAACAGAGGAAATGTTAACCCTCACTGACCTCCACCTTTCCCTGGCTACTGAGCCGGAATATGTCCCAAGTACCCCAGCAGAAGAGCTGACAGCGGGGCAGAGTGCAGTCGGCCTCTGCCCTCCCTTTGTCCCTTGTACAGAGCAGGATGTCCTGCAGGTTATACCAGCAGAAGAGCTGGCATCAGGGCAGAGTGCCGCTGGCCTCTGCCCCTCAAGTCCCCTCAGCGTGTTGCCCCATCACCACAGCTAAATATCCAGGTGCCGTAACGGTTTGTTGTGGGTGGGCTGCTCTAGCACTGGTTTATTGTGGGTTGGTGGATCGTCTAACGGAGGCACTGACCGGCAGAAGGTCAGGTGCCTGGTTAGACTTCCCCCCAAAGGGGAGATGTGTGACGAAGTGCCCTTCGCCACTTTGTCTTGGAAAGGACTGTTTGCCAGCCTCCTGCCCTGCGACTATGGCCCTGGTACATATTGCCCTTCAAACACAGTATTCGGCCATACCAGAGTGTATGTCACTCATTCTGGCCCTTTACATACAGGGGGGTCATTCGGTACTTGCCCTGTGTGAACCATGATACCACAGATAGCTATGCCATGGAGCCCATTCATATAATGAAAGACTATGGGAAAGACTTTAGCTACATGGCAATTGAACTGTGTGAAGATGATCTGAGCGCTATTCGGTAGTTTTGTGCGCTCAGACCCCAGCTGTAACGGAACCCATCACTGTTTTACCCTGTTTATGGTTATTTAATTCTTGGTTAAAATATGATCCTAGTAATATACTGTATGTGTGTTGGTTTGTGCTCTTCAGAATATTGGCCCCAGGCTAGTGCAGACCTTGGCAGGAGAGATAATCCTGTTACAGATAAGGGAGTCTATTCAAACATAAGAACAAAGAAGGATTATCTAATCATTGTCTGATTATATCAAGTTGCCTCAGGGAGGGGTGACCACACCTATTGTCCTATATGTGTATTGTGTGGGGGATATGTGAAATATCTGTGTGTTATGTGAAAAACATACTTTTACTAACTTTTGAACCCCTGGTCTGATTCATGCCATTTTTTAATATGTTGTTCCCCTGGGTGAGAGCTATTGAACGGTGCTGGACTTAAAGGTGTACCCCCTGTTTTTGGGGTACATCCAGAATGTGGTTAAAATTGTGTCTGTTTTAATTGTGTTACCTGTTATCTGAGGGGAGGAGACGTGGGTATTGAACCATGTATCTAATTGGCTGTGATAATTATGTGGGTGTAGCCCTTCAGAGGACACCATTGCATAAAAGGAGATCCCCTGTCATTAAAGGATAGTTCTATTTGACCTTTCAAAACGTAGTCTCATCTCGTTATTGGAGGGGATCGCTATACCATACTGGGGATTGCTATGCTTTTGCATACTCCCTTGAGCTGTAACTACTGAACGCTTGTTCCTGATGTGTCCTCCTTGGAGGAGAGGTCTTCCCCACACGGTCCTGGATGCTGGAGATTCATACATGGTGGAAGGAAGACGGCGCGGCTCCAGCTAAACTACGGCGGTTGTGGAGTCTGTGGTGGTTGAGGTGTCCGGTGCGGTGCTTGTAGGCCTCGGCGCAAACTAGGACGCGTCTATCAACGGAGGTACCCGGTCGGGGTGCCAGTAGATCCGTTACACTCCTTATAAAAAAAAATCTCCCTTAATAATAGGATCTTGGAGACTTTGTTGAAAGTCTTACATCTCACATACTCCACATAGCTGCTGGATTGTCTATGCCTTCTTATTCAAATGGCTTATTCAACTGGATAATGTGGGTCTTAAGCTCCTCACAAAGGGCCTCATTCAATTGTAATTAAGCCAATTGAATAGGGCTCTATATAAACATATACAGCCTTCTTTATTTGTGATTCAGTCAATTTAAATGGGGGCTCTATTCAAGCACACAGCATATTTTTTTACAGAAGTTTTTAGTTAGTGAACTTGTATCCAAAAGCAAGGTCTTCACTAACTAAAAATGTCTGTAAAAAAAATATGCTCTGTGCTTAAATAGAGCCCCTTTTAAATTTACTGAATCGCAATTTAATAAGTCTGATAGCATATATAAACACACAGAAGTTTTTAGTTAGGGAAGACCTTGCTTTTGCATAGATGTTCACTAACTAAAAACTTCTGTAAAAAAATATGCTATGTGCTTATATAGAGCCCTATTTACTTGGCCAAATAACATTTGAATTAGATCCAAAGTAATTTAGCAGTTGTCACTTTATACCAGCAATTGATAAATTAATGAAGTCTTTGTTGGAGTGCGATCAGTTTGAACTATGCTTAAAATAAATTAGATTATAGTTCATAATGAATGTGCTCATTATAATTTTGAACTAGCGACTTGCTCGTCAAAAATGACGGGGCAATAAAAGAAAGTGTTGAAATGCTGTTTGCCACACAATGTTAGTGTACTGTGTGCCTCAACTATATAGACCCCTATAACACACAAATGAACGCATGTAATAACACTCTAAGTGCCATGAGAGTCATCCAGGACCCTCATGACTCAAAGTGTAAGCACTACACCTTTTTAACCTGGTCTCTTATGGGGGTCTATACAGACCCTCATAAGTGTCTATTTAACCCTATTAGTCCCATAAGGGTATTTAGAGACCCTCATGGGACAGTTAGAAGCCTAACATTACCCCGTAAGTGCTATGAGGATTCTCCAGTACCCTCATGACACTAAGTATAAACACTACACTGCACTATAGCCCCCCAATAAACCATGAAATCTAAACTAACCCCCCTCTACACTAACCTATTAAGACCTACACTACCTACCTACACTACCTACCAACCCCCTAATAACCCCCCACCACTCTAATTAGAGAAAACCAAACAAACTAAAGTCACCATAATAAATAAATAAATAAATAATCTACATTACCAAAAATAAAAAAACCTAAGTCACAAAAAAGGAACATTACAGAAAATAAAAAAATACATTACAACCCCCTCACTACAGAAAAAAAAATACACATCTGAAAAGGAAATACATACAATGCATACAATACAAATAAAATGAAATAGAATACAATATCCCCCTGTCTATCTAACATACAATCAATACTATCTATCTAAAATACATCACCCAATCTATCTAATATACAATACATCCTATCTATCTAATATACATCCCCAAATCTATGCAATATACAATGAATACTATCTATCTAACATACATCCCACAATCTAATATACAATACATCCTATCTATCTAAAATACATCACCCAATCTATCTAATATACAATACATCCTATCTATATAAAATACATCCCCCTATCTAACATACAATAAATGCTATCTCTATATACAAACCTAATTCTAAGCTAAAATAAAAGAATTAAGATCACTTACCTTTGCAGATGTCCCTTCAGATCAGCAACCTAGGGGGGAAAAAAATACTACACCATGTTTACAGAAAATAAATAAACATTCTAAACATTCTAAATATTCTACTCACCTTTCCAGCATGTCCCCGTCTTTCTTCTTTTCCTCTTCTCCGGCACGGCCCCTGTTGAAAAAAAACATTACATTAGTACAACAGACATAAACATCAAAACAAAGTAAAATAAACATAATATACAGTGTACTTACCTACCAGCGATGTCCCCGGCCTCCTCCTCTTCTGCCCCGGATGGGCCCTGGAACAATCTGTGCTGTAAAATAAAAAACTTCTCCCCGACGCTAATGAGTCTCCTACAGAGTTTTCTAGAAGAAAATTGGCAATGGCGGCTTCTGATTGGCTGAAAACGCTGTCTATCAAATTCAGCCAATCAGAAGACGCCAATGTGTGAGTCAAAATCCCACTCTGGTTCGATAATGCACCTGTCAATCTCTATTTAAACCAATCAGAAGTCTTTATTGCCATCAGCCAATCACAATGAGATACACCCCCACGGGGTGATTGGCTGAAGACATCTGCGCCTTGTCATTGGCTGTAATACTGATTGACATTGACAAATGCCAATGAGAAGGCGCAAATGCCTTCAGCCAATCAATACGTGGGGGTGTATCCCATTGTGATTGGCTGAAGGCATCTGTGCCTTGTGATTGGTTTAAATAAATATTGACAGGTGCATTATCCAATCCAATTTTGTGGTGTATCCCTTTCTGATTTGCTCAGACATGGGCGCCTTCTGATTGGCTGAATTTGATAGACAGCGTTTTCAACCAATCAGATGGCGCCATTGCCTATTTTCTTCGGGAATTTTTTTTTATTACCCATATCACTCATAGATACATTTATGCAATGTGTGACCCCATTGCTGAAAGTTATTAAACATTCTAAGCAGTGTAAATTAGAATACAAACTGAGGCCCAGATTGCTTTTAGTGATAGTAAAAGATGTATACAAACTAACATATTTTTTTTTCTTTTCTTCTAGGAGCTCATGATTCCATCAGTCCATTTTACGGGGGCTCTATCAGCATTTATTGGTGGTATTTTATATATGACATTCCAGACAGTCATATCATGCAAAACCTGTCCAGCCTGGAACAGTCTACTGATCTGTCGCATAAGACTGGCAATTACATTAGTGTCCACCATATCTGTAATACCTAGTATCCTTTTTTAGTGACAGATATCTTTTCATATGGTTAATAAACATGAGGAGAAAAAGACAATATTTTAATTGAGCACTTCTAAAGGCAGGAAGAGTATACCAACCAAAATAAAAAATAACTTTTATGAATCATTTGAAATTACTATATGCCAAATTCCCACCCAAATGGTTAAAAATCTTCACTCTGTGGAGTAGAGAGAGGAGTCAGTGTCTCCTGTTGCGTACCAAGTAACATTTACTATATCGGTTTATGATCAGTGTATCACATTGCATATAAAGTAACATACTGTGCTGATTTCTTTTCACTGTTATTGTTATAAATGTGACACCAACTTAGTGTGAGGTTTAAACAGAATGTTTTTATATAAAGTTATTCAATTTACATAAACTGAATGTATATATAGTAGCACAATAAATCTGCAGCTTGAAGGTGCTGCTGACTTTTTATGAACGCTAATAGCTTTACTTGTAAGTGGTAACCAGGTTTCTGTATATACTGAGGTTGATAACACTTATACTTTCAACTTAGTGTATCTATTTTAGGGCAAATAATAAACCGATTATAATAAAACTAGCGACTTGCCCGTCAAAAATGACGAGGCAATACAATTTTAAGCCATGGGAATGCTGTTTGACCCAGAATGTAAACCGTTTTGTACTCTGAGGACCTTTAGCGCTCATTGCGAGCCATGTGCTTACCGCCTTCGGTGCTCATCGTGTGCCACGCAATGAGCGCCTTCGGCCATCATTGCGAGCCTCTCCTGTCGTGTACTTTTGGTCCTCTGAGCACCTTCATCTGTCATGATAAAGAGAGATATATATTTTTATGTATATGCAGTTAAGTAATATTGAATTATTTCTTGAATAAATTAATTCTTTAAGTATTTATAATTAATATATAGCCTGAAGAGTTAACAATCTGTTTGTGTTTTTCGACAGCATAGAATATACAGTTTGAGTGTTGCTGCCCTGATGATAAAGTGTAATGAATGTTCCAAGTGTGCGTTAGAAATAGGCTGCGTGCGTGAGGGAAAGACGTTGGTTTATTGTGTGGGGAAGTTTAGTTTATAACCCTGTAAGTTGAGATCTAGCAACTAAGAGATGGGGGCTTGACTACAGACCTGGGGGGGATGGTGTTTTGTGTTATCGGAAAATGTGTCTTTTGGACACACTAAATAAAGGTGGTGTTGGAGTCAGCTTGTACTAATCAAGGGTATAGGGTGTGTGAGTCTTAGATCCTATTAAAAGGGGTCTGATGGTGCCTGCCTCTTCATAAATGATGCTGTCATCTGAATTGCCTGCTGGATGCTGAGATCTGAACAAAAAGTTGCGACCCATAGAGAGAGAATTGGTCTGAGCGTAGTCCCCAAAATCTGACGGGTGTAACAATCACTAACAGTGATCTATTAGTATTACTGGGAATAGAGAAAATTAGAGGATTCAGATATACTGTCAAACTACGCTGTTACTACTTAAGGTTATAGACACTTGCTTTACTAAAAAACAAAAAAGCTGCAGTATTCAAGTGCTGCCCACTCCCTAATCCATGAATTAGACAATTCACAAAGGTAGATTGTCTCCCACCCAAAACACAGTGACAAAACTTAGTTGCAGCAATGTAATGGTATTATTTGGAATAAGGGAGTTTAAGGGTTTAAATGCACTGACTAAATTGATAGTGAAGGTATCTAAAATAATCCATACACAAGGTCAGACTAAGTTCATGTTTGATCCCTGTATAAAGGATTTAATTTCTATATGTTAGCAAGAATCCATTTGCCTATCCATGTAGATTGCTATAGAGGTTTGCCTACTGACATGTTTTGCTCAGGAGCTTTCTCAAAGTGGCAAAAAATGTCTGACCTCTATGGCTGTCTAAACTGGACACCCTTCGAATCCCCACTACTACTCACCAGATATACTGGAACTGGGCTGTCGTGGTATATTGATAGAAATAACTCCCATGACTACTTCGATTCCTGTTATTATTATTACTAGCGACTTGCCCGTCAAAAAATGACGGCAATAACATTTGAAGCCAGGCAATGCTGTTTGCCACACAATGCGAGGCTATGGCCCCTCTGAGCACCTTCGGCGCTCATCACAAGCCCCACTCTGAGCACCTCACTCACAGGCTCCCTGGCTCTCACCTTGTGCTGTGTGTGAGTGTGTAAGTTAATTTGAGGCATATTTGTTTTTTGTTGTTGATCTATCGAGTTCTGTGATTTGTAATTTTTGCAGGGCTCGCGATGAGTGTGGCTCTCATCACGAGCCCTGCAATGAGTGCCTTCGACGCTCATTGCAGCCTAGGCCTAAGTCCTACGGTCGTTCGGTTCTCATTGCAGCCTAAGTCCCTCGCAATGAGTGCCTGTGGCGCTCATCTCCACCACTGCACTGAGCACCTTCATCGTTCATTGCAGCTAAGTCCTGCGGGCCTCCACCCACACACTTGTGTACCTTGCAGACAACTCGCAGTACGACAACTATATGTATGATTATTCTGTGAGTTTTCTATCTTGCAATGTGCTTTGGGGAAAGCACTATGGACACTATGGGAAAAAGCCCTGCATTTTTCTTTTTGTCATGTGTTTACGGTGTTTTATTTTTCCTTGAACTCAACGCATGTATAGAGCTACAGAATATGTTGGCGCGTTACAAATAAACGATTATATATATATATATATATATATATATATATATATATTATATACATCTAATCATCTGCATACAATTCAATTATTTGATTATGTGTCTATTTTTGTTCTATAGTAGTTGATCTTATACTAAATTAGCTACTAAATTGGTTTTCTTGACATCTTTAAGCTAAAGTTCCTTCTTCATAGAAACAGAAATGTGACTGCGGCTACAGCTTTGGAAAGTAATATGAGGATCTCCCATCTTCTATGAATTAAAATAAGTTAGAAATATACTCATCTCTGCTGATTAAAACTCATGAAAACTGTGCCATTAAAATGGAAATCTTTAAAAACGTATTTCTAAATAGTTAGTCCACTAACTTCTGTTTCTATTAAAGAATGGCACCAGTCAAATACTCAAATCCAGGGGTGGACAAGGTCCTGGAGAGCGACACACAGGCCTGGATTTGAGGATTTCCTTTCTGTGCTCAGGTGAGTCAGTCAGGATGACTGAAGAAGCAATAGTCTTGCCTGTATGCAGCAGGGATATCCTTAAATCCAGGCCTGCGTGTGGCCCTCTAGGATCGAACTTGCCCACTTTAATCTGTAGCCTCCACTGTGGACAACACCCATGAAAGAAAAGGTTATGTGAACAGAGTTTTAAGGCATGTACAACCACATACAAATCTGTATTTCTTTGTTTAAGAAAAAGATAATGCAGGATTACCTTTACTATATGTTAGGGTTATTAGGGGGCTTTTACGCATTAAATATCTTAATCCTATAGCTTCAACTGTATTTTTCCACTGTACATGACAATGAGAATGTTTTCAGGAAAGCATGTGCAATATATTCCAGTAAATTGCTACTTCATCTTTCCTATGTCTGCACAAGAATAACGTATGCTCCATTTGCTCAAACTGTGTAACCGCATATGAAGAAAAAAAGTTGTCATAGACCAGAATATTTTGCAATAATATCTACCTGTAGCATATGTCAAACTGCTATAAATATACCTGCCATTTCAATAAATCTGATCCATAATTGAGCTGTTCCTAGCAGTGGAGTAGATCCTGCTACTTATAAACTTGGGGGCTACATCCGTGGATATTCTCCAGAATTGTTTTGTTCCCTTTTTTACAATCACCCTCTTCTGCAGGAATATCTAGCATAAATTATTGAATTAAAGGAAAGCACGTTTTGTCACAGGTCAGAGTGCTGGTGACTAACTTTGTTTGTGTTAGGGTATTAAGTCCCTATTTGTGATTTATCACCTACTTGTACTCTCGCTTCTAGACTAAAAACAATTGTTATATATATATATATATATATATATATATATATTGCATTAATGCTATATTTGTCCTTCTACATTGATTGCACTTCTAGACAAAAGCTATATGTATGTTTGTGTTTATTTTGCCTTAAAGTATTTTTATGTGTTATGAAATTATGCAAAAAAAAAAAAGATGTAATTGATGATTTGAGAAAATAATTTCATGTCATATACTTTTGCCGGTTTGGCTGCGGTAAAATATTTATTTTTGTTTCTCTTCAATTCCTTCAATTATTTAAGGTTAAAAAAATATTTAATTTGGCAGGTCTGTCTTTAACAAGCTGTTCCTAGCAGTAGAGTAAATCATGCTACTTATCACACTGATGACATAGAATACCACCAGAATAAGATAGTATATAGAGATGAAAAGTCACATTTTATAAGAGAAATGCACTTTCACATTGTTTCTTAAACTTTGATATATCTATTGTAGAAGGGCCTTCATGCAATTAGGATTCAAAGATGTAGATGAATAATGTGATAATAAATATGTTAACTTCCTTAACCCAACAATCTTTCAGTGATTTTGTTTACAATCATATGTTCCAGTCTAATACCAGCATGGCTAACGACAGTGGAGGTATGGTTTATGACTCCTACTGAACATATTGATATCAGTTGTAAAGGGATTGAAAATTGCTGCTGTGCTTTGTTTTACTTTTTAATCTTGAATTTGACACGGTTTGGGGGACGAGATTAGAAATGCTTCATCAGTTTAACTTGAAATCTGTTTTTACTTCAAGTTGCCTATGTAAAACAGATTCGCGTATACCCCATGATATATTAATTCTTTATAGGATTTAATTAGTAAAAGTAATTTGTTTACTTGTTTTTTTTCAGTGCGACGTATCATTTCACGGCTGCTATATTGGAATGGATAGCCGCACTTACATTCAATGGCTATTTTCTTACTTCGATCCTAGACTTTAAGGTTTTTTTATATTCATTCTTTATAAGTTCTACTTAGTAAAAGTAATTTGTTTACTTGTTTTTTTCAGTGCGACATGTTTCATTTCACGGCTGCGATCCTAGAATGGATAGCTGCACTGGCATTCATTGTCTACTTTCTAACGTTTATCCCAGACTTCAAGGTTTGTATATCAATACCAAAAGAGATGTGAAATATACACTGATAATTTAAAGCTGGAATATTTACATTTTTGTTTCATTACTGTAGTCATTAAACTAAATGTAAAAAGTATAATCTGTATTCATGTGCAAAATCAGAATTTGTGGATACAAAGCTGTGTGCATGTATGCACTGTCCCCAATAAATTGATCAATCTCAATATTTATCATTTGGTAAACAAAGCGTAAAAGCATATGTTCAACTAGGGGCCCTAATAAATTTGCAGGAATTAAAGAGCGATTAAATTGACCAAGGCCGCAACCAAAGGGCCGAAGCCACAAGCCAGTATACCATTATTGTGCCTGCAAGCTGTTAGGGGGCTGGAATAGATGCTTTCTGCAGTTACTATCCAATCCCGTAATTACGGAGTGCGCGCAGGCCTCAGAGCCAATAAAAAGCGGGATACCGGAAAATAATTGACAGTGAGGGATGACAGAGCTGTGTTCCACAAGCTCATGTGTTGACTGTGTTGTAGATTCTTCCAAAGTAGCACGCAAGAGTTGGGAGTTGGATTTAGAGAGAGAGAGTAGGTGAGATTGGGGAGCAGGTTCTTACACTTCTATTCATTTCTTTTATCAGCATAACTATTTTACACATCATTTCTGATTACACATATCACATATACTTTTGCAAGTGGATTTTCCTTTGCAGGTAAAGGCTGATAAATTGCAGAGTGCACTGATTGTGCGCAGGTGAGAGGGGTGTGGTTTGACTGTTAAACTAGTATAAAAGGTTTGTGAGCTGTTTTGGGGGCTGTTTACCAGTGGATTTACCTTACAAGGAAAGGCTGATAAATTGCAGAGTGCACTAATTGTGCCCAGGTGAGAGGGGTGTGGCTTGACTGTTAAACAGGTATAAAAGGTTTGTGAGCTGTTTTGGGGTTATTTGCAAGTGGATTTTCCTTTGCAAGTAAAAGCTGATAAATTGCAGCGTGCACTAATTGTGTCCAGGTGAGAAGGCAGAAGTTAATATAAACAGGAGAAGGGGCGGACTTGTGAGCTTGCGAACATTTTCAGTATCAAGTGCAATTCTTGTAAAAGTGGAGGAGTTTATTTTTCCCACTGAGATTTTGTAGACAATAATAATAATTGTGAGTCAGTCCAGTGGCAACCTCATTCAGTGTACATCCTGTCATATGTATGGAATACTGGAACAGATGATCCAGGGTCCATACCTCTGTGAGAGGTGTGAGCATGTTGCCTCTCTGGAAGCTCAAATTGGAGATCTGGAGAAGAGAATTGCAGCACTTAGTGATATTGCTCCACTGGAAAGGGGGTTGGTTCTCGCTGAGCACGGTTTAGCTGGGCCTAGCATGGAGGTTGGAGCTGGGGCTAGTCAGCATGTCCAGGGAGGTAGTTGGGTTACAGTTAGGGGAAGCAGGGGGAACAGGAGGAGGCAGGCCAATTCTGAGTTGGCAAACACCAACAGATTTGCCAGATTGAGTGAAACTGTTGGGGATGTCCAGACAGATATGTTCCCTCTAACAGCCAGGAGAACAGTTCTACTGGAGCAGTGGGAGGGCAGAATAGGCAGAGCAACAGACAGGTTTTGGTGGTATGGGAATCTATTATTAGGAAGGTAGACAGGGAGATTTATCACCCAGATCCCAGCAATCAAACAGTTTGCTGCAAGGGAAGCAAATATAATTCTGCCACTATACAAATCTCTAGTACGCCCTCATTTGGAATATGGAGTACAATTTTGGGCACCACTTCATAAAAAGGACATTTTAGAGCTAGAAAAGGTACAGAGGAGGGCAACAAAACTAATAAGGGGAATGGAGGGGCTAAGTTATGAAGAAAGTCTCTAGAAAAAAGGCGTCTAAGAGGAGATATGATTACCTTATATATGCACTGTGATCAGATATATAGCAAGTATGTCATATGCTTAGCTTGTTTGACAATTCCACATGTGAATAAGCTTTTGTGCTGGTAGTATAGGATGGCTGAACTGCCTCAATTTCTCTATTCAGAGTGCACCATACACCTGTGGCATACTGTTATGTCCTTCATATATTAGTAATCCACGCTGTAGTGCTTAGGAGCCCAAACTTAGTGTATATACTCCATAAATACACTCAGAGATAGCAAACGGCAGCTACTTAGTAGACTTGGATGCTGCTAAAGTGAGGCAGACTCCCATTAGTTTGGCACTCAGTGATCCACTTGAAGCTGCGGCTACTCTGTGAGATCCTCAACATATTTATTAATGACTTAGAAGTGGGACTGGAAAGTAGTGTCTCCATTTTTGCTAATGACACGAAGTTGTGCAAGGTAATTAAATCAGATAGTGATGTGCTTTCCCTCCAAAGGGATTTACATAAAATAGAGGAATGGGCATCTAAATGGCAGATGAGATTTAATATGAATACATGTAAAGTTATGCATCTGGGAAGGAAAAATAGCCATGCAATTTATAATCTTAATGGAGCAAATCTAGGGGTATCAGATATTGAAAGGGATTTGGGAGTGCTTGTGGACAACCACCTAGGTAACAGTGCTCAAAGCCAAGCAGCAGCTGCAAAGGCAAAAAAATATTAGCATGTATTAAGAAGGGTATAGAAGCAAGGGAAGCAAATATTTCTCTAGAAAAAAGGTGTCTAAGAGAGGATTTGATTACCCTATATAAATACATCCAGGGTCAATATAAAGATTTATCAAGGGAGCTTTTTGTGCCAAGAGGTTTTCAACTGACAAGAGGACATCCCTTGAGGTTAGAAGTAAAAAGATTCCACCTTAAAGAAAGAAAAGGGTTCTTCACAGTAAGGGTGGTTAATCTGTGAAATTCTCTACCAGAGGAGGTGGTGACAACGGATTTGATAGATAACTTTAAAAGGAGACTGGATTTATTTCTAATTAAAAAGGGAATTCAGGGTTATGGATAATTAGAGAGACAGTATTGCTCCAGGGAGAAATCCGATCGCCAGCATCTGGGTTCAGGAAGGAATTACATCTTTTTTTTGTCTCACTTGCTTTTTGTTTGCCTTCCTCTGGATTAATTAATATTTAACAATAAAAGAAAAGAAAATTAAATAATTGATTAATAATTAACTAATTAATTAATATTTAATCCGCATATTGCAGATCAGAAGAGATCTTAAAAGGTTGAACTTGATATACTGAAAGTCTTTTTTCAACCTTAATTACTATGTAACTATAATTACTATATATACCGTATTTTTCGCCCTATAAGACGCAGCGGCAGATAAGACGCACCTAGTTTTTAGAGGAGGAAAACAAGAAAAAAAAAAATCTGAATCAAACACAAATACACTCAAACACAAATACACTTTACACACAGATACACACCTACATTACACACAAATATATATATATATATATATATAGATACACATACATACATATACATACACACATAAATATACATACACATACATACATATATACACACACATACACACACACACATACACACACATACATACACACACACATACATACATACACATACATATCCATATACTGCAGCATTTGGGAGCCATTGACCCTCCCTGACCCTCCTGATCCTCCCTGACCTTCCTGATCCTCCCTGACCGTCCTGATCCTCACCTTTATAGATACACATACATACATATACATACACACATAAATATACATACACACATAAATATACATACACATACATACATATATACACACATACACACACACATACATACATACACACACACATACATACACACACACACACATACACATACATATCCATATACTGCAGCATTTGGGAGCTCTTGACCCTCCTGATCCTCCCTGACCCCCCTGACCCCCCTGATCCCCCTGATCCTCACCTTCCTTCTGATCTCTGCCATCTTGATCTCACCCCAGCGCTTCCTACCAGCACTCCATGTGTACTGCAGCGTTGCGTGTGTGACGTCACTAGGACGCACCGGTCGACGCGATGTTGGTAGGAAGCGCTGGGGTGAAATCAATAGGACAGAGGCAGTTTCAAAAGGTATATTCGCCGTATAAGACGCACCAACTTTCCTCCCCCAGTTTTGGGGAAGAAAAAGTGCGTCTTATACGGCGAAAAATACGGTAGTTGTCAGCAGCGCGACCTTGCCAAAATCCATTGGTAACGGAACGTTAAAACTGCAGGCCGCAACTGCGGACCTCGCAAAGCGAGGGCCGCAGTTATGGCCAGGGAAGGAGCTCACTGCGCTGGTGGAGATTAGCGCCATAGGCACTCATCCCTACGACCCTGCATGCCTTGAGCATCATACCTACAACCCGCAGAACTACACTTCAACACAAAACTCAAATACACAATTCAAAGTGTAAGACTCCTAGCAATCGCCTATAAAAAGTACGACTCGTAACACTAAGAAAATAAAACTGCCACTGAGAGAAATAAAAATACGATCCCAGTATATCACTTTATAACTTTGCTAATTAATTATTTAACGTTCCAAAATACATACACATAAAAAAATATATAAAAAAAATAAAAAGAACAATAAACCTTAAAGGCGCTCAGCGTGCACTTCACAAGGAGCGCCAACGGTGTTTACAGGACCACAAGTACGACAGGGGAGAGGCTCACAATGCAAGCCAAAAGCTCACGAATGCAAAACTTGCAATGAGCGACAAAGTAGCTCTCATAACCAAACATACACCAACCATGAGGCTTGCAATGAGCGCTGCCTTACAATTCTATTGCCGTCATTTTTTGACAGGCAGGTCGCTACTATAATGATAACACTTAATACACTAAACACACATAGATACACATAGAGCCAGGTCACAACATATGCACACTCCCACCCTATACCCCAACAGTTAGCAATTACACATAAAATATTTTTACATCAGAAATAGATACACGCACACTTTTTTCATTTATCCTTATTTTATTTTTTGGATTGATTTGGAGGGAGGAGAGAGGAGGGGAGAGGCAGGGAGGAGGAGAGTTGAGGAGAAGAGAGAGGTGGTCATAGGGAGTGTCGGAAAGGAGGTGGAGGAGGAGGCGGTGGAAGAGGAGGCGGTGGAGGAGGAGGTGGTGAAAGGGGTTGAGGAGGTGGGAAGTATAGTAGTGGGGGAGGCGGGTGAGCAGGTGTCCAAATGGAGACACCTACAACAGGGTCAGACAAAAAACCTCAGGTTAATGGAAATTACAATTGAGGTCATTTTTCAAAAAGCAGTATATTCAGAGGGGGAGGGGCCTGATCCCAGGGGAGTGGTAGTGTGGATGAGGGACAGGCCCCAAGGACAGTTGAGGGAGGACAGGATCCCCACCCACAGATGGTAGCGCACGAGGCGGGGGCAGGCAAAGGGCCCCAAATTACACCCCCCAGGAGATGGCCAGCTATCCTTTCAAGGGTAGAGAAGTTATGCCCGGCCTAGGGCCAAGGCATGTAAGGAGGTAGAGGCTGCAGTAAAAGCAGTGCACATGGCAAAAAGGGATGTGATTATGTCAGGGTCCTGGCGAGGAAGATGGCCAAGGAAATGGCTGTAGCTTCATCAACAAGTGGTGGCCCCAAAGTGACCTTCACCTACAATGAGTGGGAGAGGGACATCAAGGACCTACTGAGCCAAGTGGAGCTTCAGCCTGGTGGCCCAGCAGAATCCAGCCTGCCCATCAGGTGAATATTACATACACCAACATGCCACCACATGTACTTCACACACACTACACATGTACATGATGACCAAAAAGTACACTGACATGTCAGCTCCATGGAATTAACAATTGACATATGGATCAGTAATGTGTCAAATCACTGTCTTCAGTGGTCACAACAACATTCATCAACTAATAGACAGTCCATGTATGGGTGTGCCCACTGCAGCGTATGCAGTCACAGACAGCAGCCAGAATCAAGAGAGCATAAAGAGCCAATGATAATCAAGATCAAGAACCCAACAAAGATCACATCTAGCAAATGATAGCTACTCAGAGTTGCAGTCAAAGGGACAGTTTCCTCTCTATAGGTGATACTCATTGTGTAAGAGAGCAAAAGATTCTATGTTAAAGTGATCTATTGCTTTCCTGTAATTTATATAAGAACAGTTAAACATATGCAATCTAAGGTTTGTCTACAGACACAGTGCTGATTAACAGCTGCTGCCTCAACATTTCACATATAATAAATATTCATAAAGAGAGTTTAAGATTCGTTTTAGAACTTTTATACTCTAAGGTGTTAAGTTCTATGATATTTTCAAGATAGTGATAGTAAGAGAAAACCACTTAAAGAACACCTTTTTTGTCAAATTTATTGTATTAACCCCAAACCAAACTTAAAAAACTTAAACTTTATTGCTTTATTAAAATCAACGTTATAAAAAATCGTTCGCTTAAAAAATGAATGAAGTAGTACTCACTATAGACGTTATTTCTGGGAGTTTATTTAGACTTTAACTTTTTATTTTATTCCTAGAAGTTTTGCAGTGCCACTTAGAATATATTTGTCTCTTAATTTTATCTTGTACTTGCTCTCTTGTAAATTATTAAAGTGCAATGTGAAAAGTTAAATAATATTATGATATTTTCAAGATTGGATGTGAATCCTTCAGATGTTCTGACACCAAGCGATAACACAGCTTGTAAAAAGTGCATCAAGTTCTAAATAAATCTGCTTAAAGGGCTCAAAAATTGTGCCCAAAAATACTGCGATTGTAGTTTAGAGATAAAAATTGGCCTCTGTACTTAATAAAGTGCTTTAGTGATATTTTGTAATGAATTTCTTAAGTCTTTTACAATTGCACACATATCCAGACCATTATTATTAATTTATATTGCACCACAAAGGTTTTAAATTATTATTAAAGAGACTTTCTCACTATTACTCTTAATAAGAATTATAGGATTACACTTATAATTTAGCTGTTTCAGTTTGTATATAGTTCCCAATTTAATTTTAGTGGGTTATCCCACTAAGTTCTCCTGTTTATTGTTAGACAAATATATGGTTCTTGATTCTGTGTCTCTCACTTTACCTCGTGACTCCTTGTTTTTTTAATTGCCACTGCATATCACTTAGCTGCGCTCTTGCAAAGGCTTAATATTAGTGTTAGTACTGCTGTGCATTAGTGAGCTGTGTGCCTGCACTTCAGTTTCACAAGAAGTACTGACTATGTATAGAGATCCCCTTATTAGTATAGTTCCTTGATGCTTGTACATATAATCTTATATTTCTTTGAGGCTATTAGAGCTAGCGTTTTTGCTTGCTGTTGTATAATCTGGCACAGCGTCTGACGCCCGCAAGTGACGTCACGACGCTCCGACGTACGTTTCTGTGATATCCTATGTCTCACGTCATATGGGGCTGTCTTACTCTGTCATTATGGAGACTTTATAGTGCTTGGGCTAATACATTTTAACCTCTTGCGTGCCTGCATTAAATTGTACTCAATAACTTTATTAGTATATTACAATGTGTTTGTTATCTTTGGAGATGACTGACTGCATAGCTTTCTTCAATGTTGTTATTGTTCACTATAAGACCTATTACTAGACTTATGAATAAGTCTTTTATTTTTAAATACTACTTGTCATTGGTTTAAGTTTCTATGATAATATATGGAATACATTAATGGTGTAATTGCTAGAATATAAATCTTATAATATTCAATACCTTTATTTTTTATATCAGTTCTTAGACAATATATTATCATTTTTTTATAAATCTAGATTTCATTGTTTTTCTTGTATTTTTTTATGTTATTATTTATAAGTTCTCCATATTAAAACTGTAAATATTTTTATTTGATCATTTGAAGATATTAGAATGTTCAGAATAACTTAATTATTAAGTCTTGAGTGAATCCTATATTTATATAGGTATCAGTTGTAGATTAGCTAGTCTTATTATTCTTTTTTGATTTTGTTAATATTTTTTTGTAATTTAGTACTATAAATGTTTTATGAATTATTTTATAAATGGTGTGAAGGTAAATTCTTCATTAAGTCCTTTTGGACTTTTTGTATCCAACCAAAAGATCCATTTAGCTTCTTTGCATAACAAGTTGCGATCTATATCGCCTCCACGTATAGACGAGGGAAAGTGGTCTATCCCAATGAAACTTAAACATTTTGGATTATTGGTATGCTCTTTTCTAACATGTTTGGCTACTGATGTGTCGGCATTATTTAACACATCATTGTTGTGTTCTAACACTCTGCGTCTGAGCTGTCTGCTAGTTTTTCCAATGTATTTTTTATTACAAAGACAGACACTTTGGTAAATCACCCCCTCAGTTTGGCAATTGATTCTATGTTGTATTGTATACGTTTTAGTTTCAGAGGTATCTTTAAAAATTGTTGTCGGCAGCACTTGGTTACAGGCTTTACATTTTCCACAAGGCATACAGCTTTGTTGGGTTTTTTTCAAACCAATTTCTCTTATGTGGTTTTTCATACTGACTATGGACCAGCATGTGTTTCAGATTTTTTGCTCTTCTGTATGTTACAATGCTTCTTGCAGTAGTTACTTCAACAAAGTCCTTGTCAGTATGTAAAATATCCCAGTATTTTCCTAATATTGAGGATATTTTAGAAGCTTCATTGGAGAAATTTGTTAGAAAGCATATTGGTTGTTTACTGTCTACTTTGATCTTATCTTATAGTAATTCTGATATGCCTTTTTGAGGACTTTTTTAGAGTAGCCTCTTTGTAAGAATCTCGCCTGTAGCTCTTTTGCTTGTATAATAAAGTTTGTTGTGACGCTGCAATTTCTCCTTAGTCTAAGGTATTGCCCTACGGGAATTGCACGTTTTGTCATATTGGGGTGGTAGCTCTTCCAATGAAGCAGAGAGTTAGTTGTTGTTTTTTTCCTGAATGTTTTTGTTTTTAATTCCATATTATCGTCAACATATATTTCTAGATCCAGAAAATTTACTGAAGTTTTACTACATTCTACTGTAAGTTTTACATTTTTGTAATTAGTATTGAGCTTTGAAATAAATTGTTGGAGCTCTTGCTCCATTCCTGACCATACCATCAAAATGTCGTCAATATAGCGCAAATATAAATCTTTTCAGTAAAAAATGACGTTTCTTCTGAGAAGACTACTTCTTTCTCCCAGTTCCCGAGATATAAGTTAGCATAGCTAGGGGCATACAGCGTCCCCATTGCCTTTTGCCCTAACTTGCTTATTTACTTGTCCGATTAATACAAAATAATTGTTTTCTAGGATGACAAATGACAATAATCTAATTATAAATTCATGGAATTCAGTGTGTAATCTACTTTTGTATTCAGATACATTTTTACTGCTTTCAATCCTTCTTTATGAATTATGCTAGTGTATAATGATTCTACATCCATTGTCACTAAAAGACAATTTTTATGAATGTTAATTCCTTCTAAATGTCTTAATGTGTCTTTTGTATCACGTATGTAAGAAGTCATAGTAGTTATAAATTATTTTAAGATGTCATCAATGAATATACCGGGGTTCTGTGTAATGACGGGCTGTATACCTCCCCAGGCCTCCTGGGGTCGGTAGGAGGGCCACGTGACCTTGCAGGCCCGGGAGTATGGAAGAGAGGGAGTGGCTAGCTGGGGGCAGAGCCACCAATAGGACTTGGCGCCAATTTGGCCATTATGCCCCCAGCTAGGCAAGAAATTAGATGTGGTGGCTGCCCCTTGCTCTCCCACGGGGACAGTGTGGTTGTGGCGGTGCTGGGGGCGATGGCGGAGTTGTCTGTCCCTCCGCTCTCTCCTGTGCGATGCAGTCTCAGGACTGCCTTGGTGGACCGGGCGAAGAGCTTGCCGGGAGGAGTGCGCTGTTGGCGCGGGTGGACCCGGTAGACGGGGCCTGCGCTGCTCGGCAGCGTGGCGGTTCGCCGGGATGCTGAGGCGAGTGCCTACATGCCGGCAGATCTGGGTATGTACCTATGGGGTCGGCCTGTGCCGGTGCGGGAGGCCGTCCTCCTCGCAGCATGATCCATTGTTGAGGGAGTTCTCCAGGGGTCCTGGGCATGCGGCCTCCGTGTGGGATGGCTTGCATGCACGCTGGGACAGCCTGTGAGTAGGAGGGGTGGTAAGTTGGCGGTGCCGCCGGCACCACGTTTGGCTGTCTTTTCATGGTAAAGATAAGGCCGTTCTACTCTGTTTCACAGAGTTGCCGTCCTTTACAATACCCTTGCTGGTTAGAAACCATATATTTTTATGGGTATGTTTCTGTAGCCCTTTGTTAGGCAGTGGGGGGTTTATTATCTTACCTCCCCCAGGTATTAATGGGTTAGTTGGTTGTGAGCTTCTAAGTTTAGGGCAAGTGGATCTGCCCCCCGCCCCCGCCTATTACACTGGCTCACCCAGTTCATCATGAACCCATTCCTGCCAGAGCGGCGTATGTATTATTAGATAGGCCCTGGTATGGTATCAGGAAGTTAGGGCATTTTCTGGTTTTGTTACATAGCCTGTTATCCCACTCGTTTATAGCAACAGTACCGGATCTTATTCTGGATCAGTAGTTGTTGGGTTCCATCCCCGTTCCATAGGTATGTGGCTTCAGGGCCATATGCCGGTATATTTGGTTTTGTTATATAGATATAAATATATATATAGGTTAGGGTATATCCTAGCTGTGTAGTGTATTTTTTGTGTACCACTTTGGTTTTAATGCTAGCATTAGTGGTCAATTCTTAGGTGGTAGCTCTTCCTATAGCTCACAGGTCCTGTAGAGTTTGAGCGGCGGTATTCCGCTTAGGAGAATTGGGCAGGGATATAGATGTCCTTGCAATCCTGTACTGGGAGTCTGCCTTTCAATCTAACAGGTAAAACTGACTCTATGTTTCGGTAGTGTCAGGTGGTCTCGGGTATCCCGCTGCCTGAGCAGGCATGCAGTGCAGGTACCATTGTGGCCACATGCACTTAGTGGTTTTTGCTAGGCAGAGCCCATATCCCCTGGCCGTAGATGTCTTCTCCTAGTCACAGTAGGGTAGCCTGTTGCGCATGGTGTCCCGTCACGACGGCGGGCTTCTAACTTGCCATTGTGGTTGCTTGTGATTAATTATTATATTTCTAGGTTAAAGGTACCTACCTTCATATTTAAGCTGTAGCCACTCGGTATAGCCCGGGACGACTGCAGGGCCTCCAAATTTGGCCCTGTTAGAGCTAAGTGTAATTTATGCCGTGGGTTGGGTCAGCCCGTATTCTTTCTTGACCCGTGCCATTAGCCAGTAAGCTTAATCAGCTGTATGGTAAGGTTCCCCACCTGGGGGTATTATCCAATTTTGTTTTGCAGAAAAGCTGCGTTAATGCAGCAGACATAAGCGCATAGCTGTAATTACTGTCAGGTGATGGGAGTCTGTATTGTCAAGTGGCATAAATACATCTTTTCTACTCCCTAGGTAGTAATTATTCTGGGGCTCTGGACACTCCCCGATTCCTACTGTGTGCATACATATATCGTTTAGATATATTACATTCACATATCTGGCCCTTGCTCGGGTGGAGTGTTGCAGTATCATACCTCTATGAATGAGAGGGCCATCACTGGGCCGGTGGTCTTACTAAGTATCCCAAGCCACCGTAGAGGGATCGGGCCTCCCCTTAGAATTTGGCCTATGTTTTCTTGGGGCTAAGATTATAGGTCTGGTTTGTCAGGTCATCCGCATTATGCTCAGGAATCTACTTGGCACGTACCAAGTTAATAAGGTCCCAAAAAAGGGTCAGTCGGTTGTGGTACACCCACTACCTGTATAAGCATGCTTGTCAGTTGCCAATGTGGCGACACGCAGTTAGGGTTAGTTTAGTCTCGGTGTACCGGGAAAAGTTCCCCTCTGGAGTATTATCTAGGTTGTTTTGCAGATGAGCAGTGCATTGCAGCAGACATAAGCAACAAAGATGTAAATTACTGTCATGTGATAGGATTCGTCTAGCAGCACTTAGTACTTGTCATTTCCCTTCTGGATCGCTTCATTGTCAGGGTGAAGGGTTTTGTGTACCTTGATGACCGTGAGATATACCATGTAGGGTCACCAGAGAGGGACAGGTCATAGTAGAGAGGTCAGACAAATTTCGGTTCTCTTGGTGAGTGAGCTGGAACCCACTCCAGTAGCTTTGCCATGGAGACCACATGTGTTAGGAACAAAGACAGTTGTGCCCGGCAATGCAGTGTCCATATGGTCACAGAGAGTCGGATACAACTGAAGGAAGTAAACAATGAGCTAAATTTAAGATGGGGCTAAGGTTAGAAAAACGAGGTATTTGTGGGTACACGTTTCTTCATGAACTGTGCATCAGTCCCACAAATAGTTAGGCACTGGAAGTCAGTAGGCAACGGCTTTAGGCTTAGAAAAGGGGCTGATTTACGCTGTTTCCAAAGAGCTGGTGTAGCTGCCAGTTACGAGGTGAATAGAAAGGGGGGCTAAGGTTAGAAAAACGAGGTATTTGTGGGTACACGTTTCTTCATGAACTGTGCATCAGTCCCACAAATAGTTAGGCACTGGAAGTCAGTAGGCAACGGCTTTAGGCTTAGAAAAGGGGCTGATTTACGCTGTTTCCAAAGAGCTGGTGTAGCTGCCAGTTACGAGGTGAATAGAAAGCCAGTAGCCCAGGCGGGGCGGCTTATGATTCAAAGTCTATGGGTGTAAGTGCAGGGTGCGACCTGGCTAGCTTTAGTTGGGCTGGTTCTTGGCTTGCGTCTGGCTTGGGGGGCCGACGCCCTTACATATCCAACGGCGGGATCGCTGGCCGGTCCGGGGCGGTATGTCTCCCTCACGTTCTGGAAGGGTCAATCAAGCATAAGGCGGAGTCAGTGGTGGAAAGCGGTTGCCCATTCGAGGGATAGACTGTTCTCCATATTACTTATTTCTGGTTCCAGTAAGGTATAGCACGTCTGACATCGGTTGAGTTTTCGGTTCACGGCGGTGGTATTCACCTGGTATGGAATTCGCCCGGATCCCGGCCGGCGAGGGTCTGGCCGTGGGTACCCTATCTGGCATGTGTTTTACCGTTTGTGCAGGTATCCCTAAAAGCAAGGCATGAAAGGGGGAACTACATTTTTTTTCTCCACGTAATGGAGGCTCGAAGGCCTGCCCAGGATGCCAAGTTGCACAAGTAAAATTGATGGCACGGTGGTCTGCAAGTGGAACGGGCAAGGTTGAGGTTTCTCAGTTAAGGCTGGGAGGAAGCCTCCCAGAAGGCGGGACGCCTTTCAAATCAGGCCGGGCCAAAAGGACCTGACATCGGAGGTATCGGTATTACAAGTGGAGGAAGTTGTCACAGGAGGTATGGCAAAGGGATGGAAGGCAAGTGGTAGCCTTTCCCAAGGGCCAGCGATACCACTGTGGAAAAAGAGGTCTGTGAAAAGCACGAGGCTTTGTGGTACTGTACAGGCATCTCTCCTTTCGGCAGGTAAGCTGGTGGTGAGAGGGTGGCCTACACAGACAAGGCGCTGGTGACCTCAGGTGTTTTGGTCATGGAATCCTAAGGTGATCAGGTGGCCGCGTTGGTCCGAGGGGAACCAGGGGAAAAATGGAGGTAGCTACAATGTCCGAGGTGCATTGATAGCTCTCCTTTTTTGTGGCAATACGGTTCTTGGACCTCGCGCGTGAGTTGGTTGGTGTTGTTCCTTACGGGAAAAGGTGGTTCCCTATGAAGAGGTTTCTGCAACTGGGCGACACGTGATCAGAGCTGGGTACATTCCGTGGGGGAACAGGGTATCCACTGGCTTTGTGTATGAACAGAAACTGTAACAGCCGACGGGCCGCTTTGCCCCGGGGCTTGGAGAAGGGAAAGTCGTAGTATATTGATGGGCATTCGGACATCGGACCAAACAGGCGCTTTGCCTCAGGTGCCGATCTAGGGCCCCAGCTAGGGCGCGTGGCCCAGGTCAGATGGAAATACGATCCATTTGTTATAGGGATGGTAATTTCATCAGTGGGACGAGCAGGTGGCGAGTGGCTCTAGTGTCGCCTACCTTGGAAGTGCTCCATTTCGTGGTATAATCCCTGGTAATACACCTGGATAATGGGCTAGCTTAGAGGGTCGGTGGGCAAAGGGCCAAGTAAGACCCGTAGGAGAAGTAATAGGCAAGCCCAGAAGTAGTTTGCTGTAATAATTATAAATAAAGGTTTTTCCGGTTTAATTATTCAGGATTTAGCCGTTCGAGGTCATGATTAGGTGGAGTTTTAGAGCTAGGGGCTGGGGAGGTAGGCGGCTGGCCTAGGCGCTTTTTGGGGGCAGTCGTATTCCGCAAAGGTAGTCTGCAGGCCTTCTCCTCCGGCGGTGGTGAGGGGAGTCGCCGGGACAGTGGTAAAGTGGGTGTGATCCTACCCTACGGGGGTACGGATGCTCCATCACGGCTGGCCCTGGACGAGGGTCAGGGCGCAGAGTGTACTGTCTCGTTCCAGGCTCCTCCCCTCTCCTGTTTATGTATATTAATGGTATTGTTATTATTATGTGAACTTGGGTTTACCAATAAACGCTGTGGTCAGTATTTCACCAATAAGTGGTTGTGTCTAATTATTTAATTAGAGGGCTCAGGAAGTGTTTTGTGCCTAACAAATTATTCAGGAGCAAGTTATGCCCAAAGTGTCATACGGACATACCACTGGGGCCGTGCACAGGTCATGATTTCTATAACTGACACTATTTGCCTGCCAGGGGGTCTCTCAGAATGTTTATGAACTTTTGGTATAGTTTAGAACGTGGACATTGTAGGTTTTTTATTCACCAAAAAATTTGCTTCAGAGTTTGTAATAATCTCACATTCTGCAGCTTCACCAACTAGTTTTTGTATTTTTTTTTGCAATCAGTTGTAGGGTCCGTTTTTAATTTCTTGTGACAATATGTGTCGTCCAACATTTTTCCATGGTTTTTATGTAAGCAGTTGTATTTAATACTACTACATTGCCCCCTTTGAGGCTTTTATAATTATTTTATTGTTGTTTTGTAGTAGTTTCAAAGCTTTTTGTTCTTGATAGTTAATATTATTATTAATTCTTGGTGTTCATTTTTGTTTTCTGGTCTAACTCTGGTCTGGTCTAACTTTTGTCACAAGGTACACAAATATTTCTATTGATGGAGATACTGAAAAAGGAGGGGTAAATTTAGAAGGTATTTTTATCCTTCTCTGATTTGCCTTAGAGTCCAATAAGTATCTTTTTTAATCCGGCCTTCTCTTTTCAGTTAATTCTGATATTTCCAACCTTTTTTCTTTCTTTGTTTTGATACTTGAATATTGAAAATTTCCTTCCAAAAATGTTTAAATCCTTTATTTAATCAAATCTTATTGTTGGAGAGAAGGATAATCCTTTGCTTAAAACATATTGATCAGTACTTAATGGATAATCAGAGAGGTTTAACACTTCTAATTTTTGACTAGCTTGGTCTTGTATCTCAGCTAGTGATTTTTTCTCTTTTTATTGTGTTATTGTTGATGTTGTTGATATCCACATACCCTTCTGTCTCTGAGGTCTCTGGGGATTACGGATTTGTTTTTCTCTTGGTACCTTGAGATAAAAAACTTTTCTCATTATGTTGAGTTGATGGTAAAGGCCTATATCTTGATCTTTCTGTTTAAGTTGTATCACTACCTGTCATTTCTGTGTCAGTAGTACTATTTTCTCTCAGATACCTGGAGTAGGTCTTTCTCTTATTAAATTGGTATGCTGAGCCATTTTCAAAATCTTTAGTGTCTTTAAAATTTCTTGCGATTTTGATCTTTTAGCTAATTTTTTAACTTTTGGATATCTTCTGTTATTTTCCTTTCTTGCTCCATATAATCAGGCTAAGGTTCATATTTTTTAGTTTGATCTTGTAATAGTTTGACATTTTTGTTAACATTTTCAAGAAGTTCTTGTTCTTCCATTTTATCAACCTCATAAGTTCTAATGAACAAGTTGTTCATGTTTTCTCCCATTTTTGTATGAAATCATTTTCTTTTAGATAATTTGGGGGGCTTAGTTTAATTCTCAATCCTCTTGGGACTATATCATTTTTTTTAAATAGTTGCTTAGACTAGTTATTTCCCACCATTTTCTTAGTATTAATTTTTGCTCTTTTTGTAATTGTTGCTGGAATTCTTTCAATGAGAGATCTATACTTTGATAATCAGGTATATAATTCATCTGAAACACTTCTTCAGCTTCAGCTATCTAATGGTCGAAATCATTTGTTCCTTCTTGATTCATTGCTATTAATTTATAATAGGGTCAAGTAAAGGATATTTATCCCTGATAAATGTCAATATTCATAAAGTAAGTTTGACCTTTGTTTTAAAACTTTTATACTCTAAGGTGTTAAGTTCTATGATATTTTCAAGATAGTGATAGTAAGAGAAAACCACTTAAAGAACACATTTTTTGTGGAATTTATTGTATTAGCCACAAACCAAACTTTAAAAACGTAAACTTTATTGCTTTATTAAAATCAACATTATTAAAAATCGTTTGCTTAAAAAATGAATAAAGTAATATTCAGTATAGACGTCACTTCTGGGACTTTATTTAGAATATTTAACTTTTTATTTTATTCCTAGAAGTTTTGCTGTGCCACTTAGAATATATTTGTCTCTTGATTTTATCTTGTACTTGCTCTCTTGTAAATTATTAAAGTGCAATGTGAAAAGTTAAATAATATTATGATATTTCCAAGATTGGATGTGAATCCTTCAGATGTTCTGACACCAAGCGATAACACAGCTTGTAAAAAGTGCATCAAGTTCTAAATAAATCTGCTTAAAGGGCTCAAAAATTGTGCCCAAAAATACTGCGATTGTAGTTTAGAGATAAAAATTGGCCTCTGTACTTAATAAAGTGCTTTAGTGATATTTTGTAATGAATTTCTTAAGTCTTTTACAATTGCACACATATCCAGACCATTATTATTAATTTATATTGCACCATAAAAGTTTTAAATTATTAAAGAGACTTTGTCACTAATAATCTTAATAAGAATTATAGGATTATACTTATAATTTAGCTGTTTCAGTTTATATATAGTTCCTTGTTATAATTTTTAGTGGGTTATGCCACTAAGTTATCCTGTATATTGTTAGTAAAAATATGGTTCTTGATTCTGTGTCTCTCACTTTACCTCGTGACTCTGTTTTTTTAATTGCCACTGCATATCACTTAGCTGCGCTCTTGCAAAGGCTTAATATTAGTGTTAGTACTGCTGTGCATTAGTGAGCTGTGTGCCTGCACTTCAATTTCACAAGAGGTGCTGACTATGTATAGAGATTCCCTTATTAGTATAGTTCCTTGTTGTTTGTACATATAATCTTATATTTCTTTGAGGCTATTAGAGCTAGCGTTTTTTGCTTGCTGTTGTATAATCTGGCACAGCGTCTGACACCCAGAAGTGACGTCACAACGCTCCGACGTACGTTTCTGTTAGATCCTAAGTCTCACATCATCAGGGGCTGTCTTACTCTGTCTCTATGGAGACTTTATAGTGTTTGGGCTAATACATTTTAACCTCTTGCATGCCTGTATTGAATTGTACTAAATAACTTTATTAGGATATTAAAATGTGTTTGTTATCATTGGAGATGACTGACTGCATAGCTTTCTTCAATGTTGTTATTGTTCACTATAAGACATATTACTAGACTTATGAATAAGTCTTTTATTTCTAAATACTACTTGTCATTGTTTTAACTTTCTATGATAATATATGGAATAAATTAATGCTGTAATTGCTTGAATATAAATCTTATAATATTCAATACCTTTATTTTTTATATCAGTTCTTAGAAAATATATTATACATTTTTAATAAATCTAGATTTCATTGTTTTTCTTATATTTGTTTTTATGTTATTATTTATAAGTTCTCCATATTAAAACTGTAAATATTTTTATTTGATCATTTGAAGATATTAGAATGTTCAGAATAACTTAATTATTAAGTCTTGAGTGAATCCTATATTTATATAGGTATCAGTTGTAGATTAGCTAGTCTTATTGTTCTTTTATTCTTTTATTCTTTTATTTTGTTGATTATTTTTTGTAATTTAGTACTTTAAATGTTTTATGAATTATTTTATAAATGGTGTGAAGGTAAATTCTTCATTAAGTCCTTTTGGACTTTTTGTATCCAACCAAAAGATCCATTTAGCTTCTTTGCATAAAAATTTGATCATATTGGGGTGGTGGCTCTTCCAATGAAGCAGAGAGTTAGTTGCTGTTTTTTTCCTGTATGTTTTTGTTTTCAATTCCATATTATCATCAACATGTATTTCTAGATCCAGAAAATTGACTGAAGTTTTACTATATTCTACTGTAAGTTTTACATTTTTGTCATTAGTATTGAGCTTTGAAATAAATTGTTGGAGCTCTTGCTCCATTCCTGACCATACCATCAAAATGTCGTCGATATAGCGCAAATATAAATCTAAGTTCTCCATATTAAAACAATAAACAATTTTATTTGATCATTTGAAGATATTAGAATGTTCAGAATAACTTAATTTTTAAGTCTTGAGTGAATCCTATATTTATATAGGTATCAGTTGTATATTAGCTAGTCTTGTTATTCTTTTATGATTTTGTTCATAATTTTTTGTAATTTAGTACCTTAAATGTTTTATGAATTATTTTATAAATGGTGTGAAGGTAAATTAATTCTTCATTAAATCTTTTTGGACTTTTTGTATCCAACCAAAAGATCCATTTAGCTTCTTTGCATAACAATTTGCGATCTATACCGCCTCCACGTATAGACGAGGGAAAGTGGTCTATCCCAATAAAACGTAAACATTTTGGATTATTGTTATGCTCTTTTCTAACATGTTTGGCTACTGATGTGTCGGCATTATTTAACACATCATTGATGTGTTCTAACACTCTGCATCTGAGCAGTCTGCTAGTTTTTCCAATGTATTTTTTATTACAAAGACAAACACTTTGGTAAATCACCCCCTCAGTTTGGCAATTGATTCTATGTTGTATTGTATACGTTTTAGTTTCAGAGGTATCTATAAAAATTGTTGTTGTCAGCACTTTGTTACAGGCTTTACATTTTCCACAAGGCATACAGCCTTGTTATTTTTTTCTAACCAATTTCTCTTATGGGATTTTTCATAGTGACTATGAACCAGCATGTCTTTCAGATTTTTTGCTCTTCTGTATGTTACACTGCTTCTTGCAGTAGCTTCAACAAGGTACTTGTCAGTATGTAAAATATCCCAGTATTTTTCTAATATTGAGTATACTTTTGAAGCTTTATTGGAGAAATTTTGTAATATAGCATATTGGTTGTTTACTGTCTGCTTTGATCTTATCTTTTAGTAGTTCAGACCTTTCTTGTCTTAATGCTTTCTGATATGCCTTTTTGATTACTTTTTCAGGGTAACCTCTTTGTAAGAATCGCGCCTGTAGCTCTTTAGCTTGTATAATAAAGTTTGTTGTGTCGCTGCAATTTCTCCTTAGTCTAAGGTATTGCCCTACGGGAATTGCATGTTTTGTCATATTGGGGTGGTGGCTCTTCCAATGAAGCAGAGAGTTAGTTGCTGTTTTTTTCCTGTATGTTTTTGTTTTCAATTCCATATTATCATCAACATGTATTTCTAGATCCAGAAAATTGGCTGAAGTTTTACTATATTCTACGGTAAGTTTACATTTTTGTCATTAATATTGAGCTTTGAAATAAATTGTTGGAGCTCTTTCTCCATTCCTGACCATACCATCAAAAATGTCATCGATATAGCGCAAAATATAAATGATCTTTTTCAGTAAAAAAAATATTTCTCTTCTGAAAAGACTACTTCTTTTTCCCAGTTCCCGAGATATAAGTTAGCATATAAGCAGCATAGTTAGGGGCAGTTAGCATAGTTAGGGGGCATAGTTAGGGGCATACAGCTTCAACCATTGCCATTTGCCCTAACTTGCTTATATACTTGTCCGATAAATACAAAATAATTGTTATCTAGGACAAATGACAATATTCTAATTATAAATTCATGGAACTCAGTGTGTAATCTACTTTTTGTATGCAGATACATTTTTACTGCTTTCAATCCATCTAGATGAATTGTGCTAGTGTATAATGATTCTACGTCCATTGTCACTAAAAGACAATTTTTAGGAATGTTAATTCCTTCTAAATGTCTTAACGTGTCTTTTGTATAACATATGTAAGAAGGCATGGTAGTTATAAATTATTTTAAGATGTCATCAATGAATATACTGGGGTTCTGTGTAATGCTATCTATACCTGACACTATTGGCCTGCCAGGCGATCACAGAATTTTTATGAACTTTTGGTATAGTGTAGAACGTGGACATTGTAGGTTTTTTATTCACCAAAAATTTTGCTTCAGAGTTTGTAATAGTCTCAACGTTTTACAGCTTCATCAACAAAAAGTGGCTTCGGGTACTTGCTTTAATAATATTTTGTAATGAATTTCTTAAGTCTTTTACAATTGCACACATATCCAGACCATTATTATTAATTTATATAGCATCATATACTTTTTCAATTATTATTAAAGAGACTTTGTCACTATTACTCTTAATAAGAATTATAGGATTATACTTATAATTTAGCGGTTTCAGTTTTTACATAGTTCCTTAATTGTTATAATTTTTGTGGGTTATGCCACCAAGTTCTCCTGTATATTGTTAGTAAAATATATGGTTCTTGATTCTGTGTCATACAGCCTTGTTGTTTTTTTTTGTAATATACTAATAACGTTATTTAGTACAATTCAATTTCGGCATGCAAGAGGTTATAATTCACTAGCGACTTGCCCGTCAAACAATGACGGCAAGAAAATTGTAAGGCAGGTAATGCTTTTTGGTGTAGGCTAATGAAATAATTAGTACATTAATAAATGAATATACTTTACCTATTTGGAAGTAATATATGCAGGAAGCATTGTGCTGAAGAGCTGACAATCTGTTTTGATGTTGCTGCAGCATACAATGTCGGTTTGCACTGTTGTGGAGCTGAGGTGTAAGTGTCAGCAATGTGTGCAGTGTGTAGTGTAAATAGGCTGCATGCACGAGGGGAAGCCGTTAGGGTAGCTGTGTACTTCCGCATTGTGTTAGTTAGTGTTGTAAAAAGGCGGCTAATGTGTATGTGCTAGGCGGCTGTGTATGATGTATCGTGCTTGCTAATGGTGTATCTTGTAGCTTGTAATGCTTTTTGGAAAATCCGTGCTTGGTGGTGTTTTGCGTGTTTAGGGTCCTGTAGCCTCGTTTTCGTTTTTTTCAGGGGCCATTTTTTCTCTCGCTTAGGTGATTTTCGTGTTTCTAAACTCTGGAATTTGGACTTAAATTGAGGTGTAACTTCACATGTAGAGGTCCTGGGTGTACCCCCTTGCGGTGGGGAAGCTTTTTATGTATTTTTTGTCGGTATTTATTGTGTTTGTAATGTTTTGAGGTTTGCGCGGTATGGCCGTTTAAAGTCGTAATTTTGGGAGTTCGTAATTGTTTTTTTTCTAAGTCCCGCGTCTTGTATTTTTTTCTGGTAAGTATGTAAATCTTCCATTGTAAGTTCCGCGGTTGGTGTTTTTTTGTGTAAGTCCGTAGAGCCTCCACCTCCGCAAATGATCGAGGGGGTTGAGAGCCTACTATGCAGTTGCTGGCAAGGAGCACCTTCAGCGATTTTTTTGGACCACTTCTTTTCAGATTTTTGTTTTTGGGAATACACTGCATGTTTGAAACTGTATTGGATTACACACTCCAGAAATTTAAGCACATTTTTGAATGAGCAGACCCTGGTAGGTGCTATGCATCATGCTTATTTTAGACTATGACATTACCCTCTTTAGGTATCCCCTTTTCCCCCAAAAGCCTTTTGCCCTTCCGGGATCCGCCTACACCACACCCATTTAAATAATTCACATTCTTGTACATTTCTGAGTGTGCTCTGTGTATGAAATAAAGCTTTGTTATACTGTTCTCACGGTGTCAGTGTGTTTTAAATGGTTTGGATTGTGGGACATCCATTTATGTCACATTCCTCTATCAGTCAACTAATGAGCCCTAGTTAGTGAGTAATAGATCAATATATATAATATTAACCAGCGACTTGCCAGTTAAAAATGACGGCAATAACATTTGAAGCCTGGTAATGCTGTTTGCCACACAATGCAAGGCTCTCCCCCATCTAACTTGCGGGCCCCGCAATGAGCACCTTTGGCGCTCATTGCAGCCCCTGTGAAACCCGTAATGTTTGGGCCTCACGATCAGCGCCTTGCGCAACCCATAACTTTTAGCATAGCAGGCGTGTGGTACTCATTGCAAGGCCCGCAACACATTGAAAAAAAAATATGGCTTTAATGGCCACAATTTTCTTCAATCCCGTAACTCGGAAGCTGTTCGTGGACAGCCAAAAGACCACAATTGATTACAAAATTAGCTTACAGCCTCGCACAGACAACAGGGTGAGAGGCAGGGAGCCTATTTGCTATTCAATTGGCGTTTTTTGGCAGTCTGAAAACGGCTATGCAAGAAAAAAATGGCGCCCATTAAGCGTAATTTTTTTTCGAGCCTTAAAGCCGAAGAACATTTCACCTTGGGGAAATTAATCAATTCCCAAGCCCGAAAATGGTTGCAGTCTCGTAGAGCACAGAGGATGGAGAGGGAGGAGAAAGACACGGGATGGAGAGCAGGGAGAGGGTGGAAGGAGACACATGGGTGAGAGGGGGGGAAATAAACATAGGGAGGGAGATAAGGGAAAAAAACACATTGGGTAGGGAGAGGTGGCAAGAGACAGCGAGAGGGAGAGAGGGGGAAACAGACACAGGGGATGGAGAGGGGGGACAGTGACACAAGAGCCTGAAATTTGCGGGTTGGACGACGCCTGCAATGAGCGACGAAGCCAGGCTTTAAATTTTATTCCTGTGATTTTTGACGGGAAAGTTGCTAGTCATATAATAATACTGGTAGCTTGCCCGTCATAAATGACATAATAAAAACTGTGTGCATATATATGCTTCTTTTTCTCCCTCACCCTCTCTAGCTCACTCCTTCCCTCCTCCTATCTATCTATCCCCTACTTCTCTTTCCCTCTCTCCTCTTTTGTTACTGATGGGGGTGAGTTGTCTGTTGCTCCCCCTGCCTCTGCACAGCATCCATGTGTGTTTGTGGCCCTTCCTAATGTGTTAAAGTAGATTAGTGTGGTGTATGTTCCCCTGGTCCTTGACATATGTCATGTGGAGGTGTAAGTTGCCCACTATTGATGAGTGCGATGTATATGCAATTATCTTTATATTTTAGGGTACACATGAGAGCCTGTGAGTGAGAAAGGGAAGATATGGCAGCCATTTTCATGCATTTGTGTTGCAATTCAATCAGGTAGTGTGTTTAATTGCTTTATGCATGTTGCAGCAACGATTTTCGTATTGTTGTTCAATGCATTGTAATGCCTTTCATTGCTTTCCCCATATCTAGTGGTGTGTTTATATAGTCTTTTACAGTGTTAAGGACTTGTCTGTAAATCTTTTGTGGGTCCTATTTGGAGCCTGTAATATTTTTGTCGTTTATGGTTTTGTACACTAGTGCATCTTTGGGGACTTGTAGCAATTTAATAGCAATTTGCAATTGTAACATTTACAAGCCTGACAGATCAAAGGCTTAGCTGAGTCGGAGTTCTGATTTTGACAGCCCATAGGGATTTTCAGCCTGTAACCCGCAGATCGTTTGCAAGTAGCTAAAAGAGGCCAATTTAATTGCCGTAACTTTTGCAAGCTCCTTTACGGGCTTCTGGAACTACATATAGGTGAATTTATTAGAGACCTATGTTTAATTATGTGGGCATTAGATCTGATATGTATAGCGTAAAAACTGCAATTTGTCACAGAAGTATTTATATTTAAGGTATCGTATATACTCGAGTATAAGCTGACCCGAGTATAAGCCGAGGCACCTATTTTACCACAAAATACAGGGTAAAATAAGTGACTCGAGTATAAGCCGAGGGTGGGAAACGTGCTGCCCCCTGTGTCCCTCTTGTGCCCTCTGTGTCCCCCTCTTGTGTCCCCCTCTCTCTCCCGTGTCACTTCTCCCCTCTCCCTTCCCTGTGTCTCTTCCCCCCTCTCCCTTCCCTGTGTCTATGCCCCCCTCCTCATTCTCAACCTCCCTCCTTAACCCCACTCCTCATCCTCAACCTCCCTCCTCATCCTCAACCTCCCTCCTCAACCCCCTCATCCTCAACCTCCCTCCTCAACCCCCTCATCCTCCACCCCACTCCTCAACCCCCTCCTCAACCCCCCAACCTCATCCTCAACCCCTCCATCCTCAACCCCCTCCTCATCCTCAACCACCTCCTCAACCTTCCTCCTCAACCTCAACCCCTTCATCCTTAACCCCCTCCTCAACCTCCCTCCTCAACCTCACCCCCCATCCTTAACCCCCTCCTCAACCTCCCTCCTCATCCTCAACCCCCTCCTCAACCTCAACCCCCCATCCTCAACCCCCCTCCTCAACCTCCCTCCTCATCCTCAACCTTCCTCCTCAACCTCCCTCCTCATCCTCAACCTCCCTCCTCAACCTCCCTCCTACACCCCCCTCCTCAACCTCCCTCCTAAACCTCAACCCCCCATCCTTAACCCCCCCAACCTCAACCCCCTCCTCAACCTCCCTCCTCAACCTCAACCCCCCTCCTCATCCTCCCTCCTCATCCTCCCTCCTCTTCCTCAACCTCCCCCCTCCTCATTCTAAACCCCCCATCCTCATTCTACCCCTCTAAATACCCCACCTCTCCCTTTCTCCTCACTTACCTGCATCTGAAGCTTCTGCTCCGTCCTCCGCTACTTCCGGCGTCTTGACGTGGCGCGCATGTGACGTCACGTCATTAGCGTCCTCAGTGCCTTGATCCAGTTTCCTACTAACCTCCTCTTAGAAACTAATTAGATTTGTTGGACATGACCTATCCCTCATAAATCCATGTTGACTCCTACTTATAATCCTGTTCAAATAGACATATTCTTGTATATTAACCCTTCTAAAAGCTTCCCCACTACAGAAGTGAGGCTCACTGGTCTATAATTCCCCGGATTTGCTCTAGCTCCCTTTTTAAATTCAGGTATCATATCTGCTTTTATCCAGTCATCTGGTAGAGACCCTGGTACCTAAGAAAAGAACCTATTTAGCTCATCTGCCTTTTCCTGGTCACAAATTTTCAGACGTCCTGTGTCACATTGTAATGTTCCTTTAGCTTCCTTCCTCGCCTTCTTCCCATTAATATTTTAACAAATATAATTTGCATAATTGACATAATCCCTGAAAGAAATGCAGCATCTAAATACATTTGAAAGTTTTTAACTAAGTTATTAAAAGTTAAGTTTTATTTATTTATGTCTCTTCAAGACAATTGGGAATAATAGGTGTGCACTATAAGAGGGTACCTTTCCTTAAGTTCTTTTGATATGTCTTTTTGACCCTCAGTGGCACCCTATTAATGGTTCATTACAAATAAGTCTTCAGCTAGAGCCACCAACCCCCCCCCCCCCCCTTTTTTTGGTAATTAAAATCTCTCATTATTAAAACTTGCTCGTGCTTAGCTGCATTTCCAATCTGTAACTGTAATTGTATTTCCTCACTTTCAGCTATATTTGCATTGATGATTATCTCTGGAGGATCAGTTATGGTTGTGGTGCATTTTTTGTTTTGTTCATTAGTGTTTTTTTGTACGTACAGTGCCTTGCAAAATGATTCACCCCCCTTGACCTTTTAACTATTTTCATACATTACAGCCTTAAGTTCAATGTTTTTTAATCTGAATTTCATGTGATGGATCAGAACACAATAGTCTAAGATGGTGAAGTGAAATGAGAAAAATATATACATTAAACTATTTTTTAGAAATAGAAAACAGAAAATTGGAATGTGCGTATGTATTCACCCACTTTGTTTTGAAGCCCATAAAAAGCTCTGGTGCAATCAATTACCTTCAGAAGTCACATAATTTGGGAAATGATGTCCACTTGTGTGCAATCTAAGTGTCACATCTGTCTTTACATATACACACCTTTTTTGAAAAGCCACGTGACTGCAACACCTAAGCAAGAGGCACCACTAACCAAACACTGCCATGAAGACCAAGGAACTCTCCAAACAAGTGACAATTTGATTGAGAAGTACAAGTCAGGGTTAGGTTATAAAAAATACCCAAATCTTTGATGATCCCCAGGAGCACCACAAATCGAACATAACCAAATGGAAAGAACATGGCATAACAGCAAACCTGCCCGCCCACCAAAACTCACAGACCGAGCGAGGAGGGCATTAATCAGAGAGGCAGCAAAGACCTAAGGTAACCCTGGAGGAGCTGCAGAGTCTACAGTAGATATCTGTACATAGGCCGACAATAAGCCGTACGCTCCATAGAGTTGGGCTTTATTGCAGAGTGGCCAGAAGAATGCCATTACATTAAGCAAAAAACAGCACATTTTGAGTTTGAGAAAAGACTTAAAGGACTTAACTTTTCGGCCATCATAGAAAACTCTATGTCTGGCGCAAACCCAACACATCACATCGCCCAAAGAACACCATCCCAACAGTGAAACATGATGGTGGCAGCATCATGCTGTGGGGTTGTTTTTTTATCAGCCTTTAGCGCTCATTGCGAGTCTCTTGGTTTGTGTATGTTTGGTTATGGCTTTTTTGGACTGATGGGCTCAGTTTTGCACTGATGGGCTTTTGGCTGAGCCTCTGGTGTACTTGTGGTCCTGTAAACAGCGTTGACGCTCCGTGTGAAGCGACGCTGAGCGCCTTTAGCGTTTATTGTTTTTTTTTTTTTTTTACATTTTTTTTATGTGTATGTATTTCGGAATGTTATCAATTAATTAGTACAGTTATAAAGAAATATACATTACCTATTTGTAATTAATATATGCATTAAGCAATATGCTGAAGAGCTAACAATCTGTTTTGATGTTCCTGCAGCATACAATGTAGATTTGCACTGTTGGCGAGCTGAGGTGTAAGTGTCAGCAATGTGTGCAGTGTGTGTGCGCGAGGATAAAGCGTTTGTTTAGCTGTGTACTTCCGCATTGTGTAATGGTAATGTTATTAGGTTTGAGTGATTGTGGTGAAATGGCTGTGAGTGTGTATGTTTTAGGCGGGTGTTGAGCATTTAGCGTCCTTCCTAATAGTGTATTTATTAGGTTGTACGGGTGTGTGGAACAGGCGTATGTGCTTGGCGGTGTTTTGCGTGCTTAGGGTTCGTGTAGCCTCGTTTTTGTTTGTTTTTTGACGTCCATTTTTTCTCTCGCTTAGGGGATTTTCGAATGGCGAAAATGTTTAAATTGTATTTAAATTGGTGTGTAACCTCATTCCCAGACGCCCTGGCTGTCCCCCCTTGCTGTGTGTGTATTTTTTGTTTTATTTTATTTTTGTGTGTTTTTCTCTGTGCGTGTTGCGGCTGTTAAGTTTGAAGTTTTTGCGGCTCTTATTTTTTCCCCCCTCAGTGGCGGATTTATTTTCTAAGTGTTACGGGCCGTACTTTTTATAGGCGATTTTTTGAAAGTGCTACGGGTCTCGCACTTTGAATTGTGTATTTGAGTTTTGTGTTGAAGTGTAGTTCCGCGGGTTGTAGGTATGATGCGCAAGGCGTGCGGGGTCGTATGGATGAGCGCCTATGGCGCTCATCTCCACCAGTGCAGTAAACGCCTTCGGGCGCTTCCTGACTAAGTCCTAGGGGGTCGTAGGGATGAGCGCCTACGTTGCTCATCTCCACCAGTGCAGTGAGTGCCTTCGGCGCTCCCTGCCTGAGTCGTACGGGGTTGTAGGGATGAGCGCCTATGGCGCTCATCTCCACCAGCTTAAGGAGCGCCTTTGGCGGCCCTCGCTACGCGTTGACGTTGTGTTACCAACGGATTTTGGCAAGGTCTCGCTGCTGAGAACAATATAGGTTGCTTACCACCCTCTCCTTCCCATGCATCTCTTTCCCCCTCTCGTGTGTCTCTTTCTCCCCCTCTCCCTCTGTGTCTCTTTCCCCCCTCTCCCTCTGTGTCTTCCCCCCCCTTTCTGACTCTCTCCCCCCGTGTCTCTTCCCTACCTATGTGTCTCTTCCCCTCTCTCCCTCTGTGTCTCTTCTCCCCTCCCTCTGTGTCTCTTCCCCCCCTCTCCCTCTCTGTCTCTCCCCCCCCCCCCTCTGAGTCTTTTCCCTCTCCCCTCTCCCTCTGTGTCTCTTCCCTCTTCTTATTCGCCGCGCATGCGCAATGCGAATCACAGTTTGGCAATTATATTATGTGATATATATTATATATATATATATATATATATATATATATATGTATATATATATATATATATATATATATATATATGTATATGTATAGTGTGTCATAAATTATATTTACATGATTTTTTTATATTTATTGTTATTAGTATTACTTTAATTTTTATCTTTATTCCTATTTACATTTCAATTTTAAACTAAACATATATTGGTGTGTGTATATGTGTATTGAAACATGTATTTTAGGTATCTTCTTTCCTTGTTATGTCAAAGACGCTTATTTCGTAACTCGAGGAACAAAATCTAAGGCCTACAGTTTTATACTGGTTAGGGCCATCAGATAACAATCACGCAAAACAGGGGCAAAATAACATCACTATTACCCCAAATATCTGAAGTACACACAAAGATTGTGCGCTCTACGTTTTCTCTCTCTTCCCCTCCATTTTTGTATTTTCATGCTGCTTAAAAACACCAGTGTGCACAGTGTCTAGAGAAACAGCCGCACCTCTCAATACAAGGGTTTGCCAACAAAAAAGTAAGACGCTGTTTATCTAGCGATTTATTAGAAACTATTTTACCCAAGCTTTTTTTGCCTCAACAGCTGGGACCCAAGATATCCAACAATCAACTATTTGATCAAAGATAAAACATTATACACAACCTGAACAAATTGGCCAAATCCTTAACATTTTAAACCTCCCAACTTCTTAACATGAACCTATATAAGCCAATGCAATACAAACTTGGGCCCATATATTTAAGCAATGACAAAAATATATAGCAAATTTATCTGGTTTAAGGCCTTGATATATTGATATTTACATACCAAATCTACTGCTACTGATGCAACACTGCACCAAGTACATTTTGTTATCCTACACAGAACGTATTATCCACCGTGGAGCGAAGAGATACTTTTAAATATGTTAACAATTGCCCAAAATGTTCCTCTAGGAATATTACATTAACACATTGCCTTTGTCATATGGTAAAATCTCAAAGTACTGTAATATTGTTGTTCAACCATTGTTATTCTACCCCTACTATTTTACCTTGTATGTTTGGAAACTGATGACCGGGTTGATATGAATAATCCTTTCTTCTTCTCTCTCTATGCATTAACATCAAAAAAGCCACCCATACTAGTTGGATATAATCCTCATCTCCTAAACTCCCGCTGACTACTATGAAAGTATCACAAATGATGAGAAACTAGTCGTTTGCCCTTTATATATGATGGGATAATATATTCCCCCCCCCACACCCCTTTCCCCTGTATCTCCCCCCCCCCCCCACCACTTTCCACCCTGTCATCTTTCCCCCTCTCTGTTTCTTCTCCCCCCCCCCCTTTTCCTTGCACATGCGCGGCTGAAGCCGCGCTTTGCGCATGCGCTGCTAAAGTGCTGTCTCTCTCTACTCTGTTCCTCTCTGTGCGACCTCTCTTTTTGTGCGTGTGCACTCTCTTGGTGTCCTCTGTCTGAGTTCTCTCTCTGTCTTCTTTGTGCTCTCTCTTCTCTCTCTGTCTCTCTCTCTGTCTTTCTCTGACTCTCTGTCTGTCTCTCTGTCTGTCTGTCTGTCTCTCTCTCTTTCTCTCTCTTACCCCCCTCTGTTCCTTGCACCAATTCCTATTAGTGATTAACTATTGAATGTCTCCAAACCTAAAGAAAGTCTCTGCTTGCTCAAACACAACAAAGCATTCTGCAAACTTCATACAGATGGAATGTTTCTTATTAGATTACATCAGAGGCAACTGGCCGCTGAACTCTTCAACTAATACTCATAAGGATTCATTTGCTTCTCTACATATTCACTTTTCTATCAACTAGTGGATCTGTTTGAATAATGGAACAGGTAAAGAAGTACACAATTCTATTAATGTCACCCCTTTCTATCAATAAGCTCCTCACTACCTCCAAAAAAACACACAGGAAAGGTTTTAAATACATTTATTGATCCCAATAACACAAAACACTCTAAATCATAAGTGTTCATGTAAGAAAATGTATTATAATTATATACAGCAATATTAACTTTTATTGTTAGATTCAATTTTTTTTACACATTTCCCTTTGTTACTTTTTGTTTTCTATATCCCAGTTCCTTTTGTTCCTTGTGCTATAAAACTATATATAAAAAAGTTGTAAGCTTACTTTGTGGTTATAATCTGCTTGTACTAATATGTAAGTATTTGAGATAATTTTGGTTTCTTTTTATTGTTTCAGCACTTCACTATGACTATATCAACAAAAATATTGATTTGCAGAGAAATACCGTAGCTCTGCACGTCGAGAATAATAATTGAAAGAGGTTTCACATATGACAACATTTAAATAAAAAAATACTGGTGAGTCTTACCCTACTAGTCTAGTATAGGTGTAGGGAAAATGTTCAAACTATGGTATTATTCTGAATCACAATAATTACCTATATGGTGGTGGGTACAATATCCCATCACAACAGATTATGTTTTTCTTCCTTTTGTTACCATGCGTGCTTGCTAATTGTCACAATTATATTTTTTGTGTGGTTGTCTCAGACATTTTGCATGGGTTCAATTGATGTGAGTTATTCAGATTTTTCTTTTTTTATAGTTATAGGGGCATATTAGATTTCACATCCTGAGTGTAGTTTTATTTTACATTTTTATTTTTTGTTTTGTGTATCTCATATTACACTATGTTGTGTTTTTTTCAGATATTATTTGTTCTTATTATACATAATAATAGTACATTATTCTTTTTTACACATTTTAGATTAGCGGCACTGTTCTTTATAATCAAATATGGCACACATGGATTTATTGATACTGAATACACGTTTGGCTTTTAGTATTATGTATGCAGATTAGGTTTTACACCTTGATTGTGGTTATAAATTCATTATAAACCTTTTTTGTTATACTGAGTATCTGCAGTATAATTCCTCCTGTCCTTGTCAGAATATTCATATCTAGTGATCAACACTATTTTTAACATTAAGTTGGATTCACTGGACATGAGAGCATACTACATGGAGCGTAATGAATACACTGCCATAAATAATTTGTATATCTATATTATATAATATATTATTATTGTAATAGTTCACTCTTTATTATAATTTTTTACTAGCGACTTGCCCGTCAAAAAATGACGGCAATGAGATGTGTATGTTTGGAAAGTTGTTTAGTTATTAATATACGTATTTGACACTTGTAAGGTTTTAGTTATGATGAAATAAGTACTATTGTGATATTAAACATGTTTATTTTTGTAAAATGTTCTTTTGTTCAACAGTAACTGTTAAAGCATTTTGTATTAAAAGTATTAACATTTGAATGTAAGAACATTGAACTTTAAATTAATCAGTATTGTAAACTTGACGTAATGTTTTTTTAACATGCAAGTTCTATCTCAAGAATGGTTAACTTAAATATACATTGAATCCAGAGGAAGGCAAACAGTTAAAACCCTCTTTCAAACGTAGCCAATTGTATCAGAGAGGGAAAAAAATAATTCCTTCCTGACCCCATTAACTGGCGATCAGATTACTCCCTGAATTATTGTTTAACATAAAAGACAATATTTACATTGTGAGTTAAAACATGGTTGAGCTCTTAACATGAAGTTTGGAATATGTCTAAGTAAGGAACTTGAAAGTATATTTTTTTGAAACTTGAACTTTCTTATCTGTCTAAGTAAGGAACTTGAAAATATTTTTTTGAAACTTGTAACATTATAAACAGTAACATAGTTAATTAACATTTGAACAGAATTTGTCAAAATAATGCAATGCAAGTGTTTTGTGAGGCTAATCATGCATAAACAGTACTTCCATTAATATGACTGAATTGTTTATTGATTTGTATTTTTGAATGGTTGACCTTTGTTTGTTGCTGTAGTAATTTCTTTTAAATCGCACATATAGTTTCGTCTGTGGAAAAGTGGTTCTCTAAAAAGAGAACGCAAGAACTTAAAGTTGTTGAACGCTGTGTAAGCAGTGTTCTGTATGTGTTTGACAATTTAATGTAGTTTAACAGGAAAATATTGTTTTTGTAAATGTAATTTCTGTTGCGTAATAATGACATTTTGAAGGGAACGGACATTTATGTGTATTTGTTTTTAAAATTTGGTGGTTATATTGTGGTTTCTTTATATTTTTGCATTTGCTTTTAAATTTGTTTTGCATGGCTTTTGTTTGTTTACTGAAAAGTTACAGTACTTCATAGTAGACAATGTTTTTAGTAAAAATACGGCCATCTTCTAATAAATCACCTTGACTTTCATTCTTTTCAATGTAAACTTTAATAGCCTGTGGATTTTTGCACCGTGATAAGGCACAATTGGCCATGTGCAAATACTGGTTGTTCTGAGAAAATACCCACAGATTTGAAAGTTTGTCCTTGTGATTTATTAATGGTCATGGCAAATGCCATAACAATGGGAAATTGTCTTCTTTGAAGTATAAAAGGGAGACTACTTTCACTTGGTGCTAAATCTATTCTTGGTATGAAAACTCTCTCTCCTTTATGGGTACCAGTTAAGATTTCAGCATATATGAAACTGTCCTTTAATTGTTGAACAATTAATCTTGTACCATTGCATAGGCCCTTTATGGGGTTCATATTTCGCAGTAACATGTCAATTGCACCTTTCTTTAGCTGCAAAATATGTGGTGGCATTCCAGAAGGAGTTAGTGAGTTTATGAACTCAGTCGAAAAGTTGGCCTGACTTTCTTTGTCATCAGCAAGTACAGAATCAGCACTGTGATAATTTCTTTGGGGTGCATTAATTTTTTTAAAGATTTCATTATTGAGGATTAATGCATCCTTATTTTTACAGGTTAGGATGACTTGGTTGGCAAACTCTGAATATTCCTGGTTATTTATGCTACCTTCAAATATAGCCGATATAAGATCTTGGTGACAAATCATATGAGGTGGGATGTGCACAGTGTCGTCAGGTAAATTTGGTATTTTTTCTGTTCTGCCTTCTCCAATTTTAATAAGCCAATCATTAAAATCAGTTTGGCCTTCAGATCTCATATCTTGTTGCAGTTGAAGATGGGTAAAATGTTTCCATAGTGTGCTTGACTTTATACAGGTTTCGATAATGTCAGTTCGATTTCCATGTACAACGACAGGTAATGTTTGTCTAAAATCGCCACCTAACAACATTACCTTTCCACCAAATGGCAAAGTATTACCCATGACTTCACAAAGCAAATGGTCAATACATTGGAGTGCATATCATGATATAATTGTGGCCTCATCTATTATAATTAATTTACTTTATTTTTTATTTTTTTGCTTGTAATGATGTCATGCGAATATCTGACACAGAGGTTTCTAAAATAGGTACTGGAAGTTTAAACCCACTATGTACAGTTCTTCCACCTTCTGACAAAAGTACAATTCCAGTAGTGGCAAACGCAGTGCTATTTGACCTTGTGCTGGTACAAAACTCCTTAATAAATTGTATAGATATGTTTTTCCTGATCCGCCAGGTCCATCAAGATAGAAATAACGCTCTTCGACCATGTCATCATCTATTGCATTTTTAATGGCATTACATGCTTGCAATTGTAACGTATTTAAAGTTGTAAGTCTTTCTTCTATTCTTTGTACTTGTAGTTGAATGTCATAGTCTTCAAAGTTTATATCATCTATAAGACCTGGATCAGGCAAAGTAAAACTTGCACAACTTAATCCATGAGTTAAAAATACTTCTTGGATTTCCATTAATGCTTTTTAAGTGTGCAATAGGTTCATTGTATCGTTGCATAAAGTCTTCAGACATATTACTTTTAAATGTGTCCCACAAAGCTAATGCATTTAGAGTATTTGAGAAGATACAAATAAATGCAAATTGTTCTCTCATCTGCCGTGGCATTTGACATAGTGCTGCTTCTTCTTGACATCTTTGCCATTCTGTATCATCAGCTAGTAAGTTTTTATGTCTTGCAGCTAAATGGAAGAATTCATATACTATGTCATTAACAGTTTTTAAGTTTTTAAAACTTTGTGCTCCAGGAACATTTAAAAGTAATAGTCGTAAGCAGAAACGTTCAAGATCTCTTGGACTGACTGTGTAAATTCTTGGGATTATTTTATTTCCTCTGCTTTTTCTAGGTCTCCATAATCCATTCACAAAAACATTGTGATATGGACTTTCAATATATAAGAATTGTGTTGCTTCTGAATCTGTCGAATTTAATTCAAACCATGCAGTTAGTGTAGTGTGACGATGTTCACTTTGGGCCAATGCATTACTTTCATTTCCAGCATGGAAATACACTAAATGTCTTTGTGGTAAATGTACTGCTAATCTATATACTGCATGTGATCTACCATGCATTTCAAATTTTAAAAGGCGCCACATAGCTTCTGGTGCACTTACATAGCATGCATCTACATGAGATGCAAGTTCATCATGTACTAACTCAGTGCTTTCAGGGTTGTCTGCACTTTTGACGACAACAGTAGCTGCATCATAGCCTTTGTAAATATATTTGTACACATATTTAATGGATTTGATGGAAGTGCAGGCTTCTACATTAATGTGTGTGTTATACTTCATGAGTAAATGTGGATTGTAGGGTACTACATATCTATTGTCAATTTTTTCCCCACGAATAATGGCACTATCTCCTTCTCTTCTTTTATAAAGTGGATAGCCATCACAATTGGCATACGTTTTGTCTCTATAATCTTTTGGAAAATCTTTGGAACATTTATTATTTTCCATACATGGTGATTGTGGATTAAGCTCGCCACAGGGTCCATGAATCATGCGATGAGTAACAATCTCATATAGTCTACCATATAGTTCTGGATCTGGTAGTTCAGCAACAATGACTGCATCCACTTTGTCAGCAGTATCTAATTTATCTTTTTCTTGAAGTATTATGAGAAGATGTGCATGTGGAAGGCCTCTTTTTTGAAATTCAATGGTATATACATAAGCAAGACATTTGCCAAATAAGTGACTTATAGTGATGTCACGTATTAATTCATTTAATTTAATTTTAAAAACTCTTGCTACTAAATCTGGTCTATCGGAAGGACTTTGGGCAAGAAATACATTTTGTGTCATTTCTGGCCATTGGGGATTACATGTAAATGTAATAAATAAATCAGGTTTGCAAAATTTGGTGACAATAGCCATAGCATCATTGTATCTTTCTCTCATATTTTGAGGAGATCCTTGAAAAGAAGATGGTAAAATGATGGCTTTGCCAGCTGTCATGTCTCTGATTGTAGCCCCCTCAGCAACATAGTCCATTAGTCCACAATATTGTTCTACACTTAGTTTATCTTGTTGATATTTTATAAAGTTTAAATGATTGGCCTCAACTTGCAAATAGGAATCTGTAATCTATTGTTGTGTTAGTTTTCCACCACATAAAATTGGATTAAATGTATTTCGAATGGCAATTTGAGCTACTTTAAATTTAAGCATAGAAACATTATTTCGGATTCTGGCTTTAGCATTTGGGTTACTGGGAAGTATTCATTTTGGTTGCCAACCTGCTTCTCCATGTGGGAAAAAAATGGGATATGTCATTGGATCTAAATTTGGACTTAAGATACTGATATTAATGAATGGTTGCTCCTCATTTCTGGGATATATTCTAATGTCTCTTTGTTGTTCATTTTCTACTTCTGCCATTTTTTTATAAGCTTTAGTGTAGGGGTTATTGGCCATAATGTTATCTAGCTTTATAAAAACACTGGGTAAGCATTTTCTATTTTCTTGTAGCTGCATATGTTAGTCAACAGCTTCCATTGTATCTAGGACATATAGTTGAGAAAATTTTCTTTGCTCTCCTTCCTCTGGATGTAAATGGGAAGTACGATGGTAAATTTGGCCTTGGACTTTAAAACAGTAAGGACCATGTACTGGTACATTAGCAGCTAATGTTGCTCCCATAGATGCAAATGATATGGCACTATTGTAGGATCTTATGTTTGTATTAAATTTTTTGTAGTTTGGAAAAGTAGGTTCAGTCATAATGTTTTGTAAATACATTGGGAATTGTTTTCTTTCTGGATGTTTGACCTTGCCTTTTTGACAGCAACTAATAAATTGTCCGTCTCTGGGTCTCTCCTGTTTAAAATGATAAGCTTCACAAAACTGACATTGCGTATTCATGTCTCCACAATTATGAACCTCTACTGCTAAAGACTTGAGTAAAGGACAATTTGCAAAGCATATATCAGTTTCATTTTCAAATTCATCAGTTGAAATGTCATGTGATGTTTCAGGAACAGGTTCTAAATGCTTTGTTTTTTTGGTGGCTTTTTTGGTATATCTTTTATTTGTTCAGGTAAAATGTCATGTGATGTTTCAGGAAGAGGTTGTAAATGCCTTGTTTTTTTGGTGGCTTTTTTTGGTATATCTTTTATTTGTTCAGGTAAAATTTAATCTGATGTTTCAGGAACAGGATCTAAATGCTTTGTTTTCTTAGTAGCTTTTTTTGGTGTATCTTTAATTTTTGCAGGTGATAGTCTTTTGCTTGCAATTCTTTTGCGTTCTTTTTCTCGTCGAATTCCTTCTGCTCTGGTGTCTGCTGGTTGGCCCATCTCTGTTGTCGTTCTCTAGCTTGACGTCTTATCTTTTCTTGTTTGGTATCGTTATCAGCCATGTTTAATCTGTAAAAGAAAATAATGTCCAATTTCGTTTAGTTTGAGATGCTACGTTTGTTTTTTAAATTTTTTATTATCAACAGTTTGTTTATATGTGATTGTAGTTCATTGTAGGGGTACTTTCTTTGTATTGTTAAACAAGTGTTTTTTATTTGTTTGCTTTCACTCTGTGGTAGGTTGTAAGTTTTGCCTTACATGAATAGCACACTCAAGGTAATCACACTATACCTTCTTCTAGATGTAGTAGGTGTATAGTGTTAATTGAAATGGATATTTTTTTTGTTTTGGTAATTTCTTTTTTTGTTGTACTTTTGGCTTATAGGCATAGTAGAGGGCAGAAATTACTCTTTCTAATTTGTCCTACAGGGGATTGTCGTAATTGTATTTTTATATTTTATTTAAAGGCTTATAAGTTGGGGCTGTGAAAAGGTTTCTATTTTTGTTTTTTGGGTGTTAGTACTATTTGTTGTAGTATTCTATTTTACGTGTGTGGTTAGGTTTTATGCTTAATATTGTACATTAGGACTGGTAATTGAGAATGATAAATGTTATTTAGTCTGTGTTTTGACACTTTTGTGGACTATGCTGTTTTATGTTTTTACAGTTATTCTTTTTTTTTTACTGTAATTATTAATGTTTTTACTATTTTGGATATGATCACAATGTTTTTAGCATTATCCTGTTTTGTGTACACCACTTTTGGTATGCTTATTTAGGCTTCTTTGTGAGGCTTATAGGTTCTTAAACAGTAAAGAAGAATATTAATTTACTTTTCTCTCTGTGTGATTTTTGGTACAATCCTGTTTTGTGTCCACCATATTTTGCATACTTTATTTTCTTAATTAGTCTATTTTATGAGGATTAAATGTTGTTGTACAGTAAAAATGAATGTTTTTCCTATTTTGGATATGATCGCAATGTTTTTAGCATTCTCCTGTTTTGTGTCCCCCACTTTTGGTATGCTTATTTAGGCTTCTTTGTAAGGCTTATAGGTTCTTAAACAGTAAAGAAGAATATTAGTTGACTTTTCTATCTGTTTGTTTGATTTTTGCTACAATCCTATTTTGTGTGCACCTTATTTTGCATACTTTATTTGCTTAATTAGTGTTCTTTATGAGTATTAAATGTTGTTGGACAGTAAAAATGAATGTTAATTGCCTTTTGTATATCATGTTGCGCTTTTTTGTTTCCTCCTGTTTTGTGTTCACCACTTTTTGGTTGCTGCATTTGGCTTGTGAGTGATGGTTGGAGGTTATTTGACAGTAAAGAGGAGGAATACTTTTGTTTTATGTATGTTGCTAATGTTTCGGATGCTATCCTGTTTTGTGGCAACCTCTTTTTTTTTTTGAACTTTGTTGTTTTGGTCTTTATTAAATTTGTATTTTTTTTTTTTACTTTAAATTTTTATATTGGCGGCCATTAAACATATATAGTTCCTTTATTTTTTCTACTTTTTCTACTATACCTTGATTGAAGTGTTGTTCTTGTCCGAATGACAGAGGGTCCCCTCCTGCCAATCTTAATCCGCCACTCTTCTTGTGGTGTCTGTTTGAAAAATAAAGTTAAATGGTTGATTGTATATTTCTTTGTTTTGATTTTGCAAAACATGGTCTTTTTTAGCATGTAATGTATTTCTTTCCTTCTTTCTGTTCTTTAAAAGTAATTCTCTTTGACAGTCCATGGTGCAAATTCTTGAGTTACGCTGTTGATGCAGAGTCTGTTTGAATATTGAAAAAAAGTGCAAAGAAAGATTCAGCTTCAGGTTGCATATGTATTAGTGTCATATTATTTTTTGCTATGAGTTGCAGTAAATTAATGTCATTTAAATATACTTGTTTCATTAGTTTCAGTTAACATTAGTTTGTTGTAGGGCCTACACACATAAATATGCGTGTCACATGTCACTATACATGAATCACATTTTTGGAGTTAAAGTTTGTATTTTTTTATTTATTTTTCTGTCTTGGTAGTAAAATGTAATATATTATAGCTTACCTCTCAGTTGTAATTTGCACAGTGTAAAGTAGGAAATTAGGAAATAATTATCTTCTCAAGTAACAGCAGCAGTTAACTATCCAGTCACTCCGTTCATCACCTGAGTAGAAATATGGAATTTTCTGGAAAGTAAGCAATATTAATAAACTTTGAGGTGCCTGAGACCATTAGAACTCAATACGCATGCGCTATTTGAGTTCCAGCGTACAATTTGCATTCCATCCGCCATTTTATGCGTAGTAGTTGTCAAAATGGTGGTTAATATCAGAGTGGTAAGTGCAGCATAGGATGTGTTACGTACCTCGTAAAGTTGACTGTAGCGTTGTTTCAGTTTTACAAGTCACTGTAGTATTGTTGCATCTGTAGCCTCGTTTTCGTTTTGTTCGGCGGCCATTTTTTCTCTCGCTTAGGTGATTTTTGGCACATTAAACTCATTTTTTTGGACTTAAATGGACGTGTAAATTCACTTTTCAAGGTGCTGGATGCTCCCCCTTGCTTTAAGTAAGCTTTTTATGTGTTTGTTGTGTTTATTTATTGTGTTTCTGATGTTTTCATGCGCGCCCTTTTCAGACGTTTTTTGCGTGTTCAGAATGGGCCGTAGCGCGTCACGTATTTTTTTGCGAGGGCCGCAGTTGCTTCGCGAGGGCCGCAGGCTCGCTGTGCGAGCCCGCAAGTGTTAGCAACAACTCGCATGCTCACAACTATATATGTGATGTTGGACTTGATGGACTAAAAGTATTTTTTTCAACCTATGTAACTGTGACCCCTTTTAATATGTCACAGTTTGCAAAGAATATTATTACACAAGACATTGGTATTATAACTGTTTTTATTTAATTATGTAACTTTATTGATGTATTTATCAGATTTTCATTGTAGCATATGTTGTTTTTGTATAACTATTCCTTCATTACAGGTGTTGCTGTGTCTTTTTCTCTTTGTTATTTTCCTGTTATGCCTTACTTATTTTTCATTTGCTGTTTTTATTGTTGTTGCTTTTTTTGATTATTCAGGATCTGCAAGAGTTAATAAATGTTGTTTTGATCATTCAGTTATCTGCTGGTTACCTACTTATAAGGCATTTTTCTTTTTGTCCCTATTCAGCCTTTGTTGAAGCTGTCGTGAAACATGCACAGCAGGCTTCTGACCACTAGGTGACACCATCGTGCAATGATTTCTGACGCTGCAGTGGGGTATTGTGAAGCCTTCTTGGTATAGCATCAGCTTCCTGTCTGTCTCCACTGCATCTATGTGATCTATGCTACAGTAAGTGCATCATTTTTATTAACTTTATTACATTTACACTCTAGTTTTTTTTAAATCCCACTAATACAGGGCTGAGTCACATTATTATGACCTACTTTTGACGTTAGCAGCGCATAGCCAATAAAATACGGCTTGTGTTGTGAGATGTCTTGGTGTCTATATAAGGTGAAATGTAGGCATTCTGCAAACATATCAACCATCACTGTCATGGGTAAAACATGTGATTTATTTCCTCTCTCACTCCTCTCTCTTCCTGTACTATCTGTCCCTCAAACCATGTTTTTCATTTTCTTTCAATGCTAATTCGCCACTGCACCAAGACCTACTAAGTCTGTGAGATCCTGAGAGCTGCATACGCACCAGCAGGTATAGAGGAGACCCAATATCTTTATTAACACTACTACTGTATGTGTGTTATTATATCTGGGTAGAGATGTCGCGAATAGTTCGCCGGCGGAGTGTTCACGGCAAACATATGCAATGTTCGATCCGCCCCCTATACTTTATCATTAAACAAACTTTGACCCTGCACCTCACAGTCAGCAGACACATTCCAGCCAATCAGCATCATACCCTGCCTTCCAGACCCTTCAACCTCATGGACAGCAGCCATTTTGGAATCATAACTAACTTGCAGTCTTACTGAGAGGAGGCTGAGTGTAGGTGATACTAATTCAATAGGGAAAACCATAGCTAGGCTACTGTACACAGTGTCCAATACAGTCCTGAAGGACTCTTTTGATCTCTGCTGCAAGGACAGCGCCCTAAAAAGCCCTTTTTAGGGCTATAACATCAGTCTGTTTTTTTGTTTTTTTTGTGTCTAAGTTCATTTGCCTGCCTACTAGCCAGTGTGTGTGTCAGGCTCACAACTGATACTGTGCCCAGTGCAACCAATACAATCAGGTGGTGTACCAGCAGTATACCTTTAAAAAAAACCAAATTGTATTTTGTTAAATCTAAGTTCATTTGCCTGACAGCTAGTCTGTGCATGTCTCAGGCTCACAACTCGTACTGTGCCCAGTGCAACCAATCCAATCTGGTGGTGTACCAGCAGTGTACATTTAAAAACCAAAACTTTTATTTTGTCTAATCTAAGTTCATTTGCCTGCCTACTAGCCAGTGTGTGTGTGTCAGGCTCACAACTTATACTGTGCCCAGTGCAATCAGTCCAATCTGGTGGTGTACCAGCAGTTTACTTTTAAAAACCCAAACTTTTATTTTGTCTAATCTAAGTTCATTTGCCGGCCTACTAGCCAGTGTGTGTGTCAGGCTCACAACTGATACTGTGCCCAGTGCAACAAATCCAATCAGGTGGTGTACCAGCAGTGTACATTTAAAAAAAAAAACAAATTGTATTTTGTTAAATCTAAGTTCACTTGCCTGACCGCTATTCTGTGTGTTTCTCAGGCTCACAACTGATACTGTGCCCAGTGCAATCAATCCAATCGGTGGTGTACCAGCAGTCTACTTTTAAAAACCAAAACTTTTATTTTCTCTAATCTAAGTTAATTTGCCTGCCTACTAGCCAGTGTGTGTGTCAGGCTCACAACTGATACTGTGCCCAGTGCAACCAATCCAACCAGGTGGTGTACCAGCAGTATACCTTTAAAAAATCCAAAATTGTATTTTGTTAAATCTAAGTTCATTTGCCTGACAGCTAGTCTGTGCGTGTCTCCGGCTCACAACTGATACTGTGCCCAGTGCAACCAATCCAATCAGGTGGTATACCAGCAGTGTACATTTAAAAAACCCAAAATTGTATTTTGTTAAATCTAAGTTCATTTGCCTGACCGCTATTCTGTGTGTTTCTCTGGCTCACAACTGATACTGTGCCCAGTGCAATCAATCCAATCTGGTGGTGTACCAGTAGTCTACTATTAAAAACCAAGTTTTTTTTGTGTCTAATCTAAGTTCATTTGCCTACCTACTAGCCAGTGTGTGTATCAGGCTCACAACTGATACTGTGCCCAGTGCAACCAATCCAATCTGGTGGTGTACCAGCAGTCTACTTTTAAAAACCAAGACTTTTATTTTGTCTAATCTAAGTTCATTTGCCTGACAGCTAGTCTGTGCGTGTCTCAGGCTCACAACTGATACTGTGCCCAGTGCAACCAATCCAATCAGGTGGTGTACCAGCAGTGTACATTTAAAAAACCCAAAATTGTATTTAGTTAAATCTAAATTCATTTGCCTGACCGCTATTCTGTGCATGTCTCAGGCTCACAACTGATACTGTGCCCAGAGCAATCAATCCAATCTGGTGGTGTACCAGCAGTATACCTTTAAAAAACCCAAAATTGTATTTTGTTAAATCTAAGTTCATTTGCCTGACAGCTAGTCTGTGCGTGTCTCAGGCTCACAACTGATACTGTGCCCAGTGCAACCAATCCAATCAGGTGGTGTACCAGCAGTGTACATGTAAAAAAAAACAAAATTGTATTTTGTTAAATCTAAGTTAATTTGCCTGACCGCTATTCTGTGTGTTTCTCAGGTTCACAACTGATACTGTGCCCAGTGCAATCAATCCAATCTGGTGGTGTACCAGCAGTCTACTTTTAAATACCAAGACTTTTATTTTCTCTAATCTAAGTTCATTTGCCTGCCTACTAGCCAGTGTGTGTGTCTCAGGCTCACAATTGATACTGTGCCCAGTGCAACCAATCCAATCAGGTGGTGTACCAGCAGTCTACTTTAAAAAAAAACAAATTGTATTTTGTTAAATCTAAGTTTATTTGCCTGACCGCTATTCTGTGTGTTTCTCAGGTTCACAATTGATACTGTGCAATCAATCCAATCTGGTGGTGTACCAGCAGTCTACTTTTAAATACCAAGACTTTTATTTTCTCTAATCTAAGTTCATTTGCCTGCCTACTAGCCAGTGTGTGTGTCAGGCTCGCAACTGATACTGTACCCAGTGCAACCAATCCAATCAGGTGGTGTACCAGCAGTCTACCTTTAAAAAACCCAAAATTGTATTTTGTTAAATTGAAGTTCATTTGCCTGACCGCTAGTCTGTGTGTGTCTCAGGTTTACAACTGATACTGTGCCCAGTGCAACCAATCCAATCAGGTGGTGTACCAGCAGTCGACATTTAAAAAAAACAAAATTGTATTTTGGTAAATCTAAGTTCATTTGCCTGACTGCTAGTCTGTGTGTGTCTCTCAGGTTCACAACTTATACTTTGCCCAGTGCAACCAATCCAATCTGGTGGTTTACCAGCAGTCTACATTTAAAAAAAAGCAACACTTTTTTCTAATTTCATTTTCCTGCCTGCCAGCGTGTGTGTCTTAGGCTCACAGCATATACTGTGCCCACTTGCCCAGTTAGTGCCACCACTCATATCTGGTGTTACAGTCAGTAGTCCACATTTAAACAAAGAATACCATTTTGACTGTAATACATTGAATAGCAGTTACTTGTCTGAAAGCGTGTGTGTCAGGCCTACAGAGTCTACTCTGCCAACTTCTGCAAGTGCACAGTGCCACTCATATCTGTTGTCACAGTAGCTTGCACACATAGTACCACTAATCACAAAAAAAATGACAGGCAGAGGCAGGCCAATCCGCAGGAGCCGTCGTGGTCGTGGTGCTGTGATTCCCTTTGGCCCTACAATAATGCCCAGTGTTCAAAGGCCAGTTACCGAGAACTCAAAAACTTCTGAGGACATAGTTGACTGGCTAACACAGGACACCCCATCTTCTACAGCTTCCGCTCGGAACATTGACGCACCATCCTCCTCCAGCTTAGCTTCGGGCACCTCTCAAGTTACCACTCACCCACCTGCCGCCACCACCAACACTAGTACCACAGCCAATTAAATTGATCAGTCAGAAGAGTTATTTTACACATCAGTTTGAAGAAATGAGTGATGCGCAACCATTATTGCCAGAGGATGTAGATAACAGGGATATATCTCAGTCAGGCAGCATTACACACATGTACGTACGATGTGATGATGATGATGATGTACCCGCTGCTGCTTCCTTTGTTCAGTTGTCATATACAAGTGAGGCGGGTGATGATGATGACGATGCGTCCGCGGATGTCACGTGGGTGCCCGCTAGAAGAGAAGAAGAACAGGGGGAAAGTTCAGATGGGGAGACAGAGAGGAGGAGGAGACGAGTTGGAAGCAGAGGGAGGTCATCACAACGATCTAGTGGCACAGTCAGACAGCATGCATCAGCACCCGGGGTTAGCCAGACAGCACGCCAATCAACGCATGCTGTTGCCACCACCAGAATGCCGTCACCGCCGAGCTCAGCAGTGTGGCATTGTTTTTATGTGTCTGCCTCTGACAACAGCGATGCCATTTGCAACCTGTGCCAAAAGAAACTAAGTTGTGGGAAGTCCAACACCCACCTAGGTACAACTGCTTTGCAAAGGCACATGATGTCACATCACAAACGCCAATGGGATCAACACCTGAGTACAAGCAGCACACAAATTCAAAGCCGCCATCCTCCTCCTGGTCCAGCATCTTCATCCACGTCAACCACTGCTGTCCTCCTTGCCCCCTCTCAACCATCCGCCACTCTGTCTCTCGCCTCTAGCTGTTCCTGCTCATCTCCCCACAGTCAGGTGTCTGTCAAGGGCATGTTTGAGCGTAAGAAGCCAATGTCACAAAGTCACCCCCTTGCCCGGCATCTGACAGCTGGCTTGTCTGAACTCTTAGCCCGCCAGCTTTTACCATAAAAGCTGGTGGAGTCTGAGGCGTTCAAAAAATTTGTAGCTATTGGGACACAGCAGTGGAAGGTACCCGGCCAAAATTTCTTTTCACAAAAGGCAATCCCCAACCTGTACTCGATTGTGAAAAAAGAAGTAATGGCATGTCTGGCACACAGTGTTGGGGCAAGGGTCCATCTAACCACTGATACCTGGTCTGCAAAGCATGGTCAGGGCAGGTATATCACCTACACTGCGCATTGGGTAAACCTGCTGACGCCTGACAAGCATGGAATGCGTGGCTCTGTAGAGGAGTTGGTGACACCGCCTGACTTGCACACAGGCCTGCTGCCACCTCCTCTACTCCTCCTACTCCACCCTCTTCCATAACCTCCTCAGCTGAGTCCTCTTCTGCTGCTGCGTCTTGCTCCACATCAACGGCACCCCCCCCCAGCTCCCCAGATACTATTCCACATCGCGGATACGGCAGTGTCACGCCGTCTTGGGGTTGACTTGCCTGAAAGCAGAGAGTCACACCGGGCAAGCACTCCTGTCAGCCCTGAACGCACAGGTGGATCAATGGCTGACTCCGCACCAACTGAAGATTGGCAAAGTGGTTTGTGACAACGGAAGAAATTTGTTGGCGGCATTGAATTTGGGCAAGTTGACACATGTGCCGTGCATGGCACATGTGTGTAATCTGATCGTACAACGCTTTTTGCACAAGTACCCAGGCTTACAGGACTTCCTGAAGCAGGCCAGAAAGGTGTGTGGCCATTTCAGGCGTTCCTACACGGCCATGGCGCACTTTTCAGATATCCAGCGGCGAAACAACATGCCAGTGAGGCGCTTGATTTGTGACAGCCCCACACGTTGGAACTTAACACTCCTAATGTTCGACCGCCTGCTCCAACAAGAGAAAGCCGTTAACGAGTATTTGTATGGGTATTTGCTAGGACAGCCTCTGCGGAGCTGGGAATTTTTTGCCACATTACTGGACGCTCATGCGCAATGCCTGTAGGCTCATGTGTCCTTTTGAGGAGGTGACAAACCTTGTCAGTCGCACAGAAGGCACCATCAGCGACATCATACCATTTGTTTTCTTCCTGGAGCGTGCCCTGTGAAGAGTGTTGGATCAGGCTGTAGATGAGCGTGATGAAGAAGTGGAAGAGTTGTTCCACCAGAAACAGCCTTATCAGCATCGCTTGCTGGACATGCGGCAACGATGGAGGAGGGTTGTGAGGTAGAGGAGTCAGAGGAGGAATGTGGCTTTGAGGGGGAGGAGGAAGACCAATCACAACAGCCCTCCCAGGGTGCTCGTTGTCACCTATCTGGTACCCGTGGTGTTGTACGTGGCTGGGGGGAAGAACATACCTTCAGTGAGATCACTGAGGACGAGGAACAGGACATGGGTAGCTCGGCATCCAACCTTGTGCAAATGGGGTATTTCATGCTGTCGTGCCTGTCGCGGGACCCTCGTATAAAAAGGCTGAAGGAGAACGACCTGTACTGGGTGTCCACGCTACTAGACCCCCGGTATAAGGAGAAAGTACCTGAAATGTTACTGAATTACCGCAAGGCAGAAAGGATGCAGCAGTTCCAAATAAAATTAAAAAGTATGCTTTACACTGCGTATAAGGGTGATGTCACAGCACAACGGGAATCTAACAGGGGAAGAGGTGAAAGTAATCCTCCTCCTCCCATGACCACGCCGGCAAGGACAGGACGTTTAAAAGACGTGTTGTTGATGGAGGACATGCAGAGCTTTTTCAGTCCTATGCAAGACGCAATGTTTTAGGGCAGTTTCTGCCTGGGAAACAAACGTAAATTTTTCTGGTCGCTGCAATAGCAGCGGCTGCAACAATACCTAATTTTTGATAAGTGCACGCATCCCGGGGAGTCAGCGCTCGTCGGCATGTATAAGCTCTCTAATTCCGACAGTTATTAAAGTAACAGAAGGAGCGATTAAAGGAACCAGTCTATAACTGATTAAATGAGCAATTTGCAGTTTCACTGTACCGGCTGTGTGTATTTAAACGTGCATGGCTTAATCTTTGAGGCAGGATCAACCAGGTAGCCCGACGAGGGGGCGCCCCCCCCGGCCCTGTGACAGTAGGAGGACCGACCCAGCATCTTTTTCCATCTCCCTATTCCAAAAATCCTGGCCTTATACACGCCCCCTGATAGGTGACGTAACAGGTATTAAACTGATAAGAGTAGTACTTACAAACACGCCACTCCTATCTGGTGGCACCTTAGATTGCACGCGCCGTGCCCAAAAATTGAAGTGATACGACCAACCAAGTATCTTTTTCCATCTCCCGGTTCCAAAAATCCAGGCCTTATACACGCCCCCTGATAAGTGACGTAATAGGTATTAAATTGATAAGAGTAGTACTTATAAACAAGCCACTCCTATCTGGTGGCTCCTTTATTTACTCGTGCCGTGCCCCAAAATTGAAGTGATACGACCAACCAAGTATCTTTTTCCATCTCCCGGTTCCAAAAATCCAGGCCTTATACACGCCCCCTGATAGGTGCTGTAACAGGTATTAAAATGATAAGAGTAGTACTTACAAACATGCCACTCCTATCTGGTGGCACCTTTGATTGCACGCGCCGTGCCCCAAAATTGAAGTGATACGACCAACCAAGTATCTTTTTCTATCTCCCGGTTCCAAAAATCCAGGCCTTATACACGCCCCTTGATAGGTGCTGTAACAGATATTAAACTGATAAGAGTAGTACTTACAAACAGGCCACTCCTATCTGGTGGCACCTTAGATTGCATGCGCCGTGCCCCAAAATTGAAGTGGGGGGAACCTCTATTAATTTAAAAAAAAATAACAATTACATTTTTTATTTTATCTCTGATTTGTGTATCTCTTATTAATGTTGCATCCAGCTTCCATTTTTGGCTATTTTTTCTATCCACTTCCATCCCTATGGTCACAGAGACCATACCATGATCTGCTCGGCCTTAAACATCTTTTTAAGAGCTTTTTCATTCATTAAGAAGTAGTGCAATCTAAAAAAGGTGCCATGTATTGGTGAAAAATGGGAGTAATTTTATTTCTCCCAGGTGGAAACACCTCCAGGAGTCAAATATATTATATTTTGTACAGATTTCGTTAAAATGTTTAGCCTTTTGGATGTGTCCTGGTCTATTGTTTTACCATGTGGCACTATTTTATCTTCCCACGGATTTAAGCACATATTAAAATCCCCACCAATTATTAAATGACCAGAGAAATATTTCTTTGGTTTATTTAATGTTGATCTTAAAAATTTGCATTGAGCTTTATTTGGAGCATATATATTTAGTAATGTGTATTTACATTTATTTATCCATCCGGATCAAAGTACATAGCGTCAATCTAGATCTGTAAGTGTTATTTCTTCTCTTAGGTCTAGGTTTCTGTCAAAGAAGATAGCTGTACCCCAAGTTTTTTTTAAACATTGAGCTACCTCCTAGTATAAAGTGTCTAATATTACAAGTTGGTGATCTACCTATGGCCCAATGTGTCTCCTGCAGAAAAATAACTTCTGGATTATTTTTCTTAAACATCTTAAAGAAAATGTGTCTTTTACCTGGTACATTAAATCCACGCACATTCTGACTAACTAGTTTAATTGCAATCATCTTATTGCTGTAGATTGTGTGTTTCTACAGCGGCTACTCCCCTCCACTCCCCCACCCCATTCTCATACATAACAAACAATACAAATATACCATATAGAAAAAACATTTATTCCACTGGGTTCACGTGTCCACCCACACAAAGTGTGCGGTGCCCACGCTGAACCAGGAGACATCAAACTAAAAAAAAGTTCAATCAGTCGTGACTGCCAAATCATATGCAGAGTTTTCATTTAAATTTTATGTTCAACTTGGATCCCCAAATCTTAACTTCCTTGCTGTGTGAGGAAACTCTTCTTTCTATACAGTGACTTTAAGAAGCGCCTATACCCTCCCCGTTATCTCCCCCTATTTTTAGTTACGAGAGAGAATCATTTCCTTTATATCTCTGATTTTACTCCCAAGTAGAATTGCTCATCTTGTAACCTTTCTAGTATTTGATTTATGTAGTTATGGTCTCTCCACCTTGCTTATCGTTCTAAACACCCAGGCCGTTGATGCTATGTTGGCGCGTCTCAATACGCTACCTCACCATATCTAGCTCTACATATAAATAAAGGATATAACATCCTATCCCAAATGTGAAAAAAAATCTATACAACATGTGACATTCTCTTACATTTGTTCATTCTCTTTGTCCAATAAGTGCATCTATGTTTTCTCCCCCTATCTTTAGATAAGTAAGAGAGTATATTTCTCTATATCTCTAATTCTACTCCCATTTTTAGTGTTTAATTTGTGTGATTTTAATTACCACACCTTCTAGATAATTCCAAATAGCCAAGCCGTTATTATTTTTTTTAAAGTGTCTCAAAAAACTACTTCCCCAATTCTAGCCCCATTTATAAATAGGGGTTTTAATGTCCTATACACAGTGCAAAAGTAATCTTATGTGTAGTGTTTCATACTCTGGAAACACTTTGGACCTTTACACATACATAGGGTGTCTCAAGGTGCTATTCAAACAATTTTACAGTTGTCTAAAAAAATATATATATATAACAGCTATTATTACCATTTATTCCCTCTCTCATATGAATGTTCATGTGCTATCAGGCACTCTCAGCTTCGAGTGGAGCTTATCCCACTCCTTGATAAAACTATGTCCTTCAACCAAATTCTTGATAGTCTGTTTGGAACCATCCTGGGTGATTATTAATTTGGGTGGGAAGCCCCATATATACTTTATATTTCTCAGTCTCAAGGAAGAGGTTATCTCTGCAAATTCTGTACCCTTAATTAATGTGTCTCTTGATAAGTCCGACAATATTTTTAAGCCTGTATAAGGCTCGTCAAAGCCTTTGACATTGTAAGCTTTTCTCAGCAGTTCTTCTTTATATGGGAAATAATGCAGTTTTTTAATTATGTCCCTCGGGACTTCTCTGTTTCATTTTACTGATGCTGGAATCCTATCCTATCCTATTTATTATTTCTTTTGGGAATTTAGTTTTTTTCAGGGTTGACAGGAAATTCGTTACTTAAGTAGCTAGATCTTTATAAGCAATTTGTTCCCAGATCCCCCTTATCCTCAGATTGCTTCTTCTTGAGTGATCTTCTAACATACTATAGTTCTCTCTAATGGAGACCACTTCATCCTTTACTTTGCCTAATTCCTCTAAGAGTTTTTGATGTTCCAGCTCTTATTTCTTTTGAGTAAGCTCTAACTCTTGATATTTCACAGAAATGTCTTTAACTGCCCCCGTATTTTTAGCAATTTCTATCATTAAATCATCGACTAGAGATGATCTAAACTCACTCAATAATCTTTTCATTGATTTAACTGTAAGTAAGTTTTCGTCACTATTCAAGGAACTGATTGTATTATCAGCACTTGAACTGTCTCTGTTACTCACTGAAGTTAGAGAGTATTCCAACGTGTTAATAGGTGCTACTTCTGCATTCATTTTAGTTGATTTACTGTCTTTAGAAAAGATGGGAGTTTCTACTTTTTTTTTTTTAGACCCCTTTTTGATTTTCGTTTTGACATTACTTTGATTTGTATTCATTTTGTTATTTGAGGGGGATCTATTCACTTTAAGTTATGTTCTGAGTGTCCCTTTCCTTTTCTATTCTTTCCCCCACCTTTTCCGCTTTACCTTATTATCTTTCATAGATAACTCTCTTCAAAAAATCATTTAAAACAAATACGAGTTATAAATCATTAACCAAAAGAGTACACAGGCAAACGTACTTCAATTTTTAGCTAAGATTTTGTTTGATATTCCAAGGTATTTTTGGGATTTCGCTGCTACTTTATCCCCTATTGAATGACATATATCAAGATGTAAGCCTGTAGCCTTGTGTTCAAAACGGGATTCTCTTTTAACGTGTTTAAGTGTCATTTTTTACCTCTCCACTGTCTTGGTGCCTTTACTGTATATCTTGTGCTCCTTTTCTTTTTATGGAGTGGGGTTCATTGTGTAACATATAATCTGGTTGACACCCAAAATTATAGTTTGTTTGGGGAAATCCTCAGACTATTTGCTTACACCCTAGTGTCACTTTCTTCTTTTAGGCACTATCTATGGGGTCACATACCCCTTTAATATCTTGCAGGGACCCCAAATAGGATTTTGTAATTAGAGATGATCCACCAGACTAACCGGCACAGCTTATATATACAAAATCCAGCATAAGAGATAAAAAATAAAGCAGCCAGCTTCCATCGCTCTAGACACACGATGTTATCTAAGATTGTATTTGATGTCCCAAGGTGTTATTGGGAATTTACTGGTACTTTATCCTGTATCAAGTTACATTTATAAAGGTAGAAGACCTGAAGCTTTTTATTCAGGGGTATTTTCACCTTTGAGGTGCTTGAGTAACAATTTTGACCTTTCAGATTTCTTAGTGCCTTTATATCAGAAGCTCCTTCTCTTTTTTTGGAGTTAGGATCGATAGCTGGGTGAACACCCAAGCCTGTTATTTGTTTTGGAAAGTCTTCAAGCTGTTTACTTGCCTCATAGTCTCATATCACCACTTGGGCACTATCTATGGGGTAGCATTCCCTTTTGTCACCTTACTTAGGCCCAAAATGCTTGAACTAACTAACAAGCATAGTATAGGTTTACACAACACATCATGAAATATGCAAAGAAGACAGTCAACAACAATCTCTGTATGCAAGCTATATCTAGTAGCCGGTCAAGTCAGTGTTAAGAGGTCTAGAAAGCATGTCAGATATTGTATACAACATTTATATTGATAGATATCGCTCTGTCTCAGTGCTTACCGCTTTGCGCCTTTCAAAGTTTCAAAGATAAATTTATTGCAAGTATACTTCACCACTCTAGCGTGCCTTGACCATCCTCTCTGCTGTTCCAGGAACACAGACCTCTACAGGTACACCATCTTCGTTACCCCTCCCTTAATTGGGAGAAATACCTGCTTCTTATGGGGCTTTATATGTCGTCTTTTATCCCTCTCAGATTTGTCTTTTGCAGCCGATCAGGATACTCCACAACTTGCAGTTCATCTCAGACACATATCTACTCCAGAAGTTAAAAAATAGAGGAAACATTCATGTTTTCAACTTCTATCATGCCCGCTGGGGATCGTTGCAACTGTCCACAGGATGCTGCTCTCCTGCGAGTGTCTCCCTCTCCAGGTGTCCGCGAATATACCGCTCTCTACCGCTGCCCACTAGGCTTCAATGAGTATCTTCTCAGAGTGCCACTCCCTTACGAATATCAGCCTCCACAGAGTATCAGGCAGTAGTATAGTATAGTAGACCTCTCTCTGCCTATATCTGTTAAGCTCCAACGGAGTTCTCCCCAGCGTACTGTTCCCCTCTGGATATCAGCCTCCTTGGGGTAAGATTGATTAGACCTCTCTTAGGTCTCTCTCAGGTGATAATTGAGGCTCCGGCAAGACTCACCTCTGAATGCCACTTTCCCCAGGATGTCCTCCACGGAATATCAGAGATTAGGCTGCTCTCTGCCAGTGCCTTCTAAGCTCCAGTGGGGTTCTCCTCTGGGTTTTAGACAAATAGGCCACTTCTCTGCCGATACTTGCTAGGCTCCAACAAGCTTCTCCTCAGAGTGTCGCTCCCCTTCGAATATCAACTTCCTCTAAGTATCAGGCCAGTAGACCTCTCTCTGTCGGTATCTGCTCTAACGTGATTCTCCCCAGCGTAGCGCTCCCCTCTGGATATCGGCCTCCTTGGAGTGTCAGCGACTAGACCTCTCTTAGGTCTCTCTCAGCAGATGATAATTGATGCTCCGGCACGACTCTCCTCAGAATGCCACTTTCCTCAGGATGTCAATGGGTCCTCTTCTCCCCAAAATCAGGAGGTAAGCCACTCTAGACAGGGATATAATACAATATGCTGATATGCTGGGGTATCGCGTTTCTTCACACTTTAAGTCTTCAGCATCATTCCTTCTCCAGTGCGTTCAGAGTGTTGTTAACTTTACTGACGCTGTGGGCAGCTATTAGCCATTAGACAGCAGTAAACGTGGCGATGATGGTGTTCGATATTGCTGTCCCAGCAAAAGTCCCAACATCTCGCTGACCTGGTGATCATACTGAGTAAGCGTCTCTGCTTGGTTTGGCGCCACTGCCCTGCTAGCTGCTCATGCTAGCACTTCCTGGGTGTGACTTTCATGTCTCAATCAGATTTAATTTATAGAGCCATGGAAAACATCTGACTTCTTCCTTGCAGATTATATTATCTCAACACTAGGGGTCAGCCAACATACTAGAGTCTTTCACCTCAGATCCCTCCCCTCTCCCACTAGAAATAAAAATCTTTCTGTCTTTCACTTTCTTCCTGACCCTTGCTTTTCCTTATCTGTTACTCTTCCACAGGTCTCTGCCCCTTCATTCCATTTAGATTGGAAGTAGCAAGTTTTCAGTCTTCTAGGGTGCTTTGGAAAAAAACACTTTCTTCAAAGATTCTAAGCTCAAAACAGGGTCCTTCAGTTTCTGAATTTGTTAATATTATTTTTCCCTTTTTCTTATCCCTTGTACAGTGCTACAGAATATGTTGGCGAGATACAAATAAAACTTAATAATAATAATGGCCATTGGATTTTGGGCCAAGGGTGGCAGTATTTCTAAAACAGCACAGTTTGTGAACTATTCGGGTACTGCTATGGTTAAAATGTACAGTGACCGGACATATGGTGAAAAACAACTGTCAAACTGCGGAGCACTACTTGCCATTGATGTCAGAGGTGAACGTCAGCTGTGAAGTTGTGTGAGGGCCAACCAGTTGAGCAACTCAACTGCCAAATGAACCAGGGGGCTACCAGACTTGGGTCTAAAATTACAGTACAACCAACCCTGTTGTGCCTGTTGTGTATGGGGCTCTGGAGCAAACAGCTGATCACTGCACCCATGCTGATGAGAGTTCATAGCTTAAATTTGCACTACAGTGTCAAAATTGTACCACTTATGATTAGCAGAGGATTGCTTTCTTTTAATGAGTCACGTTTTCTACTCCATCGACTAGATGGATGTTAGCGTGTTAGGATCGAAACCTCTGAGAACAAACACGCTAGAATCATTGTTGGAAGAACACAAGCTGGTGACGTCAGCATATGGTCGGGGCAATGTTTTCTGGGCATTGTCTGCGTCCACGCATACCTCTGGAAGGCACTCAACCCATACATGAGGACTATCTTCCTGGGGGGGGCGGGATCTCCCAGCAGGCAATGCAACATGTCATATGGCTTGAATTGTTCCGGAGTGATTGGAGGAGCACAACAAAGTTTATTCAAGTATTCCCTGGCCTCCAAATTCCCCAGACTTGAACCCCATTGAGCACCTTTGGGACTACCTTGATTGACATGTTTGTCATATGGATCTTCCACTACTCACTCTTCAGCAGCTGCCAGATGCACTGTAGTCTGCATGACTCCAGATACCCTCTGCCAACCTTTCAGCATTTTGTTGACTCACTACCACACCCTCTATCAGCTGCACATGGCGGTTATTTGGGATATTATCTGATGGTTATAATAATATTCAGTTCCTGATACTGCTTTGATGCTGGGAGGACTTTATTTTCTTTTTGCTGGGGGGCTGTTAACCTTTAGTATTGAAGAGTTCATTACCTTTTGTAACGGATCTACTGGCACCCCGACCGGGTACCTCCGTTGATAGACACGTCCTAGTTTGCGCCGAGGCCTACAAGCACCGCACCGGACACCAAAACCACCACAGACTCCAAGGATAGTACATCAGGAACAAGAGTTCAGTAGTTACAGCTCAAGGGAGTATGCAAAAGCATAGCAATCCCCAGTATGATATAGCGATCCCCTCAAATAACGAGACAAGGCTACGTTTTGAAGGGTCAAGAAGAACTAACTTTATTTTAAAAACAACACACATTTTAAACACTTCACATACACAGTAGGGGCAGTGACTACCTTTGGTCAACCCCTAATTACCTCTGGCCAATCAGACAGGGTCCCTATGGGAACTATGAGACTCCTCCCATGGGCCAACCCCAGGCATGGCTACTATGCTTATTCTCACCAAGAGAGTCACGGTGAACACTTCCTGTTTCACTCCTATGCCCCTGGGGAAACCCCATACACTGGCCCTTTGTTCAAGTCCTGGCGACACCCTGTGTTTACCTAATGGGGGGATGGTCAGAATCTGTAACACATTTCTACACATTTTTCATAACTTCAAAAGTATGCATCACATTCACATAAAACATACATTTTCAGAATCAGCATACTCCAAATACAAACATGTGTCAAAATGATACAAATTGGTCCAGTGGTTCAAAAGATAGATCACAGTCCTTTCTGACCAAATGTATGAGACCAAAGATATTTGACTGCATACCACACAATACAATATTTTAACAGATATAACCACAACATATTATTACCCAGAACATATCTGCAGATAGCTTAGGTCTGAGCACACATTATTACTGAATGGCGCTCAGACCACATACATATAGTAGGATTATATTTTAACCATAATAATAATGAAACAGGGTAAAACAGTGATGGTTCCGTTACACCTTTATTATAAGGACTTTACTTGTCTTTCCCTATACTCTATACAGTGTGTCTATTTTTTAGCAATATCTAGAGTTACATTGTAATTAAGGTTGAAAAAAAAGATTTAGTCCATATCAAGTTCAACCTTTTCAGGTCTCCTCTGATCTTTGTAATATACGGATTATTAATTGATAATTGATTCAGAAGAAGACAAACAGAAAAAAAACATTGAAACATTGCCAATTTCTAAAAATGGAAACAAATAAAACTCCTTCCTGACCCTAGATTCCTACTTGGATCAATAATCCTTCTCTATTTATCCAGGAAAACCCTGAATACCTTTTTTAGTCAAAATATATCCAATCCATTTTTAAAGTTATCTATCGTATCTGCTGTCACCACCTCCTTTGGTAGAGAATTCTACAGTTTAACCACTCTTACTGGGAAGAACCCTTTTCTTTCATTCCAGTGGAATCTTTTTCCTTCTAACCTCAATGGATGTATTCTCAGTTGAAAACCTCGTGGCATATAAATGTATGCAGGGATAATATAAGGCTTTGTCAATTGAACTTTTTGTAAGGTAAGGCTCACACAAAAGTCATTGACTTGCTTACTGCCAAATCAAAGGGTCATTTCTCTATTCTAATTCTCTTGGATCGTTCTGCTGCAATCCTTTGCAATCTTTCTGTTAATCCAAATTCTCTACTTTCTTGGCATCCATAGCACTGCTCTCATAGCTCACATCATACCTACAAGGTTGAACATTTAGTGCCTCCTTCTCTGACACCCCTTCTTTGCCTTGCCCTCTATCTGTTGGAATACCCCAAAGTTCAGTTATATGCCTCCTCTACTTCTCCATCTACACTTCCTCACTTGGAAACCTAATAAAACCTTTCGGATTTCAGTATCATCACTATGCAGATGATACTCAAATCTACCTCTCAGCCCTCTCTCTTCTAGCACGAGTCTCCAACTGCTTCTCAAACATATCCTCCTGGATATCCTCTCACCATCTCATTCTCAACATGTCAAAGGCTGAGCTCCTTGTCTACCCACTCCTCATATATCTCTCACTGTTGACAATGCCATTATCACTCTCGCCTCCCAGGCCCATTGACTTGGGATTCTACTCAACTCTGCCCTCTCTTTTATTCCTCATAAAAAGTCAGTAATAAAATCATGTCTTTTTCCCCTAAAAAAATATCTCTAAAATACGTTACTATCTAACACAGGACACAACTAAAATTTTTATACATACTCTCTTTGTGTCTCACCTTGACTACTGCAACTACTAGCCTCCCCATCAGCCGCTTGTCACTACTCCAATCCATAATGAATATCTCTGCAAGACTCTGCTACCATACTCAACGCTCAGTGTCTGCATCACCTCTCTGTCAGTCACTCCACTGACTAACCATAGCCTCCAAAACAAAATGTTAAATCATAACCCTGACTTACAAAGCCATCAATAACAGTGAACCCTCTTGCATCTCTGCTCTCTTCTCAAAATAATCTCCTACCTGGCATCTCCATTCTGCTAATGACCTTCTTCTTTCCTCCTCTCTTATCACCTCCTCCAGGACTTTTCTTTTGCTACCCCTATTCTTTGGAACTCCTTGCCCTGCTCCACTAGTCTATCCTCCAGCCTCAAGACCTTCAAAACCTCACTAAAAAAAACTATTTAAAGAAGCTTATCACCTTTATCTTTAATTTGCATAATACACATATCTCCCCCTATACCACACCCAAACCATTTAGGTTGTAAGTGTACAAGTTTTTAATCTTGTATGGTGCTTTAGGAAAGCACTTTGTATGCCAGATTCCAAGCTCAAAAATAGGGCCCTCTATTAGTTTGCACCGTGTTAAAACTGTTTTTGCCTTGTACTTAAACCATGTATGGCGCTGCGGAATATGTTGGCGAGTTACAAATAAAGGATAATAATAAGGTAATCATATCCCCTCTTAGATGCCTTTTTTTTCTAGAGAGCATACGTTTAATTTGATAAGGCTTCTTCATAGTTTAGTCCCTCCATTCCCCTTATTAGATTTGTTGCCCTTCTCTTTACTTTTTTCAGCTCTAAAATGTCCTTTTTATGAAGTGGTGCCCAAAATTGTACTCCATATTCCAAATTAGGGCGTATTAGGGAATTATATAGTGGCACAATTATATTTCCCTTGTTTCTATACCCTTCTTAATACATGCTAATATTTTACTTGCCTTTGCAGATGTTGCTTGACATTGAACACTGTTACGTAGATGATTACCCACACGCACTCCCAAATCCCTTTCGATATCTCCCCAGATTTGCTCCATTAAGATTATAAATTGCATGGTAATTTATTCTTCCCAAATGCATGAAATTACATTTATTTTTATCAAATCTCATTTGACATTTAGTTGTCTATTTCCCTAATTTATGTTAAACGTTACGTTTTTCTAGGTTCCCTATTAGTCAGTTACATTTAGATGTAGATAACATAGGTTATCTTAGATGCATCTCCTGAGCCAATGTTCTTGCTGCTCCAATATCTACCATGTGTTGTATATTCTTTCCTCTATGCAATAATTTTCAGGCTATGAGGGTAATGCCGGTTGAAATATGTGTGCTCTATTATATGTTGGTAGTGTTATCTACAACCTACCGTTATTTCCTCTTATAACTGGTTATCTTTGTTCACTGGGTGTGTGTCTTTTGAAAAGTTTTATTTATATCCATTGTACTGTATTTTACACATATACATATGTCTATTTTTTTATTATAAAATTATAATTATTATGATTAATGTTATATATATATATATATATATATATATATATATATATATATATTGTGTATCTAGCTGCACTTCTGGATTAATAAGCAGGAACATTTTTGTAACACACTTTTATACAATTAAATAAAAATAATAAATTATAAGAGCAATTGTGTTGTGTACTAAATACAATATTCTTAAGACAAGCACCCTGATCCAATTTTTCAGATCCCTTCAGATCTTTAGATGTTTGGCGCTTATCTTCAGTTTCTTTTTCCTTAGTGCTGAAAAATAGACAAGGATAAAAGAGGCTCCTCTAAGGTAGTAAGTTTTGCAAATGAGGAAAGTTCTTTAAAAGTAGGTAATCTCCTTACATTTATGTCAGATTATTCAGGCCCTCAGATCTTGTCACTGTCCCACTCCAGATGAAGCACAAGTGTGAAACCGGTTGAGTGATTAAACAGTTCCACCTGTGACTACCAAAGCAGGAAACAGAATCACAGCACGTGGAGGGCTGCTGCTTCTGCTGACCTGTGGAGATACAGACACAGAGGACTGAAGGAAGTTATCTTCCATTTGTGGACATTACTAAACCTAATGTAAGCTTTTTATATTATTTGTTACTTTGTATTAAAACTTTATTGACCATACCTCTCTCTCCCTGATGACTGCATGCATAAAGCTGACTGCACACATAACCCTGCACAAGGAGAGCAGTGACAGGATCTGAGGACCTGAATAATCTGACATAAATTTAAGGAGATTACCTACTTTTTAAAGAACTTTCCTCATTTGCAAAACCTACTACCTTAGAGGAGCCTCTTTTCTCCTTGTCTATTTTTCAGCACTAAGGAAAAAGAAACTGAAGATAAGCGCCAAACATCTAAAGACACAATATAAATATAAATATATATATATATATATATATATATATATATATATATATATATACAGTGCCTTGCAAAAGTAGAACACAATAGTCTAAAATGGTGAAGTGAAATGAGAAAAATATATACATAAAACTATTTTTTAGAAATAGAAAACAGAAAATTGGCATGTGCATATGTATTCACCCCCTTTGTTATGAAGCCCATAAAATGCTCTGGTGCAACCAATTACCTTCAGAAGTCACATAATTAGTGAAATAATGTCCACCTGTGTTAAATCTAAGTGTTGCATGAACTGTCAATACAAATACACACCTTTTTTGAAAGGCCCCAGAGGCTGCAACACCTAAGCAAGAGGAACCACTAACCACACACTGCCATGAAGACCAAGGAACTCTCCAAACAAGTAAGGAGCGATGTTGTTGCAAAGTACAAGTCAGGGTTAGGTTATAAAAAAAATATTCAAATCTTTGGTGATCCCCAGGAGCACCATCAAATCTATCATCATAACCACAGCAAAAAACAAAATTGGCTCGTTTTGAGTTTGCAAAAAGGCATGTGGGAGATTCCCAAAATGTATGGAGGAAGGTGCTCTGGTCTGATAAGACTAAAATTGAACTTTTCGGCCATCAAAGAAAATGCTATGTCTGGCGCAAACCCAACACATCACATCACCCAAAGTACACCATCGAAACATGGTGATGGCAGCATCATGCTGTGGGGATGTTTTTCAGCAGCCGGAACTGGGAAACTGGTCAGAGTTGAGGGAAAGATGGATGGTGCTAAATACAGGGATATTCTTGAGCAAAACCTGTACCACTCTGTGTGTGATTTGAGGCTAGGACTGAGGTTCACCTTCCAGCAGGACAATGACCTCAAACACACTGCTAAAGCAACACTTGAGTGGTTTAAGGGGAAGCATGTAAATGTGTTGGAATGGCCTAGTAAAAGCTCAGACCTCAATCCAATAGAAAATCTGTGGTCAGACTTAAAGATTGCTGTTTTCGCAAACCATCCAACTTGAAGAAGCTGGAGCAGTTTTGCAACGAGGAATGGGCAAAAATCCCAGTGGTAAGATATGGCAAGCTCATAGAGACTTATCCAAAGCAACTTGGAGCTGTGATTGCCACAAAAGGTGGCTCTACAAAGTATTGAGTGAATAGTTATGCACATTGACTTTTTCTGTTATTTTGTCCTATTTGTTGTTTGCTTCACAATATAAAAAAAAAAACATCTTCAAAGTTGTGGGCATGTTCTGTAAATTAAATGATACAAAACCTCAAACAATCCATGTTAATTCCAGGTTGTGAGGCAACTAAACATGAAAAATGCCAAGGGGGGGGGGGGGATACTTTTGCAAGGCACTATATACACTATATACACAAATAATTTCATAAATTTACATTTTAAGATATTAAAAATGCTCAAATTAAGACATTCTGCATTTTTTTATAGGAATATCAGCTTCTAAGCCTGCCTGGAGGGTCTGCCCCAAAAAAGATGAGACCTCTTCATCAAGTAAAAAATTTATTAAATCTAATGATAATATGACACCTTCAGAAGAATAATGAAAATCTGCAAGATTTGTTTTATGCAAAGAAAAAATTACCATCTAATTACAAAAAACAACAATAATAATAACAGGAAAGTTGCCTCATAACAACCGAGAGCCTCATTCAATTGGCTCAATCTTAAATACTTGAGCCTGTAAGGTAGCCCTTATATCTTGCAGAGATTCGATTGGATACATTTAGCAACTCGCATTTCAATTGCTCAGACAAAAGCACTGAAAGCTTGTCAAAAACTTAACTCTGTCCTATCTCCTCCATTGATTTTTCAAGACTGTAAATGTTATCAAAATCGATATTCAATTGCATCAATTCAACAAGCTCGAAATTGCCTTCAAACTTGTAAGTAGTAGATAGGACCCGCAAGTGGGTTAAACACCTGTTCGTATAACTACAACAGCAAATAAACACACACTACTGGGCTTTAAAATACTGGAAAAGCAAAGAAAGGCATTAGAACTAATTGCACAATAGCCTCAAGCTCACAAACCTGAAAAATCCACCCACATGGATTTAAACAGATGCTTTAATGTATTTAATGGTTGCTTGGGTGCAGCCCAATCTGCGAACATTACTAATTGGCGTGTATTAATGCTTGGTCTCATTTAATATTGGCTCTGTCTAAAAAATAACTCACAGGCTTACTTAATTATTGCCAGATCATATGATCACAACCCCTGAAAGCCTACTAACAAGTTCATGGATTGCGTCTGGAGGCTTGAGTCAATTCAATACATCTAAATGTTTATAAAAAATATAACCCTTGCAATTAAATCTGGCCCATTGTACTTGTGTGTTTCATTAAAAGATCAATTTATTTCAATTGAAGAAGACATTTATTTAGAAGAAGGTGAGTTAATATCATCTGAAGATAGGATATTACATATACAAGAAAACCACACTTTTTTACACAGGAATATATGTTAACACTTATGAAAGAGGTCATAAATTTGCTTTAAATTTAAGAAAAATTAAATTAAACAATGTGACTGACTGCAAGTTTTTAATGACAAAAATACTAACCAAATTACATTTTCGTATACATAAGAATTTATGTGGTTTCAATAGGGGTTCTCTCAAAGAGATTTCATAAATATGATAAATTATACATCAGCCATCAACTTCAAAACAAAAAAAAACAAAAAATAAAGGAAAATCTATTTACAAATTCGCCCTTTCAAAATGTATTTTTTTACTGACTGTGAAAAATGTTGAAAAGATTTGCTTTTAGATGTTCGCCTTATTGTATTAGAGAATTGGAAATAAATTACTACGGACAAAAATATTCTAAACATCATAGAACATGGACACAGAAGGATTGAAAAAAAGGAGAACATTTAAAAAAATGCAATTTTTAGCTCACAATGGGAAGCCTTTTGGACATGGGATTTTTCTTTTCCTTTTTTTTCTAATACCAATATCAACAGGTCAATTCAGGCTTTTGCAAACCAACAAATTCTAAACAAATATAAAAAGGAGAAAAATAAAAATGGAAAACTTTATTTTCAACATAACAAAAAGGATTGGTTAGCAACAATAGAAAGTGCAATATGCAATTGCCATCAAAAACATCTAAGAGTAATGTTTAAAAAAAATGATTAATGTGCCACCATTTTGTAGCTCACACTTTTGGACTTAACACTGAGCAGTGACCACAATATACAGTTTTGAGGTATTGGCCAGTGATAGTATGAGGCTCAGATACTGATCACTAAAACACAACTTATTTACAAAGAATCCTGACAATCTGAATAAAAATATGAACTTTTTACAAAAAGCGATGTACAACAGAGGAAAAAAGTGCAAGGGTAGTGCTTTATTTGTAACTTAATAAGCAAAGGTTTAGAGAACATCTGTAGACATGTCTCATCCAAAAGGAAGTCCTGCAATATTGTCAAAACACTAATGCTCGCTGCTGCAATGAATATATGACAAACTATGCATAGAAATGTTTTTGCTGAAACAAAATATCAACAACCATATGTTACACAGTGAAGAGGTGTATTATGGATATTTCTAATTCCGCTTTTGATAAAATTGTAGCAAAGGGACATATTTACAACATTAATATCAGTAACATTGCTCAGCTTTTTTGATTTTGTTAGATACTGTCATGAAGGGGAAGTTTTAGAATAAATAAATGTTTGTCAAACTATTGAAAGAGCACTGTACAAGAGATGACATATTTAAGGTATATGGTGACTATTTTCAAAGCAATTTTTTTTTTGTTTCAAATGTGTAACTGAGACTATAACTAGAAGCAAATGATATTGAATGATGTTGCAAAGATAGCCCCAAGGGTCATTGCGCTCAATCAAAGAACTAACTTTAAACATACTACACCGCTCAGATGCCAGCACGGTTATCAATGTGATCATATATATGTGAAATTACATTCTCCAAATTAACAACACTTAACAGTAAACCGTGTTGATGTCTGGAGATGGAACCAGAGCTCAAAATTGTACATCTAACAAAAATGATGATGGATATGTTTGCATCTGGGAAGCAAGCTCACCAATTACACTAACTAGGTAAGTCAAGAAACTAGTTCTATAAGAGGTTTAGTTTCATATCAGTGATAGCACAGATTTGTTTGCTCAGATAATAAACAGCCCGCTAGCGCTGGCTCTGTGACAAGATGTTAACGCATTGTTTAAGATATTTATACTGAACTGTTTATTATATGTGCTTCCAGAACTGGAAAGTACAGCAAACAGCAGCTTGACAAGGTGACCAGGCAAGAATGGCTGAAAAGTTTGCTTGACCATGGGGTAGTAATTCAAATTGTAATATATGATGCAGTATACTTTATTAAAGCATTTTCCATTTAATAACAGTTTCTCCCCAGTTACCAACCCTACCTCTGCATTTCATCATATAGACCATGCATCAAGCTGCCACAATGAATATCAGCTTCTCAAATGAGATGTGATGGCAATAAGATCACTTCTAAGCTGCTCAGATGTCATTCCTTTTAATTGTTTATCCTGCCATCACTCTTTTCCTTTGATCTTGCTATTATAATTCATTTGATCCCCTGTTCCCTTACATCCTCTCCTTTGTTTTTCACCCCATATCATTTTCTCTAATTGTTTCCCTTTTTTCTTCCTTCTCCCCATCTCATCTTCTCTTTTCCTCCACATCCCTTCTCTGCTCCCCTCCTTATATCTTCTCTTCTAACCCCTCTCTCCTCTGCTCTAAATCCTTTCTACTCTTCATTCCTCTCCATTTCCATCTCTCTTATCCTCCTTACCACACTCTTATTCTCTCTCCCTTCTCTTAACCCTGGCTCATCCCTCTCATCTCCTCCATTTCCCCAGGTCTGTCTATCCTTATTCTTTCCTTTCATCTTCACATGTTTCTCTTCCCTAACTAATCCAATCTCCTCTTCTTCTTAACCCCCCTTTCTTTTATCCCCCCCTTCTTAAGGATCCTCCTTCCTCTTCATCCTTTTCTCCTCCAGATTCCACCCTTGTCACTTTCTTCTCACCTAAAGAAAAACATGCTTCCACAGCAGGTGCCCTACAGATTGTACACCTGAATCCACTGGTGTTTAAATGAAACATCTTTAAGATAGCCACTGAAGTTTTGAAGTTCTGGCTATTTCCTTAATTACTGTATTTAACCTGTTTGTTCCTTGTAGTTGAATATATTCTGATTTGCTAAATATAATTTTATAATGAGGTTATGGATGGGGGGTTGAGGTTGAGCAGGGGGTTGAGGATGGGGGGGTTGGGGATGGGGGGTTGAGGATGAGGTTGAGGAGTGGGGTTGAGGAGGGAGGTTTGAGAATGAGGAGGGGGGTTGAGGAGGGTGATAAGGGAGGGGGGAAGAGACACAGGGAAGGGAGAGGGGAGAAGAGACACGGGAGAGAGAGGGGGGACACAGGGGGCAGCACATTTCCCACCCTCAGCTTATACTCGAGTCACTCATTTTACCCAGTATTTTGTGGTAAAATAGGTGCCTCGGCTTATACTCGGGTTGGCTTATACTCGAGTATATACGGTACATGGGAAATAAATCCCCTTATTTCTTATTCCTACGGTTCACCTACAAACTCATATATTCCACATCCCATTCTGCTAGTTAGTAACTTAAGCTTTGTTTCCATTTATATTCAAGGTAAACAATCACAATAAATACTTGTGTGTAACTAATGGCTCTAGGAGGCTTCTTGCTCCTATACTGATGATCACACATGATCATGCTAATAAACCAAACTAAACTTCAAAACTTGAACTCGTTATTTTCTTCATAACTATCCAAGCTCCCCCAATTTACGCTCATACACCTGTCCTCTCTCGGACACCTATTTCTCCTATTGCTCTCAAATATGTTAAGGTTTTATCACAAATTAATTCATCTAAAATACCTCTCTTGCACAGAACGTCTCACAATTTCACAAGCTTGGCTGCTAAAAAGGAAAATGAAGCTGGACAACTGCAATCAAAACTACTTGCAAAGTGTCTGAAATTCAAGGTAGCAACCATGAACTATAAACTGGACAACAATAAGATACAACTTCTTAAATACAGTGACAATCAACATTTAACTCAGACCTATACATTCTATTCATACTCCTAACCCCCTGGTGGCAAAACAAAAGAAGCATCCCTAAAATATCCCTGAAATATAAAAAGGTACAACTTTTATACCAATCACCAATCAATAATTATGACTAACCTATGTAAATATATTCAAATATGTCTATCCCTACCTATTCTGTAGACTTTCTAAGTGTGTCTTCTAATACAATATAAGATGTTTCAAAATGTCCTGATTATATACCTCTATTTCAATGTATTTCGCTATGTTCAACTCTTTTTATTCTGATATTTCTCCATCCTCTCCAACTTTACTCTCACACTGCTGCCCTATATTTTCTTTCTTCCTCCACTTTATACTTTCACACTTCTTTCCACCATTAAAACCTCTCCACATTTTATTTGTAGGCTTATCAAAGGTTTATTCAAAACACCTATCTACTACCTGAACCAACATCAATCAACACTAATTTCCTACCTCTACAACTTTTGCTCATATCTTCACTTGCTGACTTAAAATTCAAGGGCATATGCCTGACCTACAGCTGGTTAAGACAGAACTTCAATTAATAATCAAACCCAAAGCATGTCTTTGTATTACTATCTATTTTGCATGTACTTATCCCTATTTTCCCCTTTCCATTATGACATTAGACATTGGCACAGTGTAACCTACAAGTGTTTGAAAATATATGCTGGCTAAAATTCCTGTACCTATGTTTATTTTATTTCTCTCTATATTCTATTAATCCTTACCCAGTTTACATCCTCACATTTCTGTCCACTCTCTTCCCCCTCCCCTCATTTAGGTTAAGAGACATATCTGAGTCTCTAACATCCATTATACTTCTCTTTCACAGAACCTATTGCATATCATAGCTGCAAAACCATGGAAGCATAGCAGAATTACAAACTGGACAAAGTAAGAATTAACTAGAATCAACTATCATTATGAACCTGTGTCATTATATAACTTTCTCTAGGGACTTATCTATCACTATCTATTGCTTTTTCAGAACATTACACATTTTACAGTGATAAATCAATTCAGGATAAATAATGAGTCCGTAGATATACTTTTTATGCATATATTCAGGCCAAACATTAATGTTTAAAGATTAAAGTTTTGGAATAGCCCAGCCAGAGCCCAGACCTGAATCCGAATGAAAACCTGTGGGATGATCTGAAGAGATCAAAATGTGCCATGCTGATAGACTCATATTCAAAAAGACTGAGTGCTGTAATAAAATCAAAAGGTGCTTCAACAAAGTATTAGTTTAAGGGTGTGCATACTTATGCAACCACATTATTTTTCTTTTTTTTTTCTTCCCTCCACCTAAAAGATTTCAGTTTGTTTTTCAATTGAGTTGTACAGTTTATAGGTCACATTAAAGGTGGAAAAAGTTCTGAAATGATTTATCTTTGTCTCATTTTTTTACAGCACCGAAACCTGACAATTTAACAGGGGTGTGTAAACTTTTTATATCCACTATATATATATATATATATATATATATATATATATATATATATATATATATATATATATATATATATAATGTTGTAAGCTTACTTTGTGGTTATTTGCTTGTACTAATATTTACATATTTAGGTTAATTTTATTTTATTGTTTTTGTTACAGCATTTTACTGTGATATATTAACTAAAATATAGACTGAAAATTAATGCATAGAAACATGGAGCTCGGCAAGTCTTTAATAATAAATTGAAAGGCGCATCACATTTATCAGCATCAAATTCTCAAAATACATGTGAGTCTTACCCTAATAGTTTGGTATAGGTGTAGGGAAACTGTAGGGTGCTCCGTCTCAGAGGGAGAGCCACAAGAGGATAGCAGGGGGCATAGAGAGTTTATTAATTTACAATATGTATATTTTTTTAATTAATATATAATACATCACAACTCTAACATCCAAACCCCTCCCCACCTCCACCAGCAACAGTGTAGCTGATCTCTGCTCTGTAAAATGTTATGAAAAACACACTAAATAAAACCAAAAAAATCACAAAAACATCACAGACAGCATGGGGCAACAGCCAGGACGTCTGTGAGTGAGGTGGAACCTGAATTTAACTCAATTTAGACGATTTTCGCCACCCGAAAATCGCCAAAGCGAGGAAAAAAATGGCAGCCGAAAAAAAATAAAAACGAGGCTACACGACCCCGGACCACGCAAAACACTGCAAAACGTGTAGCACTTTACACATCACACTACAACCTACAAAATGCACTATTACAATAACATTACGACTATACAATGCCGCTTTACACAATAAACCGACGGCTTTACCTCGCGCACGCAGCCTATTTAGAATGCACAGTTCAAACATTCATTACACTTTATAAGCAGGGCACTAACACTTACAATGTATATTCTATGCAGACGCAAAATACAAACAGATTGTTAGCTCTTCAGCCTATTGCTCCCTGCATATATCAATTATTAATAATTAAAGTAGATTAATTTATTAAATAAATAATTCATTCTTACTTAATTAAGTAATTTATTACTTAACTACATATACATAGAAATTTATATCTCTCTCAGAGGACCAAAAGTACACGACAGGAGAGGCTCGCAATAAGCGCCAAAGGCGCTCAGCGCAAGCCTCGCAATGAGCGGCGAAGGTCCTGAGGCTCGCAATGAGCTCCAAAGGCGCTCAGCGCAAGCCTCGAAATGAGCTTTGAAGGTCCTCACAGTACAAAACGGTTTCAATTTTGTCTCAAACAGCATTACCATGGCTTAAAATTTTACAAAAATTTTACTGCCCCGTCATTTTTGACGGGCAAGTCGCTAGTAGTAAATAAATAGTACATCTGTATTCACATTTCAATGTCTTAAGCAAGTTAAAAAACCTGCTTTCTGAGAAAAACAGTTATTACACTGCATTCTGGGAATCTGAGCTGGGACATGCAGTTGTGCCCACAAATGCCTTGCTCTTCAATCCATAGCCATTATCAAACATGGCTTCCTTTAAGTTTATGCATGCTGTATTACACAGCTTTAATGCAAAGCCAAGGTTGGATTAAAAACAAGCTGATTATCCTATCCATGTACAGCTGTTTCAAACTTACTGGCTATCATCAGCATGGAGCGGGATCTCAGCTTGTGTTGTGGATCTTATGAGTAGGTAGTTCACCACAACAATCATTTATAATATGGTGGGCACAAGAGCGATAGAAGCCCTCCACAGTACAGTAGTACAGTAAATAAATAGTACATCTGTGTTCACATTTGAATGTCTTAAGCAAGTTAAAAAGATCAGAATTCTGAGAAAAACATTCTGCATTCTGGGAAGCTGAGCTGGGACATGCAAATACATGTGAGTCTTACCCTAATAGTTTGGTATAGGTGTAGGGAAACTGTAGGGTGCTCCGTCTCAGAGGGAGAGCCACAAGAGGATAGCAGGGGGCATAGAGAGTTTATTAATTTACAATATGTATATTTTTTTAATTAATATATAATACATCACAACTCTAACATCCAAACCCCTCCCCACCTCCACCAGCAACAGTGTAGCTGATCTCTGCTCTGTAAAATGTTATGAAAAACACACTAAATAAAACCAAAAAAATCACAAAAACATCACAGACAGCATGGGGCAACAGCCAGGATGTCTGTGAGTGAGGTGGAACCTGAATTTAACTCAATTTAGACGATTTTCGCCACCCGAAAATCGCCAAAGCGAGGAAAAAAATGGCAGCCGAAAAAAAATAAAAACGAGGCTACACGACCCCGGACCGCGCAAAACACTGCAAAACGTGTAGCACTTTACACATCACACTACAACCTACAAAATGCACTATTACAATAACATTACGACTATACAATGCCGCTTTACACAATAAACCGACGGCTTTACCTCGCGCACGCAGCCTATTTAGAATGCACAGTTCAAACATTCATTACACTTTATAAGCAGGGCACTAACACTTACAATGTATATTCTATGCAGACGCAAAATACAAACAGATTGTTAGCTCTTCAGCCTATTGCTCCCTGCATATATCAATTATTAATAATTAAAGTAGATTAATTTATTAAATAAATAATTCATTCTTACTTAATTAAGTAATTTATTACTTAACTACATATACATAGAAATTTATATCTCTCTCAGAGGACCAAAAGTACACGACAGGAGAGGCTCGCAATAAGCGCCAAAGGCGCTCAGCGCAAGCCTCGCAATGAGCGGCGAAGGTCCTGAGGCTCGCAATGAGCTCCAAAGGCGCTCAGCGCAAGCCTCGAAATGAGCTTTGAAGGTCCTCACAGTACAAAACGGTTTCAATTTTGTCTCAAACAGCATTACCATGGCTTAAAATTTTACAAAAATTTTACTGCCCCGTCATTTTTGACGGGCAAGTCGCTAGTAGTAAATAAATAGTACATCTGTATTCACATTTCAATGTCTTAAGCAAGTTAAAAAACCTGCTTTCTGAGAAAAACAGTTATTACACTGCATTCTGGGAATCTGAGCTGGGACATGCAGTTGTGCCCACAAATGCCTTGCTCTTCAATCCATAGCCATTATCAAACATGGCTTCCTTTAAGTTTATGCATGCTGTATTACACAGCTTTAATGCAAAGCCAAGGTTGGATTAAAAACAAGCTGATTATCCTATCCATGTACAGCTGTTTCAAGCTTACTGGCTATCATCAGCATGGAGCGGGATCTCAGCTTGTGTTGTGGATCTTATGAGTAGGTAGTTCACCACAACAATCATTTATAATATGGTGGGCACAAGAGCGATAGAAGCCCTCCACAGTACAGTAGTACAGTAAATAAATAGTACATCTGTGTTCACATTTGAATGTCTTAAGCAAGTTAAAAAGATCAGAATTCTGAGAAAAACATTCTGCATTCTGGGAAGCTGAGCTGGGACATGCAAATGTGCACACCAATGCCTCGCTCTTCAATCCATAGCCATTATCACATATAATAGTTGTCAAACTACGAGACGTTGTCATGCTTTGCATGGTGCGTACGACTTAGGCGATGACGCCGAAGGCGCTCATTGCCTGCGAGCCTCACGAAGCGAGGCATGCAGTGAAGGCAATGAAACACGCAGGCCACAAAGGAACGCCAAAGGTGCTCCTGCGAGCCTCGCAAAGCGAGCCGCTCACACATTGCAACACGCCAGACTTAGCCACCAAACACTTAGGAAACGCGGGATCGCATTAGGCTGCAAGCAGTTGTACAACCCCCCCCCCCCCCCCAAAAAAAACATCACACACAGCATGGGGGAACAGCCAAGACATCTGGGAGTGAAGTGGAACGCAAATTTAACTCAATTTCGCCGAGTTTCGGCACTCGAAAATCGCCTAAGAGAGAAAAAATGGCCACCCCAAAAAATGAAAACGAGGCTACAAGACCCCGGACCGCGCAAAACACAGCCACCTGCATACCACTTTCACACAGGAACGTACAAGGTACAAAATACACTTTTGCAAAGGATGGCAAATGCTTGTGAACCGAGTAGGGCATAGACAAACTACACAATTTTACAACACTAACTTGCATCTAATAACATTACGAATCTAAAAGGGAGCTCTACACAACTAAACTAACGGTCTGCCCTCGCGCCCGCAGCATATTTCTAAAGCACAGCTGGGACATTGATGACACTTTCTCCTCAGGGCCGCAACAGTACATTGTATGCTGCAGGAAAAGAAAAACAGATTATTAGCTCTTCAGGCTATTTATTGCTGGATATATTAATTACAAATAGGTAAAGTATATTCATTTATTAAGTAACTAATTAATTAATTATTATTTTAAAAAAAACGTATTTATATATATATATATATATATCTGTCTTTCTGATGAGCGCCGACGGTGCTCAGAGGAGCAAAAGTACACAAGAGGAGAGGCTCGCCATGGGCGCCGAAGGTGCTCATTACGAACCATGCGATGAGCGCCGAAGGCACTCAGCGCAAGGCTTGCAAACAGCTCCGAAGTTACTCAGAGTACAAAAAGCGTTACATTGTATGGGAAACATCATTGCCATGGCTTCACATTATATTGCCCCGTCATTTTTGACAAGCATGTGGCTAGTCAAACATATAATCTCAATCTGTAAGATATATTTGTAAAGAAAAATTACCAGCGAATTACTCAAAATGCAAAATGTCAAAAAGTGTATTAAAGAGAATATTTGTAATGAAAAAGAACAGGGAAATATTATTAGTTAAAATACTAATAAAGCACCTCAAAATAATGGTAAATTAAATAACCCTGACATTAATACAAATTAAAAACAGCAAATTTAATAGGAAACTGTGCATAGTAAATCAAGAGATGATGTGAGTGGGTGGAATTCCTGCAGCTGAAGCAAGAGCCACACGCCAAATATTGAATGCTGCTGGGTTCTGGAGAGTGCTCGGAGGACGCATTGGTTTGTAATGGATCCTGTGTTTAACGTAATGTAAGTTAAGGCTGAATGTCAGTGAGGAGCAAAGAGAGGACTTTGTGTACACTAAGTGTACACAATATGCGTGTTACTCCAGTGTTACTGTAATGCCCTTCTTTTGAAGCCTCGGATCACGCATACAGCACCACAGCATATTGAGACTTGAAAGTTGATTAGAGAGGCAAGACTGAGTGGAGGTGGTAGTTGTATTTTTCTGGAAAGCCTGCAGGAGGAAGGAAGGTATGTTCTTACATTCCTGTGAGAGTTTGTGAGAACAACAGCCTGATGCCAGTATTGCTGATTTGACAGGGGAAATAAGCAATAGGCTAGAAGAGGCATTGATATCATGGGCAATGGCAATGGAAAGTTTGAAATATATTGAACAAGTAGTAAAGCCTCTCCTTATTGGTTGCAGAAGTGGTGCAATAAACAGCCTGTGTGGCTGATGAACATGTATAACAAGGATATTAAACAATAAAACAATACTTGATGAAATTAAATGGCCAAAACATACACAGCCTTATGAAATTGTGATTCGGCCAATTATAAAAAGCTCTATATAAGCACAGAGCATATTTGTTTACAGAAGTTTTTAGTTAGTGAAGACCTTGCTTTTGGATAGAAGTTCACTAACTAAAAACTTTTGTAAAAAAAATGCCCTTTGCTTATATAGACCCCTTTAGAATTGGTCGAATCGCAATTTAATAAGGCTGATAAATTGGACTGGAATGGATGGGACAGTCAGCTGCGTAAGACTGGAGGCTAATGGAAACTAAAAGAAGTATAGGAGCCCTGAACATCTCAATGCTTGAGACCTGTGTTGCCTCGTAAAACTCAAGGTTCCTGAAATTGCACTTGCAGATCTCAAGAAGGGGTGAGAAAGGCAACACAGAAGGAGGTAGTGAATTCAGACATGAGGCTCTATTAAATTGCAACAGTTACAGATCGATTTAGTTAAACAAGCCCGCAATTACATGGCTGAAAGCCAAATCTGTAAACCATGTAACCGCACAAAGCATTTCAGGGCATGATCAATTAAGCAAGCCCATAAGTAGTGATTTAGAAACAGCCAATAAATAGTAAATGAGACCGTCATCATTACATCTGTAAAACATGGGGGTTAAAAGTCAATCAATTAGTGTTTAGATTTATATTTAAAAATCAATAAAAATGAATGAAGAAACTGTTATAGTCCCTGTGGGGGGCCTGATATGTATTAACTCCTTGATTACCGAGATTGATAAAACACAGAAATTAAAAGTAAAAAAAAAAAAATGTATTGCAGGCTTGCGAGCTTGTGACTGTTCATTAATTCTAATGTCTTTCATTGCTTTCTGCATATTTTAAAGTTCAGTATTGTGTTTTTATTTTATTTTATAGTGTTAAGAACAGGTGTTTAACCCCCTTGCAAGTCCTCTCTAGTACTCGTAGCATTTATTGCATTTATTTGCCGTTTACGGGTTTGAAGTCAATTGCGGGCTTGCGGAATTGTTGCAATTAAACAGCAATTTGCGATTTTAGTGATTGTAACATTTGCGGGCTTGAAAGATCAAAGGCTTACATGGGTCAGAGTTACAATTTTGACTGCAGGAATTTTCACTAACTCACAAATAGATTGCGGTTAGCTAGACAAGGCTAATTGAATATCAGTAACTTTTGTGTTGGCTACATTACGGGCTTCAGTAATTGCGATTATGACAATTGAATAAGGCTCATGGTGTACCTGGGCAACATGAGGGAAGTCTGCAGAAGAGAGCTTATATGGTTACTCAAAAGATTCTAATTTGACTGTGATAAGTTGATTAGAAGGTATTAACCAAAACAGTAACAGAATCAACTAGATGCTATGAGCAGCAATTAGATTTTGTGTACAAGAGGCTAAGGGAAACTGCTGATAAATGAAGTTTGAATTATGTGTGTCAAAAGAGGACTAAGGACTGATATATGGACTCAGAGTCTTACTTGTAAAATCCAGGCAATTTAATGTGTTTTCTGATAGAAGCACTTTTTTTTTTACAGCAAATTTAAACACGATAAAAGACTGTAAAAAAATGACTGCATGAGTGTGCAGCTGTTGAAAGAGGCTTATCATCTAAAACACATCTAAAGAGGATTGTGGCTCTTGAGAGATGTTTCAAGATCAATTTTTCCTTTTTGAAATATAGTTATAGCTTTGCATATTTTGATAATATGTTACACTTTTATCAGTGGGCTGATAAATATGTGACCTCTTTTTATTTATTTGGTAGATAAAAGGTTGAATACATTGTCAAAATGTGTGGCCTATGTGGTTCATAATAGTAATTTGTGTATGTATAATTCTTGTTAGTAAGAAAATAAGTTGTAACAACGTATAATAATTTAATAACCATAATGGATAAGCATTAAAAAAAAGATGTATTTTGTAAGATGTATTTTTTAAATTGTTAACTTACTGCCTGTGTGTAAAGCAAATATCTATACAATTTAAGTTTATAATCTAGCCAATTGTAAGAGTCTACAATATAAGAGGTGTTAAATTGTATATTGATAGAAATTAATTTTTGTTTAATTTGATAGAGGAATATCTGGTAATCTGATGGACTAATTTTGATACTAGAAAACAAACAGGTGTGTATAGTATATTTTGATACACTCCAGACTTAAAAGAAGAGGATGCGTTTGGGCAAAAACGAAATGTTACATTTTATACCTCTGTATGTTAAAAAGTAGTGAAAATTATTATTTAAAGAAACAAAATGTCTGGAATAATTTCTTGGAATGAAGGGGTATAAAATTCCCAACAAATAGGAAAGTCATTTTAAGGCATTTAAAAAAAAAGGATGTGGTTGAAAACCAGTTGTGAGTGGTCTTTGATACTCGTAAATCTTCCTTCTGCTTTTTGCATTTACAGGAGTTCTCAAGGACTAATAGGAGATTTTTAGGCTCCCACTAAAAGTGCTTAACACTATATTGATGTGAAATTAAGAAGAAGGATTTTTTTTTAATATAGTGGGAAAATGAGGAAAATACGGGGGTGCCCTGATTTGTGAGTGATCTGTAAAATCTTATTAGCATAGTGTTTGGGTGTCAAAGTCTAATGGAGTAACTGTCTTGAAGTTCACTGGTAGCAGTGACCCGTAGGAGTTCTCACGCAATGTTTTAGGGATGGGTCATTAACACAGCTAAGTAGGATTTACTCTGTATTTAGGGCACTTGTAAGTGCTTTTCAGGGATTAGCATAGGGCCCGAATATAATGCTCACTTACTGATATCAACTGAACAATAAGGAAACAACAGGGAAAAGTGTACGAGAGCACAAATGGATTGAACTTTACTGTTTGTTTTTTGCAAGTTTGCTTCCTATCTTAAATTATTTTTGTTTTATTCAAAACTATAAAATATATGTATAAATTACAAGCCAACTGCAAAAGCAACAAGACGTGCCTCATAAGAGCTCTGTGTAAATGCTTAAAAAAACAACCAAATTAAGAGTTGTACATACCCACAAATGGTCTAAAATGAAGCCACAAAAAACATGAAGATACAGAAAACGTTTATAAGCCATACTGACTGAACAAATTGACACCAAATAAGTGAGGGGTTCACAGGACGGCGGGCCTACCGGGCCTTAGGCCTTCCCAGATCCCCACCAACCACACATTTCTGTATGCATTCACAGACAAGAGAAGTGCAATTATATCAGAGGCTTCCTGTGAGATATTTGGAAATCCCCATTCAACCTTCCTTTTGTTTAATCGAAAACTTACTGCTACAGAGAGACTGAGTGCATCTTTGATTAGCTCAAAGATTTCCCAATTAAATACTTTACAAGCAATATACTGCCAAAACATTTCTACAGCCATCCCTAATAAGGGAAGCAAGGCAATATCGCCGCCAAGTGGCCAAAGAAATGAGTACACAATCAGCTAAAATGCAATCCTGAGGATTTCATCCCATTTCATTTAATATACAACAATCTCCAGGGCCCAGTTAAAACTGGTGTGGGAACAACTTCGTCTAAGTGTTCTTCTCACCTCAATAAACATTGAGACCGGGGTCACATCACTAATATCTGTACATCCTAGCTATTTCAACTCCAGAATTTTTACAGTTCTTAGTGCACTGTAGACATGTTTGTTATGACGTAATGGATGGTATATGGTATGTAGTACATGAGTTTGTAAAAAGCTGTGTTTTATTTCTGCATGATTCTCCCCTCCTAACGTTACATGACCGAGTTTGGACTACTCTCTTTCTAAGAATATAACTAATTGACCAGGGTGTCCTTTTATATCATTTTTGTCTCTAAATCGGGGTCTGGATCCGTATATCACTTTTTAATCTCAACTAGTGCACTATATAAGACCTGCACACAAATAATGAGAAAACAGAGGAAAAGCTTTTCTTCAAGGGGAATAAAAGACCATTTAAAAACTTCAACAGTAAGGAGCTCTCCACCTGAAGCAATAGCTATGAATCCCACAGGATCCTCTGAGTCAGAAAGGGAACAGAATAACTCCTGTGAGGACATGAATCTCTCTGCAAGGTCCAAGGAGAAATCAGCTTTTGTTGGCACTCAAAGATACCAGAGCAGACTTGCATGACCTGGGCCAAACGTACACATAATCTTAGCAGGTAACGGATCAAATTATACACATGCAACATGCTGACAAAATTGATATAACCGCTAACACAGGCAATATTACATCTTTAGAGACCAAGTAGGAAGACTTGGAAAACAGAATCAGAAGACATAACTTGATAGTGAGGGGGATCCCCAAAGGGGTCTCTGACCTACAACCCTATCTCAGAGAGGTGTTCGGTACTATTCTTCCGAATTATGTAGATAAAGACCTTGAGATGGAGAGGGCCCACAGAGCCCTGGGAGGCCCAATAAATTCTGCACTCCCGAAGGACTTCCTGGTCAGATTTTTGCGGCAAAGCTCGAGGAACAAAATACTTGGGGCTTCAAGGAAGATATCTAATCTCCTGGGACCGGATGGAGCATGACTTCAAATGTATGCCGACTTGGCCCCTTCGACTCTGGTCAGGAGGAGAGCATTAAGACCAATCTTGGAGATGCTGATAACACACAAGATCAATATAGGTGGGGGTTCCCATTTCGGCTAACATTTCAATATAAAGAACAATTCCATTTGGTAATTACCCTGGAGGGTGGATTTAAATTGCTATCCAATCTGCAACTGTGGTGGGGCGATCCAATCCCCTTGGCGCAAATTCCAATCAGAAAAGACAGACCAATGATGCAATGGCAAGAAACACAAGCCAACAGAAAACAGAAGAGGCCTTTCAAACAAGATTCGGCATTAAGGGCAAACTTGAGAATAAGTGGGGCTACTGCTACAGAAGGTTCCTACGATACAAATATAGATTTTCCTACATAAGAAACGTTAGCTTCTCGTTCACTTAGCATTATTAAATTATAGCCTAATTCTAAGTCAGAAAAAACAAACTTATGTTTACTTTGGACTTTCCGCTGATGGGGATTCATCAGAAGGCTCAAGGAGTTACAAACAATTTATAGAAATTTGCACGTTGAATATTTCTTTAAAAGTAGTGGGGCTGATTGTTCCTCTTCATTCTAGGGTTAAGAAGGGGGTCTATTTCTCTCTTTCTCTTTAATATGTCATTTTACATTTGTAAATGTTTAGATGTTCATCTTATGTTGTATTATTGTTCTAGATGTTTGGTCACTAATCACCTTGCTTTGATCCTGCCTTTTTGTGGTGGCTGTGTCCTGCTCTGTGGTCGGTCTTCATCTAGATACAGAGGCTCACTGGGTAGAGGTGAGATGGGTTTCATTAGAGGGGGAATGCTAACACCACACAGAGTTCCACATCGATAATTTGACTATGGGTAGTACAGAATATGTAGTATTAACTCACAATGTACGTGGATTTATAAAGCGCAAGGCTTTTCTAAATTATAGAGAATTCAAGCCCTCTGTAGTATTCCTCCAGGAGACTCTCTTCCAGGCCAACAATACCCCCAAATATTTACATAAAAGCTTTTCCTCCTCTTATTATATGTTCAATCCCCCCAAAAATGAGCAGTGATACTGCTACATAATACATTTCCTTTTACATTAGAAACAAAATGGGTGGATTCTAAAAATAATTGCATAAAGAGTAGCAAGTTATTGGCATGTCATGTACCCTACCAACTAGAATAATGTGAGACCTAAGAATCCTCATAATAGTCTTTTACAACTGCTTAGAGTCCTGAAAAATGTCAAGCAGGGCCAAGTTATTTTAGGAGGGGATTTTAATCTCATAATGGAGGGAGAGAGGTTCTCTAAGAAGATGAGGAGGATCACAATCCAACTAAGGGAGATGGAAATGGTAGACATTTGGAGGGAAACTTATCCGCTTGAACGGGAATATACTTTCTTCTCACACCCTCATAAAACATATTCAACATTAGATCACATGTTTGCACAGTCTGGCTTGATTGATGGTGCTAAAATGGTCAGAATATGCCATAGTAAAAGTAATGTTTGATCTACACATCAATGTTAATTCTTAGTATAAATGGGGAATCAATGAGTTCCTTCTGTCCTCCCCTCCTCATAGTGATCAACTTACTAAAGAGTTGAAATTTAACTAACGCTCAACCTGACGTGGGAGTTGGCTGGATCTGGGCAGCGCATAAGGCATACATGAGAGGGGTTTGCGTAAAACTGGCTGCGTGGTATAAGAGAAGCTTACAAGATAAAGAGTCTAAACTAATGGAGGAGTTGGATAAGCTAGTGAAAATTAATCAAAAGAATTATACGGTTAAAGTAAGACAACAAATAAACAAGCTAAGAACAGATCTGAATGCAATTTTGGCGGAAAGAACGGAGAAGGCACGCAGACGCGCAGGCCATAAATTCTTTAGCATGACAAATAAAACAGGATCACTTTTGGCTAGACAACTGAGAGCTAAGGTTATGCAAACCAAAATTAGTAGTATTAAAAGGGATAGGGGCCTAGTCACGTCTAATCCATCTAGAATTCAAGAGACGTTTGTCAAATTCTATCAAAAACTTTATTCCTCCTCCAATTCACCATTAGATTTTAGAATTCGTCCCTTTCTTATCTCCTGCAACCTTCCTAAGATAGAAGATTCAGAGTTAACTAAGCTTAATGCCATTATTACAGTGGAAGTAATTAAAAAGTAATTCAAGGGCTTAAAGTGGGTAAAGCTCCTGGGCCTAACGTTTTTTCCAATGTATACTAAAAGAAGTTTCAAGATTTACTTGCGCCACACTTAGCTGCCCTTTTTTAATTCAATAATGGGGGTAAACCGCTACTGCCAGAGATGAACCAGGAGGAGATAGTTCTGTTCCTGAAAGAAGGGAAAGACAACATGGAAATCAAAAACTATAGACCCATTTTCCTTCTTAATGGGGACATTAAACTACAGGTATACCCCGCTTAAAGCTACCCCACTTAGAGCTGATTCGCTATAGAGCTTTCCTGCCAGACCCATTTTAATGCAATAATGCTGTTTTTGCCTGCCAGATCCCTTTTAACGCCCTGAATCTCTTTAGCATTGCCTCGCTATAACGCTGTTTTTGCCAGCCGGGCCCGCTTTTACGCTCTGATTCACTATAACCGAGGATGACCCATAAGCCCTCAACATTGATAATTTAAAGTTTATATTTCTACTAATGTTCGGTTTGTGTTAGTGTTATGTTTGCTGTTTCTTTAAAGTTCATATAAAACCAAAAAAGTTTAAATTTCAATTGAAATTGTGTTTTTTTTTTCATGAGTTCCCCTATCCCTATCTTCCCTATGTTAAACTGCCCCATTTAGAGCTTTTTCACTTAGCACTCCTATTGCCTGGAACCTATCTACATTTTTAAATGAGGTATAGCTGTATTAGCAAAAATTATAACGGATAGATTTATAATCTTTCTACCCTGGCTGGTACATAAAGATCAGGTGGGCTTTATCCCACATAGGCAAGCTAGAGACAATCTAAGGAAGGTCATTAATATAATTCATCAAGCAGATTAATCCAAAACACCTTTGTGTTTCTTAGCTGGACATTGAAAAGGAGTTCGAAACAGTGGACTGGAACTATCTACAGCGGTTTTGGGCAAATTCGGCATAAAAGGGCAGTTTGTAAATTTGATCAAAATTTATTATAACAACCCCCAGGCGCAAAAATTATAACGGATAGATTTATAATCTTTCTACCCTGGCTGGTACATAAAGATCAGTTGGGCTTTATCCCACATAGGCAAGCTAGAGACAATCTAAGGAAGGTCATTAATATAATTTATCAAGCAGATTAATCCAAAACACCTTTGTGTTTCTTAGCTGGACATTGAAAAGGAGTTCGAAACAGTGGACTGGAACTATCTACAGCGGTTTTGGGCAAATTCGGCATAAAAGGGCAGTTTGTAAATTTGATCAAAATTTATTATAACAACCCCCATGAGTCGCTTTATGGAAGTATGGGGGCCTTGGTTAGTATACAGGGAACGGCGGATGATTTAGGAATCTTCCCTATATACATACACAGAGGGGTTGGGAAGGTGGACCCAGGTAGAAACCAGCTGCATCGGGAGGTGCAGAGTCCCGGAAAGTGAATGGACTGGCAAGACTACCAAACACTGGCAAAAGGTATTGATGGTGATCTGTACAGATCCAACTAAACCAACGATCAACATCGCCGGTCTCTCCTTTGCTGTTTGCCCTTCAGCCATTCGATCAGATTTGATAGTAAAGGATTTACAATTTGGGCACCATCACTATAAAATGTCCTTGTTCGCAGACGACATATTGTGTACCCTAACGGACCCAGCCAACTCATTAAGGTCACTTATGGGCATTGTTCACGAATTCGGCCTAATTTCAGGCTTATGTATAAATGTAGATAGGACAGAGGCAATGGCTACTGCCACATATGACCATTTAAAGCAAACATTAAAAGAACACTTTAGTTTTAATTGGGTTCCAGGGCATATTCAATATCTGGGCCTCAAAATTACCCCTTCTTTGAGCTCCTTATATAAGGTGAATTACCATCCGATTTTTAAATCTTTAAGTCATGATCTAACAAAATTTAAGAAACTTGTGATATCTTAATTAGGCAGAATAAATGCCTTCAAAATGAATGTGCTCCCTAAACTCTTGTACCTTTTCCAATCCCTTCCTTTACCCATCAATTTAACTGAACTTAAGGGGTTCCAAAGGAAAGTCTCCAAATGTATTTGGCAGAACAAACCAGCGAGGATCAATAAGATGTTAATGTTTAAGCATAAATTGAAAGGAGGACTATCACTCCCTGATTTGAGAAAATATTATAGGGCCTCCCAACTTTTTCATTCCTCTTATCCACTCAGCACAACATCAACCAGTGTGGGTTTTTATGGAGGACCACTTATTAGATAAAATTCCATATTGGGTCTATAAGATGAGACACCCAGTTATACATCATACAATACAATGTTGGAAATGGGTGAGGGTTCACTCCACTTTATTCTCATAGCCTTCCTGTCTAACTCCTACTCTTCATCACCTGCAATCTCCAAAAGGCTTCGGTGCAGATTCACTTTCTCTGTGGAAATAGATGGGGCTGGACAGGTTAGGAACCTGGATCAAAGATAAGCTATTGAACAATAAGGAAATCATAGACTTCTGTAACCGACCTCTGCATGAACATTATAACCTGTGTAGGATTCAACACGCTATTGAATCTATGTTCATAACCCAGGGGCTTCCCAGGAGAACCTGGTTATCTCAGATCTGTCTCAAGAACCCCACAGCAAAGGGGATAATAAGTGGTATTTATGATCTATATAATTCCATGGATCCATCCATCAAAAATAGCTACATGCGAGAATAGGAGAAAGATCTGGCGGAGAGTTGGGACATGGAAAAATGGGAAGTTTCCTGGGGGAGCATCTATAGGGGGTCTCTTAATCATAATATTCTTGAAACAGCTGTAAAAGTGCTACACCGTACTTATCTCACCCCAGAAAAATTAGCGAAGTGGAAATGCTTGGCGGATCTCAACTGCCTTAGGAGCTGTAATTCGTTTGGCTCCTTTATTCATAGTGGGACTACTCGAGAGTGAGACTAATGTGGGAAAGTATGTCTAAATTGGCATCTAAATTATTTAATGTCCCCATGTGAGAGACTATGGAAACGTGTTTATTGGGAATTCAGGTGACCTCGCTTTCACACACTCAAAATAAACTTTTACAATTTTTGTATTTGACTACCAAAATTTATACAGCTAAACAGTGGAATAGACTATATAGCTACATATGAAAGAATTACACATTCTCTGGAAGACTCCATGAGTCGCTTTATGGAAGTATGGGGGCCTTGGTTAGTATACAGGGAACGGCGGATGATTTAGGAATCTTCCCTATATACATACACAGAGGGGTTGGGAAGGTGGACCCAGGTAGAAACCAGCTGCATCGGGAGGTGCAGAGTCCCGGAAAGTGAATGGACTGGCAAGACTACCAAACACTGGCAAAAGGTATTGATGGTGATCTGTACAGTTTAATGTATTTTTTTTTCTCTCTGTTATTACTGAATATTCAAAGGGTAAAAAGGAAAATAATTGACCTAAGATGGTTCTCATATGAACTAAGTAGGGACTCTAGATATGGTTAATTATATAAAGTCAATGGTAAGACACAAGGGATAGAGACTGGTGACAATAGGGAACCATGTTACTCAGAAGTTGGGAACTGTGTTACCTAGTATTACAGCTAATTATATAATACTTCATATAACAGATTGTATGTTCTGGAAATATATATAATTCTGATGTTAATGAGATGTATGCTATATCTTACCTGATATGTAATCCAATTCCCTTAAAATAAAAAAAATAATGAATAAAAATCCTCAGTAATGATCACAAATTACACTGGATACAATAACATTAAGAGGAATAAGGGACATGCACATACATGATGCAATGTGGCCATTGACGGATTCACTCAGTGCACCTCCTAAAAAACCCTTCTCATAACATCCTCTCCCTCTTAAAACCCCTTACCAAAATAGCACCCCTCCACCAGGCATTTTTCCCATTGCTTCTCCCCCAAACACCTTTTCCTTTCTATCTCCATTGTACCTAGCCCTCTTTGCTTCCACCCTTATAGTGCCCACCCCTCTTAAGATCTATCCTTACAGTCCTTCCCAACAGCCACCCCTATACAGCATTCATCCACCCCTGTCAGCACCCACCTCACATAGCACCCATCCCTATCTCTTTTACTACCCCCTCACAGAACCCATCACCCTGTACTTTGTTGTCACCTCTTACGTCCTAGAAACCAGATTTAACGTTCAGGATCTCTTCCCTAGTGGTGTGAAAACTGATGTATCTGGCAGTCCTCCTCACCATATCATGGAGGAATGTACTCAGACACATAGAGAAGGCAGGCAGAAAATTTCCCCTACTATGCTTGAACTGGTTTGGAAACTACCAGACGTTAGGGAGTGTATTGCAGCTAACCTCTGTGTTTGTCTCAGCATAGCCCATTTCGTATGGTTTCAATTTTATTTTTTAAAGTGGCTGGCAAAGTCATCAGCAGTGAGACAGGAAGGGGAAGGAGGTGGGCAAAGGAAGGTATTGAATGTAGCAAACAAATGTTTAGGGTTGGAGGACAGGTTTGATATTAGTGATGAGAAGTAGTGTTGTTTGGCAAGATTGAGGGCAGAGAAGTAGGAGCGCAAGGTAAACTTGTAGTGGAGAAAGTCTGCTGAAGTGCGAGATTTCCTCCATAGTCGTTCTGCAGTGCGTGAGCAGCTCTGTAGATAACATGTTTGTGTAGTGTGCCATGGTTCTGGATGAGAGCGAGGGCGTTTGCGTGTGATTATGGGGGCAAGAGAGTCAAGGGTGGAGGTTAGAGTAGCGTTGTACTGTGAAGTAGCGATGTCAGGGCAGGCAAGGGTGGTGAGGGGGCAGAGAAGGGGTTTTAGTACATTTGAAAATTGTTGTGGGTTGAGTGCTTGCAGGTTTATGCGTGTTCTGGTGGCAGGATTTGAAGAAGGGTGGTGAGCGGAAGATGAGGTGAGGTTGCAAGTTAGCAGGTGGTGGTCAGATAGGGGAAGTGAGGAGATGTCAAGGTTGGAGATAGTGCAGAGATTAGTAAAAATAAGGTCAATGGAGTGTCCACCACTGTGAGTTGCGGAATCTGTCCATTGTGAGAGGCCAAGGGAAGAGGTAAGTGTAAGTAATTTTGCAGTTGTTGGTTAGGTGGGTGTGTCAGTGGCTATGTTGAAATCGCCAAGAATGAGTGAAGGTATATTTGAGGAGAGAAAGTGAGGGAGCCAGGCGGCAAAGTTGTCCAGAAATTGAGAGGGTGATCCAGACGGGCGATAGATCACAGCTACTCGCAGAGGGATGGGAGAGAAGATACGGATAGTGTGGGACCCCTGCAGCATGGGGATGTGTATAGGGAGCAGGGGGGCATCACACGGCTGTCTCGGGCTGCTCCGAGGCAGCACGTAGAGGCTTTAGGGACCCTTGCAGGGACTTTTTGTGCCCGTAGGGATTCTTCCGAGGTGCGAGATTAGATTTGAGGCTGCGTGTGACTCCGTAGCTCTCTCGGAGACTATTCTCTGCAAAGTAGGCTGCGAGGGACGTATTTTGGAATTGGTCCTCGCAAACAGCAAAAAAATGCCTTTTGCGAGGACCGAAAGAACTACGAGGGCTAATTCAATAAGGTTATTTGAATGCATATATTGTTTTCAAATAATTGTTGAACTTCACATATCCATAGCACTTCTCTCTCACAGAATTTCTGCTCATACCCATTCACCTTAATTGTAAAACAGAGAAGCATGACTTAAGATACAATGTCAATCAACAAATAACTACAACCTTTCCTCAAATCTCTACTTCATCACTGCAAAATGAAGCACATTCCCTAAACTATAAACTGGAAAATTACTTAAAGGATGACTTTAGTCTTAAATTGAAAATGTATTTTAAATGTAAGCTATAGTTGAAGTTGCTGTCAGCACAATGGGAATGTGTCAGCTCCAACTGCCTCTTCTGTCAACGGGACTATTGGACAACTCATTTGTTTAGAATGACACAATGGAGAAACTACAGAGCAGAATCAACACAGGAGAGAAAATGGAATACAGCACAGAGAAGCTTGATTTGTTTTTTTACCTTTTAAAAATAGTTTTCCCTATTAATAAAGTTTAGTCATTTAAAAGACCATACAGAAAAAATGACCTGAACTGTCTTGTAGGCATAAATCCAATCAACAATTAACTGTCACCTGTGCAATTATAGTACTATCTATACTCAAGTGTTTTTTGCCTCTGTAAATACCTATTCTTTATTATACAAAGATGCGTTCCTGGATTACAAATGGTTAATATGACTGAGTATTGCAATTGCCCTTGATATCCTGTGTTACATAAGGGCTCTGACATTGGACTTTCTTTTTCAATGCTGATATGTTATAAAGATGCTGCCAATGCATTGAGAATGGGATCAAAGATGTATGTATGCTAATTACTTGATCATCCAATCTAAGTAAACAAGAATATAAGGCTTTGAAAGAAATCATCCAATGTACAGCCATTTTGCCCTTTGTGCTGGGCCAACAGTCTTACACGAGAGATACTATGGATATGTTAAGCAGGTTAGAAGATGTTACTGTCAACCCATTGACTGCTACATTGTTGGATACTTGTGATATAGAATAGTTATACACATTCATTGGGCATCGAGAAGGATTTGAAGCAGTTAGTTACTTTTTGAATATGGAGTCCACTTATGATCGAGATAGAAATCAATTTATTGTTGAGCTACTAGAATTTGTATTTTATCACAACTATTTTATTTCCGATGGAAAGAATTATTTACAGACACATGGCACAGCCATGGGCTCCTCGTGTGCGTTAACTTACTCATATATATACTTGGGTTGGTGGGAGAGAGTTTTCAGTGATAATGTATCAAAGTATACAGATAAAGTTGTGATGTGGCTCTGTTACATACCGAGCCAGATGTTTGTTTACCGGGCCCCCGCCCAACGGGAGCCGGCTCAAAGGAAGAGGTATGAAGAGGAGCCGATGGCCTGGTCTCCTCTTCTTGCCAATCATCTTGGCGGTGGGGTAACCAGCTGGCCCGTCAGCCACATCCATGGCATTTGACCCACTGTCCCTCTCCTCCAAGAAGGACAGTGGGGTCCCTCTTGGAGGGCCAAAGTCTTGCATATCTTTACAACATCTAACATTGCAGAGCCCATACGCTACATCTGAGTCTAGTTTTGCTGGGAGTGGGTGTATGACATTATAAAGCATCTGAAGTGCATCCAAAATTATTATTTATAATATTATAAGTGTGTTTGTGATTCATATTTTAATTAGGAGTGTTTTCATTAATGATTACCAACAGCCTTATTAAATTGCGATTCAGCAAATTTAAAATGGCTCTATTTAAGCACATAGCATATTTTTTTTACATAAGTTTTTAGTCAGTGAAGACCTTGCTTTTGGATAGAAGTTCACTAACTAAAAACGAAAAAAAAAATATGCTATGTGCTTAAATAGAGCCTTTTTAAATTTACCGAATTGCAATTTAATAAGGCTGCAAATATGTAAAATACACTGATAGCACTATAAAAATGATGTAATGTATATTGGTTTTGCTTTTTATTTATTTCTCTCATTTTTGTAGGTTTGTCATTAAAGCAACAGTTTTAAAGTGATCAGAAAAACAACTCAACGATCTTAGAGTTCCACTGTAATGTCCAGATTTCATATTTTTGGGGAAATAAAACTCACTTACATCTTTAGGCTAGTATCCTCCCATTTTTTTCCAACTGTGATAAACTAATAAACACAACTCCTTGTAATTTCCATCAAAGCTGTGAAGAAAATACACGTCTGCACTCTGCAGATCCTTACTGCGCAACAGTTTAGAAAAGACTAGCGACTTGCCCGTCAAAAAATGACGGCAATGAGATGTGTATGTTTGGAAAGTTGTTTAGTTATTAATATACGTATTTGACACTTGTAAGATTTTAGTTATGATGAAATGAGTACTATTGTGATATTAAACATGTTTATTTTTGTAAAATGTTGTTTTGGTCATTTGAATGTAAGAACAGTTGAACTTTAAATTAATCAGTATTGAAAACTTGAGGTAATGTTTTTTTAATCAGATGTTTCAGGAACAGGTTTGTGAATGCTTTGTTTGGTTAGTAGCTTTTTTTGGTGTATCTTTAATTTTATAAGATGATAGTCTTTTGCTTGCAATTCTTTTGCGTTCTTTTTCTTGTCGAATTTCCTTCTGCTCCGGTGTCTGCTGGTTGGCCCATCTTTGTTGTCGTTCTCTAGCTTGACGTCTTATTCTTGTTTGCTTTCGTTATCAGCCATGTTAATCTGCAAAAAAATCAATCAACAGTTTGTTTATATGTGATTCTAGTTCATTGTAGCAGTACTTTCTTTGTATTGTTAAATAACTGTTTTTTATTTTTTTGCTTTTACTCATCGTAGGTTGTAATTTTTGCTTTACATACATAGCACACTCAAGGGGCCTCATTCAATTGCAATTTGGCCAATTGAATAGGGCTCTAAATAAGCGCATAACATATATTTTTTAAAAGAAGTTTTTAGTTAGTAAACATCTATCCAAAAGCAAGGTTTTCACTAACTAAAAACTTCTTTAAAAAAAATATGCTATGTGCTTATTTAGAGCCCTATTCAATTGTCCAAATCGCAATTGAATGAGGGCCAAGGTAATTACACTATAGCTTCTTGTAGATGTAGTAGGTGTATTTTTTTTGGTTTGTTAATTTTTTGTTGTTGTACTTTTGGCTTATAGGGATAGTAGACCATATTTTGCATACTTTATTTCCTTAATTAGTCTTGTATTCTGCATATGCTCACAATGGCCCTCATTCAATTGCAGTTGGCCAATTGAATAGGGCTCTAAATAAGCACATAACATACTTAATTTTAAGAAGTTTTTCGTTAGTAAGCATCTATCCAAAAGCAAGGTTTTCACTAATGAAAAACTTCTTTAAAAAAAATATGCTATGTGCTTATTTAGAGCCCTATTCAATCGGCCAAATCGCTATTGAATGAGTGCCAATGTTTTTAGCATTATCCTGTTTTGTGTCCACAACTTTTGGTATGCTTATTTAGGCTTGTTTGTAAGGCTTATAGGTTCTTAAACAGTAAAGAAGAATATTATTTAACTTTTCTATGTGTTTTTGTGATTTTTCGTACAATCCTGTTTTGTGTCCACCATATGTTGCATACTTTATTTGCTTAATTAGTCTTTTTTATGAGTATTAAAGAAAATGAATGTTTAGGCTTCCCCAATCACATATATAGTTGTGAGCATACGAGTTGTTGCTAACTCTTGCGGGCTCGCCCAGCGAGCCCGCAAGAGTTAGCAACAACTCGTATGCTCACAACTATATATGTGATTGGGGAAGCCTAAACATGGGGGTGGAGCAGACATTCAGGTTAAGTTTTCATTATACTAATGATCATTATTCCTTAGACATGATTACAGTAATCCTTTAAATATAAATACAGCTTACCAAAAGGGATTTTAACAGATTTTCTGAATCATTTATCTAGAAAATGATACAAAGATATTAAGTATTTATTCACAAACATAAAAGCACTCAATATTCCTATGTTTTTTTCCAATCATTTTAAACCCATAAACTCAATTTGGTCTCCTTCATTTATAGTCTAGATTAGCACTTTCCAACCTCTTATGTGTTGTAGAGTAGATTATTATTGGTCTAAGAAAGTGTGATAATAGATATAATAGTCTACACGCTAAGGGCCTCAGGGCGCTGCGGGGCCGCAAGGACCGGCCGCAAGCTATTCTGCTATTCTATTCCCCTCCGGCCGGGGATTCCGGCAGGCTTGCGGCCGGCGCCTTGCTATCTCTTGCGGCCGCACGCGCCGGAGGAAAGCCTTTGATCTAAAACGGCCGCAAGAGTTTCGGCCGCAAGAAAAGCCTGGTTGCTATTCTATTGCTCCGGGAACCCTCTCTGCAAGGTTAAAACCGAGCCGCAGCTTACTTGCAGCAAACAGGTCCCGCTAGCACCTAAAATAGCCCAAATAAAGCCATCCTGCACTTTGAGGAGACTATAAAGAGATTGTAGGTGTTAGCAAAAATAGCACAACATTCCCCTATACTCAAATCCGTAAAAACAATTTTTTATTAAATAGGTCAAATATCCATGGAAAAAGTCCAGAGTGCTTGGAGCACCTCAGACCCGGCCACGCTGCGGCCGGAAAATAAACAGTTAATGTAAACTCGGATTTGGGCTGATGTGCAAGCTTGAGAGTGGGTTACTATTAATCCTCATGTCCCCCAATATGATCCCTAGCATTTACAGAGCTGTACAGTGCAGTCTTCAATTTATATTTGACTTAAAAAATTTCGGAGCTTACGGCCGGTTCCAAGATATGCGGCCGGCCGCAAGGGGAGATCCTTGCGGGGCCATATAATAGAATTGCGAGGTAACAGAACCCCCGCAAGGAATCGCAGCCTTTCGGACGATTTACGGACGATAATAGAATGAGGCCCTAAAAGTTTTATGTACTGCTGAATTATCTGATTAGCTTATTCTGAAATTGGGACAATCCAGGCAAATTTATATGACAATACACTGGAGCCCTTAGAGATTTATTTTATATGATATATGACTTATGCATGCATTTGAATTGATTAAGACTTACCCTGAAATCTATTAAAGGTAGTTGAAATTATAGGTATAGTGAATTTATACAGCTTAAAAGGCCACTGTACTATAAAAATAATTATGTCTGACTGTAGGTCTGAGGACTGATCTACTTAAAGAGCCAGTTCATCTAGTACAAAATGGAGGTCACTGCTGTAAAGTTCTCATAAAACCATGTTAAAATACTTTTTGAATTTTTGAATTAGGTTATTTTTTCAAAGAAAAATGTATAAATGATGTGTCTATTTACATGATACTCTGACATTCCCCTAGTCAACCCAATAACAGTAGCTCCGTGCATAGAGCATAAGAAGAGATAGAGTTAACCCTTCACAAATTCATCTGTGCAGGGAAATGACTGCTGGAATCTACTAAAAAGGACAGTTGGGGTTAACCTCTCCTGCATTTCTGAAGTTCATGGAAAAACTATAAATCTTGTATTCATGCTCGATGTTGGCATATGTTGGAGTGTGTTTGTAAACAGACCTAAGAGACCTTAGATTTTTAGCTGTTATTAGTGTAAGAAACAAAAAAAAGTTTATTTTAACATAAAATGTTGTGCTCTTTCACATCATGAAGAGCTTTTATAGTGAGGTATAAATACTAGCATTACAAAGTTTAAACTTTATAAACCAAGTATACTTACGCAGGTACTTTTATTTAACAGCAATTATGTTTATAGTACAGTGCTTCCTTAAGTTCATGTTACATAGTTACATAGGCCCTCCTTCTATTATCGGCCGTAAATCATCCGCAAAGCTGCGATTCCTTGCGGGGCTCCCGTTACCTTGCAATTCAATTATACGGCGCCGCAAGGATATCCCCCGGCCGTATATCTTGCAATCGGCCGTAAGCTCAGAAATCTTTAAATGCAAAAATAAATACAAGACGGCACTGTAAAGCTCTGTAAATGCTAGGGATCATTATGGGGGACATGAGGATTAATAGCAACCCCCTCTCAAGCTTGCACATCAGCCCAAATCCGAGATTACATTAACTGTTTATTTTCCGGCCGCAGCGTGGGCGGTTCTGAGGTGCTCCAAGCCCTCTGGAGTTTTTACATGGATATGTGACATAAATTTAAAAAAATATTATTTACGGATTTGAGTGTAGGGGATTGTTGTGCTATTAATGCTAACACCTACAATCACTATATAGTCTCATAAGAGTGCAGGATGGCTTTATTATGGCTTTAAAATGTGCTTAATTGTGTGCCTGCGGGACTTTTTTGCTGCAAGTAAGCTGCGGCTCGGTTTTAGCCTTGCAGAGAGGTTTCCCGGAGCAATTGAATAGCAACCAGGATTTTCTTACGGCCGAAACTCTTGCGGCCGTTTAAGATCAAAGGCTTTCCTCTGGCGCGTGTGGCCGCAAGGGATAGCAAGGCGCCGGCCGCAAGCCTGCCGGAATCCCCGGCCGGAAGGGAATAGAATAGGCAAATAGCTTGCGGCCGGTCCTTGCGGCCCCGCATCTCCTACGGCCGATAATAGAATGAGGGCCATAGTAATTAAGGTTGAAAAAAGACTTTCAGTCCATCAAGTTCAACTTTTTAAGATCTCCTCTGATCTGCAATATGCGGATTAAATTAATTTATTAGTTGTTAATTAATTATTAATGTAATATAGTAAAGTAAAATCTGAATGTCAATAGATAACACTGCAGAAGAAGAAAAAAAAATGTGTTTTGTTTTATTATAGGACACATCTAAAAGACTTAAGTTTGTGTTTAATTTTTGTAAAACAAAAATATGTATCTTAGAAAAAGTTGTACTAAAGGGGTGCCCATGACTGGATTCTCTCAATCTACAATCCTGATCCTAACTGCATCCTGGCCTCTTCCAGCTGAGACCCTGAACCCACAGCAACATCTCTCGGTCTACAACACTGATCCTAACTGCATCCTGGCCTTTTCCAGCTGAGACCCTGAACCCACAGCAACATCTCTCGGTCTACAACACTGATCCTAAGTGCATCCTGGCCTTTTCCAGCTGAGACCCTGAACCCACAGCAACATCTCTCAATCTACAATCCTGATCCTAACTGCATCCTGGCCTCTTCCAGCTGAGACCCTGAACCCACAGCAACATCTCTCGGTCTACAACACTGATCCTAAGTGCATCCTGGCCTTTTCCAGCTGAGACCCTGAACCCACAGTAACATCTCTCAATCTACAACCCTGAACCTAACTGCCATGAGACTCTGAACCCACAGCAACATCTCTCTTTCTACAACCCTGATCCTAACTGCATCCTGGCCTTTTCCAGCTGAGACTCTGAACCCAGAGCAAAATCTCTCGATCTACAACCCTGATCCTAACTGCATCCTGGCCTTTTTCAGCTGAGACCCTGAACCCACAGCAACATCTCTCGGTCTACAACACTGATCCTAAGTGCATCCTGGCCTTTTCAAGCTGAGACCCTGAACCCACAGCAACATCTCTCGGTCTACAACACTGATCATAACTGCATCCTGACCTCTTCCAGCTGAGACCCTGAACCCACAGCAACATCTCTCGGTCTACAACACTGATCCTAAGTGCATCCTGACCTTTTCCAGCTGAGACCCTGAACCCACAGCAACATCTCTCAATCTACAATCCTGATCCTAACTGCATCCTGGCCTCTTCCAGCTGAGACCCTGAACCCACAGCAACATCTCTCGGTCTACAACACTGATCCTAAGTGCATCCTGGCCTTTTCCAGCTGAGACCTTGAACCCACAGTAACATCTCTCAATCTACAACCCTGAACCTAACTGCCATGAGACTCTGAACCCACAGCAACATCTCTCTTTCTACAACCCTGATCCTAACTGCATCCTGGCCTTTTCCAGCTGAGACTCTGAACCCAGAGCAAAATCTCTCGATCTACAACCCTGATCCTAACTGCATCCTGGCCTTTTTCAGCTGAGACCCTGAACCCACAGCAACATCTCTCGGTCTACAACACTGATCCTAAGTGCATCCTGGCCTTTTCCAGCTGAGACCCTGAACCCACAGCAACATCTCTCGGTCTACAACACTGATCATAACTGCATCCTGACCTCTTCCAGCTGAGACCCTGAACCCACAGCAACATCTCTCGGTCTACAACACTGATCATAACTGCATCCTGACCTCTTCCAGCTGAGACCCTGAACCCACAGTAACATCTCTCAATCTACAACCCTGAACCTAACTGCCATGAGACTCTGAACCCACAGCAACATCTCTCGGTCTACAACACTGATCCGAACTGCATCCTGGCCTTTTCCAGCTGAGACTCTGAACCCAGAGCAAAATCTCTCGATCTACAACCCTGATCCTAACTGCATCCTGGCCTTTTTCAGCTGAGACCCTGAACCCAGAGCAAAATCTCTTGATATACAACCCTGATCCTAACTGCACCCTGGCCTTTTTCAACTGAGACTATGAACCCACAGCAACATCTCTTGGTCTACAACACTGATCCTAACTGCATCCTGGCCTCTGCCAGCTGAGACCCTGAACCCACAGCAACATCTCTTGGTCTACAACACTGATCCTAACTGCATCCTGGCCTCTTCCAGCTGAGACCCTGAACCCACAGCAACATCTCTCAATCTACAATCCTGATCCTAACTGCATCCTGGCCTTTTCCAGCTGAGACCCTGAACCCACAGCAACATCTCTCGGTCTACAACACTGATCCTAAGTGCATCCTGGCCTTTTCAAGCTGAGACCCTGAACCCACAGCAACATCTCTCGGTCTACAACACTGATCATAACTGCATCCTGACCTCTTCCAGCTGAGACCCTGAACCCACAGCAACATCTCTCGGTCTACAACACTGATCCTAAGTGCATCCTGACCTTTTCCAGCTGACACCCTGAACCCACAGCAACATCTCTCAATCTACAATCCTGATCCTAACTGCATCCTGGCCTCTTCCAGCTGAGACCCTGAACCCACAGCAACATCTCTCGGTCTACAACACTGATCCTAAGTGCATCCTGGCCTTTTCCAGCTGAGACCTTGAACCCACAGTAACATCTCTCAATCTACAACACTGAACCTAACTGCCATGAGACTCTGAACCCACAGCAACATCTCTCTTTCTACAACCCTGATCCTAACTGCATCCTGGCCTTTTCCAGCTGAGACTCTGAACCCAGAGCAAAATCTCTCGATCTACAACCCTGATCCTAACTGCATCCTGGCCTTTTTCAGCTGAGACCCTGAACCCACAGCAACATCTCTCGGTCTACAACACTGATCCTAAGTGCATCCTGGCCTTTTCCAGCTGAGACCCTGAACCCACAGCAACATCTCTCGGTCTACAACACTGATCATAACTGCATCCTGACCTCTTCCAGCTGAGACCCTGAACCCACAGCAACATCTCTCGGTCTACAACACTGATCATAACTGCATCCTGACCTCTTCCAGCTGAGACCCTGAACCCACAGTAACATCTCTCAATCTACAACCCTGAACCTAACTGCCATGAGACTCTGAACCCACAGCAACATCTCTCGGTCTACAACACTGATCCGAACTGCATCCTGGCCTTTTCCAGCTGAGACTCTGAACCCAGAGCAAAATCTCTCGATCTACAACCCTGATCCTAACTGCATCCTGGCCTTTTTCAGCTGAGACCCTGAACCCAGAGCAAAATCTCTTGATATACAACCCTGATCCTAACTGCACCCTGGCCTTTTTCAACTGAGACTATGAACCCACAGCAACATCTCTTGGTCTACAACACTGATCCTAACTGCATCCTGGCCTCTGCCAGCTGAGACCCTGAACCCACAGCAACATCTCTTGGTCTACAACACTGATCCTAACTGCATCCTGGCCTCTTCCAGCTGAGACCCTGAACCCACAGCAACATCTCTCAATCTACAATCCTGATCCTAACTGCATCCTGGCCTTTTCCAGCTGAGACCCTGAACCCACAGCAACATCTCTCAATCTACAATCCTGATCCTAACTGCATCCTGGCCTCTTCCAGCTGAGACCCTGAACCCACAGCAACATCTCTCGGTCTACAACACTGATCCTAAGTGCATCCTGGCCTTTTACAGCTGAGACCCTGAACCCACAGTAACATCTCTCAATCTACAACCCTGAACCTAACTGCCATGAGACTCTGAACCCACAGCAACATCTCTCGGTCTACAACACTGATCCTAACTGCATCCTGGCCTTTTCCAGCTGAGACTCTGAACCCAGAGCAAAATCTCTCGATCTACAACCCTGATCCTAACTGCATCCTGGCCTTTTTCAGCTGAGACCCTGAACCCACAGCAACATCTCTCGGTCTACAACACTGATCCTAAGTGCATCCTGGCCTTTTCCAGCTGAGACCCTGAACCCACAGTAACATCTCTCAATCTACAACCCTGAACCTAACTGCCATGAGACTCTGAACCCACAGCAACATCTCTCGGTCTACAACACTGATCCTAACTGCATCCTGGCCTTTTCCAGCTGAGACTCTGAACCCAGAGCAAAATCTCTCGATCTACAACCCTGATCCTAACTGCATCCTGGCCTTTTCCAGCTGAGACTCTGAACCCAGAGCAAAATCTCTCGATCTACAACCCTGATCCTAACTGCATCCTGGCCTTTTTCAGCTGAGACCCTGAACCCACAGCAACATCTCTCGGTCTACAACACTGATCCTAAGTGCATCCTGGCCTTTTCAAGCTGAGACCCTGAACCCACAGCAACATCTCTCGGTCTACAACACTGATCATAACTGCATCCTGGCCTTTTCCAGCTGAGACCCTGAACCCACAGTAACATCTCTCAATCTACAACCCTGAACCTAACTGCCATGAGACTCTGAACCCACAGCAACATCTCTCGGTCTACAACACTGATCCTAACTGCATCCTGGCCTTTTCCAGCTGAGACTCTGAACCCAGAGCAAAATCTCTCGATCTACAACCCTGATCCTAACTGCATCCTGGCCTTTTTCAGCTGAGACCCTGAACCCACAGCAACATCTCTCGGTCTACAACACTGATCCTAACTGCATCCTGGCCTTTTCCAGCTGAGACTCTGAACCCAGAGCAAAATCTCTCGATCTACAACCCTGATCCTAACTGCATCCTGGCCTTTTTCAGCTGAGACCCTGAACCCACAGCAACATCTCTCGGTCTACAACACTGATCCTAAGTGCATCCTGGCCTTTTCCAGCTGAGACCCTGAACCCAGAGCAAAATCTCTTGATCTACAACCCTGATCATAACTGCACCCTGGCCTTTTTAAACTGAGGTGACTTCACTCCTAGACATAGATTTCAACATTAGTTAATTGTGTGTATTTAGCCCATGTCTGTTAAATGTACTACAAGTTTCCTTTGTTGATCTATGCAAAGCCATGCTTCCTGTGTTTGTTTCCCCATGCACCATCTACTACCCCACTCTCTCTCCCTGTGATACCTTTCTCAATATCATACTTTTCTTTTCCAGACCCTTAATCCACAGCAATATCTCTCAATCTACAACCCTGATCCTAACTGCACTCATTTGCCCTCCCACCTACCTTTGATTCTTGTTCTTTTATCATCTGCATTTCCCACCACTGCTACAGACACAGAATAATTAACTGTTGACTCTCCTCACATAATCTCATTCTCCCATGCTCTTTTCAACTTCACTCTCTCTCTTTATGGCTAATTCAAACCCCTAATTTCTATTCCTATCCATGTTTATGCCTCGTCTATTCCCTTTAGATTGTAAGTCTGCAAGTTTTTAATCTTGGAAGGTGCTTTGGGAAAAAGCACTAAATAATCCAGATTTTATGCTGTAAAACAGGGCCCTTCATTGTGTTGATATTGTTTTTCTTTTGCTCAACCCTTGTACAGTGCTACAGAATATGTTGGCACATTACAAATAAAGGATAATAATAATGTAAACCCTAATATTCTGTGTTCTCAAGTCACAATTTATATATTTTACTAGCGACTTGCCCGTCCAAAAATGACGGTCAATAAAATGTAAATGTGAAATTTTTTTGCAACACAATATGAGTCTGCTACATTTGTCCCCATTTTTTTATCTAAAAATAAATACACATTTATTTTTTTAATTTTTAATTTTTTTAACTTTCAACTTATATTTAACCAACATATTTCATTTTTTTTTCAATCTTCAGTCTTTTAATTGTGATATATATAATAACAATATAATAATGTGTTCATTTTAATGCATACATATTGTAAAGTCTAACATGACAGTTTGTAACATGCAACTTGTATATTAAACAATCTTTAAACATTTTTTTTAACAATACTAACACTTTTCAATTGATATTTATCTATGAGTAACTGCGGACTATATAACCTTAGAGTAAGTAAATTGTTTTAACAATAACATTCTTTTTATCATTTTTTACATTTTTGTTAACCCCTTGTTAAACTAAATTAGCATTGAATCCAGAGGAAGGCAAACAATAAAAACCCCCATTGAAACTTGGCCAATTGTATCAAAGAGGGGAAAAAAATAATTCCTTCCTGACCACATTAACTGGCGATCGGATTACTCCCTGAATCAATACTCTGTCTTTAAATAATACATTTCCAATTATTATGAAATGCTGCAACTTTATATTAATAATACATGCTTGACTATACCACATATATATTTAACTAACTGTCCCAAACATTTAAAATACACATATTTAACATATGAAATTGTAACATCAAACAATAACATTTAACTCTTGTAAATCATGAAAAAGTCAGATAATTGTTTTGTGGGGCCAATCATGTTAATATGAAACTTTTAACCCATTCCAATATGTTTAAGGATGTTTTACTGTTGTTTTTGTTGTCGTTTCTTTTTTGTTGTTGTTCTGTTTGTCCTTTCTGCAAATATCACATAGAGTTTCATAAGTGAAATAGTGGTCCCCTATTTGAAGAGTCCCAGAGTACTTTAATTTTGTACTGGAAGTCAAACCACTGTTCTCTATGTTTTTTTGTCCATTCTATAGATTTTTTTCTTGAAATATTGTTTTTGTGCAATCATATTGAGTACCATAAAATGATGTCATTAAAATGAAACCATTATCCTCTATCTTTCCAACACCTCTTAGTAGACAATGTTTTTGGTGTAAACACATCCCTCGTCCAATAAATGACCCTGACTCGTTTTTTTCAACATGCACTTTAATTTCTTTTGGATTAGTGCACCTTGAAAAAGCCACATAGAGTTGTCCATGTGCAAAAACTGGTTCCTTTAAAAAAATCTCAACAGACTTAAAAGTTTGTCCTTGGGAATTATTGATGGTCATGGCAAATGCCATGATAACTGGAAATTGGCTCCTTTGAAGGACAAAAGGCAAACCACTCTCACTTGAAGCTAAATCAATTCTTGGTATAAAAACTTGTTCACCTTTATGGGTCCCAGTTATAATTTCTGCATGTATAAAATGATCTTTTAACTCATGCACAATTAATCTGGTCCCATTACAAAGTCCTTTTTTTGGATTCATATTTCGCAATAACATGACAATTGTGCCTTTTTTCAATTGTAAAATATGTGGTGGCATTCCAGATGGTGTTAACGAATTAATAAATTCGATACTAAAATTCGATTCACTGTCTTTATCATCAGACAGAACCGAATCTGCACTGTAATAATTATTTTGTGGTGCATTGATGTATTTTAAAATTTCGTTATTTACATACAAGGCACGATATTTTTTTATGTTAATATCACTTTGTTTGCAATGTCTGAGTAATCCTCATTATTAAGAGTGTTTAGAAATATGGCTGATATATGAGTGATTCATTGCAAACCATTTCTGATGGAATTTCAATGGTATCATTTGGTACATGCTGTATTTCTGGATGTTTTCCTTCTCTGATTTTAATGAGCCAATCATTGAATTCATTTTGGCCTTCGGATCTCATATTTAATTCTAATTTGAGATGTGTAAATATTTGCCACAGTTTACTGGTCTTGATACATGTTTCAATGATCTCCGTTCTATTTCCGTGTGGCACAACAGGTAATGTTTGCCTAAAATCTCCTCCTTACAGCATCACCTTTCCACCAAATGGCAACTTATTATCCATCACTTCTTTTAAGAATCTGTCAATACATTGCAGTGCATGACATGACATCATTGTTGCCTCGTCTATGATAATTAGTTTAGTTAATTTAAATGTTTTTGCTTGTAAGGAATTCAGTCGAATATCTGACACTGATGTTTCCAAAATGGGAACTGGCAGCTTAAATCCACTATGCACAGTTCTACCACCATCTAACAAAAGTGCAGTTGTTACAAATGGCATAGCTATCTGACCCTGTGATCGAATATAACTCATCAAACAATGGTACAGATAAGTTTTTCCTGATCCACCTGGGCCGTCTAGATAGAAATACCGGTCTTTGACCATTTCATCATCTGTAGCATTGTGATGGCATGAAATGCTGTAAAGTATTTAAAGTTGCCAGTTTTTCTTCGTTTTTTTGTTTTTGTATCTCAGTGTCAAAATCATCAAAACTTATGTCATCTAAAAGTCCTGGATCTGGTAAATTAAAACTTGCACAATTTAATCCATGAGCCAACAATATTTCTTGTATTTCCATCAATGTTTTTAACAGTGCTATTGGTTCTCTGTAACGTTTCAAGAAGTCTTCTGACATGTTTAATTTAAATGTTTCCCACAAAGGGAAAGGTACATTGCAAAATATGCAAATGAATCCAAATTGTTGTCTCATTTGCTTTGGCATTTGACATAGTGCTGCTTCTTCCAGACACATCTCCCATTCTGTATCGTCAGCTATGAAGTTTTGATGTCTTGCAGCTAATAGGAATGTATCATAAACTATGTCATTCACTGTACGTAAATGCTCAAAACTCTGTGCACCGGGAACATGTAGCAGAAGTAATCTTAAGCTGAAACGTTCAATGTCCCTTGGACTGACAGTGTAAAGATATAGGAATCACAAGGTTGTGGAGACCAGCAGCCTAGGTCAGTAATGATCCAATTCAGCAACTTGTAGGTGAAACAGGAACAAGGTTTATTGAAGTGATCAGGAACCACACAATAATCTGGCAAGGATACACAGACAGGAAGTGCCTTATATAGGCCAAGAACCAGACAGCTGACCAGACACAGCTAAAGAGAGTTGTCACTGATTGCATTGCTTTTAGAGTCAAGGTATCAGATCTAAGGCAAAACTGCAAGAGGCAGGCTGGTGTACCGGTAGGGAAGAGGTTTAGCAACATGCAAACCAGGGTTCGAATCCCGGCAGAGTCAATTCCTCACAATACCCCCACCTCTATAGGCGCAGCCTCTGGATGCCCTATTACCCGGTTTAGCAGGGTACTGTGCATGGAAAGACCGAAGAAGATCAGGAGCATGAATATTGTCCACTGGTTCCCACGATCTATCCTCCTCACCATAGCCTTTCCACTGAACCAAATATTGAAGCTTGTTACGGAAGATCCTGGAGTCAAGAATTTTTTCCCCTTCGTACTCATCCTCACCATCCACGAGGACTGGAGGTGGGGCAGGTAGGGCTCGGCCAGGGAAAGTATTTTCATGAAAAGGTTTAAGCAGTGCAACATGAAACACTGGATGTATTTTCATGGAATTTGGAAGTTGCAAACGGAAAGTGACAGCATTGATCTGAGCAATGATCTCAAAAGGTCCCATGAACCTTTGACCCAATTTATGAGAAGGAATCCGAAGCTTAAGATTCTTTGTTGACAGCCACACCTTGTCACCAACAGGATAGACTGGGGCCTCCTTTCTCTGCCTATCAGCAGCTCTTTTGTAACATTCCTGAGCCTCCAAAAGAGTCTCTTTCAACAGTGCTTGGGAATCACGTAAGGCGGTTAGCCGGTCAGTGACAGCAGGAATGGAAGTAGTAATTGGGAGACTGACTAGAAAGGTCGGATGGTAACCATAGTTGGCAAAAAATGGGCTCAAAGAAGTGGAGCAGTGTTGGGCATTGTTATAGGCAAACTCCGCCGTGGGTAGAAAATCCAGCCAGTCATCCTGCAGGTAACTAATATAGCACCGCAAATATTGCTCCAAAGTCTGGTTGGTTCGCTCAGTCTGTCCATTAGTTTGCAGATGAAAAGCTGACGACAGATTTACATTAATACCTAGATTAGAACAAAAATGTTTCCAAAAACGAGATGTAAACTGCACTCCCCTGTCATAAACAACTTCATCAGGCACTCCATGTAAGCGAAATATTTCCCGAACAACCAGGTCAGCCGTCTGTTTAGCTGAAGGGAGACCACGAGCTGGTATGAAATGACCCATCTTAGTTAACCTGTCCACAACAACAAGAATAGTAGTGTGTTCCTTAGAGGGAGGTAGTTCCACAATAACGTCCATGGATATAGATCCCCAGGGACGATGAGGAATCGGAAGAGGCTGAAGCAAGCCAACAGGGGATGAGCGAGGTGTCTTATGTCTGGCACATACATCACAAGAGGACACATACTTCTTAACATCCTCATGATACTTCGGCCATCAAAAGGATCGGGCAAGTAGCTCTTGTGTCTTTCGGATTCCTGGATGACCTGCTGGTTTTGAGTCAGGGTAAAGACGTAAAAGTTCCAGTCGCACTGACTCCGGAGCAAACAGACATTGTTGAAAAATCCAAAACCCATTAAGCTTCGTCATATGGAGATCACGAGGAGGAGCACGAAGAACTGGGTCTTTTAATGCGAGACATCAGATCAGAAGGGACTGTAACTCCTATAAATATATCCTCCGGCAAGATGGTGATCTTGGTTACGGTAGTATGGAGGGGGTCAGCTATTCTAGACAAGGCATCCGCCTTACCATTCTTGGAGCCGGGACAGTATGTAACCAAAAAATTAAACCTCGAGAAGAATAGTGACCAGCGTGCTTGTCTGGCTGACAGTCTCTTTGCTGATCGAATACATTCCAGATTTTTGTGATCTGTGAGGACTGTAATTGGATGGGTAGCTCCCTCCAAGAGATGTCTCCATTCGGTGAAGGCAGCTTTTATAGCCAATAGTTCTTTATTCCCTATGTCATAGTTTCTCTCTGCTGGCACCATCTGGCGGGAATAGAAGGCACACGGATGTAACAGCATCTTAGGTCCAGTCCTTTGAGACAGTATAGCACCAACAGCTGAATCAGAAGAATCAACTTCCACAATAAATGGTAATTCCGGCTGAGGATGTACCAGGACAGGGGCAGATGTAAACAGAGTCTTCGGGAAAATGTGGTATCCGCCTTATCGGACCACTGAAATGGAGTCCCTTTACGTGTAAGTTCAGTGATTGGTGTAATAACGGCAGAGAAATTCTTAATGAAACGCCTGTAAAAATTGGCAAACCCCACAAATCTCTGAACATCTTTTTCATTCTTGGGGATGGGCCAGTCCAGCACAGCTTTAATTTTACTTGCGTCCATACTTAAACCTTTGGGAGTTATTACATACCCCAGGAATTGAATTTCTGTTTGTTCAAACTCACATTTTTCTAGTTTAATGTATAGGTGGTGGGTACGAAGGCGCTCCAGAACTATACGGACCTGTTTTCTGTGGTTTTCAAGATTATCAGAGAATATTAGGATATCATCCAAATATGCCACAACAAACTGATCCAGGAGATCTCGTAGTACATCATTGATAAGATGCTGGAAAGTTGCAGGGGCATTACACAGCCCAAATGGCATTACTAGATATTCGTAATGCCCGTACCTGGTTCTGAAAGCTGTTTTCCATTCATCATTTGGTCTTATGCGAACCAGATTATATGCCCCCCGAAGATCAAGCTTCGTAAATATTTTAGCTGAGCGAAGTCTGTCCAAAAGTTCAGGAATCAGAGGCAAGGGGTAGCGGTTTTTAACAGTGATGTTATTAATGTCCCTGTAATCAACGCATGGCCGTAGGCTGCCATCTTTCTTTTCTACAAAGAAAATAGGAGCTCCTGCTGGAGAAGTAGATGGTCGAATAAAGCCTTTGGCAAGATTTTCTTGTCGGTATTCACGAAGAGCTTTCAATTCAGGCTCAGAAAGGGAATATATACGGCCAAATGGGATAGCAGCCCCAGGCAACAGCTCTATTGGGCAATCATAAGGCCTGTGGGGTGGAAGCTGATCAGCATTCTTCTTATCACAGACATCTGCAAAATCCCGATATTGTAGAGGAAGCTTAGTCAAGTTTGTAGCAACCATTTCATTAATTGTTGTGGCAACAGGTGTTACTTTAGAGGGTTGACAATTAATTAAGCAGTGTTCTGAAGGAAAGGACAAAGTTCTGATCTTACAATCAATCTGTGGGTTATGCAGAGCAAGCCAAGGTACCCCCAAAATCACTGGAAACTGTGTTGAGGAAATTAGGTGGAAAGAGATAGCCTCATGGTGATTCACTTCCAGAGTCAATTTTAAGGGCAACCGTCTACTGTCTCCATTAACATAGGTGAAGAGTTAGAGATAGACTGAATTCTATTTCCTGCTGCAAATTTAATGTCCATAAAGTTTCCGCCTGCTCCAGAATCTATCATAGCTGTAGTTGAAATTTTACGATCACCACATTGCAACGTGATAGGCACCACAAAATGAGGATGTTGAGTCAACATACCCTCTTCACCATGAGCCAGAGAAAACAAGGGTTGTGTGACAGAATCCAGTTGATCTGAAATCTGGGATTGGTGTTGAATCTGTGCACCCTCAGCCGCCATAGCTATTGTTCTTTTGGATTTGCTAGGGCAATTGATGGCATAGTGCCCTGCACTACCACAATACAGGCATACATTTTGAGTGCGTCGCCACTGTTTTTCTTCGTTGGCTAATGGTCCTCTTATTAGATTTACCTGCATAGCCTCTGGCTCAGAGTCTGTAGGTGTTTGTGGGATCGGAGTAGAAGTTCTTGAATAGGAAATTGGAGTAGTACTTGGTATAAAAGAGCCCTGTCTTTCCAATCTTCTTTCAGAAAGTCTCCGATCAATACGGATAGCCAAACACACAAATGCATCAAAGTCAGCAGGAAGATCAACACGAGCTAGTTTATCTTTTATAGCTTCTGAGAGACCTTTTCTGAAATGGAACCTCTGGGCTGATTGGTTCTAGGTAGTATTAGCAACCCACTTTCTGAATTCAGCAGCATATTCAGCCACCGATCGCCTCCATTGATGCAAATGAAGGAGAGTGGCTTCTGCTGTAGCACATCGATTTGGGTCATCAAAAACTAGGCACATGGCCTCAAGAAAGTCATTTAGATCACCCAAGACTGGACTGTCCTGTTCCAGAAGAGGGGAGCCCCAAGCCAGGGCTTCATCTTTGAATAGAGAAAAAATAAATCCCACCTTCTCTTTTTCAGATGGAAATTGGTGAGGTAAGATCATGAAGTGCAAACGGCATTGATTTAGGAAACCCCTAAATTTTTTGCGATCTCCTCCAAACTTTTCTGGTAGGGGCAAGCGGGCATCTTGTGCAGGTGTAACAGTAGCAGCCGCAACATCACGTGCCCTGTAGCTGGTATACTCACTGTGCATTGACTGAACTTTATTTTGCAGTTCAGCTACCTGGTCCTGCAGCACTTGAATGGTCTGTGCCTGGATCTACACAGTTCTTGCAGTAAAAGCAACCTGTTGGGCCTGCAGTTCAGTTACCTGGTCCTGCAGCACTTGAATGGTCTGTGCCTGGGTCTGCACAGTTCTTGCAGTAAAAGCAACCTGCTGGGCCAATGCAGAATCTGACCCGGCGGTCTCCATGAAGGGTCCAGATTATTCTGTAAAGATATAGGAATCACAAGGTTGTGGAGACCAGCAGCCTAGGTCAGTAATGATCCAATTCAGCAACTTGTAGGTGAAACAGGAACAAGGTTTATTGAAGTGATCAGGAACCACACAATAATCTGGCAAGGATACACAGACAGGAAGTGCCTTATATAGGCCAAGAACCAGACAGCTGACCAGACACAGCTAAAGAGAGTTGTCACTGATTGCATTGCTTTTAGAGTCAAGGTATCAGATCTAAGGCAAATCTGCAAGAGGCAGGCTGGTGTACCGGTAGGGAAGAGGTTTAGCAACATGCAAACCAGGGTTCGAATCCCAGCAGAGTCAATTCCTCACAGACGGTATAAATGCGTGGTATAATTTTATGTGCATCGCTTCTTCGTTGTCGCCATAGATTATTTACAAATACATAGTGATATGGTATATCTATGTATAAAAATTGTCTGGCCTGCGTATCCTGGCAGTTTAATTTAAACCATGCAGTAAGTGTGGCATCTCTGTCTTCACTTTGATATAATGCATTTCTTTCATTTCCTGCAGTAAAGCAAACCAACTGACTTTGAGGCAAATGTACAGCTAAACGATAGATAGCATGTGACCGATCATGCATCTCAAATTTCAAAAGGCGCCACATTGCTTCAGGAGCACTCACATACCGAGCATCTAAATAATTTGATAGTTCATCATGTAAAATTGGATTTTCGTTTTCATTTGCAGCACCTTGCACAACAACAGTTGCTGCGTCATATCCTTTGTATATATATTTATACACGATAAAAAAGGAGAGAAAGAAAGGAAAGGCAACTGTAACACGGATCAAAAAAGCAAATATATCAATGTAATTAACATATGATGGCGGAGAAGATGAATAGGACACAAAGGACCTCGCTGGTTACATTAAAGAACATAGTCCAATAGATTGTGGAGTCCACTCATAGAATGGCCTATGGAATATGCAGATAGCAAAACCAAATGGCCAAACCATTCAAATCATGGCAGGCTCCAACAAATGGCAAATTAGACCAGATAAAATAGGAACAGTAATGCTTTATTCTAAGATAACTTATCTGTAACCCGAAGAAAGAAGGGGAAAGGAGGGGAAAGAAAAACAAAAATATTAAAGGAGTAATTAAAAAATATATGTAATGTGCTAGAGACAGTTGGATGATTACTCATGTGAGTATCAGGCAGATGTAGGGACCAAATTCCCAGATATTCCCCACTAGTATCTAATGATTCCAATAATTGAATATAGTAGTCCCCATAAATGGAGTACTTTCAAAGATACGCTGTAGGTATCCTAAAAAGGAAGAGTGCTCAATGGGAATCAAAATATCTACACATGCACTATGGTCCAGACAAAAGAGATCTTGTCTGTGTAAAATGGTATATGCACATAATTGAAGTGAATAGTCCTGACCAAATAAAGGACTATGGTAACTCAGAGGGCAATATATTACAGTCATATATATTATAGATACTAACTAGGTGACATCCTATAATCTATTCCCCAAAATGGACAGGTGCTATGATATGGCACAAACCTGTCAGTATGCACACATACACTGATGTGGAGAAATATGATGCTGTCAAGCCACTATAATAGCATGAGTGTATACTTCACTCTAGGTAATGCCTTAATAATAAAGAGGAAAGCCTTGTAGTAGCTCCTCTAGCAGGTAAATAGTAACATAGGAGACTGCTACTATGCTATGACAAAAGCTCAAAACTTACCTGCTTGTCATGCTCCCTCCCATAGACCCGATCTATCAGAAAATGTCCAGTCAGACTATCAATACCTGAGGAGAAATTGTCAGTTATGTGTCAAGTGTGCTTTATATATAGGCTTTGTGTGCGAGACAAATGCATTGTTTTAGGCGGGAAATCCGCTGTTCCGCGAGACAAATGCGTTGTTTTAGGCTTGAAATCCGAGGTGCCGCGAGACAAAGGCAGGAAATCTGTGTTAATGCGTAAATGTGTAATTTTGTTTCGTAAAATGTACTCGCTAGTGTCTTTTTTACTAATTGCGCGGTTATTGAGCATCGTTATTTTTCGTGCACATACGTCTCTGGCTGTGTTTTACGCAGTACGTAGTAGTGTAGCCTCGTTTTCATTTTTTGCGGCGCCCATTTTTTTCTCGCTTAGCCGATTTTGGATCTTTATAAATCGTCTAAATCGATGTAAATTGGAGTTCCACCTCACTCCCAGACGTCCTGCCTGGTTCCCCATGCTGTAAGTGACCTTTTTGTTATTTTTTTATGTGTATTTAGTGTTTTGTAATTGTTTTGGTTCCGCCGCTTATCTCGTAAATTTTTTCATGACGTATTTTTTTTTCTAAGTCCCGCGTCTTGTGTAAAAAAGTGCTGCAGTTTAACGGCTCGCCTCGTAACACGAGTCTCGCCTGCAATGAGCGCCTGCGGCGCTCATTGCCAAAGTGATACGGTTTAGCGGCTCGCCTCGCTACACGAGGCTCGCCACGTCATACGCACTACGCAAACAGCGTGACGACGAATCGTAGTTGGACAATTATAATATGTGATTGTATTTTTAGTCTTCATTACTGCATTGTTCATATTAGGTACTGTATCAAAATGTTTACCTCCCACCATATTAGAAGTCTATAGGTTAAGGTACTGGATTTAGAATAACTAATAGGTAATTTATTTCTGATAATAAAAGTGGGAAATTAAAGTTATGCAATGAAATGAAAACCTAAAATTGTGAATAGCATGTTTTCTCTTTGTGTCACTGGATCGCTACCTTGTCGTGGTGAAGGGGCTTGTATACTTCAGATCATAGCAGAGACATCAGACAAATCATAATCCACTAGAGAAGGAACTGGCAAAAAACTCCAGTACACGACCAGAGACATAATAATTGTGCCTGGCATGCTGTAGTTCACAGGGTCATGAAGAGCTGTATCGACTGAACATCAAAAATATTAAATTAAGATTTATTTCAATATCATAGGCATTACCTTGTTTTGGCACTATCAAAATTATCAATGAATGATTAATATTAGCGGACTATTCTTATTGTATCCCAACCATAACATTTAGAAGCAGTGTATTTTACCAATGTACTCAAGGGTCATGTGGTTAGAATATCACAATTGTACTGATATGCAGTACTTGCAGCTTATATAATGGTAATAATAAGTAAATTTAAAGCAACATGGACATACCTGTAATTAATCAAACTTTTAGGGCCATATTCAATTTGAAGCCCGTAACTCGATTGCAGCCGAATGTCTGCGAGTGTGTTGCAGGCTACCTTTCGTCTCTGATTGCGATGCTATTCAATTGCTCAAGGCCGCAAGTTACTGTCCGAAAGCCAAAACCGTAAACCATGCACTTGTTCGGAGCAGTTCAGGGCGGAAACATGATCAATTCAGCAAGCCCGTAACCTCCCATTTTGAATCAGCCAATAGAAAATTAGACTGTCATTATTACGGCAGTAAAGCATGGAGGTTACTTGTCAATCTATTAGGTTTTGGGGTCCGATATGCGATCAGACTCGCAAACCCTAATAATAAAGAATTATGAATATTAATGCCAAAACTGTTCTAGTCCATATGGGTGGCCTGATATGTATTAACTCATTGATACCCGAGATCGATTTAGTCTCGAAATGAAACATAAAAATAAAGTTAAATTCTTGCCAATTTTCGAGCTTAGGACTATTGTGCAAATAATTCTAATGTCTATCATCGCTTTCCCCGTTATTTACAGTGCAGTAGTGATTTTATATTTGCATTTACAGTGCTACGATTAGGTGTTTAACCCCCTTGCGGGTCCTCTCTAGCACTCGTAGGATTTTCTCCTTCGTTTGCCGTTTTGAGCAATTGAATAGCGATTTGCGTTTTTAGCCTTGCAAAAGTTAAAGGTCAAAGGCTTACGAGTTTAATCATCGCCATTTTTTCAAGGCTGTAACTCGGAAGCCGATCGTAGCCCGCAAAAAGACGTCAACTGAATAGCAAATTAGCTTGCAACCTCACTTACGGGCTACCGGATCACTTGAAAGCTCAATTGAATATGGCCCTTAATATTTAAAACGTTGGATCCATTATTGCTTGTATAAATATTTTATTTAGCACACATAATACATATTTGATATTTTTTTATTATCTCCAGTGTTTTTTATTATTTTTTATTCCCAGAGTCTTTAGTTGTGTTTTGCACTGGAGATTTATTTCATTTATTTATTTTACATTCACTATTTCATATACAATACTATATTTATGTAATCACAAATTTTAATTACCTTAAACAAATCTTTAGAATTTCTTTAATTTATTTTGTATTTATTCACCAACAATATTTGCATTGTCAGTCCTTACAACGGAGAGCTCTTTATCTTCAAAATATAAATTTCCTAACTATTTCTATATCAGTATTATATCATCATTAAATAATTACATACATAATTTTTTCTTCCTAGCAATCACCTCTAACCATTTTTATCATTTTCAGGCACTCACTAAATTATTCTATACAGTTATACCTCAACAATTAAACTTAAATTAAACACTTTTTACTAGATATACCTAATCACATTCTGTGCAAGTCAGTTGCAATAATATTAATGAGTTAATTGAGCTATATCACATTTCACTAATTGTATTTTTGCATTTGATTCACACCCTTAATGTTATAAGATTATTAGTAATCAAATTGAAATTAATTAACCAAATATTTCCTACCTCAATATATCATATACAGTATAGTGATGTCCCGAACAGTTCGCCGGAGAATTTTCGCGGCGATTTTCGCATGTTCGCGTTCGTAACGAACGATGAACATTTCCGCCCCCTATTCTTTATCATTGAGGAAACTTTGACTCTGCAAATCACAGTCAGCAGACACATTCCAACCAATCAGCAGCATACACTCCCTTCCAGAGCCTTCCATCTGTATGACAGCCTCCATTTTATAATCATTCTGTAGCTGCATTCGTGGAAAGAGGAGATATATTCTACCTGCTATTGATTTAATAGGGAAATAGATAGCCAGGCTGTGTATTTAGCTTTAACTACACACCTGAAGAACTCCTTTGATATCTGCTGCAAGGACAGCAACCCAAACTTTTGCCAGTGCGCAGTGACACTCATATCTAGTGCCACCGTAATGTGCAGTGAAACAAAACAACCCTTTTTTTACTGTAATCGATTGAATATCAGTAGCCTGCCTACAGGCGTGTGTGTGAGGCCTATTGCATCTAGTCTGCCAACTTTTGTCAGTGCCCAGTGACACTCATATCTAGTGCCACCGTAGTGTGCAGTGAAATAAAACAACCCTTTTTTTACTGTAATCGATTGAATATCAGTAGCCTGCCTAAAGGCGTGTGTGTGAGGCCTATTGCATCTAGTCTGCCAACTTTTGCCAGTGCACAGTGACACTCATATCTGGTGTCACAGTAGCTTGCACGCATAGTACCACTAATCGTAAAAAAAATGACAGGCAGAGGCAGGCCACCCCGCAGGGGCCGTCGTGGTCGTGGTGCTGTGATTCCCTTTGGCCCTAGAATAATGCCCAGTTTTCAGAGGCAACGGTACGTTGAACAGTTCTGAGGACATAGTTGACTGGCTAACACAGGACACCCAATCTTCTACAGCTTCCGCTCGGAACCTAGACGCACCATCCTCCTCCAGCTTAGCTTCGGGCACCTCTCCAGTTACCACTCGCCCGCCTGCCGCCACCACCAACACTAGCACCACAGCCGCTTCACTTGATCCGTCAGCAGAGTTATTTACAGATCCGTTGGAAGAAATGAGTGATGCGCAAACATTAGTGCCAGAGGATGTAGATAAAAGGGATATGTCCCAGTCAGGCAGCATTACACACATGGACGTACGGTCTGATGATGATGATGATGTTGTACCCGGTGCTGCTTCCTTTGTTGAGTTGTCAGATACAAGTGAAGCGGTTGATGATTACGATGCGTCCGTGGATGTCACGTGGGTGCCCGCTATAAGAGAAGAAGAACAGGAGGAAAGTTCAGATGGGGAGACAGAGAGGAGGAGGAGCCGAGTTGGAAGTAGCGGGAGGTCGTCGAAAGTAGCTAGTGGCACAGTCAGACAGCATGCATCGGCACCCGGGGTCAGCCAGACAGCATGCCAGTCAACGCATGCTTTTGCCACCACCAGAATGCCGTCATTGCAGAGCTCAGCAGTGTGGCAATTTTTTTGTGTGTCTGTCTGTGACAATAGTGATGCCATTTGCAACCTGTGCGAAAAGAAACTAAGTTGTGGGAAGTCCAACACCCACCTAGGTACAACTTCTTTGCGAAGGCACATGATGTCACATCACAAACGCCTATGGGATCAACACATCAGTACAAGCAGCACACAAAGTCAAAGCCGCCATCCTCCTCTTGGTCCAGCATCTTCAGCCACGTCAACCACTGCTGCCCTGCTTGCCGCCTCTCAACCATCCGCCACTCCGTGTCTCGCCCTGAGCAGTCCCTGCTCATCTGCCCACAGTCAGGTGTCTGTCAAGGACATGTTTGAGCGTAAGAAGCCAATGTCACAAAGTCACCCCCTTGCCCGGCAACTGACAGCTGGCTTGTTTGAACTCTTAGCCCGCCAGCTTTTACCATACAAGCTGGTGGAGTCTGAGGCGTTCAAAAAATTTGTAGCTATTGGGACACAGCAGTGGAAGGTACCCGGCCGAAATTTCTTTGCACAAAAGGCAATCCCCAACCTGTACTCGATTGTGCAAAAGGAAGTAATGTCATCTCTGGCACACAGTGTTGGGGCAAGGGTCCATCTGACCACGGATACCTGGTCTGCAAAGCATGGTCAGGGCAGGTATATCACCTACACTGCGCATTGGGTAAACCTGGTGACGGAATACGTGGCTCTGCAGAGGAGTTGGTGACACCGCCACGACTAGCAGACAGGCCTGCTGCCACCTCCTCTACTCCTCCCACACCATCCTCTTCCATAACCTCCTCGGCTGAGTCCTCTTCTGCTGCTGCTATGTCTTGCTCCACATCAACGGCACCTTCCCAGCTCCACAGGTTCTATTCCACATCCCATATATGGCAGTTTCACCCCATCTTGGGGGTGACTTCCCTGAAAGCAGAGAGTCACACCGGACCAGCACTCCTGTCCACCCTGAACGCACAGGTAGATCAGTGGCTGACTCCGCACCAACTGGAGATCCGCAAAGTGGTTTGTGACAACGGAATAAATGTGTTGGCGGCATTGAATGGCACATGTGTGTAATCTGATTTTACAACGCTTTGTGCATAAGCACCGAGGCTTACAGGACGTTCTGAAGCAGGTCAGGAAGGTGTGTGCCCATTTCAGACGTTCCTACACGGCCATGGCGCACTTTACAGATATCCAGTGGCGAAACAACATATTTACAATAGAGGCATTTTATGAAAGTTAGCTGGCTATTCCTTCTTATTTTTACTTTTTAGGTTAATAATTTTTCTTATTTTTTACTGTGATTGCAATTTAAGAGATACCTAAAACATGGTAAAACAGACAATAGTAAAGAGTATATCTGCAGGAAACACCAAAGTCATATTCACTATCATCCCTCCAGCAGTATTAGCTTATTATTTACAATATCTAACCTGGGCAATCACCCTTGGGTTTCCCTAGGGCAGGCTTCAGTAAGCGACCTCTCCTTTCCTGGGATGATTTTGCCGCCGGTTGCTTCTGAAGGGTCTCCAGGGCTACCCCACTCCGGTCCTTCCCCCAGTGTCGCTTCAACCAGTAACAAATGTTTTATATTTGTAAAGCGACCCAATGATCCCCCTTGATAGAGGTTTATCTTTACAAATTTTGGAGAACCAATTTAAGACCGGTGACCCCTGTTTCTGGGTCAGGGAGTGTGTGAAATGCCTCAGCCTACAGTAATTGTAATGTTCTGACAGCGGTAGCTCATGCTTGTCCAACAGTTCCTCATAGGTGAGCATCTGGCCCTTTACTAACCAGTCTCCCAGTCTATCTAGTTTCCTTGACCTTCACCAGTTTTGTGATGTTGTGCTCATGTGTTTCGGGGCCTGAGGGTGGTCAAGAATTGGGGTCATTTGGGTGGATCCAGGGAACAAACCTGTGTGTTTCTTGGCCCATTTCCAGTCTGATAGTGAGTGTCTGATTAGGGGGTTTGGCGAGTTTTTAAGGCTCTGAGGCAATTCTGATAGCCAAGCCACCTTGTCCCAGGTTAAGGGCCTTAAAGTGTGGTTCTCTAAATACACCCAGGCCGGTTGATGACATATAGAATGTGCTATTGGGAGGAAAGATAGGTGACGTAACAGGTATTAAACTGATAGGAATAAATAGTACAACTGAACACACCACTCCTATCTGGTGGCACCTTAGATTGCACGCGCAGTGCCCCAAATTTGAAGTGGGAGGACCGACCAAGCATCTTTTTCCATCTCCCGCTTCCAAAAATCCATGCCATATACACGTCCCCTAATAGTGGACGTAACAGGGATTAAACCGATAGGAATAGTACTACTTAACAGTACACACCTTATAATAACGCAGACAGAGGCAACGCAGAGAGAGGAGTCTGAAGAAGAGGAGGAAGGTGGAAGACCAAACACAGCAGGCGTCCCAGGGGGCTTGTTGTCACCTTTCGGGGACCCTTGGTGGCTGGGTGGAGGAAGAGACCTTCAATGACATCAGTGAGGACAAGGAACGGGACATGGCTAGCTTGGTATCCAACCTTGTGCAAATGGGGAGTTTGCGGTTGTGCAAAGGGACTGTTTGCGTTTTTTTGCGGTGCATTAAACGGGGAGATTGGTCTGTAACTGTGAAGCGGGTGTAACCCTTACACTACCTGATCGATACAACATCATACCTGATGTTTTAAAGCATCTTATTCCAAACAATTAAGGAATGTTAGGTGATTTATGCCCTTTATGGCTTAAAACCAGACTCTGCATCAACTATGTAATTTTCCGTGGTAGTTTTGCCATGGATCCCCCTCCGGCATGCCACAGTCCAGGTGTTAGTCCCCTTGAAACAACTTTCCCATCACTATTGTGGCCAGAAAGAGTTCCTGTGGTTTTTGAAATTCGCCTGCCCATTGAAGTCTATGGCGGTTCGCCGATGTTCGCCCGTTCGCGAACATTTGATGAAATTCGCGTCTGCGGTTCGCGAACCGAAAATTTGATGTTCGCGACATCACTAGTCAGGAGGTCTCTGACACAGATGCTACTCATGGAGGAGTTACAATTTTTATTTTTGTATATATATATCACATACTATTTGGATTTCTCAGTCTGATATCTAATAAACAATTTAATTGGGATTGATGTGTATTAGTAGATATATCCTTTCAAAAAACATTAACCCATTATTGGGATTTGTGGTAAAGATTTCCAAATATACACCTCCTCTAGAATTACCAGTAAAGAGAGTAACTAAAATAATCAACTTTCTAAAAGCAATACATGCCGTCGGTCACTACATTAAACATACATTTTTGCTGCAATCAGAAAATGGTTAAGTGCAGGATGTAAACAAATGATGTCTAGTTAAAGACAAGTTATAAACAAATGATGTCACTTCTGGTTACTAACAAGAAATTATATCTCTTCCAGTTGTTATACTTCCGTTTTTTATACTTCCAGTATAACACTATAAATAGCCAGAAGTCACTGACATTTTTTTTCATAAATCCATGGTCTCTGAGGAAGCCATATATATGGTGAAACTGCTGTTAGGCTGGCTTATTTTTCACATGTAGAACCCTTTTTTGCATATTATATTAGAGAACTTGTGAGTCTCCCAAATAGGGCATTGGGGATTTGTCTTGTTATGTTACAGCCTATAAGTTGATCTACTGGAAATGTAAAATGGTGTACATTATGCAATTTTCATTTAGTATTATTCTTGTGACGCTTTCCTATCTTATGCAATGGACCCTAGCAAGTTTTGGGACATCCAGTCAGTGGAGCCTCCCAGGCAGAAGGTATCCCTTGAGGATCCTAGGTTTTCAGCACTACACTATTATGTTGATTATATGATGTATATAGTTGTGAGCAATACAGGTTGCTGCTAAAGCTTGCGGGCTCCCGTAGCGAGCCCGCTACAACTGCGAGGGCCGCAGTTGCTGGCATGGAGCTCTGAAGGCGATGAGCGCCATAGGCGCTCATCCCTACCACCCCGTACAACTTAGGCATGGAACCCGGAAGGCGCTCACTGCGCTGGTGGAGATAAGCGCGATCAACAGAAATCCCAATTACACCATTCACAACGGCACTTAAAACTTGCAAAAAAAAATAAATAAGAGGTCAATAAAATTCGAACTTAACTGCCGAACTGCGCACATATAAAAACAACACTAACACCACCAAAATTAACAAAAATACAAAACAAACACCACTCACAGCACGGGGGGGACAGGCATGATGTCTGGGAGTCAGGTTGCATGACAATTTAACCACAATTTGCCGAGTTTCCACACACGAAAGTATCCAAACAAGAAAAAAAATGGCTTCCGAAAAAAGAAAAGGAGCCTACACGACCCCTAAACACGCATAACACCACGAAGCACATAAGACTTTTACACAGGCACGTACGGAAAATGCTCCACACCCGCGTATTGCATGTACAATCGCCGCCATTTTACAACACTAACTTACAACTAATAACATTACCATTACAAAATGCCCAATTTCACAGCTAAACAAACGGCTTTCCCTCGCGCACTCAGCCTGTTTACACTGCACACTTCACACATTGCTGACACTTACACCTCAGGTAAGCAACAGTGCAAATGTACATTGTATGCTGCAGGAAAATCAAAACAGATTGTTAGCTCTTCAGAATATTGATTGCTGGATATATTAATTACAAATAGGTTAAGTATATTAATTTATTATTTCATTAATGCATTAATTAGCATTACAAATTATCTATAGATATATAGAAGAAGAAAAAAGGACCAGGGGAGAGGATCGCAATAAGCCACAAAGGCGTTCAGTGTGGGGCTAACAATGAGCGCCAAGGGTGCTCAGAGGACCAAAAGTACATGAGGGGAGAGGCTTGCAATGAGCACCAAATTCGCTCAGCGCGGGGCTCACAATCAGCGCATAGGGTGTTCAGACAATCAAAAGTAGAGCAGAGGAGAGGATCGCAATGAGTGCCAAAGGCGTTCAGCATTGGGCACACAGTGAGCACCGAGAGTGCTCAGAGGAGCAAAAGTACATGAGGGAGAGGCTCGCAATGAACGCTAAAGGTGCTCAGATGACCAAAAACCTTACATTGTGTGCCAAACAGCATTCCCAGCTTTACAATTTTATTGCCTTCATTTTTTGACGGGCAAATTGCTTATATTTTAATTAAAAAAAAGACAATACAATGCAATAAATTAATTTGAAACATGGCCGAAAAAAGCTTCAGAATTTGAAATGATAAGATAAGTAATACATATGCTGCACCACTTGGTACAGCATATGCATTTTATGTCTTACCATTTCGATTTATGGAATTTACTCTGTGTATGGGAATTAAATGAAGGTATGTTTTTATGAAACTGATAAGCGCTTAAAAGCTTTTAATCTAGAGAGTATGACTGGCAGTATGAAACAGTTAGGTGTGCAAATGGTACATGTTAAAGATCTAGATGAGATGACAAGAAGATTTCTTAATACAGTACAGTAAAGAGTTCCAGAATAGACACAGCTTCAGAGAAGAGAACTATAGAATAGCAAGAAACAACAAGAATGATTAAAGTAAAAATGCAGCACAATTTTTTTTTTTTGTCATGAGTCACTGACAAAAGGTGTTGCAGACATGAAGCATTAAGAAAGGTAAATGAGTTTAGCTAAGACATCCATTATGGAATCAATTTGTGTATTTTGGAGATGAGCTTTGATTGATGACTGTATGTGAAAGAGGAGGCAGTCCAATCTAACTCCTAGGTAACTATCTAATTCCTAGGGTCCCAGTGATTAGTAGTGATAGATGTTTAACATCATGGACATGTAATAGTAGAGGAGAAGGAGTCTTTAAGATGTGGAAATTGAGTTGATGGGAAGACATCCAGCAGGTTATGTTTGCTATACAGTTGGTGAAGAGAACACGATTTATTTGGTGCTTAAAGATAGTTTTGAATGTGCATATATATAGTGTACTGATATCCCAAAAAATTAGGGTACAAAGATGTAGAAGTAGAACAGTAATTGGCTTTGGCTGAGCCTTAAAATACACCAACAATGAGGGCAGAAGGGTTGATAATTCCTAATACAGATATGAAACATAATACAGTAACGTTTCTTATGTGTTTATATAAGAGACACAGCTTTCAGAGGACAAACAGAGGAAAATAACTCTCAATGAAGTTCATTTGTGTAACATCCAACGGGTTTTCAACTGATGCTATTTGAAATATTTGCATGTTGTAGTCTGATTTCTGTTCTGAAAAAAACATGATTTGAATGTAACTGCCTTGTCCACAAAGGTGCAGTAATATAACTATTGAATCATGTTTGTCAGCTAACAAGGCCGAGTATAGTGGTGAAAGCAAAGAAGTATGTCTGGCATGATAAAATAGCAGGTTTTACTTAATGTTTACTTTCAAAAAAGTTGTAAACATTTGCTTAGAACGTACTCATTTTAAAGGACCAAATGCTTTTTCTTTGTGCAAAATGTTGTCAGAAAGTAAAATAAAGGATCACAGCCTTTACATTGATTACTTTTATATTTGCAATATGTTGAGCTATGATTTTTGCCTTGAACTTACCCATGTATAGCGCTCCGGAATCTGTTGGCGTGTTACAATGAAATGGTAATAATAATATCCAATAATTCCATTTTCTTTACTGCCTTCTTCTTTCAGCATCCATCTCAGCAGGGTGTATCCTAGTAAACTAATCAGCTAAGAATTAATAAATGCACTGGCAGTTGTTTGCTGTGCAGAAACAAAGTTCCTGTGTATTAAATGTATCCTTCCACCTCAGGAAATAGTTGTTTGTAAACTAAAATAGTATCATAGTTAAATATAAAGTAATTATTTACAGTCTATATCGTTTTTTTTATTTTTTTACTTTTTCCGTTTTTCAAGAATAGTTTTTCAATAGGGGCTATTTTAAATGTATTACCACAGTCAAACTTTACATAAATGTGAACAAATATGAGAGTACCATGTCCATTGCTAAAGAAAGAAGTAGAGCTCATGACTGTAAACATTACAGGTATTACCTTTATCACAAGTCAAAAGGTGTGCCACCTCCCTCTTACAAGATGTATCAGGCAGCTATTCCCAAATTATGTTAGCTTGAGAGAAAAGAAAATACACTAGTAATATAGCAAGTATGGCATATACACTGGAAAATCTGTATATAGGTAAAATGTTGGTTATTTAAAAAAAAAAAAGTTTTCTCCTCCTCCATTTCCCCATTCAGAAACTGGTCAGAGTGTAGGAAAAGATGGATGGTGCTAAATACAGGGATATTTTGAGCAAAACCTGTACCAATCTGTGCATGATTTGAGGCTAGGATGGAGGTTCACCTTCCAGCAGGACAATGATCCCAAACACACTGGAATGGCCTAGTCAAAGCCCAGACCTCAATCTAAAAGAAAATCTGTGGTCAGACTTAAATATTGCTGTTCACAAGCGCAAACCATCCAACTTGAAGTAGCTAGAGCAGTTTTGCATGGAAAAATGACCAAAAAATCGCAGTGGTAAGATGTGGCAAGCTCATAGAGACTTATCTAAAGCGACTTGGAGCTGTAATTGCCACAAAAGGTGGCTCTACAAAGTATTAACTTTAGGGAGGTGAATAGTTATGCAAATTACTTTTTCTCTTATTTTGTCCTATTTGTTGTTTGCTTCACACAAAACAAATCTTCAAAGTTGTGGGCATGTTCTGTAAATTAAATTATGCAAATCCTGAAAACAATCCGTGTCTATTCCAGGTTGTGAGGCAACTAAACACGGAAAATGCCAAGGGGGGGTGAAAACTTTTGCAAGGCACTGTACTGAAGAGTCTCCAATCAACATCATCCAGACACAGGAGCACACAGAAAGAAGTCTGCTACAGCCAACCCTCCCCTAATTACACAAAATCCTTTTAGGGTTAAGTAACCTGTTAGTAGGTGTATCACCTATAATAGTTGTGGATATATGGGACTTTGATCACGCTTTGCGAGCCTCGCAATGCGAGGCTTGCCATTGACACCTGCACCAAGCGGGACTTAGGTTGCAAAGATCGCTGAAGGTGCTCATTGCACTGCAAGCTTTGCGGGACTTAGGCTGCAATGAGCACTGAAGGTGCACAAAATTATGGCCCGTAGGACTTCAGAACCATAGCACGTAAATGGACCTCGGAAAATTACGACTTTAACGGCCGAACCACGGAAATCGAAAGACCTGCTGAAAACCAAAAAAATTCCTCAAATTAATAAACATATTAAACATAGCATAAGTACAAAAATAGAGGATATTTTGCTAAACTGTCAAAAATGAAATCAAATGGAATAACTATACATGAAGTAATGTAGACATTGGATAAAAACCAAGAAGGATCTATGGCAAGTTTTAAAAGGAAAATTTAATTAAAAGACCGAAGATACAAGTTTTCCACATATGAGAAGCATAACCCTGCCTGGTGTTTGCACATTGAAAAGCTTTAAGGCAAATAGACATCAAATGTTACTTCAAGTACATCTCTTCATGCCAAGGAGGAAGCATTGCTAAAACAGTGGTGGCTAAAGTTCAAGTCACTCATTCTTATATTCATCTATGGGTCATTAAAATTTTTGTATATAACTTCAGAATTCACTTAAAAGTTTATGGTAGAATTATAATAATAACTGGACGTTTTATCCCTGAAGCAAATCTGTGGTTGTACAAAGGGAATCATTTTAAAAGAAAATATGAAAATATGTGTTACCTGAATATATGCATACAAAGTATATCTAGGGTATCTCCATATATTGTGATAGTGTCATGAAACCTGTGGACTCATGGACTTTTTTGAAAATGGCAATTGGACACTAGCAATGTGGTTATCGAACCCAAAGGCTTTTATAATTGCCATAAAAGCTTTCTAAATCCCTGGGCACTTAAAATACATTTTCACCAGGTCTTCTGAGCCCAGGGAGCTCTGGACAGTTTCTTCTTATGTGAAGACTTATCCTGTGCGTAGAGTCTTTTGGGGATATAACTATCAAATTGAGCTAAGAAAAATATTTTGTGGGTAGTGAAGGGCAGGCGGCGGTGGGACATAGCTAAACAAGCAGAGATGGGATGGATGCTCCTTAAACAAACAGAGTAAGTCTAGTAAATTGAACAAACAGATCGCAATTACACATATTGAATTAATGTAACAGTCTAAGAGTAGATTGGCAGAAGAGATGGTCACCTTAGCAGCAAGAAAGTGATTCAAGTCAGAGGCAGGGGTATATGGGTATGTGTCTTGCTATCCAACTTGATTGAAGACGTTCTGATCCTTTTCATTCTTGCTTGAAGCCCTTTTACTCATCTTCTGGTCCAGTTAAGGGCCCTCCAAAAACAAAAGACATAACTTTATAAAAAAATTACTAGAAGTATTAGAGCTCCTCCACTGCCAATGGCTTTTGCCTTGCTCTTACAGCCTAAATAGAACTTTTTAAGCATTCTGGTTGGCTAAAATAGATGTCCATCATATGTCAGCTAATCAGGATCGTTTTTGATTGGCATATATTGTTAGGATCATAGATTTCTATATGCCATTAGTTAGTCCGCTGATGTTTTAGAGAGTTCTTTTAGGACCCCCATGGCTTAGGACTTAACTTATTGTACCACAGGGGTCAGTTATAGACCCCAGTAGTAGGAGCTAACATTTAGAAGCCACAGGAGTCCTTCCTTGGTGGCACAGGGTTAATTTTTAGATGTCATTGGAGTCTCACCAGACACCCATGGTTATATATATTGAGGATCAAGTGTGAGCGGGAAAGGGAATTCCCATGGATTTCCTTCACAGCATGCTTGCAAGTGTAATTTGAGCACTATCATTTTACTAATTCACTGCATTTTGTGTAAACCTAGCCTTGTCATTTTACTGACAAGGCATGGGCTTACAAGTTGTGAGTGAGATAAGTAAAATTACAAGTAAAAAAAAAGTGAATACATGTGTAACTTTACTGCAAAAAGCACTCACATTTGAAAAACTGTATTTTTACGAGTTGCGAGTGTAGGACTTAATAAGGTCATTAATATGTACATCCTAAAGTATCATACTTTTTTGAAGCTTGACAGGGGCAACGACGGGCAACAATGTCCATCCCTGTATCTACTAAATGGAACAGTAACAAATACTAATGAATCAATTAACATGAAGCAGAGCCAAATTCAGCATTAAAAAATAATAGCTAACCCACTATTCTTTATGCAGAAATACTTTGCTCAAAATGACCATTTAGTGCAAGTATATTTGGAAGCAAAAACTATATCAAAATGCAATAAAAAAATCACGATGATTACTTAGATATCTGGAAATATAAAACTGAAAGGAACTGTAAAGTTTCAAATGTTCTGACAATAATTTTCACAAAAATGTTAAACAGCATTAATAAGTCTTATTCCTTAAAAAAAACAAGTGCCTGATGTCCTATAATGTAACTATACACCCTGCAACACAGCTCCATTCTCCTTCAATATAGAAAAAGTTATGGACCTCTGGTATTATGTTGTTTAGCCATTTTTGTAGTACCAAAGTTACGTGGGATAAGTTACGCCTCTTAATATGTGGAGGAGAGTGGAACACATATTAATTGATAGAAATTCAGTTGATTACAAATGCACCCAAAAACAATAACAGCATAAGACCAATTTCTATCTGAGAAAGAGACTGATATTTTCCAGTAAAATACCATGAAATGTGAGTACTGCGTATGTGAGCATCAGAAGAAGCACAAACACTTTTTTTAAAATAGATTTTCACATTTTATACGCTATAAACAATAGAATAACCTGCATTCATATTACTTAGAAGTGGAGAGAGCCTTCAAAAAAGCTGTATATATTGTATAAATAATAATAATAGTTATGTATCATAGATATCTCCCAAAGAAAACTAAACACTGTAAAATAAAAGCTAAATTGCTGATCTAAATCAGTAATAAATATAGGATTTTTGAACAAACGTTCAAATTACTAACTAAACAATTCTTTAATAATAAAAATAGATCCACAAGCAAACACAAAATATTGTAAATGCATATTTATTTTGAATATCTCAATGGGATGACCAGTCCCAGATTATCAAAATATAGAGATCAGTACATGGGTACATCATATATACAAGGAAAATGTCTAAAAACACTACATATCATTTAGTTTTAACACGCTTGTCTTAAATCTGCCTGTTATATTTTACTAGCGAATTGTCCATCAAAAAATGACGGCAATCAAATTGTAAGTGAGCTAATGCTGTTTGGTGTATAATAATAAAATAACTAATAGATTAATAAAGTAATATACTTTACCTATTTTGAAGTAATATATGCAGGAATCATAGTGTTGAAGAGCTGCAATCTGTTTTGATGTTGCTGCAGCATTAGTGGTGTGGAGCTGCTGTGTAAGCGTGCTGAATGTGTGCAGTGTAATACTGTGCGTGCACGAGACAAAACCGTTAGCGTAGCTGTGTACTTCCGCATTTTATAAGTTATTGTTCTAAACTGGCGGCTAATGTGTGGTAGGCAGCTGTGGCGGAATATCCGTAGCTGTTTTGTGGTGTTTTGCGTGTTTCTGGTGGTATTTTGCGTGTTTAGAGTCCTGTAGCCTCGTTTTCATTTTGTTCGGCAGCCATTTTTTCTCTCGCTTAGAGAATTTTTTTGTGTCGAAACTCTTTAACTAAGGTGTAACTTCATTTTTGAGGTCCTGGATGCTCACTCTTGCTGGATGCTTACTCTTGCTGTAGGTAAGCTTTTTATATATGTGTTGTGTCTATTTATTGTGTTTTTAATTTTTTCATGTCCGCGGGTTGCAGGCGATTTTTGCGAGGTCGTAATTGGTCGTAACATGTCTTGTACTTTTTTGCGAGGGCCGCAGTTGCTGGCAAGGAGCGCCTTCGGCACTCCATGCCAGCAACTGAGGCCCTCGCAAAGCAAGGGCCGCAGGTTCGCTGCGCGAGCCCGCAAGCGTGAGCAACGGCTCATATGCTCACAACTATATAGGTGATATGAACTGTCTCGTCTTCTTTATTCCCTTTTTGCATATTAATTGTATTTTACAAACCTCAAGTTCATGTTTATGAGTGTTTGTTTTCTTAAGACTTACATGGAAAACAGGCATAAAGAGATTGTAAAGTTATACCTTAAATACAAATATTGCTGTGACAAACACTGCAGTCTTTACACTATACATATCAGTTCTAATGCCCACATAATTACACATAGTTTAACATCTGCTTTTATGCTTTGTTTACCAAATGATAAATATAGAGATTGATCAATTTAGTGGGGACAGTGCATACATTTACAAGGTTTTGTATCCACAAAATTCAGATTTTACACAATGTATACAGATTAACACTTTTACATTTAGTTTTATAACTACAGTAATGAATTAAAATGTTAATCTTCCAGCTTTAAATATCAGTGTATATTTCACATCTCCTTTCTTATTGCTATACAAACCTTAAAGTATGGGATAAACATTAGAAAGTAGCCAATGAATGTCAGTGCGGCTATCGATTCTAGGATAGCAGCCGTGGAATGATACATGTCGCACTGAAAATAACAAGTAAACAAATTACTTTTACTAACTAGAACTTATTATTATTATTATCAATGTTTATTTGTAACTCACCAACATATTCCATAGCACTATACATAAGTCAATTTCCAGGCAAAGACATATTCAATATTAACACATTGCAAAGAATGGAGGGCCCTGTCTTTGAGCTTAGAATCCCGTGTCCATAGTGCTTTCCCCAAAGCGCCATGCAAGATTGAAAACTCGCAGACTTGATTTATAAAGAATGAATATAAAAAACCTTAAAGTCTAGGATAAAAGTAAGAAAATAGCCATTGAATGTAAGTGCAGCTATCCATTCCAATATAGCAGCTGTGAAATGATATGTTGCACTGAAAAAAACTTTTACTGATTAGAACTTATAAAGAATAAATATATCATGGAGTGTACGGAAATCTGTTTTACGTACCTAAAAAAATCATAAAATACCAAGCAGGACAATGTAGGCCCCAACCGGACCTTAAAAACCCACATTACACTAATCAGAACTATATAGGCACAAACCGTACCTAAAAAAACATAAAATACCAATCAGGACTATATAGACCCAAACTGTACCTAAAACAACTAAAAATACCAAATCTGGACCATTACACCAATACAATACATTACACCAATCAGGACTATATAGGCACAAACCGTACCTAAAAAAACATAAAATACCAACAAGACTATATAGGCCCCAACCAGACCTTAAAAACTCACATTACACGAATCAGGACTACATAGGCCCCAAACCGTACCTAAAAAACCTTAAAATACCAAGCGCAACTATATAGGCCTAAACCGGACCTTAAAACCCCACATTTCACCAATCAGGACTATATAGGCACAAACCATACCTAAAAAAACATAAAATACCAACAGCACTATATAGGCCCCAACCGGACCTTAAAAACCCACATTACACCAATCAGGACTATATAGGCACAACCCGTACCTAAAAAAACATAAAATACCAACCGGAACTATATAGGCCCCAATGATGCCATGGGTGTATATATAAAAATAAATATAATATATATATATATAGTAGCGACTTGCCCGTCAAAAATGACAGGGTAATAAAATTTTAAGCCATGGCAATGCTGTTTGACACACAATGTAAAGATTTTTCTACTCTGAGGACCTTCAGCGTTTATTGCGAGCCTCGGGCTGAGCGCCTTCTCTTAGCGAGCCGCTCCTCTCGTTTACTTTTGGTCGTATGACAAAGACAGATATATATGTCAATTTTTTCTATAATTATGAATTAATTATTTACTTAATAAATTAATATTCGAATGTATGCATTTCGGCCATTAACATTTAGTACTTTTGCGACCTCGTTATTTTTTTCAAAGTTCCGCAGGTCGTAATTAAAAGTTGTACGTCCTTGTCAGTGTTTTCTGCGCTTCTGGGTCTTTGAGCCTCATTTTTCATTTTTTTCGCCGCCATTTTTTTTTCTCGCTTAGCCGATTTTCAAGTGACGAAACTGCATACAATCGATTTTAATTTGCATGCAACCTCACCCCCAGACGTCCTGGCTGTCCACCCGTGCTGTGTGTGATGTTTTTTTGTAATTTTTATTTTTTATTTTTCATTGTGTTTTTTGATGTACGCGTTTCGGCCGTTAAGTTCATATTTTTGTGACCTCATATTGTTTTTTTTTTCTAAGTTCCGCGGGTCGTATATTTTTTTCTAAGTCCCGCGTTGTGTTTTTTTTTTGCAAAGTCGCGCTTTTCTGTTTTTTTTGTGTCCCGGAGTAAGGCGGCGTAGAACCACCACCTCCGAAAATAAGGCCCCTCGCTTCGCGAGAGTCTGCATTTGTGGCCTGCAATGAGCATTTGGCTCATTGCAGCCGACATTGGAGTCTCCACCTCTGCAAATGCGGCCCCTCGATTCGCGAGGGATGCAGTTCTGCGAGCTCTCATTGCAAGCTATTAATATTTGCTTCTGAATGTACGATATATATACCACTTAATATTGATTTAATGAATGGTGCAGTTGGACATAGTATAGAGAACCACGTATACTGTGGTGGTGGGGGTTGGAGGGGGATAAAGTAAAGTTGTAAGTAAGCATTTGATTGGACAGTAATATAATTAAATTGCCAGAGTTACAGAGTGATGAAATTGAACAAGTACAAGTTTGAAGGCTTAAACCCGCAAACCCTTAGCTACATTTCATTTCATTTGGATGTCGGCCACGTCTGTTGCGGGCTTGTCTAATTTAACCGAAATTCAGTGTAGTTACAGAGCAATAAAATAAGACAAGCCCGCAACAGACGTGGCCGACATCCAAATCCATAAACCATGCTTCCACAAGTTGCATTTGCGGCCGTGAACATGATTAATTAGTCAAACTGGGTTTAGACGGAGCCAATAGTAAAAGAGATCTTCATCATTACGTCACAAAAAAAATGGAGGTTAGATTTCAATCACTTAAGGATTTAAAGTACGAGATTTGATCAGACCCGCATTCCAGCAATAATGCAATATTAAATAATCAATAAATTTTATATTCTAATCCATGCAAGTTCTTTTATGTTTTATTAACACATTGATTGCTGGGATCAATATAACAGGGTAATTAAACATAAAATAAATGTATTTTTTATTGCAGATTTCCGAGCTTAAGAATGTTATGCTATTCATTTTAATACCTCACATCACTTTCCCTTTAATTTAAAATACAGTATTGTTTTGTTTTGTATTTTTTTAGATATTTAACGTAAAGCTGAGAGGTAAATTCTAGAAAAATAATTAAAAAACTAAGTAATTAATACAAAGTACATCATAACATGTATTAATCTTATTGTTAATATATTTCACGTTTGCTTTAAATGATTTCACTTAATATGAACTTCTTGATTTTACTAATGAAACTATGATGTAATGTTACAAATTTTGTGGTTTGTCTTTATAAAAACAAAGTACAAAAAATAAAATACAGTATATTGTTTATATTTTAATTTACAGTGCTATGGACAGGACTTTAACCCTCTTGCCGGTCCTCTTTAGTACCTGTAGGATTTTTGGCTTCATTTGCCATTTACGGGTTTGAACACCAGTGCGTCCTTGCGGATTCATAGCAAATTAATAGCAATTTGCGATCATAACATTTACGGGCTTGACAGATCAAAGGCTTATATCTTGTACCGAGTTCATGTTTTGATGGCCTGTAAAGTTTTTCCAACTGTATCCTGCAGGTCGTTTGCGGGTAGCTAAAAGAGGCCAACTTAATAGCCATATTTTTGTGGGCTCCTTTACGGGCTACAATTTCTACAGTTGGAGCAATTTAATGGGGCTGCCTGTTTCCATATGTAACATTTCAGTATCTGATCATGACCAACGAGGCAAGCCCATATGTGGCTGCTGAGTCAGAGCCAATAGTAAATGAGGCCGTCATCATGGCGTCAGTTAAAGATGCTGTTTAAACATCAATCAACTAGTGTTTTGAAGTCCGATATGCGATCAGACTCGTAATCCAGCAATGTGAACATCAATACAAATATATGAAGAAACCTGTCTGGTTCATGTGGGTGCCCTGATATGCATTAACCCCTTGATTCCTGAGATTGATATAACATGAAAATAAAACATAATTTTTTTTTTTACTGCAAATTTGCAAGTTTGAGTCTGTTGCGCAATTAATTCTAGCGTGTAAAAACGTAGCCACTAAGGTAGCCCGCAAGACTTGCAGCTATTAAATTTGCACTGTAAAGCAACCCGCTGGCGATCAGCGGGTTATGAGCGAGAAAAGCCTCCGGGCCGTGAAAATTTGAACTGCATGCCCGCAAATCCTATGGTCTGTCAAGCCCGTAACTGTTGCATTGAAATTTCGCTATTAAATGGCAACAAATTCACTGGCATTCAAACCCGTAATCTGAAAATGGAGCCCAAAAGCCCATGGGTACTAGAAAGGACCCGCAAGGGGGTTAAAGTCCTATTCTCACTGTAATTGCAAATATAAACATACTACTATTCTTAATATGAAAGTAAAAGTGATGTTAGGTATTAATATTAATAGCACAACATTCTGAAGCTTGCAAATCTGCAATATAAAATACTTTTTTTCATATTTAATTTTTGTGTTATATCGATTCCGGCAATCATTGTGTTAATACATATAATGGAAATCGCATGGACTGATTTTTAAATTTTGCACTATTTCTGGAATGCGGGTCCGATTATAACTCGCAATTGAAACCTGTAAGCCTTTGAAATCCAACCTCCATTTTTCATTGATGTCATGATGACAATCTCTTTTGCCATTATCTCCCTCTAAACCCATAACTACAGGTTTGACTAATTTATCCTGTTTAGGCTGCACAGGCAACGCTTGCAAGAATGTTTTACTGGTTTGCGTCTCCGGCCCGTAGCTTGTGGCATGTTCTAATTTAATAGCTCTGTTACGCAGCTGAATTTCAAGCCCGCAGCCATTGTGGATCTCACGTTGCCCTTACGGGCTTCAAATTTAACACCCTTGCGAGTCCAGGTCCCCCATTCGATCCCCTCCCCCCAGGTCCCCAATTCTGATCTTCTCATCCCCTCCAGGTCCCCCATTTTGATCTCCCCCCCACCCCCAGGTCCCGATTCTGATCACCTCATCCCCTCCAGGTCCCCCATTCTGATCTCCTTAACCCCTCAGGTCCCCTATTCTTATCCCCCCCAGGTCCCCCATTCTGACCCCCCCCCCCCCAGTGTTGAGCTTAAACAAATCAGTATTGCCTTATTGATTTGGTGCAACATGTATGAATAGAAGTATTTAAACCCAAAGAGTGCCGTTTTCTCCTAAAACTGTCAGGTCCAATCATTTATGCAGCCTTTAGCAGTTACCACTTACTAGGCAGCAATAGTTATCTTAAGAATGGGACATTAGTTCTTCGAATATTTGCTAGTCCAATAATAGTGGGATACTGGAATGAGGCAGTTAGTCCCATTGAGGACACTAAGCTACAAAAATGTATTTTTATTTTTAGCAGTATAAATGTGGTATATGTATTTTAAATTGTCTTTAGACCTTTTCATTTGGTAATTATCTTGACTTTGTACACACAGGGCATTCAGCATTCCTTTCTCTCTTCGCCTGCACTCAGTACAAGAACGCGGCCGCCAACTCTAGACGTGCAACGTCTGCAGTGCTGTCTATTCAAAACACGCTCGCCATCTAGTGCTTAAAATGGGTACTACGCTGGTGTGGGAACATCTATTGGCTAAAATGTGCTAACGTTTATTATTTTAAATGTAACTATGTATGTAATGTTATTTTATATGTAATGTTATTTTATTATGATGTGTGTTTAATAAAAGCTGTGTTTATTTAACTTAATTTATATGTAATGTTATTTTATTGTGATGTGTGTTTTAATAAAAGTTGTGTTTATTTGTGTGTTTTGTGTGTCCCTTTTTTCATTTTGGCTTAAGGATTATGGTTAGGGTTTAGGGTCACGGTTTATGTTGGTGAAAGGGTTAGGGTTTAGGGTCACGGTTTATGTTAATTTAAGGGTTATGGTTAGGGTCAGGGGCTAGGATCAGGGTTACGTTTAGGTTTATGGTTAGGTTTAGGGTCACGGTTTACCGATAGGGTTAGGGTTTTTGGTTAGGAACAGGGTTAGGTTTAGGGTTCTGATCTCCTACCCGAATTATCTCCTACCCCCCACCCCCCAGGTCCCCCATTCTGATCTTATACACCCCCAGGTCCTCCATTCTGATCTCCTAACCCACACTCCCCCCTGGTCCCCTATTCTTTAGGTAGGGCATCAGTGCTGGTGATCTCATGTGCATTCACAATGGGATAAATCCAGGGGTAGACATGGGATTAGCTAAAAATAATAAAGAATAAAAAATGAATGAGACATACTTTTAGTGATTCAAAAAAACTTTAATTTGTTGTGCAACAAAAATTGTGAACTTAACAACAAAAAATGTTATACTGTTGGTGGTGAGAAATCCACAATGTCTTATTATTTTGCCTTTGCCTTACTACACATGGATTCGATTGTTTGGGTATGCACACCGGTTTCCTGATTTACAAAATGTATAGAATGGTTCACAGTGAGGTGAGTGTAATCCTCTTGTGAGAGCAAATTGTACGCCCTCCATTCATCAGATACAATAGTTGTACCAGGTTTAATGTACTGTTTTATAAGCGGTATCAGGATGTTGGCCGTTCTATCCGGCACAGCAATGAGGAACGCCTCACGGGTTTCTTTACATTTGCCGTCGAATACCCACTGTTCAGGGAGAAGTCACTCTGTGTTATTTTTCCTTTTTTAGAATAGACTCTCATCAATTTCAACAGTGGTTTGTGGTCCGCCAATTGATACTGGGCATTTTAAGAGGGATGCAGCGCATATTTCCCGCATGTAATTATTCCAGTCCACTGTGGTGTTCTTTTCCATGCGGAGTTCATGTACACAGTATGCTGTTGTGGTGTATTCTCTGCTCCATGAATAGATAAACAAAAGTACAGTTTGAAAACTTAGTTTCGATGTTGCGAACCAGGTGTTGGTGCGCATTGGAATTGTGATTCTGCACTTGGTTTGTTTTTGTGTATTGGCACATGCCATGGTTCGCTGGGCAAGTACGCTGTGCATGTAGTAACCCTTTATGCTGAAAAAAATGACTGCATTTTCATTGCTTTTAATGGAGTGCGTTGTTGAAATATATTCATGTTTGGTTACGTGGGGTTGTGCATTTTATAATACTATTATAGTATTATTATTGTTTTATTATTGTTTAGTCTTTAAAAAGACTTTTGGGTAATACATTTTAATTTTATGTGTGTTTTTAATTTGATTGGATAAACTCTTCTCACTTTCTGCAGCTCTGCTCCTGTCAGATTTCTGTCAGAGAGCAGGAGCGTAAGGGGCCTTGAACCCGCGGCCACGTGCGTGCGCTTTCTAGAGCCGGTGAGTGCGTGCAACGCAGCGCAGGAGACCATTAGACGCGCTGCTGTGTACTTGGAGCAGAAAATGCGCATGTAAACAGGGATAGATCCCATTCAGCTAATTTGTGGGGCATACCATAGCTCCTGAGTAAAAAGGTTTCAGAAAGAGACACAGAAGTTTGACTTGATTATATAATAGCTCCTTTACTTATAATTTGGTTGATTGCTCCTGGAAGGTTGCTGTTCAAGTCTATTAGACATCAGGTATACTAGCCAGTTTGTGGGGCACACCATAGCCCATAGTCAGGAGGTCTCTGACACGGATGCTACTCCTGGAGGAGTTACAATTTCTATTTTTTTATATATATATCACATACTATTTGGATTCCTCAGTCTGATATCTAATAAACAATTTAATTGGGATTGATGTGTATTAGTAGATATATCCTTTCAAAAAACATTAACCCATTATTGGGATTTGTGATAAAGATTTCCAAATATACACCTTCTCTAGAATTACCAGTAAAGAGAGTAACTAAAATAGTCAACTTTCTAAAAGCAATACATGCCGTCGGTCACTACATTAAACATACATTTTTGCTGCAATCAGGAAATGGTTAAGTGCAGGATGTAAACAAATGATGTCTAGTTAAAGACAAGGTGTAAACAAATGATGTTACTAACAAGAAATTATATCTCTTCCAGTTTTTATACTTCTGTTTTTTATACTTCCAGTATAACACTATAAATAGCCAGAAGTCACTGACATTTTTTTTCCATAAATCCATGGTCTCTGAGGAAGCCATATATATGGTGAAACTGCTGCTAGGCTGGCTTATTTTTCACATGTAGAACCCTTTTTTGCATATTATACTAGAGAACTTGTGAGTCTCCCAAATAGGGCATTTGGGATTTATCTTGTTATGTTACAGCCTATAAGTTGATCTACTGGAAATGTAAAATGGTGGACATTATGCAATTTTCATTTAGTATTATTCTTGTGACGCTTTCCTATCTTATGCAATGGACCCTAGCAAGTTTTGGGACATCCAGTCAGTGGAGCCTCCCAGGCAGAAGGTATCCCTTGAGGATCCTAGGTTTTCAGCACTACACTATTATGTTGAATATATGATGTATATTCGGTTCATATTTAATGTAGCTGACACCTTTACAACCTGATTCATACTGTTGTTGATATAAGCATGATTTGGTTACATTGTTGAGAACTAATTTGTTTGAATTATATGTATTTTATGGAGAATAACATAGGCATTTACAATTTAGGTATATTGCTGATTATATAAATCTGCTATACTTTTGAGAATGTATTTATCTATATAACATTAAATCCTAGCCTATTAAACTATGAACTGTGAATTTGGTTTATAATTTATAGCAATGTAACCAGGTTAGATTGGTGTGGATATATGCCTGAGTTGATTATACCATTGAGAACTTACAGTATTTAGTTTTAGTTTAGGGATATATTATTTTTTCTTTCTCCTATATATCTCTGAAGATTGATCCAATTCTCATTAATGATTTATTATGAACAAGAGTATATATTTTTATTAATTTATGCTGGGTTTCTTGGATATCAGATATATCGTTGTGAGCAATACAGGTTGTTGCTAAAGCTTGCGGGCTCCCGTAGCGAGCCTGCTACAACTGCGTCCCTCTCCTTGCTGGCAAGGAGCGATGAAGGCGATGAGCACCGTAGACGCTCCTCACTACGACCCTATATGACTTAGGCAGGTGGTGCGCTGGTGTAGATGAGCGCCATAGGTGCTCATCCCTACGAACCTGTACGACTTAGGCACGGAACCCGGAAGGCGCTCACTGCGCTGGTGGAGATGAGCACCATCAACAGAAATCTCAGTTACACCAATCACAATGCAAGACTCGTAGCGGTTTAAAAAAAAAACGCGTGGAAAAATTACGTCACAAAACAATTGCAAAAAGGAAAGCGGCACTTACCCACAAAAAATACGCAAACATACAAAAAATAAGAACAACACCACCAAAATTAACAAAAATACAAAACAAACACCACTCACAGCACGGGGGGGGGGGGGGGGGGGGCAGGGTGATGTCTTGGAGTCAGGTTGCATGACAATTTAACCACAATTTGCCGAGTTTCCACACACGAAAGTCGCCAAACAAGAAAAAAAATGGTGTTTGAAAAAACGAAAACGATTCTACACGACCCCTAAACACGCATTTCACCACCAAGCACATAAGACTTTTACACAGGCACGTACGAGGTATAAAATACACTATTAGGGACAATGGAAAATGCTCCACACCCGCGTATTGCATACACAATCGCCACCACACTAACTTACAACTAATAACATTAACATTACAAAATGTCCAATTTCACAGCTAAACAAATGGCTTCCCCTTGCGCACTCAGCCTATTTACACTGCACACTTCACACATTGCTGACACTTACACCTCAGGTCAGCAACAGTGCAAATGTACATTGTATGCTGCAGGAAAATCAAAACAGATTGTTAGCTCTTCAGAATATTGATTGCTGGATATATTAATTACAAATAGGTTAAGTATATTAATTTATTATTTCATTAATTCATTAATTAGCATTACAAATTATCTATAGATATATAGAAGAAGAAAAAAGGACCAGGGGAGAGGATCGCAATAAGCCACAAAGGCGTTCAGTGTGGGGCTAACAATGAGCGCCAAGGGTGCTCAGAGGACCAAAAGTACATGAGGGGAGAGGCTTGCAATGAGCATCAAATTCGCTCAGCGCGGGGCTCACAATCAGCGCATAGGGTGTTCAGACAATCAAAAGTAGAGCAGAGGAGAGGATCGCAATGAGTGCCAAAGGCGTTCAGCATTGGGCACACAGTGAGCACCGAGAGTGGTCAGAGGAGCAAAAGTACATGAGGGAGAGGCTCGCAATGAATGCTAAAGGCGATCAGCGCAGTCTTTGCAATGAGCGTCAAAGTTGCTCACACCACCAAAATTACATGAGCGGAGAGGCTTGTATTAAGCGCAGAGGGTGCTCAGAGGAGCAAAAGTACAACAGGGGAGAGGTTCGCAATGAGCGCCGAAGGTGCTCAGATGACCAAAAACCTTACTTTGTGTGCCAAACAGCATTCCCAGCCTTACAATTTTATTGCCTTCATTTTTTGACGGGCAAATTGCTAGTATTTTAATTAAAAAAAAGACAATACAATGCAATAAATTAATTTGAAACTTGGCCGAAAAAAGCTTCAGAATTTGAAATGATAAGATAAGTAATACATATGCTGCACCACTTGGTACAGCATATGCATTTTATGTCTTACCATTTCGATTTATGGAATTTACTCTGTGTATGGGAATTAAATGAAGGTATGTTTTTATGAAACTGATAAGCGCTTAAAAGCTTTTAATCTAGAGAGTATGACTGGGAGTATAAAACAGTTAGGTGTGCAAATGGTACATGTTAAAGATCTAGATGAGATGACAAGAAGATTTCTTAATACAGTACAGTAAAGAGTTCCAGAATAGACACAGCTTCAGAGAAGAGAACTATAGAATAGCAAGAAACAACAAGAATGATTAAAGTAAAAATGCAGCACAATTTTTTTTTATGAGTCACTGACAAAAGGTGTTGCAGACATGAAGCATTAAGAGAGGTAAATGAGTTTAGCTAAGGCATCCATTATGGAATGAATTTGTGTATTTTGGAGATGAGCTTTGATTGATGACTGTATGTGAAAGAGGAGGCAGTCCGATCTAACTCCTAGGTAACTATCTAACTCCTAGGGTCCCAGTGATTAGTAGTGATAGATGTTTAACATCATGGACATGTAATAGTAGAGGAGAAGGAGTCTTTAAGATGTAGAACTTGAGTTGATGGGAAGACATCCAGCAGGTTATGTTTGTTATACAGTTGGTAAAATTGTATAGAAGACAACAAGATTTATTCGGTGCTGAAAGATAGTTTTGAATGTGCATATATATAGTGTAGTGATATCCCCAAAAATTAGGGTACAAAGATGTAGAAGTAGAACAGTAATTGGCTTTGGCTGAGCCTTAAAATACACCAACAATGAGGGCAGAAGGGTTGATAATTTCTAATACAGATATGAAACATAATACAGTAACGTTTCTTATGTGTTTATATAAGAGACACAGCTTTCAGAGGACAAACAGAGGAAAATAACTCTCAATGAAGTTCATTTGTGTAACATCCAACGGGTTTTTAACTGATGCTATTTGAAATATTTGCATGTTGTAGTCTGATTTCTGTTCTGAAAAAAACATGATTTGAATGTAACTGCCTTGTCCACAAAGGTGCAGTAATATAACTATTGAATCATGTTTGTCAGCTAACAAGGCCGAGTATGGTGGTGAAAGCAAAGAAGTATGTCTGGCATGATAAAATAGCAGGTTTTACTTAATGTTTACTTTCAAAAAAGTTGTAAACATTTGCTTAGAACGTACTCATTTTAAAGGACCAAATGCTTTTTCTTTGTGCAAAATGTTGTCAGAAAGTAAAATAAAGGATCACAGCCTTTACATTGATTACTTTTATATTTGCAATATGTTGAGCTATGATTTTTGCCTTGAACTTACCCATGTATAGCGCTCCGGAATCTGTTGGCGTGTTACAATGAAATGGTAATAATAATATCCAATAATTCCATTTTCTTTACTGCCTTCTTCTTTCAGCATCCATCTCAGCAGGGTGTATCCTAGTAAACTAATCAGCTAAGAATTAATAAATGCACTGGCAGTTTGCTGTGCAGAAACAAAGTTCCTGTGTATTATATTTATCCTCCCACCTCAGGAAATAGTTGTTTGTAAACTAAAATAGTATCATAGTTAAATATAAAGTAATTATTTACAGGCTATAATGTTTCTTGTTTTTTTTACATTCTAAAAACATTTTCCGTTTTTCAAGCATAGTTTTTCCATGGGGGCTATTTTAAATGTATTACCACAGTCAAACGTTACATAAATGTGAACAAATATGAGAGTACCATGTTCATTGCTAAAGAAAGAAGTAGAGCTCATGACTGTAAACATTACAGGTATTACCTTTATCACAAGTCAAAAGGTGTGCCACCTCCCTCTTACAAGATGTATCAGGGAGCTATTCCCAAATTATGTTAGCTTGAGAGAAAAGAAAATACACTAGTAATATAGCAAGTATGGCATATACACTGGAAAAGTTGTATATAGTTAAAATGTTGGTTATTTTTAGGGATTAAAAAAAGAAAAAGTTTTCTCCTCCTCCTCCATTTCCCCCCTCAGAAACTGGTCAGAGTGTAGGAAAAGATGGATGGTGCTAAATACAGGGATATTCTTGAGCAAAACCTGTAACACTCTGTGTGTGATTTGAGGCTAGGACGGAGGTTCACCTTCCAGCAGGACAATGACCCCAAACACACTGGAATGGCCTAGTCAAAGCCCAGACCTCAATCCAAAAGAAAATCTGTGGTCAGACTTAAAGATTGCTGTTTACAAATGCAAACCATCCAACTTGAAGGAGCTGGAGCAGTTTTGCAAGGAAAAATGACCAAAAAATCCCAGTTGTAAGATGTGGCAAGCTCATAGAGAATTATCCAAAGCGACTTGGAGCTGTGATTGCCGCACACGGTGGCTCTACAAAGTATTAACTTTAGGGGGGTGAATAGTTATGCACATTTACTTTTTCTCTTATTTTGTCCTATTTGTTGTTTGCTTCACACAAAAAAAATCTTCAAAGTTGTGGGCATGTTCTGTAAATTAAATTATGCAAATCCTCAAAACAATCCAGGTTGTGAGGCAACTAAACACGGAAATGCCAAGGGGGGTGAATACTTTTTCAACATCATCCAGACACAGGAGCACACAGAAAGAAGTCTGCTACAGCCACCCCTCCCCTAATTACACAAAATGGATGAAAATAAGTGGCACAGAGTTATAGGCAGAAACCTAAAATGGCAAAAGCATGACATTTTGACTACTATTATCACAATGTTTAAACATTATAAACATTGTGATATTTATTTAGCAGTGTTTATTTTTAGGGTCCTTTTAAGTTTAAGTAACCTTTTAGTTGGTGTATCACCGATAATAGTTGTGGATATATGGGATGTTGATCACGCTTTGCGAGCCTCGCAAAGCGAGGCGTGCCGTTGATGCCTGCACCAAGCGGGACTTAGGTTGCAAAGATCGCTGAAGGTGCTCATTGCACTGCAAGCTTTGCGGGACTTAGGCTGCAATGAGCACTGAAGGTGCACAAAATTACGTCCCGTAGGACTTCAGAACCATAGCACGTAAATGGACCTCGGAAAATTACGACTTTAACGGCCGAACCACGGAAAAGGAAAGACCTGCTGAAAACCAAAGAAATTCCTCAAATTAACTTACATACTCACACATAGCACATGGGGATAGCCAGATTGCCTGTGAGTGAGGTTGCAAGATAATTGGAGGCATATTTAGCAATATTTTACAAACGAAAATAGCCTAAGAAAAAAAAAAAAAACTTAAACACAACGAAAACAAGGCTGAAGGACGTAAAACGAGGACAAAAGACGTAAAAAAAATTAACACTTTTAACGCAAGCCAGTAACAGTTAATCCAAACCAGTAACATTTAACTAAAGGCAATAAGACTTCACCCAAGGCAGTAATACAACCCAAGGCACTAACTCTTAACCTAAGGTAGTAACAGTCATCGCAAGGCCCCTAAACTACATAGGGGATAGGCTCGCAATGAGCACCAAAGCCGCTCATTGCAAGCCCTGTGATGCGCGACGAAGGTGATCAGTGCAAAGCAGGAAAGTTGAAGTACATGAGTGGAGAGACTCGCAATGAGTGCCAAAGGCGCTCATCGCGAGGCCCGTAAGGAAGAGGGGATGCAAAAAGCACCAAAAACGCTCTTTGTAATGCTTGCGTTGAGTGCCAAAGGCACTCATCACAAAGCCCGTAAGGTAGAGAGGCTCATCACGAGGCTCGCAAAAGAGGCACCGTACGGCTTCAGAGTTGCGGGTTTGAAAATAAAAAAACACTGCCATTTTGTTTTCAAGCCGTAACTCAGAAGCCATTGGGAGGCCGCCAAAAGAAAAATAGCTACCAACCTCCTCCTGAGGCAGGGAGTCTATAAGTGAGGTTAAAAGCTCATTTGCTAATCAATTGGTGTCATTTGGCGGCCTCCCAACGGCTGCCGAGTTCGCCAGGCAGGCAAGTTAGAGCAGGGGAGAGCCTCACATTGTGTGTCTTTGCAAGGCTTCGATTTTATTGCCGTCATTTTTGACGGGCAAGTTGCTAGTCTATATTGAATAACTAATAAGGGGCTGGTGTTGAGAGACAGTGATAGAGAAGTGCTCTTTAGAAAATCATAGAATTTTAGGGAGTGATAGTGGAAGGTGAAAACTGGACATTAGTGTGTGTGGTTCATATTTGTTACCATTTAACCTGCACATTTAATAACTGTCAAGTAAGTTAATGCACAAGCCCAATGTGGTTTAGCTACATATTTAGAAGGAAAGGGTTTCTAAGTTACAGATAACTTAATTACAGTCTACATTATAAACATATTAAACGTAGCATAAGTACAAAAATAGAGGATATTTTGCAAAACTGTCAAAAATGAAATCAAATGGAATAACTATACATGAAGTAATGTAGACATTGGATTAAAACCAAGAAGGATATATGGCAAACTTTAAAAGCAAGATTTAATTAAAAGACCGAAGATACAGGTTTTCCACATATGAGAAGTGTAACCCTGTCTGGTGTTTGTACATTGAAAAGCTTTAAGGCAAAAAGACATCAAATGTTACTTCAAGTACATCTCTTCATGCCAAGGAGGAAGCATTGCTAAAACAGTGGTGGCTAAAGTCCAAGTCACTCATTCTTATATTTATCTACGTGTCATTAAGATTAATGTATATAACTTCAAAATTCAATTAAATGTTTATGGTAGAATTATAATGATAACTGGACGTTTTATCCCTGAAGCAAATCTGTGGTTGTACAAAGGGAATCATTTTAAACTAAAATATGAAATGACTAGTGACTTGCCCGTCAAAAATAATGGCAAGAAAATGTTAAGGCTGGCTATGCTATTTGCCACACAATGCGAGGCACTGCCCCCTGTGAGCACCTTCGGCGCTCATTGCGAGCCTCTACCCCAGTCTCCCGGCGCTCATTGTGAGAGTCTCCCTTGCGTTGTTTACGGGCCCTGAGATGAGCACCGAAGGCGCTCATCGCAAACCCTGCAATGAGCGCTCATTGCAGAAGTTGTGCAAGTCCCACATGCCTGGCGTTGTTTGGTGTTACAGGCTTCGGCTAAGTGTTACAGGCTTAGGTTAAGTGTTACTGGTTTGGATTAAGTGTTACTGTATTCGGTGAAAAGTTACTGGCTTCAGTTAAGAGTTACTGGCTTGGGCCTCGTTTTGATCCTGTTTGAGAAAATGAACGTTTTTCGGTGGCCATTTTTTCCCCTCTCTTAGCCGATTTTCTATGTATTACAAATGGCAATTAGAGCTCAAATTAGCTTGCAACCCCACTCACAGGCTCCCTGGCTGTGCCCTTGAGTAGTGTGTGAGTTTTGTTATCTATTTTGGACATTATCATTCGTTTTTGCGTTGTCTTGCGAGTTACAAGCTTCGGCTAAGTGTTAAAGGCTTAGGTAAAGTGCTACTGGCTTAGGTAAAGTGTTACTAGCTTTGGCGATGGGTGTCTTCAATCTGTTTCCATCCTCCATTGGTGGAGCATAATGGGGCAAATGACATCTCTGATGGGACAGGCAACCCTTAGAGGGACCCTGAAAAGGCACTATTGCGAGAGCTGCAGTGCTCATCGTGAGCCCGGCAATGAGCCCTGCCTTTGGCGGTCATTTCAGCCTAAGTCCTACAGGCCTTGCGATGAGCACCTGCGGCACTCATCGCGAGCCTTGCAATGAGTGCCTTTGGCGCTTATTGCAGTGTAACGTCCTACAGGCCTTGCGATGAGCGCCTCTGGCGCTCATTGCAACTTAAAGTCCTACGGGCCTCGAGATGAGTGCCTGATACCAAATCAGAGAGAGGGATACCAAATCAGGGAGAGAGCTCAGAGAGAGTGATACCAAATCAGAAACATTAATGATAGTGATAGCAAATCAGAGAGAGGGATCAGAGAGAGTGATGCCTAAACAGAGAGAGAGACATGAGACTGGCACCAAATCAGAAAGAGAGATCAGAGAGAGTGATACCTAATGAGAGAGAGGGAGAAATCTGTGAGACTAACACTAAACCAGAGAGACATCAATGAGATTGACGCCAAATCAAGGAGAGAAAGAGATCAAAGAGATTGACACCAAAGAGAGACTGATCAGTGATACTGAGACAAATGAGACTGAAATCAAATTAGAGACAGCACACTAAATAAGACAGTTCAGTAAAAGCTGCCCTGCGGTGTTCATATGTGTTACATATGTTTGCATGCATGTATCTATTTCAGTTTAGTGTTCCATGCTGGCCTCTCTGTCTCTCTCCATGTATCTCTGTATGTCTCTCTTCATGTGTGTCTCTCAGTATGTCTGTGTGTCTCTGTATCTATATGTGTGTCTGTGCTGTAGCGACACCTATCCTCTTTCCTCTGGTGATTTACTCCTGTTCTCATGACTTGACTCACAACAGTTTCCTGCACCCCAGCGTAATGAAAGCTCCATCCACTGCGGTCGGGGACTCGTCAGTTCCATACAGTGGGCGGGGGCCAGGGCCCTGTCTATGGCCCTCATTCAATTGCAGTTTGGCTAATTGAATAGGGGTCTAAATAAGCACATAACATATTTTTTTAAAGAAGTTTTTAATTAGTAAACATCTATCCAAAAGCAAGGTTTTCACTAACTAAAAACTTATTTAAAAAATATATGTTATGTGCTTATTTAGAGCACTATTCAATTGAACAAATCACAATTGAACGAGGGCCTATGAATGGAACAACCTGGAATAAGTCAGACTCCTAATACGGGCATTGACGTCTAGCGGACGAGCGGACCAATGAGATATAAGCAGTCGCTGGGGGATCCCCCAGGCGGAAGCTCTGAGCCGCATGCTGACGGGTGGGGATTTAAAGGCCAAGCAGTCAGTGCAGGTGATTAGTGCTAGTGCAATAGTCAGACATGAAGGTACCATCCAGTGCAGGCGGCTCATTGCGGCCTAAAGTCATACGAGCCTAGCGATGAGCACCTGCGGCGCTCATCCCGAGCCCTGCAATGAGCGCATACAGCGCTCATAGCAGGGCTACAATTGCAGGCCTTGCATCGTGAGACCCGCAACATTCCTAAGCATTACCAATGGACCGTAGTACCACACCTTAATATATGATACTTTATGGTACATTCATCACAGAACTGAAACAATATACACATCTTAATACTAAGGATTAAGCAAAGTAGCATAATTTCATGCAACAATAATCTCCTTGATTGAAAGGGGAGGAATTTCTGTTAAAAAAATCAAGGCAGAAAGACATGCTGGTAAAATAGTTACTTCCACAATTTTAGAAAAATACATTGTTATTAGCCTGTATATATCTGCTGCCAGGGTTGTCATTTGGCAGAAAGATTGGTCCAAAGGCATAATGGTACTTACACTAAAAAAAGTGAACTTTAAGATTATATTCAGGTTAACATTGCTTATTGGATTCTAACTGCTAGAAGAATGTTAATATATGCTAGCATATCCTTTACTTTCATTCTTGATGGATACGAGACAGTTTAAGGTTATAAAATACAACATCATTATACTGCAGTTAGAATATAGAATATAGAACTGAAGTTCTATGGCAAAAAAAGGACACAGATCTGAGAAACTAAATCAATTTTCTGGAGCGTGGAAATATTGTCATGATTTTCAAATAGTTTTAGGTTCTGATGTCTGCTTATGTGAGCTATGGTAAGATATGAAGCCCCACGCAGGCATGACCTGCAGGTCCTTAACAAAGGGTATATATTAAGAGGTAGGTATCCAAGAGATCAAAAACCTGGCACTTCAATATAATTACAATGAATCCATAGATCCAGAGGTGATCAATGTTTTAAAATGTAACCTTTATTTAATATTATTAAAAAAATTCTACAAGGCAGCAGCACAAAAAACACACAAAAAAAATCAATAAAACAAACCCAAACAATAAAATGGGTAGTAGACTGACTCATGAATAGGGACACCCTTGCTACTAAATAAATTAACTCCTCTCAGTATAGTGGGAGCTTGCCACTCACCTGCAGAAACTCAGTAGTAAACTAGGAACAAGAACAGCGCTGTTACAAGGTCCTAGGACAGCAGATAAATGACTGCTGTCAGAGAGTATAACACCTACTGGGAGGCAGAGGATGAACCCCTAAATCCCTATAAAAATCTTATTGATATAAGGTAAAGTCCTATATAGGGCAAGGGTCCTAAGTTATGGTTGCTGGGCAAGTGGTGTATGTGGAGGAACCTCCGTTCTTAAAGCACATCACTTCATCTGGGTTAGGGCTCAGATGTGGGACGAAGTCTAAATACGGTCGGAATTTTTGTACGGGTTCAACGGACAAGCAATATTACACCCTCGTCCGCGGACTAGATCTGGCCTGCATTTATTCACAGACGCATAGGGAGGCATGTGTTCAGGGCCAATTTTTTGGATCAAAATGGTGCGCCGATCAATGGCCACCTTGGTCGGTGGCAGGACTAATGGCGAATTTGGCGTTCCTTGAGTTGTTCCCAATAGTAGTTGCGGTCTGGCTTTGGTGTCAGGCGATTAGAGATCAGCATGTGATTTTCTTCACGTATAACATGGTGGTAGTACACACACCGTTAACAACATCACGTCGTCGACCATGCCAGTCATTAGGCTGCTTTGGCATCTGGTGCTACAATGTATGCAGCTGAACGTATTGTTCAGAGCGCAGCACGTACCCGGTTTACAAAATTTCATTGCTGACACTCTGTCTCGCTTTCAGTGGAAGTGGCTCACACAGCTGGCCCCATGGGCGGATGAGCTAGTGGCACAGCTCCTGGAGCTATTGTTATCAGGGGAATGTTGATACTCCACAGTTTCAAAAATTGGACTGTGCATGTGTATTAACCATTTATTTTGATTATATATGGTATATATTTGTATATGAAATCTAATGCTATTATGACTATTATTATTATTCTATGCATTGATCTATTGCATGGTAACTAGGGCTTATTAGTTTACATATAAAGGAATGTGACACAAATGTAATGTATGTGGATGTCCCATAACCCCAACCATTGAAAATACACTGACACGATTAGCACGGTATAACAAATCTTTATTTCATATACAGAGCACAATCAGCAGTGGACAAGACTGTGCATTCATATCATGGGTGTGGTGTGGGCAGAAAAAGGGGATACCTAAAGGGGGTAATGTCATAATCTAGAACAAGAATGATGCATAGCACCTACCAGGGTCACATGTGGTCACTACACCACTACAACCGAAATCTGATGAAAAAAAGGATCATCACAAATCACTCAATTTAATTGAAGAAAACATTATAGTGCATAGCACTAACAACTAGTCTAAATCTACTCAATGAAGCAGATGCAAAAATCTCTGGACTGTGTAATCCAGTTTCACACATACAGGGTGGTGACAAAACAAAAATCCGAAAAAAAGTTGTCAGCTAAAAAAAGAGGAGGATTTTAAAACAATCAACATGCATGTACAGTACAGTGCTAAATACTGTAACTGTAACAATATTCCAACTCACCTAATTCCCATCTGCAAGCATTACTAACTATTAGCTAACAACAATCATGTCTTAGATATCTGGCTATATGATAGCTGTAAGATTGTTGGAGCTATATGTTAAGGGGGAAGGGGGCTGTCACAGTGGCGTAGCTAAGGGGGGGGCGAGGGGGGCGGACCATGTCACCTCCAACAAAAATTTTCAGCCCTCTCTGTGGCTCCCATCCTCCGGCCGGAACTACTTTCTGGATCAAGCCTTGCATTGCGCATGCGCATCCCGTCTGCGCGATTCGCAGCTTGATCCAAGAAGTAGTTCTGGCTGGAGGACGGTCGGCGCAGAGGAGAAGACGGTGAGTGCGGCGATGCCGGCAGGATTGGAACCAGGTACGAGCATCAGTGGGGCAGGGGGAGCATCAGTGGGGCAGGGGGAGCAGCAGTGGGGCAGAGCAGTGGGGCAGGGGGAGCATCAGCAGGGCAGAGGGAGCATCAGTGGGGCAGGGGGAGCATCAGTGGGGCAGAGCAGTGGGGCAGGGGTAGCATCAGTGGGGCAGGGGGAGCATCAGTGGGGCAGAGCAGTGGGGCAGGGGGAGCATCAGCGGGGCAGAGGGAGTATCAGTGGGGCAGGGGGACCATCAGTGGGGCAGAGCAGTGGGGCAGGGGGAGCATCATTGGGGCAGGGGGAGCATCAGTGGGGCAGAGCAGTGGGGCAGGGGGAGCATCAGTGGGGCAGAGGGAGCATCAGTGGGGCAGGCGGAGCAGCAGTGGGGCAGAGCAGTGGGGCAGGGGGAGCATCAGCGGGGCAGAGGGAGCATCAGTGGGGCAGGGGGAGCATCAGTGAGGCAGAGCAGTGGGGCAGGGGGAGCATCAGTGGGGCAGGGGGAGAATCAGTGGGGCAGAGGGAGCATCAGTGGGGCAGAGCAGTGGGGCAGGGGGAGCATCAGTGGGGCAGAGGGAGCATCAGTGGGGCAGGGGGAGCATCAGTGGGGCAGGGGGAGCATCAGTGGGGCAGAGCAGTGGGGCAGAGGGAGCATCAGTGGGGCAGAGCAGGGGGAGCATCAGTGGGGCAGGGGGAGCATCAGTGGGGCAGGGGGAGCATCAGTGGGGCAGAGGGAGCATCAGTGGGGCAGAGGGAGCATCAGTGGGGCAGGGGGACCAGTGTGGGGCAGGGGGAGCATCAGTGGGGCAGGGGGAGCATCAGTGGGGCAGGGGGAGCAGTGTGGGGCAGAGGGAGCATCAGTGGGGCAGGGGGAGCATCAGTGGGGCAGGGGGAGCATCAGCGGGGCAGAGGGAGCATCAGTGGGGCAGGGGGAGCATCAGTGGGGCAGGGGGACCAGTGTGGGGCAGGGGGAGCATCAGTGGGGCAGGGGGAGCATCAGTGGGGCAGGGGGAGCAGTGTGGGGCAGAGGGAGCATCAGTGGGGCAGGGGGAGCATCAGCGGGGCAGAGGGAGCATCAGTGGGGCAGGGGGAGCATCAGTGAGGCAGAGCAGTGGGGCAGGGGGAGCATCAGTGGGGCAGGGGGAGAATCAGTGGGGCAGAGGGAGCATCAGTGGGGCAGAGCAGTGGGGCAGGGGGAGCATCAGTGGGGCAGGGGGAGCATCAGTGGGGCAGAGCAGTGGGGCAGGGGGAGCATCAGTGGGGCAGAGGGAGCATCAGTGGGGCAGAGCAGGGGGAGCATCAGTGGGGCAGGGGGAGCATCAGTGGGGCAGAGGGAGCATCAGCGGGGCAGGGAGAGCATCAGTGGGGCAGGGGGGGCATCAGTGGGGCAGGGGGAGCATCAGTGGGGCAGGGAGAGCATCAGTGGGGCAGGGGTAGCATCAGTGGGGCAGAGGGACCAGTGTGGGGCAGGGAGAGCATCAGTGGGGCAGGGGGAGCATCAGTGGGGCAGGGGGAGCAGTGTGGGGCAGAGGGAGCATCAGTGGGGCAGGGGGAGCATCAGTGGGGCAGGGGGAGCATCAGTGGGGCAGAGCAGTGGGGCAGGGGGAGCATCAGTGGGGCAGAGGGAGCATCAGCAGGGCAGAGCAGGGGGAGCATCAGTGGGGCAGGGAGAGCATCAGTGGGGCAGAGCAGTGGGGCAGGGGGAGCATCAGTGGGGCAGAGGGAGCATCAGTGAAGCAGAGCAGTGGGGCAGGGGGAGCATCAGTGGGGCAGAGGGAGCATCAGTGGCGCAGGGGGAGCATCAGTGGGGCAGGGGGAGCATCAGTGGGGCAGAGCAGTGGGGCAGGGAGAGCATCAGTGGGGCAGAGCAGTGGGGCAGGGGGAGCATCAGTGGGGCAGAGGGAGCATCAGTGGGGCAGAGCAGTGGGGCAGGGGGAGCATCAGTGGGGCAGGGGGAGCATCAGTGGGGCAGAGGGAGCATCAGTGGGGCAGGGGGAGCAGCATTGGGGCAGGGGGAGCATCAGTGGGGCAGAGCAGTGGGGCAGGGGGAGCATCAGTGGGGCAGAGCAGTAGGGCAGGGGGAGCATCAGTGCGGCAGAGCAGGGGGAGCATCAGTGGGGCAGGGGGAGCATCAGTGGGGCAGAGGGAGCATCAGTGGGGCAGGGAGAGCGTCAGTGGGGCAGGGGGAGCATCAGTGGGGCAGGGGGAGCATCAGTGGGGCAGGGGGAGCATCAGTGGGGCAGGGGGAGCATCAGTGGGGCAGGGGGACCAGTGTGGGGCAGGGGGAGCATCAGTGGGGCAGGGGGAGCAGTGTGGGGCAGAGGGAGCATCAGTGGGGCAGGGGGAGCATCAGTGGGGCAGGGGAAGCATCAGTGGGGCAGGGGGAGCATCAGTGGGGCAGAGCAGTGGGGCAGGGCGAGCATCAGTGAGACAGAGGGAGCATCAGCGGGGCAGAGCAGGGGGAGCATCAGTGGGGCAGGGGGAGCATCAGTGGGGCAGGGGGAGCATCAGTGGGGCAGGGGGAGCATCAGTGGGGCAGGGGGAGCATCAGTGGGGCAGGGGGAGCAGTGTTGGGCAGAGGGAGCATCAGTGGGGCAGGGGAAGCATCAGTGGGGCAGGGGGAGCATCAGTGGGGCCGGGGGAGCATCAGTGGGGCAGGGGGAGCATCAGTGGGGCAGGGGGAGCAGTGTGGGCCTCTGAAAGGAGGAGGAAGGGGACAGACATGGGAGGCATTGAAGCCTCTCCCATAAGCCTTGCGATGAGCGCCTGCGGCGCACATTGCAGTCTAAGTGCCGCTAGCCTCGCAGTCGCAGGTCACTGGGGTGACATTTGAACGGACCGCCCCAGGTGACGTTTACTCTAGCTACGCCACTGGGCTGTCATTTATGGAATGTCTATCTGAGAGGCACTTGGAAAACTTTACTCATATATTTATTTCACAATGCTTTCAGATGCAGAAGATGCTTTCATGGACCTGAATTGCATCTAAAACAAAAAAGAAAAGAAAAATAACACCTACAAAATTAGGCCTTAAAAAAAAGATAGGGACTGCAGCATCTCTTCTCAACAGCATTCCTCAGTGACCATCAAATGGTGACATGTTCAACAGAACCCTATGTGTGCACAGAGAAGGGGTTCATGGACCATGTGACGGGAGGTAGTCATCTGCATACAACATATCACCACCATATTACCAAATTAAGCTTATGTTCTCTAGAAAAAAGGCATCTAAGAGGAAATATGATTACGTTATATAAATATATCCAAAAAATTTGTCAAGGGAGCTTTTTCTGCCAAGAGGTTTTTCACTGACAAGAGGACATCCCTTGAGGTTAGCAGTAAAAATATTCCACCTTAAAGAAAGAAAAGGGTTCTTCACAGTAAGAGTGGTTAATTTGTGGAATTCTCTACCAAAGGAGGTAGTGACAGCGGATTTGATAGATAACTTTAAAAGGGGACTGGATTTTTTATTTATTAAAAAGAGAATTCAGAGTTATCCTGGATAAATAGAGAGAGAGTATTGATCCAGGGAAGAGTCCTATTGCCAGTATCTGCCTAGTGGTGGCTGGGGGGTGTGGGGGGGGGGGCAATCCCCCGGGAGTAAGCAGCACCTGCAGTGGTGGAGGCATGGAGGGAGGAGAGGTGTGGCTGGGGACTAGAGCGCGTCGCATGGCTTCGTTGGTGACCCCCTGGAATGATGAGCTCTGGTCTGCTGTTGTGGAAATACAAATATCCATACATTATTTAGTATATATATATATATATATATATATATATATATATATATATATATATTGCATGAATTCCCTTTGTAAGTACTCTTAGTATTTGGCTAGATTTAAGCTCTAAACAGTTAATGCTGCATGTCCCAGATTTAGCAAGTTTTAGTAGAAGCCATAAAAACAACTCTTACTTCTAAACAAATCCAAGGACCAATTATGATCAACAAACTTGACCTATGCGTAGAGATTACAATTTAAGGGTGTTATGCACAGATAATGTGACGTATCAGACACGGTTGATGCGTGATAACCACATGTCCCATTTTTATTAGATTGCAAAACATATATAATATCTTACTGGCCTAGAAATAATATCTTACTGGCCTAGAGGGTAGTAATGGAATATACCATTTTCTGTTTGTAAACTATTATAAAAAGCTATGTTTTCTATATATTTGGGGTCAGTCAGCAGCAGACATTTTTGTATGCTATTCTGTAACTGATCCACGTACGTGTCCACAATAAATTAAAGAAAATCAGAGGCCTCTGTGTTATGATTATCATGACTGAGTTTTGGAGTAGAATGTGGTTTATGGATGTATATTGTTTTCTACAACACTGCCCCAATCCTGAGCAGCCTGGCTCTCCTCCCTTTTGCGCCTGGCCAGGTTGTGCATTACCACTGCATGATTAGCGACATCTCTGCCTGTGCAGCCTGGCCTGATGTTGGGGATGGAGGCCCCTGGAGAGTGGGCTGGTAAGGAGGTGGAGGTGTGTGAGTGGCGAGGGTCTGGGGCCCGGTGTGGAGTCTGGTGCAAAGGGGGCGGTGGTGTTGTTGGGCCGGAGGTGGTGGCGGCCAGTCCAGAGCACTGCTGTGTGTGTGTGTGTGGGGGGGGGGGTGGCTGGCTGGCTGCTGTGATCACTCCAGTGGGAGGGCCCTAGCGATAGCTTGAGTCTCTGGAGGAGGCGGATAGTGGGGTTGAATCCCGGCGGTGTGGCCGGTGGTCCAGATAGTGACCCCACTAGCCATATTATATCCTCCTCCAATGAACCAGGGCCCATGGCTCTACTTCTCTCCTCCTCCCCCATTGCCAGTTCCTGCTTGCTCTACCATTTATGTCGTTAGTATGACGAATTCTGTAATACTTTGTTTTGTTTGCATTCCTAACTATGCGACATTTAGGCTTGAACCTGGATGATTCTCCTAATTGCCACTCAAATTAGCTATCATTTGCTAAACATGATCTTTTCTTTGGTTCTTGGTCTTGATCGTTCTTGGCTCTTAAATCTTTCTTGTTTCCAGCTGCATTCTCTAACTGTATATACGCACTCACTAATGGTTGATTACAGTTGTTGTGCCCAGGAATGACAGTGGTTTGTCAGCTTTGTGGTTTTAATGACACATCCATCAATCCCTTGTTAATTCCATAGAGCTGACATGTCAGTGTCCTTGTTGGTCATCATGTACATGTGTAGTGTGTGTGATGTACATGTGGTGGCATGTTGGTGTATGTGATATTCACCTGACATGGAGGCTGGGTTCTGCTGGGCCATCAGGCCTGAAGCTCCAGCGGCGGGCACCTGTCTCAGAAGGTCCTTAGCGACCCTTATAGCTCAGTAATGTTCTTGTCCTCCTTGGCCATCATCCTCCTCACCGTAGCCCTGATGTTGTCTAAACGGTGCTTGAAGGATCTCACATCCCTTGGCGCTGTGCCTACTGCTGCAACCTCAGCCGCTACCTCCTTCCATGCCTGAGCCCTAGGCCCTGGCCTGATTTCCCACCCCCTGCAAGGATCATGGGGTGGCCATGGATATCACCAAGGACGACCACATTCTCCCGGTGCATGTATTTATGGGCCCTGTGTTTGCCCTTAGCCTCTTGCTTTCCTGACTGCGAACAGGGATCCTTACCTCCCTGACTTGTCCCTGAGGCTTGTCGCTCCCCTGAACTACCACACCTCCTGGGATCAGGCCCCTCCCCCTCTGTCCCTCTTTTAGATGTTCCTGGTGCTAGGGGCATCCTGCCACCACCCTCCTCCTCCTCGACACTTTCCTGTTCCTCCTGCTACTCTTCTTCCTCCTGCTTTTTCTCCTCTTCCTTCTCCTCCTCTTCTCCACCACTCCTCTCCTCCTCTACTCCACAGAACAACCTCTCTCGCCTCCTCGCCTCTCCTCTTCTCCTCCTCCCTACCTCTCCATTCTTCTCCCCTCCTTTCTCCCCCCTCTGTTTCAATCCCAAAAAGAATATAATCACATATATAGTTGTGAGCGTACGGGTCATTGCTCACGCTTGCGGGCTCGCGTAGTGAGCCCGCGGCCCTCGCAAAGCGAGGGCCACGGGCCCTCGTGAGGGCCCATAGCGAGGCGAGCCGTTACACCATAGCCAAAAAATACGGCCGCAACTAGCAAACATGAAAAAACATCCAAACACAATAAATACACACAGCACATACATAAAAAGCTTACCGACAGCAAGAGGGAGCATCCACGACCTCAAAAAACCAAGTTACACCTTCATTTACCTCAAAATAAAAGACTTTAGACACTAAAAAATTCTCTAAGCGAGAGAAAAAATGACGGCCAAACAAAACGAAAACGAGGCTACTGCACTATAACCACGAAAAACAATTACAGATAATCCGCTAACACGCATTACACACATTACGACATCGCAAAAATCGGACGCAACCCGCGGAAAGGAAAAAGCAAAAACACAAGAAATACACACAACACATACATAAAAAGGTAGAGGAAGCATCCAGGACCTCAAAAAAACTAATTACACCTTCACTTAACTAAAAATAAAAGAGTTTAAAAAAACTACAAAATTCTATAAGCGAGAGAAAAAATGGAGGCCGAACAAAACGAAAACGAGGCTCCAGCACTATAACCACGGAACACACTTACGGATAATCCGCTAACACGCATACCACACATTACCAGCCATTAAACGACCATAGAATAATACGCGAAGAAGCATACCACACATTACCCGCCATTTTATGCTAATGCGGAAGTACACAACTACGCTAACGGTTTTGGCTCGTGCACGCACACTATTACACTGCACACGTTCATCACGCTCACACAGCACCTCCACACCACTAATGCTGCAGCAACATCAAACAAGGTTCACATCTCTTCAACACAATGCTTCAAAATAGGTAAAGTATATTCATTTATTAATTGTATTATATATTTCAGTAGGACACACAAAACACCATTAGCTACCTTACAATTCCATATGTATATTAATAACTAAACAGCTTTACAAACATACATATCTCATTGCTGTCATTTTTTGACGGGCAAGTCGCTAGTGTCAAATTTAAATAAGTGTTAATGTAAATATGTATTTGTGTGTATTATGTGTATTTAATAACTGCTGTGGGGTGGGTTGTGGGGGATGGGATGGGGGGTATGTATGGATTGACCTAGCACTATGTGTCTCTATGTGTGTTCTTATTAAAAATGCAGGACACTGACATCTTCACAGAGTAATGTGTTTTTTTAACTACTATTATCACAATGTTTAAACATTATAAATTAAGTATAGATGTCCAAGTACATTTATTTAACAGCGTTTATTTTTAGAGTACAGTGGTCCTTTTAAGGTTAAGTAACTTGTTAGCAGGTGTATCTATATAGGAAAAAGTTTCAGGAGCTGGTGTTGAGAGACAGTGAGAGAGAAGTGCTCTTTAGAAATCCATAGACTTTTAGGGAGTGAAAGTGGAAGATGAAAACTGGACATTAGTGTGTGTGGTAAATATTTGTTTCCATTTAACCTGTACATTTAATAACTCTTAAATAAGTTAATGCACAAGCCCAATGTGCCTTCAAGTTTAGCTACATATTTAGTAGGAAAAAGTTTAGTTACAGATAACTTAATTACAGTCTACATTCTAAACATTATTAAACAAAGCCAAAGTGCAAAAAAAGAGGACATTTTGCAATATTGTCAAAAATGAAATCAAATGGAAAAACTATACATGAAGTAATAAAGACATTGGATAAAAACCAAGAAGGATCTATGGCAAGATTTAAAAGCAAGATTTGATTTAAATGCCTAAGACCGAAGATACAAGTTTTCCAGATATGAAAAGTGTAACCCTGTCCAGTGTTTGCACATTAAAAAGCTTTAAAGCAAATAGACATCAAATGTTACTTCAAGTACATCTCTTCATGCCAAGGAGGAAGTATTGCTAAAACAGTGGTGGCTAAAGTCCAAGTCACTCATTCCTATATTTATCTATGTGACATTAAGATTAATGTATCTACGTAACATCAGAATTTAATGAAATGTTTATGGAAGAATTATAATGAGAACTGGACGTTTTATGCCTGAAGCAAACCTAAGGTTGAACAATATACAGTATACAGTGAATATAAAAAGTCTACACACCCCTGTTAAAATGTCAGGTTTCTGTGCTGTAAAAAAATTAGACAAAGATAAATCATTTCAGAACTTTTTCCACCTTTAATGTGACTTATAAACTGTATAACTCAATTGAAAAACAAACTAAAATCTTTTAGGTAGAGGGAAGAAAAAATATAAAAATAAAATAATATGGTTGCATAAGTATGCACACCTTTAAACTAATACTTTGTTGAAGCACCTTTTGATTTTATTACAGCACTCAGTCTTTTTGGGTATGAGTCTATCAGCATGGCACATTTTGACTTGGCAAGATTTGCCCACTCTTCTTTGCAAAAACACTCCAAATCTGTCAGATTGCGAGGGCATCTCCTGTGCACAGCCCTCTTCAGATCACCCCACAGATTTTTAATCGGATTCAGGTCTGGGCTCTGGCTGGGCCATTCCAAAACTTTAATCTTCTTCTGGTGAAGCCATTCCTTTGTTGATTTGGATGTATGCTTTGGGTCGTTGTCATGCTGAAAGATGAAGTGCCTCTTCATGTTCAGCTTTCTAGCAGAAGCCTGAAGGTTTTGTGCCAATATTGACTGGTATTTGGAACTGTTCATAATTCCCTCTATCTTAACTAAGGCCCCAGTTCCAGCTGAAGAAAAACAGCCCCAAAGCATGATGCTGCCACCACCATGCTTCACTGTGGGTATGGTGTTCTTTTGGTGATATGCAGTGTTGTTTTTGCGCCAAACATATCTTTTGGAATTATGGCCAAAAAGTTCAACCTTGGTTTCATCAGACCATAACACCTTTTTTCACATGCTTTTGGGAGACTTCAAAGGTGTTTTTGCAAAATGTAGCCTGGCTTGGATGTTTTTCTTCGTAAGAAAAGGCTTTCGTCTGGCCACTCTACCCCAGAGCCCAGACATATGAAGAATACGGGAGATTGTTGTCACACGTACCACACAGCCAGTACTTGCCAGATATTCCTGCAGCTCCTTTAATGTTGCTATAGGCCTCTTGGTAGCCTCCCAAATCAGTTTTCTTCTTGTCTTTTCATCAGTTTTGGAGGGAGCTCCAGTTCTTGGTAATGTCACTGTTGTGCCATATTTTCTCCACTTGATGATGTCTTCACTGTGTTCCATGGTATATCTAATGCCTTGGAAATTCTTTTGTACCCTTCTCCTGACTGATACCTTTTAACAATGAGATCCCTCTGATGCTTTGGAAGCTCTCTGTGGACCATGGCTTTTGCTGTGGGATGCGACTAAGAAAATTTCAGGAAAGACCAACTAGAGCAGCTGAACTTTATTTGGGGTTAACCAGAGGCACTTTAAATGATGGCAGGTGTATGCTGACTCCTATTTAACACGATTTGGAATGAGATTGCTTAATTCTGAACACAGCTACATCCCCAGTTATAAGAGGGTGTGCAGACTTATGCAACCACATTATTTTTAATTTTTATTTTTCTTCCCTCCACCTAAAAGATTTCAGTTTGTTTTTCAATTGAGTTGTACAGTTTATAGGTCACATTAAAGGTGGAAAAAGTTCTGAAATGAAGGGTGTGATGAGTGAGAAGATGCCTGGTGCAGAGTGTGCTAGGTGAGGGGATGCTCTGTGTAGGTGGCAGGGTATGGGGGGAGCTGTCTCTCTGCTCACCAGGAGATGCTGGCTGTATCGTCACACCCTGAATGAAGCTCCATGTCAACCGAGGCTGGGAACTGAGTCCTGCCTCCTCCATTAGCAGCATCAGTCAGTGTGTGTGCCATGCAGACAGCTGGCATGCCAGAGACATGCACTGAAAATATACTGGAGTATACTGGAGTATATACAGCACTATGCAATGTGTAGACATCATACACTAATTGGACCACTGCACGTGGGCACCCCAACTATCGCGCGGGTGCTAAATGCCTACCAGGTTGCACTATTGGGCGTGCTCGCTGCTATGCCAGCGCACATTTGTGGCGTGCGCAAATGTCGTGCGCCGACGTCGGGGAGCACTTACACTAACAATAGTGAACTTTACGATTATATTCAGTTTGACATTGCTTATTGGATTCCAACTGCTAGAAGAATGTTACAATATGCTAGCATGTCCTTTACTTTCATTCTTGGTGGGTATGAGACAGTTTAAGGTTGTAAAATACAACATCAGTATATTGCAGTTAGAATATAGAATATAGAACTGAAGTGAGCTCCTGGCAAAAAAAGAACACAGGTCTGAGAACCTAAATCAATTTTATGGAGCGTGGAAATGTTCAAAATCAGAATTTAAATGCAATTTAAATATTGTCATGATTTTCAAATTGTTTTAGCTTCTGATGTCTGCTTATGTGAGCTATGGTAAGATAAGTATTTTGTTTTTATAACTAAAATATTACATTTAAAGTAAAAATGCTGAGCTATCTCTTGACTGCTCTCAACAATAAGTTGATTTAATGCTAAAATCCCACACAAAGTATAATGCAATATTAATGAATCACAATCTCTTTCACTCAGTGCTTAGTACTGGTGTTGTACAATGCTTAGTGATTATATCCACTTTCTGCTTCACACACTGAGATATATATTCTAAATAAACACAGGGAAGACATCCACTGAGATCCATATCTGATCTGTATGACAGTGAGACGTAATATGAGTCACACATGCACTTGAAAGGTGAATAGTCAATTCCGTATGACTGACTAACTGCAACATATATATAACCAAACATATAACTCAGACACAAAGTATGGGGTAAACAGGCCACAGCTCCTTTATTGAAGAATGATAATATAACAATTAATAACTATTAATAACCCAGAGAGATGCATTGCCCACTGCCACCATGAACTGAAGGGGACCACGTTCCCTTTACTTATATCCATCATTGTTGTTTTCAATAAACCAGCCATATGTGGGCAAGCATCCCCCACCACAAGAGCACCGCAATAATAACAAGCAGTGAGCCGCCCTAATTAGGCACACTCAAAGGTATCTGTGACCCCCCATCCCTAATAGGGCGGACTCAAACCCATAGCTGCGGCGGCCTTGCAAATACCTTCCATGAGGTCGTAGTTGAAAATTCGCCATCCAAAGTCATCCAAATGCATCCCATCCCTTGAGTAAAATGTAGGGCCCTCTGGTCCCTCCAAGTAGTTGTGTTTTATAGTGAAACCCCCCAACTTCCTAACATGACTAGATATAATCTTATTAACTTTCTTACATCACTTATTTAAGATTGGGTCCAATATCAGCAGTCTCCATTTAAGGATCGATATCATGTCGGACAAGAGAATGACCATATCGGCAAACAAATGGTGCATCCTATCAATATCATTTTTTATGGCTAGAATCAGGTCCTTTAAGGAATAGAACCCGAGGTCATTACCCTCTGCATGAATAACCAGTATGTCCGGAGGGTAAGGTGGGGTGGAGGGGTATCTAATGGGCATATTGGACTACCTTGGGAAGCGACTCATTCCAACGTAACCCCTAGTCCCAAACCATTTGATGACCATCTCTCGGTAATAAAAATTTTGCTTTTAAGTTTATTTTTATTTTATAACATAACATAAACAAGCATGTCAATACCATACTACACCCATTGTAACATTAATAACAAAATGTTATAAGATATACATCGCCCTAATTATTTGTCAGTATTTGGCATTAATGTATGTGCCTTTCTCATTGATATGCATATATACATATACTGTTGAAACCTGAGTATAAATTGCAGGGCAGAAAGTGCTTATAATACCCAATAAACTGATTATGTGAAATAGTATGTATACCAAGTGTAACGTGAGAAAGAAATTGGCCGTATAAGTTCATGTCACATTTGAATCTAATTTTGTTTGATGTTCATTTTGGAGCACAGTTATTTTACATCATCTCTAAGAACATATACATTTTAATATGTAGCTGGGAGTAATAAGAGCGTTTAGGAGTGTTATAGGCTTTCCAACTGTGAGTCCTGACAAGTTGATTATGTTGAGAGGGAAGATAATATTTACAAAGTATGAGGTCTGGTATCACATTCCCCTTAACATACAGTATCTAACAAAAGTGAGTACACCCCTCACATTTTTGTAAATATTTTATTATATCTTTTCATGTGACAACACAGAAGAAATGACACTCTGCTACAATGTGAAATAGTAAGTGTACAGCCTGTATAACAGAGTAAATTTGCTGTCTCCTCAAAATAACTCAGCACACAGTTATTAATGTCTAAACCGTTGGCAACAAAAGTGAGTACACCCCAAATTGGGCCCAAAATGTCACTAATTTTGAGTGGACACCATTATTTTCCAGCACTGCCCTAACCCTCTTTGGCATGGAGTTCAGCAGAGCTTCACAGGTTGCGGGTCAGTCTCCGAAGGGAGGGGATCATGCTCTGCTTCAGTATTTCACAGTACATGTTGGCATTCATGGTTCCCTCAATGAACTGTAGCTCCCCAGTGCCGGCAGCACTCATGCAGGCCGAGACCATGACACTCCCACCACCAAAAGTATACATCTATACTGAGGAAAGGTAGATGAAATAATCCCTAAATTACAGATAAACGGATAAGGCACAAACACAAAAACACTCATATGAGTTAAAACCCTCAGTTTGAACATAAACAGCGATGTAGAGCATGGAGGCAGCATCTGACATCATCAGGTAAACGCATATGGGGGAATCAACACAACATATTATAGAAAACATATACACGCATATAGACATATTTGTATATATGTTTGGTCTGGGCCTGCATGCGTGGTGCCGGCACTGGGGAGCTACAGTTGAGACTAATTTATAGAAAATACAGTAAGACCTCCATAAAGAGATTATATCATCGAGCATTACACACTGACAGAGAATCTCTAATAAAACACAAAACCAAAAATGGTGACAATAAAGCAGTGAGATTTGTGGGAACCTTTTGTCAACAATGGCGGGAAATAAACAACATACTTAATAAGTATACACACTGTTTTGAAATCTGATCCACTAGTAAAACAACAAGAAGTACATTACCTAAAGGTACATTCAAAAGCTATAGAAACATTACAATGTGAAACAGGCTGTCTGACAATCAGTGACCAGAAAAAGGCAGAGCTAAATAGGTTCTTTTCTATGGTATATACAAGGGAGGTACTAGTCGTTGGGACACCACAACAAAATGGGGCTACACTACCATGACTAAATAATTGGTTAATGCAGGAAGAAATCCAAAAGAGGGAGGAAAAAATAAATGTTAATAAAACCTCAGGTCCTGACTGACTACATCCAAGGGTACTGAGTGAACTGGGCTCTGTTATAGCAAACCCATTATATCTAATTTTTCAAGATTCACTCAACACAGGGTCTCTACCAGACTGGAGAAAGGCAGAGGTGATACCTATATTTAAGAAGGGAGCAAGAAAAAATCCAGGAAATTATAGACCTCTAAGCCTCACTTCTGTAGTGGGAAAGCTTTTAGAAGGGTTAATAAGGGCAAAAATACAAGAATATGTCTATTCAAAAAGGATTATAAGTAGGAGCCAACATGGATTTATGAAGGATAGGTAATGTCAAAGAAACCAAATTAGTTTCTATGAAGAGGTTAGTAGGAGCTTAGATCAAGGCAACTCAGTGGATGTAGTCTTTTTGGATTTAGCAAAGGCTTTTGATACAGTGCCACATGGGAGACTATTGAGCAAACTAGCATGGATTGAGAGCTGGCTAAAAGACAGGAAGCAAAGGGTCGTTTCATGGATTGGACTAATGTAGTAAATGGGGTTCCTCTGGGTTCAGTATTAAGTCCCCTCCTTTATAACTTTTTATTAATGACTTGGAAGTGGGATTGGAGTGTGGTGTCTCCATTTTTGCTGATGACACAAAGTTGTACAAGGTAATTAAATCAGAAAATCATGTACATTCCCTCCAAAGGGATTTGCATAAATTACAGGAACGGGCATCTAAATGGGAGATGAGGTTTTATATGAATAACTTTAAAGTTATGCATCTGGGAAGGAAAAATAGCCATGCAATTTATAATCTTAATGAAGCAAATCTAGGGGTATCAGATATTGAAAGGGATTTGGGAGTACTTGTGGACAACACCTAGGTAACAGTGCTTAATGCCAAGCAGCATCTGCAAAGGCAAGTAAAGTATTAGCATGTATTAAGAAGGTTATAGAAGCAAGGGGAGCAGATATATTGCTGCCACTATTCAAATCCCTAGTACGCCCTAATTTGGAATATGGAGTACAATTGTGGGCACCACTATATAAAAAGGACTTTTTAGAGCTGTAAAAAGTACAGAGAAGGGCAACAAACTAATAAGGGGAATGGAGGGGCTAAGTTATGAAGAAAGACTAACCAAATAAAAAATATTTTCTCTAGAAAAAAGTTGTCTGAGAGGGAATATGATGACTTTATATAAATATATCCAGGGTCAATATAAGGCTTTGTCAAGTGAACTTTTTGTGCCAAGAGGTTTTCAACTGACAAGAGGACATTCTTTGAGATTAGAATTAAAAATATTTCACCTTAAAGAAAGACATGGTTCTTCACAGTAAGGTAATTAATCTGTGAAATTCTCTACCTGAGGAGGTGGTGACATTGGATTCAATGTAAATGTGGCCTTTGTAAATGATGTAAGTATCAACTACAGATAGAACAGGAGTGATACATAAGGCACAATAATTCTATAATTGTAGTTCAAGTGGGGTTATCTGCTGCCTGGAATGCTTGTGCCAAAATAGATATGTAGGCATGACAAGCAGAGAGATCAGAAGAAGAATAGGGGAGCACCTTGGTAACATCAGAAATAACCCCAAATATATCACAAATAAAATCCAGATATTTAATGCTGGATTCTACAAAGGATCAATTTGGGTATCAGAAGAGGAGATGGGGAACTACTTGATGGGAAACTATTTAAGGCTGAGAGTAGGTGGATCACCCTACTGAATACCATCATTCCTGAAGGGGTAAAAAAAAACATAAATTTCACCAGATTTTTATAAACATATATGTTAAGGGGAATGTGATACCAGACCTCATTCTTTGTAAATATTATCTTCCCTCTCAACATAATAGGCTTGTCAGGACTCACAGTTAGAAAGCCTATAACACTCCTTAACTCTCTTATTACTCCCAGCTACATATTTAAATTGGCATGTTTTTATAGATGATAATATATATGTATAGGCTATAATATGTTTATTGTTACATCCCATACTGCTGTTTTTGAGGTGTAAACAAAATTTGATTCAAATTTGACATGAACTTATACGACCAATTTCTTTCTCACATGTTACACTTGCTATATATACTTTTTCACATAATCAGTTTATTGGATATTATGAGCACTTTCTGCCCTGCAATTGACACTCAGATTTATATATGTTATAAGTGGTTTAACATTCAGTAAAATCAAAGTTCTGTTATGAGGCATTTTAATCCTATCCAATATCTCTTTTCCTTTTTGAGTCACTCAATCTGGAATCTAAGGAGTTAAACAAGATCCGATTAACTTGTCATGCCTATTTAAGCCTTACAATGGCCTGGTCCTTCTCAGCTGCGGTAGAAGCACTTGAAAAGTTACAGCCGCTGCGACAAGAGACTATGTGGCACTGAGCCACTACCACTCTATTGTAGAGAGTCTCCGATCATTTATGAGCTCAGTACAGTGCAGTGAGTTTTTTTTTTTATTCAACAGTAAGAGGATAAGTAGTGGGTCCTATCAGCCTTTATTAGGCAGGGATAACACTATACTCAGCACTACCATGTTTAATCACTGGTAACTAGAGTAACGCTATAAAGTAGAGTGCAGTGGTTCTGACCATTTCATCAATACGATGATAAATAGTGGGTCCTACTAGTTTTTATCAGGCAGTGAAAACTGCTATAAATAGCATTAGTTTTTTGTACCTTTCATTTATGTGCCGTGTGCAGTCTAGTCACTCTGGCCTAACTAGGAGCAATACAACACTGATCATACCAGCTTATATTTGTTGACATAATACTATTTAGCTCACACTAATTTACCAGCACACCAGCCATTGGATCAAGGAGGTATGACTATTATATGAAGTGGAGAATGTGCAGTATGGCAATTTATAGACCAGTTATGAACTTTCATAGCTAACAACATAACTACAGGTAGCCAATAGTCTCATCCAAACACTGACTGTGAAGATTGATTGTGTATCAACTTTATACAAAGTTTTTTACATATTTTGCTTTTATAGAGTAACTAATAGAGGTTTCATTTTAATGTAATCAGACCTTATGTAAATCTCACTCTGATACAATATATACTCACTATACACCTAGGATACAGATGCCCATTAAATGTACATTCTTTCATTCTGTATAAGTAGATATCCATTATTTTGCAATCTGTTTTTTCACCGCTAAAAGCTTGAACTGTAAAAAAATCTATTTTGGGAGTTAGGTAAGTTGAACCAAAATGCAACAAAGAATGCCCTGGGCTGAATTAAAAAGTCATCACAAATACCTTGGAGAAACAACAAACTCTTTATCACTTGCTCTTCAAATATACAGCAAAGTATGGATCTCACGTGATGATTGTGGAATTCAAACAGCCCTATTAAATTCAAAGCACACAGCGGGACCGGTACACTTGCAAAGCCTGTGGGCTTGAAATTCACCGGAGTCACAGAGCTATTACATTCAACCTTGCAGCGACCAAAGGGACGGATACACAAGCCCATTAACCATTCTTGCACACGTTGCATGTGTGGCCAGAACATGATCAATTAGTGAAACCCTTACTTATGGGTTTAGATGGAGCCAATAGTAAAAGAGATTGTCATCGTTACAACACTAAAAAATGGAGGTTAGATTTCAAAGCCTTGCGGGTTTCAATGACGGGTTTCGATCGGACCCGAATTACAGAAATAATGCAAAATTAATAAACCAGTAAATATAATATTCTAGTTCATGTGAGTTCCATTATATGTATTTCCCCCTCCTCTCCCGACCGTGTCTCTTCCCCCTTCTCTCCCTCCCCTGTATCTTGTTTTTTTCTCTCTAAATGTTTCAATACATTCTTTTGACTTAAACCTGCAAATACTAATCTTAAACCTAAACTCATAAACTCTGCCCGTGCTCGCAAGCTTTTAGGGGGAGTGATAATATGATGCTCATGTTGTGAAATAAATCCCGCAATTTAAGTGTGCTCCATTATTATTATTATTATTGTTTATTTATAATGCGCCAACATAGTCCGTATCGCTGTACGTAAGTTAAGTTCCACACAAAGATAAATACAAATGAACACATAGAAAGCAAGGAGGACCCTGTCTTTGAATTTGGAACCCAGTGTCTGTGGTGCTTTCCCCAAAGCACATTGCAGGATTGAAACTTGCAGACTTACAACCTAAAGGTAATGTGAGTGGTAAAAGAGGGAGAGATGGGTGATGAGCGTGTTAGAGTGGAAGGTGATATGCTTCTTTAAAGAGATGTGTTTTGGTGAGGTTCAAGAGGTGTTTTGAGGCAGGAGGATAATCTAGTGGAGTGAGGCAAGGAGTGCTAGAGAATAGGGGCCGTACGAGAAAAGTCCTGAAGGCAAGAGTGAGAGGAGGTGACAAGAGTTGTTGAAAGAAGAAGGTCCTTAGCAGAATGAAGAGGGTGGGTTCGGGAGTATTTGGGCCCTAGGAGCCTATAGAAAATGGCTTAATGGATCCGTGATTAACTGGGAGAGATAATAAAGGTGGGAGCTACATGCCAATGTGTTAACAGTGTTAAAGATTTTGACAAATTTGCATGCAGGTCCCAGAGCTTAAGACTTTCAGTCTTAGAGAGTGAAAGTAGGTAATTTTGGAGAGTATGAAATTTTTTTGGAGTGTAGGCTATTTCTATTTCTAACATACTTATTTTACATTTAATCCATCAAAACACATATTAACTGATAACACATAATATACGTACAGATAGAGTAATAATGCAAATAGATATACATATAGATATGACACTACATTCACACATCACCACCCCTGCCCAATAGCCTAACATATAATAAAGACACAAAAAACATAATTTGTTTTTTAACATCATAAATATATACATTTACTCATACACTTTCATGTATCCTTATTTGATTTTTGGACTTCTTATGGAGGGTGGAGAGAGGAGTCGAAAAGTGGGAAGGAAAAGAGAATGAAAGAAGAGGAGGAAAAAGAGGTGGACATGAGTAGTGGAGGTGTGGGTGGAGGGAATCGAGGTGAGGATTGAGGGAGTGGAGGTGATGATGGAGAAAGTGGAGGGGAGGATGGAGGGCGAGGGAGTGAAGGTGAGGATGGAGTGGAGGTGAGGATGAAGGGAGGAGAGGGAGGAAGAGATGGAGTAAAGGTGAGGGTAAGAGAAGGAGTGGAGGTGGAGGGAGGGAGGGATTTGCCCATCGTCATAGGTAGTCATTGAATAGGGTAATAGGGGGGGCTGATCCCGGGGGTAGTGGAAGAAGGGACATGCATCAGGGTCAGAGAAGGGAGGACAGGTGTCCCACCCACAGTCAGGAGGACAAGAGGCTGGGAGCAAGCACAGGGTCCATAACTACAGGCTCAATGGTTGGAATTGACAGAAATGGATGTAAGGTCAGTTAAGCATCTCTTCAATAACGTCTTGGCCAAGTTGAGGAGGCAATGGCAGAGGAATAAAGAGAAGTAAGAGCTCCAAGTGGTGGCCCCCAAGTGACTGTCAAGTACAACAAGTGGAAGAGGGTGCTCAAGGAGATGCTGAGCCAAGTGTCTGTCGCTGAAGCTCCAGGCCTGGTGGCCCAACAGGATCCAGCCTCCTAGTCAGGTAATTATCAGATACACCAACATGCCACCACATGTACATCACACACACACACACATAGAAAACACAAGACACATGTAGTGCTGATCACCAATGACACTGAAATTTCAGCTCCCTTGATTTACCAATGGATAGATGTATCATTCACTGATCGTTAAATCCATGAAATTGAGAAATCACTTTCATTAGTGGGTACAGCACAAATAATCATCCAATAGAGAGTCCATGTATAGGTGTGACTCTCTATGGATGGATGTGCAGTGTAGTGTACACCTCTCAGCATCATGTTAACAACTTTTGCTGAGATTTGTTTACTGATTGATTAGTATGACACACTGACCAGCAAGTTCTTTAAAGTATGTGTATGCATACACACACCACAGCAGGAATCAAGATATTGTTATGAGCGAATAACAACCAAGCTTATAATAGAAAGATTAGAATTGGTGTCAGACCACCAAAAAAATTCATGTCTGTGGCATTACCTGCCTTACAATTTTATTGCCACGTCATTTTTGACGGGCAAGTTGCTAATTCTAAATAATTAACACATAAACTACTACTATTATTATTGTTATTACTACTGTTTTTTGTAAAGTGCAAACTTAGAGCCTCATTAAATTGAGCTATCGCATGTTACTGTAGCCTGTAAGTGAGGCCACAAGTTAATTTGCTATTAAATTGGCATTTTTTTGCAGGCTCCAAACAGGTTACGGGTTACAGCCTTGAAAACATTTTGATGGTTAAACCCGGAACTTACAACCTCCAGAAAACTTCTGATCGCTAAAATTGCAAATCGCTATTCAATTGCAAAAATCTCTCAACACTGCAGCCTCACTCAAGCCTGCAAATGCCAAATGGCGGCCCAAAGCTTATGGGTTCCAAATAGGACCCGCAAAGGGTTTACAGACTAGTTTATAACACTGCAAATGACATTATAAAGGCATCAATGCACTTTAAAATATGGGTAAAGCAATGGAAGACATTACAATTACTTGCACAACAACTCCCAACTATCGAATATTGCAAAAAATAAAATAACATTTTCCTCATATGTTGTAATGGTCATTCATATGCCAATATGAAAAGCCATGCTACAGCATGCTGAAAGCTATTAAAGACACACTACCTCATTAAATTGCAACACAAATACATGCACATGGCTGACATATTAACCCTTTCTCACTCACAGAAGCTCTAACGTGGCCCTAAAAATACAAAGATCATATTATATACATTTCACTCCTCACATCTACTTTGGGAAAACAAATAGTGGCCCAATTACACCGATTATGGCATATATCAAGTACCAGGGGAAAATGTGACAAATGGTTGTTCAGTCCCTCAATTGTGTCCGACTCACTGTGACCCTATGGACTGCAGCACACTAACTAATGTCTCTGTCTGTGTGTATCCACCGCTGCCACCTCCTTTCACAGGCATACCGGCCTCAGAAGACCTCCATCCCAATGTCTACCATTGGAGGCTGCCATTGGGGAGAGGTTTTCCAGGCCAGTGTCTCCTCAAACCAGGCCTCGGTGGACATCTGTCTCTGCAGTCTCTATAGGGAGGTGAGGAGGCACAACTTCATAATGGAGTCAGACATGGCCAGGCTGCTCCAGTCGTCGGATTACCAGAGGTTATATTATTTTGTAATATTTTGATTTTAGGCACAATTCAGGTCCATGAAGGGAACTTCTTCACCCCCCCCTCTTTTTAAGGCCCGAGGCTGCTCTTGCTGACATTTCCCCAACCCCATTTTCTAAGAGCTAAGGTTCTGTTGTGGATGCTGTACCTTCCCATGATCTATGTCAGCAGCGTGCTGTGTTGATGATCAATAGTGTTGCTGAGTATTAGTTGAGGTGTGCAGGGCCGGATCATCCATTAGGCGTTATGGGCACTAGCCTATAGGCAGGCTTTTTCTCACTTCCTGGAACTAATACAGGAAGTACTGCAGGCACAGGAAGTGAGAAGGGGACATTTGCACAAAGTGTCCAAGACTGCATAAGTAAGATGCAGCTGCTTGTTTTACTGAGCAGAAAGTGTTAAGATGCTGGGAGCTGACCACTCCCCCAGCCCTCCCAATTCCTCCAGTGGGGTTCCTTCTGCCTGTGAGGAGAAGGAGCCACACCAGCCTGATCCTGCGATTCAATGACAGGGTAAAGTTTCTATTCTGCTAGCTGCTCTTCAATAAACTAAATACATATAAATGATGTGTGTGTGTGTGATGCGCGTGTATGTATGTATGTGATGGGTGTATGTGTGATATGTGTGTGTGGTGGGCATGTATGTGTGATGCATGTGTGTGTGTGATTTGTGTATGCGTGGTGGGTGTGATGTGTGTGATACGTGTGTGTAATGCGTGTGTATGAGGTATGTGTGTGATGTGTGTGCGTATGTTTGATGTAAGTGTGTAATGTTTATGTGTGTGTAATGTGTATGTGTGTAATGTGTGATGTGTGTGCTTGATGTGTGTGATGTGTGTGCTTGATGTGTGTGATGTGGGTGTGAATTGTATGTGCGATGTGTATGTGATGTGTGTATTTGTGTGATGTATGTGTTGTCTGTGTGATTTGTGTGTGATATATTTAAGCATTCACCAAGCAAAAAATGGCAGTGCAAACTACATGTGCACATGGGCACCTTAGAGTTTACTGTCCAGGGGCTCCAAAAATGTTAATCCGGCCCTGGAGGTGTGTCTATCCATTTAAGAGTCATTGTATTAGAGCAGCTGTTGTTGTCCAGGTGTGTTTTCAGATTGACATTAACCTCTTGCATATTGGGGTATATGTTCCCCTGGTACTTGATATATGTCATGTGGTGGTGTAATATTGTCAATAATTTTTGTTCTAATATAGATATGAGTCAAATATGTAAATGAATATATATATATATTTAAAGTCCACATTTCAGCCTACATGAGTGATACATATTATTTGTTCCATGTTTTTGTTGCAATTTAGTCATGTACTGTGTCTTTAATTGCTTTATGCATCTTTCAGCAACACTTTTAACATAGACAAATGCATGACCCGTCCAAAATATTATGAAATAGCATTTTTTTTTTACTATTTGTTCCTTGGAGACTGTTGTGCAATTAATTCTAATGCATTTTTTTTTGTTGCTTTTAAAGGCATATCTAAGTGATTTGGATTAATACATTTCTGCCTATGTAGCCTATGTGTATGTAGCACATCTCATAAAACATTTTTTTTATTAATATCTAAAAATCCCTCTAATGATTATGTTGACATCTCCAGGGGGTGTCTAAACAGGCATCTGATCCCCTCAATCAGCATGCAGCATCCAGGGAGCATTATTAACCCACTATTTACTTGCTCTTGCTTGCTTAGCCCATCTCCTTGCAACTTCCTGTCACATATCAGTGATACACTACATTTCTCAGGCTGCTTTGCACCACAAATAGGGAACCAGAGTTAATTCAAGAATTTTAGAAAATTGGCCAAAACAAATCATTTTAAATTTGAGGCTAGTTTAGCCTGGGTTTGGAGGGTGTTAACCTTAATTTTACTAAATTACTAAAAATCAGAAATTACTATTATTGCCAAACACTTAGGGCCTCATTCTGTTGCTGCGATTTCTGCCAACGTGGTCGCAAGGGGTGAACGCAAGCTACATTGCTATTCAATTCCCCTCCAACCGAGTCCTACGAGCTTGAATGACCTCCAAGCCCGGAACTTGTTCTTCAAGCCAGTAGGACTTTGGCCACAAATTACAGTATTGGCTACTGGCGATGTGCCAGCTTGCCAATGTAGTACTATTAATCCTCATATCTTCCCCAATGTTCCCCATCAATTACAGAGCTGTACAGTGCTGCATTGAATATATATTTAACTTTAAACACCTTTAAGCCCATACTTGTATGGGCTTGGGGGTTTAAATTCCCCGCCGCAGGTCCTTAAAGGGACTTTGGTCACAGATTACAGTAATGGCTACTTGTGATCTGCCAGCTTGTGAAAGTAGCGCTTTTAATCCCAATGTCCCGCTTTCTGTTCCCCACCATTTACAGTGCTTTACAGTGCTTGCTTGATTATATATTTACATTTAGAGTGCTCCGCTTTTGCAGGCTTGAACCAGAATCAACGGCTAGCGGCCGCAATCACGTTCAAGCCTGCCAAGGCTTATTGCCGATGCAAAGGTTTGCGAGCAATGCACAGGGGTACTGAGTTGCGACCGCTTGGAGTTGAATGGGAGCAAAAACGTAGCGCTACTAGAGCACATAGGCCAAATGTAGGCACTCCGGAATTTGTGACCATTTTGCGAGCCCTAATAGAATGAGGTCCACACTCTGTATGCACAGGAAGGAAATGATGACAAGAAAGTGTATGAAAACATGTGACTTTCTAGAGTAGGGCAGAACTCATGTCTGCATAATTTAAAACAAAATGAATACAATGCCTGTGATTGGTCAAACTGAAAATGACTGTTATGCTATTTTCAGAAGAGATTGGCTGGGGGTGTCGACTTTGAAAGCCAACTGTTTGCAAATGCAAGAAGTTCAGCTGACTTTAAAGTGAGTGTTTAAAAGTATATTTTGGTATATTTTCATGCAAACATTTTTTTTATACACTATTGATTCTCCTCCATCAGATGCATTCGCAATCCAGCAAACTTAGATATCCCATTAAAGTATTGTTTGTTTAATGGCTGCTCCAGCTTTAATAAGTGTTTGAAAAGGGCCTTGCGAGTCCTATTTAGTACTTGTAATATTTTTTAAAGAAACATGATACTTTTTCATTTGTGGGTTAGACTTTATTTGCGAGCTATAGATACGGGTCTAATAGAATATTGATTTTGTGTAACTTTAATTCAAAGCTGTAATTTATGGCTTTAGTGGGCCCATAGTTATTGTGGGCGGGTAACTCGCAATCAGACTGTGAGTATCTAATAGAATATGTGGCAATATTAACAGTGATTTTAAGTGTGTATAAATTTACAAATAGGGCCCTTAGTCCACTTTTCTATTCCTCTATATCGCAAATTACAACATGGTTACGAGCAAACTCCCTATCTATTCTATTCACCAATTGCAGAAACATTGCAAGAGAACCAGCACGACTGACTATGGCAAGACAAAGCCGCAGATCAGAGAAAAGTTTTCCAATGATTTTTCCACTTCCGAAATATTACAAGTTACTCTTTTTGACTTTTACACCAAAACCCTATTTAATTGGGACTTTATTGAACCTGCTCAAAATAGGGCAGACCCATAAAGAGTAAAAGAGGAAGAAAAAATGACGGGTATTAAATAGCACTCAGAAATGGTTTGTAAATGTTTGCTGAGTGCCAGAGCACCTCTAAAAGAGACACTACTCTGTCTCCAACAATTAAACCCTGGCACCTAAACTGTTAACCTTGTGCAAGGGGGGTGCCTAAAGGACCCCCCTGGCATTTAAATAATTAACACTATGCATCCTTGTGGATATCTGGGCACGTAGGAGGTATGGGGATCCCGGAGGACATCAGGGCTTATAGTGCACTTTAGAGAGCTTGGATATCATTCTGGGAGGCTTTTGATAGTGATACATATTATGGCATTTTTTGCGCACATTACGTGTATTGTGCAACAGCTTGGAAGTGTTTTTTTGCTTTTGAAAGCCATGGAATAGAAGCTTAAGAAGCCAACTTTAGGGACGTGGTACTAGCAAAGAAAGTTGAACCAGATAATCCCTTGAGAGTCTTTAAGGTATTAATATGATATGGTCTGAGCCTTAACTCAATTTTCACCTGTGTAAATAGCATACATTTTAGCCCTATCACTTTTTTTTAAATATATGTACAATTAATTCCTCTGGTAACTAACAGGTTAAATAGTGAAATATTAATGACTCTACTTTAGTGTAAGTAAATAGTATTGTGGGAAGGTCAAACAAATATAAATGGCCCAATATTACGTATTGTCATGCAACCCATCCTTTAAACCAATGTGATAAGCATACATTATTGGCAGATATTAGAAAAATAGCTCCCAAAGTAAATTTTTGTAACGGTTGTTTAAAATACATTAAAATATTTATTTCATAAAAAGAAGTTATAAAATTGTGATCCCAATAAAATCATACAGCCACCAATGAATGTGTTTCATTGATATTTTAATTCATTGTGTTATATAGAATTCTTTTATATTCTAAGAATATACTTTTTATAATCGTTGGGTTTAAATTATTTCTTAATATACTGATTTTGTAATTTCATGTATATATACTCACAAAGTATTAGGGCAACCATCTAAATCTCAATCTGTCTGAGAAACATATTAACAATCTCTGTATATTAATCTATTTGTATTGGAGGATACTGATTCAAAAGGGGGGGGGGGGGGGAATGCTAAGAGAGTTCAGTGCATGTGCAAAGATTATATAGTGTAGTTCCATGATGCAAGTTAATCTCCCTTATATAGACTGGTGATGAAACAGGTTACGAAATTAGAGGACTTTATTGGCATAGAAGCCTGAAAGGGGAAAAGCAGTCAGTAAAACTGCAGTTAGGACTTCCAGTTCTTAAAGGTTTGCATTTGGAACAGAGAGAACAGTAGTAGAGCAGGTATCTCAGAAACATACAGATTTATTAACTTATTTAATATAGATCGAAATGTATTAAATTATTTAATATGTCAGTTATGCTATGCTATAATACAAAAAATCTTAATTTGAGATGAGGGTTGACAATACACTGTAACGCGATAAATTACTTGAGGAAGGAATTGTACTTTTATCCTGATAAAGTAACAAGTAATGCAATGTACCTTAATAGATATGGGGCCTCATTAAATTCCCCAAATCATAGTTACAGGAGCCTATAAAGGAGCCCGCAAAAGTTAAGGCTATTAATTTAACACCTTTTAGCTACTCACAAAATATTTGTGGGCTACAGCCTTAAAAAAAATAGGGGTTGTCAAAATTAGAACTCTGAGCCTTTGATCTGTCCTGCCCACAAAAGTTACAATCCCTAACTAAAATTCCTACAATTCCCCAAGGACGTACTTTCTTTCAAACCCAAATGTTGGCAAAATATTGCGGGTTAGGACTTGCAAGGGCTTTAAGAGGAGCAGCAAAAGGAACCCTTGAATTAACCCCTACACTACCCTATACTATTAACCCCCCTCTATCCTATACTATTAACCCTTACACTACCCTTTTCTATTAACCCATTTTACCCTATACTATTAACCCCTAGACTACCATATACTATTAACCCCCTACCTTATTCTATTAACCCCCCTCTACCCTATACCATAAACCCCTACACTACCTAATTAAACTATCTAACCCTCTATTAAATCCCTAACTCCCCAAAAACCCTAGCACTCCACTAATTACAGACAATAAAAAAACACAAGTTGCAAAAATATAAAAAACCTACATTACAGAAAATACAAAAACCCACTAATTATAAAAAATAAAAAAAACCCTGCATTACAGAAAATAAAAAACAATTACAAGTGTAAAAAAAACACTACATAAAACACTATAAACACTGTAACACTATAAATAAAACACTATTAAAGTAAAAAAAGACTTACAACCTGTAAAATAGAAAGGGTAAATTATTCCACTGACCTGGCCAAAATGCCCCTACAGCTATGGTCAATGATGCCCTGATCCTTAATCTTCTGCTCTAGACTAGTCGGGCTAACTATGTTGATAGCAGAATGTCCAATCCTCTTCTGTTTTGATTACAGGCCATGTCCTCATCTTCTTGGCCAGGAAAGGGTCATCCAAATAAAATACCTGACACTCTAAAAATAAAAACTAATACTAAAGTTACTCCTCCCTTGAGGAGCTCCCCACGGCAAAGGGCGGTTCCCACGCATGCTCCTGCATATGAAATGCATTGGAGCATTCTGATTGGCTAAAATAGCTGTTCATCGGATGTCCCTATGGCTGAAATAGCTGTTCATCATCTGTCCCTAGGGCCCATTCTGATTGGCTGAAATCTGATTGGCAGATTTAAACATTTAACTGCTGCGGGGGTCCCAATGGGGACCCCCTCAGCACGGTTTCCTTTAGGGAGCCTGTGGGGGTTCCTGCAGGCTTTATTGACATCATGATGATGATCTCATTTACTGTTGGCTCTGTGTAGGCCGTAACTATAGGCTTGCATGAGCAAGCCCTGAAATGCTTGCATAGGTAAACAGGGTTTACGGATTGAAGGCTTCTGGTCTATAGTTATGGGCTTGTCTATTTTAACAGCTCTGTAACTACTGTAATTTATTGAGGCGCATGGAGTGCTATTTAAAAAGCATCTGTCCTTACCTCAGTGCCATGTGAAAAAGTATAGACTTAGCAAACAGTAAAATGTAATATGCTAAATCATTCTAGGTCGTAGCAACACACATGAATGATAAACTGTCCCCTGATGGCTTATTGGTCCAATCTACACTACAATTTGTTTTTATTCTATAGTCATATTCTATGGCTTCAATTACCCAATCTATCAATCTCAACCTCTGCCATCCCCTTCTTGTTGTGCCTTCAATCTATCCCAGCATCAAATTCTTCTCTAGGGAATCCTGTCTTCTCATGATATGGACAACATTTCTGAATTTTAGCCTCATGATCAAACCTTCAAGTGAACAGTTTGGCTTAATTTCCTGTAGTATTGATTGACAGTCCATGGGTTTCTAAGCAGTTTTTTCTAACACCACAATTCAAAGGCATGAATTCTAAGGTGCTCAGTCTGCTTTATGGTCCAGCTCTTACATCCATATTTTACTACTGGGAATACAATAGTATAGTACTATGTGGACCTAATGTATTATATTTATTTTTTAAGAATGTGTCCAGACTTGTCATAGCTTTCTTCCCCAGAAGAAAAATATCTGTTAATTTCATGGCTGCTGTCACCACCTGCAGAGATCTTGGAGCCCAGGAAAGAAAAATCTGTCACTGCCTCCAGTTCTTCTATATCTATTTGAGATTGCTGTTTGCCATGATGTTCAGCTTTTTAAAGGTATATGAAAGTTTCATGGAATATGAATACATCTTATAGAGGAGAATCAGTAGTACAAAAAATGCATGAAATTATCCCAAAATAAACAATAAACTAACCCAAAAGTTAGTAATATTTCTTCAGGCTCCAGGAAGGGGATTTTGAGAAGGAACATCCCTGAAAATCCAAGCTAAATTAGCATAACATTCATAATATTTTAGAGTTAATCAGAGGCAGCCCCTAACACTTAGCTGATCAACGCGAGGTCCGCAAGACTTTGAAAATAAAAGCAATGGCATTCATCGCGAGCCATGCAAGACTTGAGCAGAGAGAGAGGAGAAAGACACAGGTGAGGGAGAGGGTGGAAAGAGACACAGGGGTGAGAGAGAGGGAAAAGAGACACAGGGGAGGTAAATAAGGGGAAAAAACACAGGGCAGGGAGAGAGGGAAACAGACACATGGAAGGGAGAGGAGGAAACAGACACAGGGGTCAGAGAAGGCGCTCCTTGTTGGGAGGCCGGTTGGACTACGTCTGCAATCAGCGCTCATAGCAGGGCTCTAGAAGAGCACCGAAGGTGCTCATCGCGGGGCTCACAATGAGCGCCGAAGGTGATCATTTCAAGGCATGAAAGTGGTGGGTTGGCCAATGCCTCCAATGAGCGACGAAGGCGATCATCGTGAGGCTAAAGTAGATGGTGGGAGAGGCTTTCAATGAACACCGAAGGCATCCCTAGCAGGGCTCACAATGAGTGCCAAAGGCGGTCCTCGCGCAGCTCACAATGAGTGGTAACGTGTCTCGTATGTTGTTTGCGTTACGACGTGAAGTTTGCGAGGGTCACAGTTGCTGGCAAGGAGCGCCTTTGGCAAGCGTAACAACAACTCGTATGCTCACAACTATATATGTGATTCCATTATTCTGCTCTCTAACACTCTCCTTATTTTTTCCCTTCCTTTTCCTCGTCATTTCTTCTTCTTTTCCTGGCTCTTCTTTTCTATGTAGCCTCTCTCGCTTTTTTTCCTCGCTCATTTCTCCCTCTCTTAATTTACTTCTGCCTGTTCTTCCTCTCTTATCTTCTTTACTTATTTTTACCTTTTCCTTTTTTATTCATTGTGCCTTGGCCTCCAATTTTTAAATTTCTTCTCTTCCTCTACTTTTCCTGTGATCTGTTCTTCTTTCATATTTCTCTATTCTCTCAAAACTTGTACCAAGTCAGAAGAGGGGAAAACTCAAGTACCAAGGGACCATACACCACACTACACAAGAGTTTAATACCAATTTGCAAACATATAGGGAACACAACAGCTGCTCTAATGCACTGACTATTAGTAAATAATACTCAGCAACATTATTGATCAACACAACAACACACAACTGACCCAGATCATCCACTCTCATCCATAGGGTTGCATCTAAACCAGAACCTTAGCTCTAAGAAGATTATCTGGGAGAAACGTCATCATGGGCTGCCGTAGGTGACATTAATGCTGGCTACGTGGTGTTGGGGTAAAATACAAATATCCTTGACCTCTAAGTATAAATATATATATATATATATATATATATATATATATATATATATATATATATATATAAATACTGTATATCTATAACATTTATTACCTTTATAGCACTTTTTATATTGCTAAATGTAAGCTCTAAAGCAGTTAATTATGCATTTCTCCAATTCAGTAGTTTTTACTAGGAGACAATAAGATCTCTGAACCCATAACAATATGTTCTGAGTGAGTCAAGGGAAGGATAAGTGAAGGCCAAAAAACAAGGTATTGACTGCATATTAATTGTAGAAATAAGGTGATCTACAGAGTGATTTAAGATAGCATACCTATTCCATACGTGCTAGGTACATGTTTAATTTCTAATTCGCTTATAAATGTAAAGTAATCTTTTATTGGTCTAGAAGGGATGGGTAATGGACAGGACCTTTTCTGTATGTGGAAATATTATAAAAGGAGTTATTGTTTATGTATTTGGGGCCAGCAGAAAACATTTTGTATGCTATTCTGTTGCTGTCCCACACTTGCTTAAAGGTATATGCAAGCGAGCTGGGTTATGAATGCATCTGATAGAGGAGAATTAATAGTGTATGAAAATATGTGTTATATAGAAAGGTTCAGTTTATTTACAAAGTTATTTGCACAAAAGTCACACCCACAGGATGCTTACATAAGCTGGGTACACAGGAAATAGAGCAAGATAAAAACGTTGACCTTTCTGGTACAGAGTACAGGAAGTAACTGTTGTAGTTCTTGTACTGAGCATCCCAGAAGCCACTGAGGTGAAGAATGATATAATGTTCTATCCTGTTTCTGAATTTGGATGTTATGCTAACTGAGGTGGAGTTTTCTAGGGGTGTACATCATATAATGAAAATGCCAAAAAACAAAGGACATTTTGCTAACTTCAAGGTAAGTCTCCCTAAGGGTAATAGGGGACTCCAGACGTGGACCCATTGCTCACTGTGCCTTAGAGAGTTCAGCTGCACCTCACTGACGAGGCCCATAAAGGCCGAAACGCGTCTGGGGTTTGCTGTTTCTCCTGTTCAGGGTAGAATTGCCTGGTATTTCGGGGCTGGGTCACTCTTGAGTGGGACCAGACTGATATACTACAGGATATTTCTCCCTGTGAAGGGCACAAGTGAGCATAAAGAGGTTGCTCTTAGAGTGGCGTATCATGGCCATAGAACTCACCTATTAAGGTTGGTTCGTTCTCTGATGAGCACCTCTGACTTAGTTTTTCTAACTTCAAGGTAAGCAAATTAATGTTTATTTTGGGATGTTTTCTTGCAAAAAAATGGTTTCATACACTACTAATTCTCCTCTATTAGATGCATTCATAACCCAGATCACTTTCATATACCTTTAAATAAATCAAAAATAATAAGAGAAATCTGTGTTTTCGTATCATGACTGGGTTTTGGAGTAGAATGTTGGTTTGTGTATATATATATTTTTTCTATAAGTTTGCGAGTACGTTTGTGAGTTTTCAATCTTGTGTCAGTCCCTTGGAAACAAGCACTATGTACATTTGATTCTAAGCTCAAAAACAGGGCCCTCCTTCTTTATAAGGTGTTCATTTTGTTTTTGCCATGTAATCAACCCCTGTGCAGCGCTACGGAATATGTTAGCACGTTATAAATAAAGATAATCATAATATTGCTAATTAGCACAGGCCAGGCACTGCATTGTCCCAGGAAGCACGTAAGGAACAAACTGTTAGAGGCACAGGGACATGGATAATTCAGGGACATGAGGATTCAGAGACAAATCCTGACAAAGGGTATTACACTAAAGTGTTCAAGCTGTTGAGGAAGCCCAACAAACACACAAGGAGGCTGTGGAGAGGCACATGGAGCAACAGCAAACTGGCCTCCATCAAGGGTAATCTCGGGTACACCGATCCTGTAAATTCCCATGCCAATGCTAGTATTATTGTAATAATTAATTCATAAAAAAATACAATAATATGACGAACAACCCTTCAGGGGAATGGAAATGCATGAAAGTATGGCTATACAGGAAGATGATCTACGTACAAATATATGATCATTAGGTAAATGTTATGTATGTTGTTGTGCCAAAATATTAACCATTAAAACACATGGAAACAGTGATAACGGTATAACAAAACTTTATTATATACACAGAGCACACTCATAAATGTATACTATTGTGCATTAATATCATTAAGAGGTTAAATGTAATACTGCATATTTACAAATTATGCTTAGCATCTACTAGGGTCACATGTGGTCAGTACACCATAGTAACGAGAATCTGGTGAATATCATCATACATCACTCATTCAATAGAAGTAATATCTGGTCTTCATCTGCTTCATCCTACAATAAATGCTTAGCTGTGACCACAGTCCGCGGTCCAAGAGGACTATCACCATCTCTATATGTTATTGCTTAGCCACATTTAAATCACATTCATCTGCTATACAGGTGTTATCACATTTCTTATGATATCATGATGTCTTAACAACTACCCATTAATGCCAAAGAGGACACAATGGTCAGCGCAGACATATTGTCTCTTAATTACATCAGACAAAAGTATCTGTTCTCATATAGAAATTAAGTAGAGGATGACATGCTTCACTAATGCATGTATTAATGCTGGCTTTGATTAACATGACATTGTGGGACTTTGCAAGTCCCTTGACATATCTGCATTGGTCTAAATTAATGGTAACAACAACCATGTATTCTAAAACCGGATACATGATTTAATTAATAGCCTCTGAGCTACATTTTTAGAAAGGGGATGTCATTGATGGGATGGCCATGTCTGCCACTGTGAATATATTTCCTTTACTTGATTTTGTAGCGAGGCTTGCAGATGAAGAAGTTGCATTCATGGACCTGAATTGTGCCTAAAATCAAAACAATAGAAAAATAAATACTCCAGGCTAGATTATGTTAACATTTTGACCCATATATTGTCCCATAAGAGTGCTGTTGAGAAGGTCCAAAACTATGTGCAGCCCCTGCATCCTACTCCTCCTTGCCACAAGGCCCAAACCCCACTTTCCCTCACACCCTCTAGATAAGGGGTTATAGGGAGAGGCATCCCCCAGGAGGCATCAGCACTGGAGGTGGCTGAGGCATTGAGGGAGGTGAGGAGTTGCCAGGCTGCGTGTGTGTGGGGAGGCCTCTGGGGTACAGGAGGCAGTACTTGGGTAGTGTTAGTGTTCAGTTGGATGAGCGCGCTCTGGTTATCCAATGACAGAAACAGCCTGGTTATGTAGGACTACATTATCAGGTTGAGCCTCCTGACCGCCTTATAGATCCTCTGCAGGGTAGAATTCACTTGCTGGTGCATCAGGACCAGAATCTTCCCAATGGTGGCCTCCAATGGTGAACATTCAGATGGAGGTCTGCAGATGACAGGCATGGCTGTGTGAGGAGACAGAGCTAGTAGTTGTCCAGTGGGGAGTAGCAGGGACCAGTTGGTGAGGAGGGGACTAGTGGGGTCAAATACCATTGGTGTGGCAGAAGGTCCAGCAGATGCCCCCACTGACCACATAGAGAGTGAGTCGACCACCTCCTCCTCGTGTCCCATGCCCTCTGATACTCTCCTTGCAGCCCCCCGGTGGCATGTTGGTGTATCTGATAATCACCTGACAAGGAGGCTGGATCCTGTTGGGCCACCAGGCCAGGAGCTCCAGCAACGGGCACCTGGCTCAGTATCTCCTTGAGCACCCTCTCCCACTCATTGTACTTGACAGTCACTTAGAGGCTACCTCCCTGCTCTCTCCTCCTCTGCTATCAACCTTCTTACCTTGGCCAGGTCATCATCGAAGCAATGCTTAACAGACCTCACATCTCTTTCTGTCAAGCCTACTAGTGTCATTGTGGCTGCTAACTTCTTCCAGGCCTGAGCCTGTGCCTAACTTACCTCCCTCCCACAAGGATAGTGGGGCCATCATGGATGGCACTGAGGAGGACCACCATCTTCTTGTGCCTGTAGTTATTGCCTCTGTGCTTGCACCCAGCATCTTGCCCTCTCGACTGTAGACAAGGATCCTGTGCTTCCTCATCTGATCCTGAGGCCTGTCCCATCTCCCAACTACACCCAGGGATCAGGCCCTTCTCCTCTGACCTTGTACTAGGTGTGCCTATGAGTATGGTGGAATGCTTCCCTTCCTCTACCACATATCCACTCCCCCTTTTTCTTCCTCTGCTCCACTTACTCTCTTCATCATTCTCCTACCCTCATCTCCATCCCCTCTATCCTCGCCTGTAGAGTATTTATCATCCATAAGCTCAGTAATTCTGTGTGCATGTGTCTGTGTGTTATTGTGTATGCATATTTATGTCAGAGGGTCTGACTATCTGTTGTTGTGTGTAGTTATAGTATTTATGTATATAGTGTACACTAGCATTTATTTTTAACAACATTTTATCCATATCTATTTATGAATATATATATATATATATATATATATATATAATTTTATGAGGGGGGCTGAGTCTCACCCAGTTAGAGGCATGGGAACAGGGCTAAACCACATCAGTGCCAGGTCCAGGTAAAGATCTGGGGAAAAGCTACCCTGCTCGTAGAGTCCGAGAAGAACCTAATGAGCACTGGGCCCTACCAATGGACTGTGAAAACAGTTGTGAAGTTCCTTGGATGACCATTGTTCAGGAGCCAGCCCCAGACCCTGGAGCAGAAACAGAAAGTAGCCCTGCTCTTCAGCCTGAACAAGGGGCAGTCGCAGCTGTTTCTCAAGGGATGCCTGTATCTACACATCAGGCATTCTCAGAAGGAGAGAGTCAGGAGGTTCCACCTGAGGATCCAGAGACCAAAGAGCCTAAGGATACCCCAGATTGTGGTTTGTCTCCTGGTCTCCCTACAGTGCCTCCCCTGCAGCTGCCCAAATACACTGTTTGTGTACCTGTAACCCTGGAAAGGAGGGGCCACTAGCCAGGCTTGTTGGGAGAGGGGTTGGCTACTGAACCACAATGGCTTGTCTCAGAACTGCCCATTAATCCAGCATGGATGACACCAGAGAATGTCACTAGCCCATATTGCAACTCCAGCTTCCTAGTTTATTCAGTTATAAACTCAGGCCTGACAAATGGAAACTTGTACTCTTCAATTTTACCCATGAGTACTGATCCAGAATCAGCAGGACAGGAGGTCTCTCTAGCCTGGAAGGAGAGGGATTTGCTGGGATACTCCCAAACTCATGCTGGACTTACTAGCTGGGATGTACTGTTTCCCCTGGACTACCTTGAAGGGTCCTCCAGGGCAGTTGTCTTATAAGTCTCCCCAGGGGCTTGGGAAGGTCACTAGGCCACTGGGAAGGAGTGAGTATTCACCCTGGACAGAGGGAGGCGGGGTGCCCAGAAAACCACTGAAGCTATCACACGGATGGACTGTCACGCCAAGGGGATCGGTAACCACCAGTACAGATGGAAAGTTATCGACAGGATAAACTTCCCATGCTATACTAGAAATTAAAGGAGAAGAAATTGTCATGATTTCAGTGTTTAAGGACTGATATTGCCAGTAATTATGGATACGGCCAAGGGAGCATGACAATGTTGCATTGGGATTATGTATTATTGTGTGTGATTATATGTTGCCTGTACATGGTTATTATGTATCCTAGTTATACTATATTACAGTATAAGAGGGAAATGTTATATAGAACATATGTGGAATTGGTAAAAATGCTCTGCACCGAGGTTAGTTGCAGATCATTTCACCCTAACCCTTGATAAACAGCAGCCAAGACAGATGCATGTACTTGAAGTAGTCCTAAGCAAACACTTGAGATTAACATCAACGCTGTTTCACTAGTCAGCTATAGATATTTGGTGAATTTGATCTCAAGAGTTTTCATATTAACCAAGGCTACAGGGCAGATGTGTGACATTAGACACATACACAAATGTACACAAGGGTGTCATATGGAAGAGTATAAATATGTTGTTTTGATCATTCAATAAAGGTTCAGAAATAGTTTTCACATATCCACAGTGTGAAACTATTTATGTGTTTTGTATCCTGACTGGGGAAGTGGTCTTGACACAGACCACTAGTAACTTGTATTCAGTTTTCTCTGCCTGTACCTTTTGGGCATTGCCTTCTTCAGAAGCCATCTTTTGTGCCACAGAGAACAGGAACTACACAATTCTGCTGGGGTAGGTTTGAACTAGGTTCATATCAAGCCCCCTTGAAGAAGTAGATTGTGACAGACACCAACCTCTGGGAGGCACTTTGTCACAATATATATAAGACTGATCCTATAATATGTTATGGAAAACAAAGATATATGGTTAAATAAGAGAACACAAGATGTCTAGCTTACCTGCACTACTAATAATGTATTACATATACGTATATACATATTTAAATAAATATATATATATATATATATATATATATATATATATATATATATATATAGTGCCTTGCAAAAGTATTCACCCCCTGACTTTTTACCTATTTTGTTACATTACAGTCTTAAGTTCAATGTTTTGTTAATCTGAATTTTATGTGATGGATCAGAACACAATAGTCTCAGTTGGTGAAGTGAAAAGAGAAAAATATATACATAAAACTATTTTTTAGAAATAGAAAACAGACCGGGCAAGAAGGCATTAATCAGAGAGGCAGCACAGAGACCTGAGTTAACCCTGGAGGAGCTGCAGAGTTCCACAGCAAAGACTGGAGTATCTGTACATAGGACGACAATAAGCCGTACGCTCCATAGAGTTGGGCTTTATGGCAGAGTGGCCAGAAGAAAGCCATTACTTTCAGCCGAAAACAAAATGGCATGTTTAGAGTTTGTGAAAAGGCATGTGGGAAACTCCCAAAATGTATGGAGGAATGTGCTCTGGTCTGATGAGACTAAAATTGAAATTTTCAGCCATCAAAGAAAACGCTATGTCTGGTGCAAACCCAACGCATCCCAACACTCAAAGAACACCATCCCCACAGTAAAACATGGTGGTGGCAGCATCATGCTGTGGGGATGTTTTTCAGCAGCTGGGACTGGGAAACTGATCAGAGTTGAGGGAAAGATGGATGGTGCTAAATACAGGGATATTCTTGAGCAAAACCTGTACCACTCTGTGCGTGATTTGAGGCTCGGACAGACTTTCACCTTCCAGCAGGACAATGACCCCAAACACACTGCTAAAGCAACACTTGAGTGGTTTAAGGGGAAACATGTAAATGTGTTGGAATGGCCTAGTCAAAGCCAGACCTCAATCCAATAGAAAATCTGTGGTCAGACTTAAAGATTGCTGTTCACAAGAGCAAACCATCCAACTTGAAGGAGCTGGAGCATTTTTGTAAGGAGGAATGGGCAAACATCCCAGTGGTAAGATGTGGCAAGCTCATAGAGACTTACCCAAAGCGTCTTGGAGCTGTGATTGCTGCAAAAGTTGGCTCTACAAAGTATTGACTTTAGGGGGGGTGAATAGTTATGCACATTGACTTTTTCTGTTATTCTGTCCTATTTGTTATTTGCTTTACAATACAAAAACAAAACAAAAACATCTTCAAAGTTGTAGGCATGTTCTGTAAATGAAATGATGCAAATCTTCAAACAATCCATGTTAATTCTAGGTTGTGAGGTAATAAAACACGAAAAATGCCAAGGGGGGTGAATACTTTTACAAGGCACTGTATATATATCCATCTATCCCTTGTTACTTCCATGTGAAGTGTGTGTGATGCACATGTGTTGGCATGTTGGTGTATGTGATATTCACCTGACATAGAGGCTGGGTCCTGCTGGGCCACCGGGCCTGAAGCTCTAGCGGCAGACACCTTTCTCCGAAGGTCCTTTCTCCCACTCATTATAGGTCACGCTCTGGTCCTTGTCCTCCTTAGCCATTATGCTTCTCACCTTCCCCCTGCAACTTTCCTTTAGATTTCTGTAATACCCAGAACAAGGTCTGTGTCCCTTCATCCACTGATTGTTTTATCTACATCCCAGGTTAAACTTCCCCCAGCCCCAGTAATTTGCCCCTGAAACCCCCGCAAGAGACACAGAGTCAGAGTCAGTAGACACAAAGACACTCACACACAGATGCAGACACTCACAATCAAAAACAACACTCACATAAACAATCACACAGACACTCACACTCATGGACAATCACAGACACTCAAACTCACAGACACTCACACACAGACGCAGACACTCACACAGACATACACACACAGACATACACACTCACAGGCACTCACACACAGAGACAGATACTCACACTCAGACACTTACACAGACACTCACATTCACACAGACAGTCACACACTCACACTCATGGACACTCACAGACACTCACACCCACACAGACACTCATACCCAGACACTCACATAGATACTCACACTCACAGATACTCACAGAGACACACACACAGACACACACCGTCACACACTCTCTCTCTCATACAAACACACAGAGATACTGTACATACTCTTACACAAAGAGACACACACAGACAAAGACACTCTCAGACACACACAGACACTCACACACAGACATACACAATCAAAAAGACATACACACTCACATAGACATACACACTCACAGACACTCAAACACACACAGACGCAGACACTCAGTCACACAGAGACTCAGACAAACACAATCACAGACACTCAGACACAGAGACAGACACTCACACAAGGACACTCACACATACACTTACTCACTCACACACTTACAGACACTGACACCCACACATACACTGACACCCAGATACTCACACTCAGATACTCACAAAGAGACACACACACATACACACAGACACACTCTCTCTCTCACACACAGATATACACTCTTACCCAGAGAGACACACACAAACAGAGACTCACACAGGCACTCACACTCATAGAGACAGACACCCACACACAGATACAGATACTCACACAAAGACACTCACACACAGAAACTCACAGAGACACTCACATGGACACTCACACATGGACACACAGACATACACACTCACAGACACTCACAAAGACACTAACACTCATAGTGATAGACACTTATACAGAGATTTACAGACACACACAGCAGACATGCACACAAAGAGACAGATACTCACACAGACACTCACATTCACAGAAACTCACAGAGACACTCGCACATGGACACTCACAGACACTCAAACACACACACTCTCACAGACACTCACAGATACTCACATAGATACTCTCACAGAAACTGTCTCTGAGTGGGAGTGTCTGTTTATGTGAGTGTCTATGTGAGTGTCTGACACTCACACAGACAGACACTCACAGACACACACACACAGAGACAGACACTCACAGAGACACTCACACATGGACACACAGAAACTCACAAACCCACAGACATTAACACAGGCATCCACACTCAAAAATACATCCACACTGACACACTCACACAGACAGACACATTAACACATACACTCATAGAGACAGACACTCACACAGAGACAGACACCCACACACAGAGACAGATACTCACAAAAACTCACACTCACAGACACTCACACTCACAGAAACACTCAGACACACACACTCACACAGACAATCACAGACACATACACTCACACAGACACCCACATGCACTGACACCCACACCCAGACACTCATGCAGATACTCACACACATACACACAGACAAACAAACTCACAAACACTTGCAAACATTCACACAGACACTCACACTCAGACACTCACCCAAGAACACTCACAGACACTCACGCAGATACTCACACACATACACACACACTCACACAGACAAACAAACTTACAGACACTCACACACAGACACTCACAAACACTCACACACTAACATGAGAACACTCACACAGACACTCACTGACACAGACACTCGCAGACACTGACACCCACACAGACACTCATGCAGATACTCACACTGAGACACACAGACAAACACTCTCTCTCTCTCTCACACACAGACACTCTCTCTCTCATACACACACACAAATATACATACTCTTACACAAAGAGACACACACACAGATACTCACACTCATAGATACAGACACTCATACAAAGAGACAGACACTCACAAACAGAGACAGATACACTCACACACAGACACTCACACACAGACACTTACATTCACAGAAACTCACAGAGACACTCGCACATGGACACTCACAGACACTCAAACACACACTCTCACAGACACTCACATAGACACTCACAGAAACTGTCTCTGAGTGGGAGTGTCTGTTTATGTGAGTGTCTATGTGAGTGTCTGACACTCACACAGACAGACACTCACAGACACACACACACAGAGACAGACACACACACAGAGACACTCACACGTGGACACTCACACAGACAGTCACACTCACATAGACACTCAAATTAATGGACACTCACAGACACTCACATAGACACTCAATCACACAGACACACAGAAACTCACAGACCCACAGACATTAACACAGGCATCCACACTCAAAAAGACATACACACTGACACAGACACTCACAGACACAGACACACAGAAACTCACAGACCCACAGACATTAACACAGGCATCCACACTCAAAAATACATCCACACTGACACAGACACTCACACAGACAGACACATTAACACATACACTCATAGAGACAGACACTCACACAGAGACAGACACACAGAGACAGATACTCACAAAAACTCACACTCACAGACACTCACACTCACAGAAACACTCAGACACACACACTCACACAGACAATCACAGACACATACACTCACACAGACACCCACATGCACTGACACCCACACCCAGACACTCATGCAGATACTCACACACATACACACAGACAAACAAACTCACAGACACTCGCAAACATTCACACAGACACTCACACTCAGACACTCACCCAAGAACACTCACAGACACTCACGCAGATACTCACACACATACACACACACTCACACAGACAAACAAACTTACAGACACTCACACACAGACACTCACAAACACTCACACACTAACATGAGAACACTCACACAGACACTCACTGACACAGACACTCACAGACACTGACACCCACACAGACACTCCTGCAGATACTCACACTGAGACACACAGACAAACACTCTCTCTCTCTCTCACACACACAGACACTCTCTCTCTCATACACACACACAAATATACATACTCTTACACAAAGAGACACACACACAGATACTCACACTCATAGATACAGACACTCATACAAAGAGACAGACACTCACAAACAGAGACAGATACACTCATACACAGACACTCACACACAGACACTTACATTCACAAAAACTCACAGAGACACTCGCACATGGACACTCACAGACACTCAAACACACACTCTCACAGACACTCACAGAAACTGTCTCTGAGTGGGAGTGTCTGTTTATGTGAGTGTCTATGTGAGTGTCTGACACTCACACAGACAGACACTCACAGACACACACACACAGAGACAGACACACACACAGAGACACTCACACGTGGACACTCACACAGACAGTCACACTCACATAGACACTCAAATTAATGGACACTCACAGACACTCACATAGACACTCAATCACACAGACACACAGAAACTCACAGACCCACAGACATTAACACAGGCATCCACACTCAAAAAGACATACACCCTGACACAGACACTCACAGACACAGACACACAGAAACTCACAGACCCACAGACATTAACACAGGCATCCACACTCAAAAATACATCCACACTGACACAGACACTCACACAGACAGACACATTAACACATACACTCATAGAGACAGACACTCACACAGAGACAGACACCCACACACAGAGACAGATACTCACAAAAACTCACACTCACAGACACTCACACTCACAGAAACACTCAGACACACACACTCACACAGACAATCACAGACACATACACTCACACAGACACCCACATGCACTGACACCCACACCCAGACACTCATGCAGATACTCACACACATACACACAGACAAACAAACTCACAGACACTCGCAAACATTCACACAGACACTCACACTCAGACACTCACAGACACTCACGCAGATACTCACACACATACACACACACTCACACAGACAAACAAACTTACAGACACTCACACACAGACACTCACAAACACTCACACACTAACATGAGAACACTCACACAGACACTCACTGACACAGACACTCACAGACACTGACACCCACACAGACACTCCTGCAGATACTCACACTGAGACACACAGACAAACACTCTCTCTCTCTCTCACACACAGACACTCTCTCTCTCATACACACACACAAATATACATACTCTTACACAAAGAGACACACACACAGATACTCACACTCATAGATACAGACACTCATACAAAGAGACAGACACTCACAAACAGAGACAGATACACTCACACACAGACACTCACACACAGACACTTACATTCACAGAAACTCACAGAGACACTCGCACATGGACACTCACAGACACTCAAACACACACTCTCACAGACACTCACATAGACACTCACAGAAACTGTCTCTGAGTGGGAGTGTCTGTTTATGTGAGTGTCTATGTGAGTGTCTGACACTCACACAGACAGACACTCACAGACACACACACAGAGACACTCACAGAGACACTCACACGTGGACACTCACACAGACAGTCACACTCACATAGACACTCAAATTAATGGACACTCGACATAGACACTCGATCACACAGACACACAGAAACTCACAGACCCACAGACATTAACACAGGCATCCACACTCAAAAAGACATACACACTGACACAGACACTCACAGACACAGACACACAGAAACTCACAGACCCACAGACATTAACACAGGCATCCACACTCAAAAAGACATACACACTCACACAGACACACACAGAGATGGACAGTCACACTCACAGACACCCACACAGAGACAGACACTCACAGACACTCACACAGAAACTCTCACAGACACTCACAGAAACTGTCTCTTATTGTGAGTGTCTGTGTGAGTGTCTGACACTCAAACAGACACGTACAGGCACTCACACAGACACCCACACAGAGACAGACACTCACACACATACACTCACACAGACGCACACAGACATAGAGACAGACACTCACACATACACTCATAGAGACAGACACTCACACAGAGACAGACACCCACACACAGAGACAGATACTCACAAAAACTCACACTCACAGACACTCACACTCACAGAAACACTCACACAGACATATAACACCCCCCCCCCCCCCCCCCCCGTTCTCCTACAGTAATGGCTCTGAGCCATCCGTACTTCGCTTGGAGGTACTCGGAAGCAATGGTAATGGCATGGCTTACGTCACTTCTCCTCGCTGATTAGCTGGAATGCCAATCAGCTTCGCAAATGAGCAGGATAGGAGGATTCGTTTTTACAAAAATGAACCGGTCAACTACGGAGCTCGTTGCTGGGGGTGTCAACCGCACCCAATAATTTACATTTTTAATTCAAATTTTGTTTTCATGCAAATACATTTTGGCCAACACTAATAATTCTCCTCTGTCAGGTTCATTAATAACCCAGCTCGCTTACATATGCCTTTAACAGAGAAAGAGTCAAGAGATACTCAAGAGAAAGACACAGACATGCAAAACAAAGTGAGGGACAGAAGCACATACATAAAGAGATCTGATCACAACCTATTTTTAGATTAGTGATTGTACTGTAGTTATTTAGATGATGTGAAGAATTTGAATATGTGTCCCAATACTATATAAAAACTGCCATAAAAGTCAAAGTGTTCTAGCTAAGTGTGAACACATGCCTCATTCACTCTCTCCTTTCATTTAGGACTGTATAATTAGTGTTCTTTCTCCGGTGCTTGAAACCTCTGTAATTCTAATATTACTCCAAATTGTCCTATATTCAAATTGTAGAAATCACTTTTCATTTCAGTGAACAGGCTGAACCATAGAAGAAAAAAGAGCTTCTGGTTAAAAAAAAGTCCTAGAATATTACACATATATGTAGTTTTCTTCATGGGAAATATGAAATACGTTGAAATGTCACAGTCTAATATCGCCTCTAAAGTCACATAAAGATTTATTCAATTAAATATTCCTTACAAAAAAAACAAGCTACAATAAGCAATGCTTTCACATTACGTATTTGTAAAATTAAATATCTTCATTTAATTAAAGCTTCACATGAAAAGTTTATGAGACTAAACTTGGCAATAGAACTGTTTTCTTTACTGCATCCAAGAACATTTGAAGAATTGTATTATTTAAAGGGGCAGTGTTAGCTTATGGTTCATGGGTGATGATGTCACTAACTCTACCCTATAAATCAGTGCCTGGGATTGTGGTTCATACAATACTCCTGAACTGAACAGTGAAGTACACTTCATGAAAACTACCTATCTTCATCATGAAAATCATAATTTTCTCATTGCTGATTTCTTTCAGCTTTTGTCCTGGCTCTGCTAATGAAGGTAAGTTGTTAGCAACTCATATTTATTTTTGATTTTTTGATTTTTTAATGCAATTTTCATATGTTGCTATTAATGTACAAAAAATTAATGTACAAAATAGTTATTTTATTCACAACTTTTTTGTTTCAGATACCTGTGAGGCTGAGGTAAGAAAACTATTTCTCTATAACAATTACATTTATATTATTAAAAGAAGTTTAAATATTACCACCATGGTCAACTTTTATATTATTCTGGTATGTTAATTTACTGTCTGGTTGTGTTGTGGGGTTGACTTTTCAGTTGAGCATGTATATTGGTAAATGCTAGCATATGGTATATTTAAAGACATAGGCCCTCGTTCAATTGCGATTTGGCCAATTGAATAAGGCTCTAAATAAGCACATAACATATTTTTTTTAAATAAGTTTTTAGTTAGTGAAAACCTTGCTTTTGGATAGATGTTTACTAAGTAAAGACTTCTTTAAAAAAATATGTTATGTGCTTATTTAGAGCCATATTCAATGGCCGAATTGCAATTGAATGAGGGCCTTACAGTTTTACTTGGTTTCTAGCAACATTAAAATCAATGTACAAGACTAATGAAAGTTGACAAATAACTCACATATGTGTTACTGAAATTTGTTTGTGAGATTTATTTGTGAAAACAAATCTGTGCTTTACAGAAGAAAGCAGAACTATATTTCTTTGCTGACAAACACCCTTATTAAATTGCGATTCTGCCAATTGAATAGGGCTCTATATAAGCACACAGCATATTTTTTTTCCAGAACTTTTCAGTTAGTGAAGACCTTGCTTTTGGATAGAAGTTCACTAACTAAAACTTTATATAAAAAATATGCTCTGTGCTTAAATAGAGCCCTATTCAATTGGCCGAATTTCAATTTAATAAGGCTGTATATTAGGAGTCATCGCATTAGTGAATAATTAATTGATTAAACAATCATCTTTATAGTATTGTGTCTGTTCCGCAAATTCATGTTGGTATTGGTAGCTCATGTTGGCTTCTTATTGTTTGCTCTGTTATTATATTTGCTAATAGGAAATAACAGTGACACTGGCTAGATTGAAAACAAGTATTTAAAAAATATTTTCTCCTTGCAATTAATCATTAATATGTTTCATTAGCACAACAAATTAATTACCTCATTAATGTCTATGAACATTAATTATAAGACATGAAGAACTTCATTGCCCTTTTTAATGCTGTTATGGAGATGAGACTAACTGCTTTCACTCATCAGTTCCTGACTTGTTAAATAAGTTACCCTTATGTATTTCCTGTCTTAAAGCTACAGTAAATACACCAACTAATCTACAAACTTTTAGGTAAATTAATCCTCTTGTAATTACAATTATATATAACATTATATTAATAATATTTAATATTTTTAATATGTATGACATGCTTTGTACAGAACATTTACAAAATGTCTATACTTATGAACCAACAGCCTTATTAAATTGCGATTCAGCCAATTGAATAGGGCTCTATATAAGCACACAGCATATTTTTTTTACAGAAGTGTGAAGACCTTGCTTTTGGATAGAAGGTCACTAACTAAAAACTTCTGTAAAAAATATGCTCTGTGCTTATATAGAGCCCTATTCAATTGGCCGAAACACGATTTAATAAGGCTGCTAATGTCTTAATGTACATTTTAATACCTTAGTGTTGCAATATTTTAGTGTAAACTATTAGTAATAGCAATGGTGGATCCAGAGAACGGAGGATCCTGTTGCAAAAAAATAAAATAAATAAATAAAATCCCTTCTGATTCCAACTCATTATATTTATATTTATAAGCAGGGGCAGGAGGAACCAGGGTATATGAGTAATAAAATAAATAACCATAAATAAAAAATGGACAACACTGCCCGACCCCACTCACCCACCCCCAGCAGGGCCCTGGTGCATTGCAGTAGAAGCTTTATGGCATGCATTCTCTGGTCATATAATATGCTGTTAAAATTGTTATTACATTATAGATATGTATGTTACTAATTTGTATGACACTTTAGAAATATCAGGTATGAGGTTCCTTATATTCTGTGATGTTATCTTTTTGGATAGTCATTCAAGCACGTAGGACTGCAAAGGTCTTACTTTCACAACGTAGCACTAATTAAGCAAATAAAAAAGCCATCCTGTACTTTTATTAAAAGAGAAAGTGATGTTAGGTCTTAGAATTAATAGCACAATAATCTCAAACTCGCAAAGCGGCATAAATAACTACTTTATTGCATGTTACATTTCCGTCATAAAATCCTACGGGCTTCAACGTCCAAGCCCGGAGGTTGGATTCAAAGGTCCTATGGGCTTAAAGGTTGAAGCCCGTAGGACTTTATGACGAACATTTTACATGAAATACACAATTTTTGTTTGCTGATTTGCGAGTAGGGGAATGTTGTGCTATAAATTCTAAGACCCCAAATCACTTTCACTTCTAATAAAAGTACAGGATGGCTTTTTTATTTGCTTAATTAGTGCTACGATTTGTAAGTGAGAGCGTTGCGGGACCTCTTTGGTGTAAGTAAGCTGCGGCTCGATTTTAGCGATTTACAGGCTTGACAGAAAGGTGAGCGTAGCAATTGAATAGCGAATTGGGATGTCAAGAGTTGCGGCCACTCAAGATCAAAGGCTTTGATGGAAGTAAGCTACAATTTAGCAAATCGCAAGGGATCGTAGCTCAAGGCTCGCAACCCTATCGGAGGCCCCAAACGTTAGCCAATTGAATAGCTAAGTAGCTTGCGGCCTCCCCTTGCAGACCCACCCTAAGAGTCTTCCTTCAACCTGAATTACTATCTGTCCATCCATCTATCCATGTATGGACTTAAATACATGCATGTATAGGGTGCTAAATGCACGCAACAGCTGATGCATATTAGCATAGATCGAGTTTCTGGAAAATGCAATATTCAGGGAAGGAGAGCTCCTTGCCCTAGTCATAAGTGCATGAAAAAAATCAAGTGTCCCAGCTACAGCAAGCTTCACCTAAGGATCCATAGATAGGGAGGAAAATGTGATGGATCCAAAGTGATATCCAACCATGAACAATGTCACTGGTAACATTTATCTTAAACCATCACTATACTCATATATTTAAAATATACAGTTTTATAAAAAATAAAATACTTTAAAAAAAGTAAAAATAAAAATATTACATCCTCTATTATTTTTAAATGCAGTTATGCTGCAGCAGAATCTAAGATTTTGTTTTGTGTTGATCACCCTCCTATCATCACACATGCAGAGGAAGCTTCTTTCTGTAACAGGAGAATATGTCAGCTAAAACTGTCAGTACTTGTGCTATTGTAATCATTTATAGCACATTTATAGCAGCAGAATCAGCTCAATATATAAAACGGAGAAACACAGTAAAGGAGAATTGTATACAAGTGTAGAATATATAAAGGTTGTATATTTATTTATATATCCATTTTCAGTTTTAGTTATTAAGATGATCATATAGAAAGAATCTGACTACAGCTATCCTTTAAATGATTAATGACATGTCATGTTTGTAGTATGCTCTTTTGAAGAATGTGACAGTTAAAAAACAAAAATAGGTTCAGCTTTTCATTTTAACTATTAAATTACATTTTTCTTTGCTTTATAGAGATATTTGATCTTTTCACTAACTTGATTAGCCACCTGGAAATTGCTTTAGATGCAGATATGTTGTGAAAACTACAACAGAATTAAATTGGAGAACCACCCACAATATAATCACTGTCCCATGTGGCAGTTAAGGAGTAATTGATGCCAAAATAAAAGAAAAAGTGCATATAACAGTAAATTAAAGACTATGGGCCCCATTCAATTGCGATTCGGCCAATTGAATAGGGCTCTAAATAAGCACATAGCATATTTTTTTTACAGAAGTTTTTAGTTAGTGAAGACCTTGCTTTTGGATAGATGTTCACTAACTAAAAACTTATTTTTAAAAAATGTGCTATGTGCTTATTTAGAGCCTTATTCAATTGGCCAAGTTGCAATTGAATGCCCTATATGTTTTATTGCATGCTGTAAATATAACATTGTCATTTAACTATTAATGTATGCATTTCTTTTACTTTTGTCCAAAGAGCAATTAGTCAAAGTAACAAATTAGAGAACAGTACAAAATTAAAAACGGCAAGTAGAGATGGGTTAATTTAGGAAAGTTAGAAGATTATTGATTAGTTGGTGCAATGGGCTAAAACTGGTATGATTGTCATGGGTATGCATTAACACATCAGGATAGAAGTAGTGGAAGGTTGATCTGGGTTGCCATGATGGGTCAGCTCTGTATTTTATTGGGATAGAGAGTGGAGTGATGTGGTCAGAGCAGAGATTGACATAATAATTGTGGTTGGGGCATACATATTCAGGGCACAGTATAGGGACGTTTGTTATATAGAGGTGGTATTGGTAGGAAGATCCAATTTAACTAGAAAACATATATTTTTATATGAATCTGATTAATAATTCACTTTTACTCCAATACTGTTTTGTTTAATCTTCTAAATATTATTTTGCAGGGTAAAAATAAACTTGCCAAAATCAAATGCAAAGTGGTAAGAACATAATTTACTCATCCTCTTGTAAATATCCGTATAGATGGCTCACATTGAATATAATGTAAATGGATGTGTATATATCATTGTACCGCAGTATTTAAGCACATGCATTTCTGTTTTTTATTTATTTAAAAAGCAATCAGATCCTTAATGGAGCCATTTTTGACAAATATTTTGTATTTTAACTCTATAGTTTTCTAATGCCATTTCCATCAAAATCAAATTGTGTCCGCAACACTGTGTTACACATTGTATAAAAAAGCACAAGATTGTATGTTAAAATTATCTTTTATTTTCATTACACTAATAACAGCTTAAAAAACTAAAGTTTTAAGTCTGCTAATATACAAAAGTTTGCTACATTTTGAAACAAAAATTTAACTTTTTTGAAGAATGTGGTGAAAATAATAAAAATATATGTGCAACAACAAAATATGAATCCATTAATTAGACATCTGTACAAAAATGGGCTATGAATGAAAACAAAATAGCAACAAGAACCAGGCCCTTGACCTTATGGGTCACCCTGTTTGTGAGTTGTCTTAAAATTATCCACAAGCTGACTATGTAAGCTCATGTAAAATGAACAAAATCTAAGATGTCTTTATACTTATGGAGGTCCAAGTTATGTAGAAACTTTAGAGATTAAAAACAAAAAGAAATAACATTTTAAGTTTCAAATGCATGTTCCATATGATATTAGCAGTGATTTGCTGTCAGTTCACCTATGATACAAAAATATGTATAATATATATTACATTATATCCTGCGTTATACATCTCTTATATATATATACCAGCATGTCTGCTCTATTCCTCGTCCTTTGTTTCCCTGCTCGGGTACAGTTTCTCAGCTTTGTTCAGAAATCTCTTTACTTTGTCCCAGGACTCTAGAGCACATAACCTGGTCCCAGGGATCTAGAGCACATAACCTGGTCCCAGGGATCTAGAGCACATAGCCTGGTCCCAGGGATCTAGAGCACATAGCCTGGTCCCAGGGATCTAGAGCACATAGCCTGGTCCCAGGGATCTAGAGCACATAGCCTGGTCCCGGGGCTCCTCTCCTCCTCATGCCCAGGTCTCCTGCACAACTTAGTTACAAGCAGCAAGTAACTGGCTTGCACGGCACCCAGTCCTTTGCAGGCGCCGTCAACTGCGCTCCAGGAAAATACAGTACGACAGCTATAGTGTGATGCCCCTTACCATCACATGTGCCACACAGTGCCCCCTAATCACCCCCTGCCTCAGATGCCCATTACATCCCATGAACTACACAGTGCCCTCTACCTCAGATGCCCATTATCATCCCATGTGCCACACAGTGCACCCTGATCACCCCCTGCCTCAGATGTCCATTACGATCCCATGAACCACACTGTGACGCACACAGTGCCCCCTAATCACCCCCTGCCTCAGATGCCCATTACATCCCATGTGCCACACAGTGCCCCCTGGTCACTTCCTGCCTCACATGGCCCCTACCTGGGGGGTGGCCGGGGACTGAGGGTCGCTGGGAGCAGCCGCTGGGAGCCCCTAACCCTAAGACCCCCTAAGCCTAACCCTAACCCCCTAAGCCTAACCCTAATCCCTGTACCCCTAACCCCTGTACCCCTAACCCTAAGACCCCCTTAGCCTAACCCTAACCCCCTAAGCCTAACACTAACCCAAAGACCCCCTAACCCCTGTAACTATAACACCCTTAAGGCGCCTGCATTTGATGGCACGCTGATGATGGCGCGCTGTTAGCGTGCGGTGTATTTTCGGGACACCGTCTCGCACAGGTAGTCTCTACCAGTCACTGAGCTCTACAGGTCCTGCAATGACTATAAACATACAAAACAATTAAATAACATTAGTTTTCATCTGTTTCACCTTTTCTGCTGCTACACATTGTCTTTATTTTTCTCTCTCTCTCTCTCTCTAAACTAAAATAAAGAAAAAGGGACCTTTCCAGTTGGTTGGCCTCCAGCAGTGCTGGCGATTGTCCACTAGGTAGAGCCAACAATTGAATACATTTCAGCTGAGATTTTCTTCAGTTTCCTTGCGTTAGGTGTTAGGGTTTAGCGGGTTAGGTTAGAAATTGACTCAAATGTCGGCTGCGCTACAGAGTGGCCGCTCGCCGGCACTGCTAATGGCCAACCAACAGGGGAAAAAAACAAAATGTTATTAAAAAATTGTTCTCGGGCAGCAGTAGGTCCTTCCAGGGGCAAGTGCCCTTTTGCAGTGTACCACTTGCACCACTTATATCTCCACCCATGCTGTGAGTGCTCCATAGAAAAAATGCAGCTATTTCAGAACCTCTGTGAATCTTAGTTGTTGAGGCCGTTGTTATCAGAGGAAAGGCACTAGGGAACTATAACCTTATCGTATGACAACAGTGGCCCTTCAGCTAATTGATTAAGCCACTTAAGCCACCTCTTTGAGCAATGTGATATAATGCTCCTTTTAGCACTTTTTTCACATAGAGCCCCTCACAGAGGAACGCATGTGGAGAGCTAAATGGGGTATACCTGTATATTTATCAATAACACTGTAATTGCACATGTTCTTACCATGTCATCTGTTGGGCTTCTATTATCACATAAGCCTCAAATAAAGTGCAGATCTATTTTCTTCCTTTACAACTACCTAATGTTTAGAGCTCCCACAATCAACCTTTTTATACCTACTGCCCATTTTTGATAAAATGTCCTTACCACCCACCGCTGCCACAGTAACCCAATCTCATTTCTGGTTACATAAATCATGTGACCCTAGCTATGTATCACCCTGCACCTACTAGATAGTGATCAGATTCTGCCTGCTGTCCCTAGCTCTCCAACCAGCCAGCATGGTGCTGCGGGTCTCCTGCATGTGACGTCACTCCTCAGTAAGCCAACCTAGTGATTACCCCACCATGAAAAATGTAATCCCTCACTAGTGGGTGGTAGGGACCAGGTTGATTACCACTGGTTTAGAGCATTTACATACAAAATTATTGCCATTACATATCTCAGAAGAATTTCTCATTATTAAGAATTTTCCATTTGTATTATGGATATATCCTATGACAAAGTTGATGATAATCACATATATAATAGTTATAAAGAATTGTTTCTTTAGTGTTGTTGGTGTCTTTATGCATTAATAAAAATATGCATGGAAAATATTTCTCACTTTATTATTTGTTATTTACATGTCTAGATTGCACAATTACCAGACTGTTTGATGAAGCTTACAGACGTACGTATAAACTCAGCAATGTAAATACATACTACTTTAATGTAAAATATAACGTACCAGTTGTATGCACTATTCCTTAAAGGGACACTTAGAATGATGTATTTGTGCAGAAATATAAATATAAATTTCAAAACAGAAGGATCATTGCATATGGGAAAAACACATTCAAAAACACAATAACTTACTTTACAGTTGTTTTTGCAGTGTATTATGGATCAAATGCCATTGTCATAAATCACTTTTTGAATTTGCTTTATTTTTTAATAATAACTGAGCTGCTCTCTCCCAGGATAGATGAGGTTATTTACACTACTTATTCCTCCAAAAGGGAATTATTGTACTGGCTGGTCACTCTACTCACTAAATGAAAGCCTGAGCTTTCAATAAAACTGAATCCCATAGAGCTCAGTGGGAGGACAGACAATGCAGCTGTATGCTGCCCAGCTTATTAGCATTCTAGAGGTTGGTGGAAAGCATCCATTTTTTTAAATATATTTCATATCTCATAGAAAACTTTATCAATGTTAAACTTTCTAACCATGGTTTAACTTATTTTTAAGTGTCATTCTTATGGTGTAGACATATGTTATCCAATCCAGTGTCTCATTAGAAAAGACCCAGTGTCACTTTAATGTTATCTTTCAGTACTTCTAAAATAAATTACAATAAAAGACTATTTATAGTATGTTCTTATGCAAAACTTGACTTAATAATGGGCAAGAACTTTTTGGATTTTTACAATAAATTAAGCTTTTTAAATTTCAATTATTGTATTCCATGTTGCTTTAATGGCTGCAGACACTTGCTTTTGTTTGTAAAAGGACTAGATATCTGTGAGAAATGACAGAAACCTTTGCTGAAATAGTATTTAGGTTCCACTTAAAGACTGCCACTATAAATCACCACTTGACAACAAGACTGAATATAAAAGCAAAACGTAGTAGGCTAATCATCCATATCATCCATATCTAAAAGCAGAGTTATTTCCAAAAATGCATTTATCTTTTAGATCTATATTACTGCTAATATTGTTATATTTTTACATATTGCACAAACATTGGATGTTTTCCTAAATTACACTTGTCCAACAATCTCAGTAATAAGCCTTGTTGTCACTGTATCTTCCTTATGAATTTTCTACTTCCTCTAGTTTAAAGCTATGAAAGAAACAATATAACCCAAGTTTACATTTAGCATATACAGTAGTGCTCAGTATAACAAAAACATTATATATTTTTACTCACTGCATCAGTGGTACTAGTTTTAACAGTAGGGTGCAGAAAGCCTACAGATTATACCCCAAATCAATTATGCTCAGTTGGAGTCTTGAGCTCTTGAGTCCTCCCCACATGACCACATGACTTTCAACTGTCCCTCAAACTAGTGGCGATAGCTAATGGATGGAGGACCCTGGTGTTAAAAAGCATGTGTTAGGCCAACTCTGGGCCCCCTCCGGTGCAAACTCATGTTCTTATAGCTATAGCTATCTAAGTATATATATAATATATATATACATTATTTATTATTAATTCTTTCTTTCTTTTTCAGATGTTTCACCACCCCTTCCCCTCCTGGCCTCCCCCACCCGGGACACCCTGGGCCTCTCCAGCTTCAGTGCTTCTCTGCCTCCTCTGCTGCAACATTTATGGCCTGTGCAGGGAATCCCAAATTACGTTATGTGTGTGACATAATTTAGGATTCCCTGTTTTGGCCATTAGACATGCCTACAGGGGAGGCAAAGAAGCAGGGACGCTGCTGAGGCTCATGGTGGTGGGGGTCAAAAGGGGCAGTGGTGGGTGGAAGCATCTAAAAATGAAATACTTATTTTAAAAAAGTCTGACAGCACTGGGGGCCTCCCAGAGAAGGGTACCAGTGCATTGCAGTGGGCAGTCTGGCAGTAGTTCCTCCCCTGCCTCAACCGGCTCTCAACTTTAGTACCAGTGTTAGAAACAAGTCAAAAGCATAGACCATCCTGTATAGGTGAGTACAAGTGGGGATTATTTCCTACAATTAGCACTGTGTCCACCTGCAAATGACTATTATAATGACTATTATAGTTACTGTTATTATATGAAAATATGGGAATACAGAATTACATTTATTCAATATTATCATATTTCACTATAACATTCTCTATGTATCCTTAAATAATAATTAACAACAACAAAAATACCTAAATAGGTTTATTCTCTAGGTCTGGTTACCTATGCAGAGAGTAACCTCTTTTAGCTCACTTGTGCACTTCACAGGGAGAAATATCCTGTAGTATATCAGTTTGGTCTCACTCAAAAGAATGATACAGCCTCGAAATACCAGGCAATTATACACAAAAAAGAAGAAACCGCAAACCCTATACATGTTTTGCCTCTGTGAGCCTTGTCAGTGATGTATAGCTGTACACCCTGGTTCCATGTCTGGCTCCCTCTATCACCCTTAGGATGAGAAAAACCACTAAGGGTCATATGGGCAACTCTACTCTTTTTGTTTAGATTTTCTCCCCAGACATGGACTCCTTGCTCACTGCCTTAGGTTGTAGAGTTGCACCTCACTGACGAAACCCACATCTGGGGTTTGCTATTTCTCCTGTCCAAGATATAATTGCTTGGTATTTCTGGGTTGGGTCACTCTTTTGAGTGAGATCAGACTGATATCCTACAGGACATTTCTTCCTGTAGAGGGCACAAGTGAGCTAAAAGAGGTTGCTCTCTGAGTAGGTAACTGGACCTCTAGAGCAAACCTGCTTAGATATTGTTCATTCTCAGATGAGCACCTCTACTCTTTTTGTTTAGATTTTCTCACCTTATGGGTGATAGGGGGAACCAGACGTGGACTCCTTGCTCACTGTGCCTTAGGGAGTACAGTTGCACCTCACTGACGAGGCCCACAGAGGCCGAAACGTGTCTGTGAATTTGCTGTTTCTCCTGTTCAGAGTAGAATTGCTTGGTATTTTAGGGGCTGGGTCACTCTATTGAGTGAGACTAGACTGATATACTACAGTATATTTCTCCCTGAAGGGCACAAGTGATCTAAAAGAGGTTGCTCTCTGAATAGGTAACCAGATCTATAGAGCAAACCTACTTCTATTATTCGTTCTCAGATGAGCACCTCTACTCTTTTTGTTTAGTCCTTAAATAATAATATATCATTCATTAAATTAATAATTGTAGCTTTTTTACCAACTTAAATTAAAATGCTTATTGCTAAGGGATGCAAACACAGTACTTGTCTTTAGAGGATGATATCCATATTTAGTCATTTATAAGATCTAATCCTTGCTTTTATTGTACTGTTATTTGTTTCTAACACTATGACTAAGGTCCTAAGTAGAGGACCAATTGAGGGAGACAGGAAGAGTGTAGTGGGTGCTGTGTACACCAACCTTATGACATCACCTCAAGGCTCCAGAGTAGTATCAGTTTGCAAAGCAAACTTTAGGCTGCACCCTCCTTCTCTCCAACTGGCACTAGGAGTGATGTGGGAGGGAGAAGAGCAGGGGCAGAAGAATTCTTTAAAATTAGTCTTCACTAGAGGTAAGCAACATATTGAAGAAAAGCTGAGTTTACACTTAATGTAAAATTAACTTTACAATGTCCCTTTTACTGATGCCTCAAACATTATTTTCTAACATCTTCCATGATCCGATGATTCAGACCCTAAACATGGCTTCTTGTTCTCCTAAGATATAAAATACACTTTATTGATTATCCTAATGCCCATGAATATATCTATAATATCTAGTGTTTACCTTCTTTTCTCCAAAATATTGATATGTATTGTTTACTTCTGGCATTATTGCATAGCAATAATATACAGGAATACTTTTGTTATAGTGATATTTTGGATATAAATACCATTGAACATAAACATGATGTTAGCCCATTACATCAAATTCTACAAACTATAAAAATGTAGCGTCAATGGTCCCTTACCTTAGAAAACATTTAGTTGACATTTTCCTTCTTATTTGACACTTCACATTTTGAATTCTGTTACAATGTAAACAATACTATTTTTCAGAAGTAGGAGGTTAAGAGATCACATATATAGTTGTGAGCATACGAGCAGTTGCTCATGCTTGCGGGCTCGTGCAGCGAACCTGCAGCCCTTGCTAAGCAGGGGTCGCAGTTGCTGGCAAGGAGCGCCGATGGCGCTCCTTGCCAGCAACTGCGACCCTCGCAAACAACATACGAGACACGTTACGACCCATTACGACCTCACAAAAATTGGGCGCAACACGCGCACATCAAAACATGAAAAATACAACAAACACACACAACAAATATATAAAAAGCTTTCTTACAGGAAGAGGGAGCATCCAGGACCATGAAAACTAAAGTTACATCTCAATTTAAGTCAAATTAAAAGAATTTAGACACTAAAAAATTCTCTAAGCGAGAGAAAAAATGGCCGCCAAAAAAACGAAAACAAGGCTACAGCAGGCTAAAGACGCAAAACACCACCAAACACCTACGTATTTGCCGAAAACAACCTACGAGATTAGAAAACAAGGACGCAACCCGCGCAACCCCAAAAACATTACAAACACAACAAATACAAACAACAAACACATAAAAAGGTTATTCACAGCAAGGGGGGGCACCGAGGACCTCTGCAAGTGAAGTTACACCTCCATTTAACCACAAATTTCGGAGTTTAGAGACCCGAAAATCACTAAAAAATTCTCTAAGCAAGAGAAAAAATGGCCGCCGAACAAAACGAAAACGAGGCTAAAGGTCCCTAAACACGCCAAACACTACCATAAACACGGAAAACACCACCAAACAGCTACGGATATTTCGAAAAAGTCGCACGACATAGAAAACCAATATTCCGAAAAACTCGCACGACATAGAAAACCAATATTCAGAAAAACTTGCATGACATAGAAAATGAACGAAGCTACATCAGCCACATTATATACACCAAACACCCTTAGCTAACTTACAATTTCATTGCGTCATTTTTTGACGGGCAATTCGCTAGTAATAAATATAATTAAGTTGCCTTATTGAAAAATGAAGGTTTGTGAAATATTTCTCATAACATTTTAGCAATGTTTATTATATTATAATGATTAATATGAAGCACTGATATGAAAAAGGGAGAGATATAAAATATATTATTTTGAATCACTCCAAATAGGACATTTTAGTTTTCAAAATTACAAATACTATTAAATTATAGACAATATATTGTCCAGATTAGAGTTCTATAAAATTGACATTGTATCACATATATAGTTGTGAGCATGCAAGCCCGCTCAAGCCATTGCTAATGCTTGCGGGCTCGCGAAGAGCGCATTTTTGAGTTGTGCTAAAGTCGTGCTGCCCTTATAACCACTATATATGCACTTTAATATGTATTATCTATTGCTATATCTGTACATCTGATTTATTGCACTTACAGATATCTGTGTCAGTGTAATGATGCTAACCAACAGAATATATAAAAACCTGCTATACAGTTTTGAATATCACATATATAGTTGTGAGCATACGAGCCGTTGCTCACGCTTGCGGGCTCGCATAGCGAGCCCGCGGCCCTCGCAAAGGCGCTCCTTGCCAACAACTGCGGCCCTTGCAAACTTTACGTCGTAACGCAAACAACATACGAGACACGTTACCACCCATTACGACCTTGCAAAAATCGGCCCAACCCGCGGACATGAAAATATTAAAAACACAATAAATACACACAACACATACATACATACATAATTACCTACAGCAAGAGGGGGCATCCAGGACCTAAAAAAAACAAAGTTACACCTTAATTTAACTCAAAATAAAAGAGTTTAGACACTAAAAAATTCTCTAAGCAAGAGAAAAAATGGCTGCTGAAGAAAACGAAAACGAGGCTACAGCACTCTAAACACCCGAAACACCACCAGAAACACGCAAAACACCACAAAACAGCTATGAATATTCCGCTACAGACGCAAACCACACATTAGCCGCCATTTTAGAACAATAACTTATACAATGTGGAAGTACACAGCTACGCTAACGGTTTGGTCTCGAGAACGCACACTATTACACTACACACATTCATCACTCTTACACAGCAGCTCCACACCACTAATGCTGCAGCAACATCAAAACAGATTGCTAGCTCTTCAACAGAATGCTTCCTGCATATATTACTTCAAAATAGGTAAAGTATATTAATTTAGTAATGTATTATTTATTTGATTATTATACACCAAACAGCATTAGCTCACTTACAATTACATTGCCGTCATTTTTTGATGGGCAATTCGCTAGTTCAATATAATAATGGACATAAAATACAAACCATTTACAGGTAAGCTATGTATGCAGTTTACCAGGATCAGTTTACTAAAATATAACAATGAGATATTATAAAACAAAGTAATAGATTAATATAGCTCTAAACAGCAATGTTCCAAGTGTACTAATAATATACCTACAATGTAAACTCTTTTGGGCGCAGAGCCCTCAAGACTATCATGTCTGTCTTATGTGTTCACAGTAAGAAGTAGGGCTACAGAATATATAGGTGTTTTTTGAATAAATTACAATAATCATAATCTCTCACAAATATTCGTAAAAAAACAGATCCATTCACAGATAGTGATGTAGGAAATATTGGACTCCTATAATTATTTAGGCTCCTATATACCTTTGGCCAACATGAAGTTTTTAAAAAGTCATAAAGACTCAAATGCCAGAAGAGTGTAGCAGTCTTGGTTAAGAAGTGTATAAGTGGAGCTAATTGCTGAGATATTAAAGGCTGGTATACCAGAAGGTGGTAAAGATTAGCGTATTAATTAGGGCTATGATCTTAATGTCTTATATAGTAGAGGTAGGTAAAGACACTGATGATGCAGCGCTTACCATTGGCATACCTCTCTAGAGATATATCTGTGGGGGTAATGCCTTAAATTGTTTCAAAATATTGTGTAACTTTCCCTTACAGGGACTGATTTTGAGGACTGCATTGATTTTCAGTGACATAACACATGATTCTTATTTAATTTTACACCAGTATCTCTGAGTGGATCTAGCTTTCTCACAATTCTCAATGAGAAATAATATATTATTTGTACACACAGACACAGATTGCTGTGTAGAGCTGTATTTTAGCATACAGAAGTTTTGTTTTGGTGTGTATGAGTGAATCGGGACATTTGGGAAATGTAATTAAGAATGCTAATGATGTGTATTAAATATGCTATGAATGAATACATAAAAAAAAAAAAATACAGATACAAACTAGGTTTAATTAAGACACAGATATTTCATCATCATCCTGGTGCCAAAGTTGAATAGCAGTTTAGCTGTGTTTATAGAAGTTACTGATAATCTAGAGCAGTGGTTCTCAACCTGTGGGTCGTGACCCCCTCAGGGGTCGAATGACGATTTGCCAGGGGTCACCTAAAACCATCAGAAATTATAATTATATGTAATTTGCCTGTAAATTTTACTATTAGGGGTCACCACAACTTGGAAAATTTGCTCAAAGGGTCACGGCACTAGGAAGGTTGAGAACCGCTGATCTAGTGGATCATATTAAAGGAGTATGGACTTATATTGGATAAAGTTATAATGTAAATAAATTAGAAGTGTATTTATTAATTTATGTCCAGAACATTGTTTCATAATAGTGAGCAGAAAAAATATAAAAAATAATAACCAGTATTTAATCACTTAAAATGAATCATAACATAATAATGTAACAACTGCTTAATAATAAATCATAATAGTGACATAGCAAACCTCTTCACTAGTAATGTTTTAATGTTTTAATCTCCCATAGAGGTTTTTTTTTCCAATGTGAGCCCATACACCTTTAGTAGGACCCACTGGATAGCAGTATATCTTGTCGATTCTAAGACCTAAAATGTTATACACATTGCATATTTGTATCTATAATGTAACTCTACTTGTTTACGATTATTGTAATTTAATTATTACTGTGTTTACTTTCTAGGACCAACTTAACAAACTGATATTAACTGCTTGTGACGTAAGAAATTATACAACATTAATGTATCACTAAACTATAATTTCCAGTTTTTCTTTTCTTCTTTTCTTCTTTTTTCTTTGCACACAACCAGGGCCCCATAGCAGACTGGTGTACTGTGCTTATCATATTCACTGTCTATACCAGGTGTATTAAACAATGGTGTATAAATCTGCCTTTGGCACAGAGTCATTTCATGTCAAAACAAGTGTGCTTTTCATCCTGACCATCTTGGATTAGTAGGCTATGTGAGCCTTGTAAGACTTACACATTCTAAACCTTTGCAATTTATATATATATATATCTGACTACATAGATTTTAACAATATAAATACACATCACTTGTTAGTAGCTAGAGTGCTCATGTTTGGCTTATTTTACAGCTTGGAGAATGAGGATTCCAGTGATGTGTCTTATTTACATTTTCAGCTCATGTTCTATTCAAGGTCAAGGTTTTGAAAAATGCAGATCTTTAATTTTTTTTTATAAAAATATATTTCATACAAAATATAATCTAACATTTCCCTGACTTTGAACTTAGGGCCAGGAGTTACATATATTAATGTGGAGCATTATGTCTAACGTGCAAGTAATTTTCTAAATGTAAAAGTGGGAATACAACTCTGTGTTTATAGAGTAATCACATGATTAAATTCCACTTTGAAAATTATGTTAGGTCCAAAGAAAATACGAGATCTGGCAAGCCCCTTAAAGTACTCTATTTCAATTAAATTGTGTTGCAAAATAAAAAATAACTTTTATTAAAGCTTTTAAAAATATATGTAATAAAAAATTACTTGGTTGTGGCTGCACAAATTATCCACAATAATTTACCATAGGAAATCCTATGTAATAACTTTGTATAGTTACAATTCTAGCTTGTGTTTGTAATGTTACACTCCAAATGTTACATCCCATAAAATGTTGCACATTTTTAATGCCCCACGACAGCACTGTTATTTTCCCCACATATATTTAGAGCCCACCATGTAGTTACCTGGGCGTACCTTTTTAGCATATACTATTTCTAATGACAACAGCAAGCCATTTACTAGCTCTTTTGTAACTGATCTTGCACAGTACACAGTTGATAAGAACATACAGCAAGGGCTAATAGAAAAACAGTATCTATACACTAACCTATATATTTCAAAGGAGAGAGACGGTCATCACCACTAATAAAACTCCCAACACGCATTTTACCACCAGAACAGGTGGATTTCTCAAGAGAATTGGCTCTGTGCAGGTACTGCTCAGGATTTACATTTTTGACTCCGCCCCCTACTATGTCATCATTATTTTACTTATCCAATACAGCGCATTCTAAGTATACTAGTGACTTGCCCATCAAAAATGAGGGGGCAATAAAAAAAGTATTGAAATGCTGTTTCTCTCAGAACGTGAGTGTACTTGGTGCCTCAACTATATACAGTAGATCACACTACATAGTAACAATAAACATTCTAAATATTCTAAATATTGAACTCACCTTTCCAGCATGTCCCCATCCTTCTTATTTTCTTCTCAGGCGCGGCCTCTGTTAAAAATAAACATTAGATTACTACAACATATACACATAAAATACAATAAACATAATATACATTCAACTTACCTCGGCGCAATGTCCCCATGCTCCTACTCTTCTGGCCAGGCTGGGCCCATTTAAGAATCTGCAACAAAAAAAAAACGAACGGAGCTCCGCACTCGAGGACCTCTCTGACGCTAAAGAGGCTCCTAGAGCCTTTTCTGCAAGAAAATTGGCAATGGCGCCAAATATACCCCCATATCCCATTCTAATTGGTTTAAAAAAGATTGACAGGTGCATTAGCCAATTAAAAGGCTCTATTGCCTTTATCCCATCATAATGGGATACACCCCCACGGGGTGATTGGCTGGGGCATCTGCATCTTCTGATTGGCTGTAGTCTGATTGACAGTGACAATCAGAAGGCCCATATGTCTTCAGCCAATGACCCCATGGGGGTGTATCACATTGTGATTGGCTGAAGGGTATGACACCTTCTGATTGGCTGTTATCACAGTTAAATTAGACTGCAGCCAATCAGAAGGCGCAGATGCCTCTAGCCAATCACCCTGTGGGGGTGTATCCCATTGTGATTGGCTGAAGGCAATAAAGCCTTCTGATTTGAAAGGTGCATTAGCCAATCAGAATGGGATCTGGGGGTGTATCCCATTCTGATTGGCTCACACCTTGACTAAAATTTGATTGACAGCGTTTTAAGCCAATCAGAAGGCGCCATTGCCAATTTTGTTGCGGAAAAAGTTCTAGGGCCATCGTTAGCATCAGGGAGGTCTGCGAGTATGGAGCTCCATTATTTTTTATTTTGTTAGAGGGCGGATTCTTGAAGGGCACAGCCGGGGCAGAAGAGGAGGAGAACGGGGACATCGCGCCAAGGTAAGTTGAATGTATATTATGTTTACTGTATTTTATTTTGTGTGTATATGTTGTAGTAAAAAGGACGGGACATGCTGGAAAGGTGAGTTCAATATTTAGAATATTTAGAATGTTTATTGTTATTATATAGTGTGTTGTACTCATTTTTTTTCTCCTTGGGGGGGCGATCTGAAGGGACATCTGCAAAGGTAAGTGGTCTTAATTATTCTATTTTAGGTTAGATTTAGGGTTTGTGTATGTAAAATCTAATGAAAAATATTTTTGGGGAAGGAGTCACTTGTAATCTTTTGGCAGTGCAAAACTCAATGGAAAAGTTTGCAGGTATTTTTGGCTCTGGCTTGCCACAGTCATATGTAGCAGTTCTCTCGCAATGTTTACTGGATGGGTGATTAACATGGGTAATTTTATTAAACATGGTGAAATTTTCTATATAGGTGATTATAATAACCCCTAGTTTGAAAGCTGTAGCTCAATAAATAGCTATAGCTCAATAAATAAGACTTCATTTGTTGAAAGTTTGTGCTGCATGTGTAAATGTCATAATTTTTAGATTTGTTATAACAAATAAAAAAAATTGTCACACACCATGAACCACAACATTTTACATTTTTGTTTAACTCATGTCAAATTTAACAACCAAATTCTGAAGAAAATTCAAGCCTTTCAGGTTGGGGACTGTGTTAATTTGACATGAAATGACTCTGCTGGTGCTAGATTTAAATATCAGGATAATGTTTATTTGCAGTAAACTCTCCATGTATGTTATTTTAATATTCATTAACCCAAATATACTAAACACAGAGGCATTCATGCATGAATTCCCCAAACAATTTTTCATAGACACAGACTGCATTAAATAAATTAGGGTCTAGTAAGTGCTAGTGTAAATTCTAGCTGTATTGCATTGTATGTTGACATATATGTTATGAGACAAAACCTTATCACCAATAATTCATAACATTGTAGAACTATTGGAGCTTTGTCTAGAATTCTTTGAATCTTGCCCGCGGCAATTTAAAGTCAAGCAAAGTTTTCCTTTTTTATCACACATTAGCATTTTGTGTAGAAGTTTATTATAGTGTAATATATCATACCTAATATCAAGGTATATGGAGATGTATTTACATATAATTGTTCTGTATTGTACTATGGGGCATGATTTTTATATACTTAATAAATGTTTATTTATTTACAGATTGACAAAAGTGATACACATGGTCTAGATTTAATTGCAAACATGGTAAGATACATTTACATAATTACACACATCTCTGCCAGCTTTTTTTTTTTTTACAGCTATACCATTTTACTTTTACATTTCACGCTGAGCAACTAATGGTTTTCTAGTAACTGTGCCACTTATACACTGCATGAATTAACATTAATTGAACAGCAAACTATTATATATTGCATGTATACAGGTTTATACTGCAGAAGGTCAGTGTTGTCCTACTTGTGACTATGCACCTTTATTGCTCTGTGATTGGCTACCAGATTGCTTCTCATTTTAGAGAGAATTTGCTATTTTTTCTGTGAGGCATTTTACTAATTGAATGAGTGTTGTGGGCAGGGGATGGGGTGTACTAAAAATAGTCTGATCTGATTTTCATAGAATATTAATTGTAAGAACATGTAAATTTTTCTGCACAATATATATAGCACCATTGTTTTTTAGATGTGTGTATCTTTATAAAAAAATTAGTTGAAACAAGAACTCATCAGTAACATGTGGTGTAAACAGTCTTACTGGGTAGGTATAGTAACCTCAACTCAACAATATTAAAACATGAGTCATATGGACAGTTTGTGCGTCTGAGATGGAATTGTAACAAGAAGGAACAAAATAAATGCCAAATACTGAGATTTATAGTGAAAAGATACTCTATACAATAGCTACTTCATGTGTAGAAAAAAGCTGTTAACAAAGAAAAATGAAGGCAATAGAGATAAGGAAGAAATTATGGACAATGCATGTATGATTTTTGATGCTAAAATACTCTCCCTCCCGCTGTCTCTTTGCCCCCTATCCTTGCCCTTTGTTTTTCCCCTTATTTCCCTCCCCTGTGTCTCTTTCATCACCTCTCTCACCGCTGTGTCTTTCTCCTCACACCCCTCTAAAAGTCTTGCGTGTCTAGCGATGACCGCCGATCGTGTCTTTTTCAAAATCTTGTAATGAGCGCCTAAGCCGTATAGGTTTCAGCCTCGTTGCAAGCCTTTTTTTTTTTTTTCTTGCTTAACCGATTTTAGATCTCCCAAATATGCCAATTGAACATCAAATTAGCTTGAACCTCACTTACCGGCACCCTGCCTCTCCCCCTGTGCTGTGTGTGAGGATGTAAGTAATTTTTAAATTAATTGGTGTCTTTTGGCGGTCTTCCAATGGCTTCCGAGTTATGGGCTTGAAAAAAAATGACGGACGTTAAAGTCTTGCCATGCCTTGCGATGAGCGAGAAAGGCCTACGGCCTTCATCACTGATCGTGGGCATCTCCATGAGTGCCTTCCGCGCTCATGTTGTGCCTTTTTCAAAGTCTTGTGGGCCTGGCAATGGAGCACATTCTGCGGTCATTGACTGCCTTTTTTAAAGTCATGCTGGCCTCGTAATGAGCTCTTTTGGCGCTCATTGCCAGCCTTTTTCAAAGTCTTGCGGGCCTCGCGATGTGCACCGAAGGCCTGTGGCCTTTGGAGTTTATTGTGGGTCTTGCAATGAGCACCTTCGGCGCTCATTGTCAGCCTTTTTCACTGTCTTGTGGGCCTCGCAATGAGTGCCTTTGGCGCTCATTGCAGCCCCGTCAAACCCGTAACTTTTGGGCCCCGCGATGAGTGCCTCGCAATTACGTCAACTGTTATATGTGATAAATGGCTTCATATGATCACTATCCTTCGATAAAATATTTTTTTTTGCATGATCAGTCATATTTTCAAAATAAATGCCAAAATTTCACAATTTCTGCCAGGGTATGCAAGCTTTTGAGCACAACTATATATATATATATATATATATATATATATATATATATATATATATATACATATATATATATCCAGTATATACACACTAGCGACTTTCCCTTCAAAAATGACGGCAATAAAATTTGAAGCCTGACAATGCAATTTTACATAGTAATTGTGGTTGAAAAAATACTTTCAGTCCATCAAGTTCAACCTTTTAAGATCTCATCTGATCTGCAATATGCAGATTAGTTGTTAATTAATTGTTCCAGAGGAAGGCAAACAGAAAAAAAAACAAGTGAAACTTAGCCAATCGTCTCAAGGGAATTTTTGTTTTTTATTTCCTAACCCCAGATACTGGTGATCGGATTCCTCCCTGGATCAATACTCTCCCTCTAATCAACCAGGATAACCCTAAATTCCCTCTTTGATTAGAAATAAATCCAGGCCCGCTTTTAAATGTATCTATTGAATCCGCTGTCACCACCTCCTTTGGTAGAGAATTCCACAGATTAACCACCCTTACTGTGAAGAACCCTTTTCTTTATTTAAGGTGGAATCTTTTTACTTCTAACCTCAAAGGATGTCCTCGTGTCAGTTGGAAATCTCTTGGCACAAAAAGCTCACTTGACAAATCTTTATATTGAACCTGGATGTATTTATATAGGGTAATCAAATCCTCTCTTAGACGCCTTTTTTCTAGAGAAAATAAGCTTAATTTGGTTAGTCTTTTCTCATAACTTAGCCCCTCCATTCCCCTTATTACTTTTGTAGCCCTTCTCTATACCTTTTCCAGCCCTAAAGTGTCCATTTTATAAAGTGGTGCCCAAAATTGTACTCCCTATTCCAAATGAGGGCGTACTAGAGATTTGTATAGTGGCAAAATTATATTTGCTTCCCTGGCTTCTATACCCTTCTTAATACATGCTAATATTTTATTTGCCTTTGCAGCTGCTGCTTGGCTTTGAGCACTGTTACCTAGGTGGTTGTCCAGAGGCACTCCCAAATCCCTTTCAATATCTGATACCCCTAGATTTGCTCCATTAGGATTATAAATTGCATGGCTATTTTTCCTTCCTAGATGCATAACTTTACATTTATTCGTATTAAATCTCACCTGCCATTTAGATGCCCATTCCTCTATTTTATGTAAATCCCTTTGGAGGGAAAGCACATCATTATCTGATTTAATTACCTTGCACAACTTTGTGTCATCAGCAAAAATGGAGACACTACTTTCCAGTCCCACTTCTAAGTCATTAATAAATATGTTGAGGATCTCACAGAGTAGCCGCAGCTTCAAGTGGATCACTGAGTGCCAAACTAATGGGAGTCTGCCTCACTTTAGCAGCATCCAAGTCTACTAAGTAGCTGCCGTTTGCTATCTCTGAGTGTATTTATGGAGTATATACACTAAGTTTGGGCTCCTAAGCACTACAGCGTGGATTACTAATATATGAAGGACATAACAGTATGCCACAGGTGTATGGTGCACTCTGAATAGAGAAATTGAGGCAGTTCTGCCATCCTATACTACCAGCACAAAAGCTTATTCACATGTGGAATTGTCAAACAAGCTAAGCATATGACATACTTGCTATATATCTGATCACAGTGCATACTTTTCTATCTATGGTACATAAATGTGGAAACATATACCAAAGGCATTGTAGTACACATGGGCATTCTGCAGAGAATATAAGCAGACAAGACTGGGCATTGATTCCCATGTATTTCACAGACTGTCCTTTGTCATCGTGATTTTTTTTTCATCCTACATACAAAGTATCACCTATGTTTCCAACATATGCTTTATTCTTTTCTGTATGAAAGTATGTCATTTATTAGCGTATAACAGGATTGCTGAGCCTAAGTAGTCACTTTTTGTGGTACTTTTTTGTAAAAAGATCTTTTTTGACTATTATATCTCATGTACCCTTGTAATACTGTTATGTTTTAAGTATTGTTGGGATCATCTATCCTTTTTATGCACTTTATTAAAAGTTATATTGTATTTACTTTTTTTTGAACTTGAGTCTGTTCGTGGGTGCACTACTTCAGGATGTTTTTCTCATATTATTTTTTGTGGATTTAATCATTAGCAGCCTTATTAAATTGCGATTTGGCCAATTGAATAGGGCTCTATATAAGCACAGAGCATTTTTTTAGTTAGTAAACTTCTATTCAAAAGGAAGGTCTTCACTAACTAAAAAGTTCTGTAAAAAAATATGCTATGTGCTTAAATAGAGCCCTTTTCCATTGGCTGAATCACAATTTAATAAGGCTGTTAATAAGCATCTTGTGCACCGATGTATTACTTATGAACACCAGAACTAAATTTACACATTAGCCAAACAGATTTAAATATATTACACGCTCTTTAAACTCAGGATTTAAAATAGTTGTAGTCCTTATGAACTTAATGTGGCATCAAATGGGAAAAACTTCATCTTGAAAAAATTTAAGTAATAACATAATTTTATTTTTTTCTAAAGAGACTATTTTTCAGCAATGTTGAATTTAAGAAAGTGTTTTGTACATATTTAACATGAAACCAGTTACAACGTTCTGTGAAATGCTATTACATATATTTTGCAATATAAAAAGCTAAATAATATCTTTGTTTTTTTTTACTCTGCAGGATAAAGTGATCTGTCCCCTCGTTAGTGACCTTCACATATTTGTAAGACCTTGTGATCACTGAACAACTTACTTTAAACAATTTTACGTTACACTTTATTATTTGTGCTTCTCATTTTTGTGTTCACATTCACAGTCTGATTTTTTTTTAAAGTTTATTCCTTTTAGGATCTTTAAAAGGGAAGAAACGTGGAATTTATTATTTCAGTGAAATCCGTATAAAAACATTTAGACAGAGCTTCTAATGTATGGTTCCTTTAGGATATGTGAGACTTTGGATTGCACTACATGATGGTGCAGAGCAATTTAATCACTTCAGTTATATGTTTCATCTCAAATCTCAAAATATAACCAGGTATTATTAATAAATATATAAATATATAAACAGTTAGTTATAATTATTGGAACAGTCAAATTACCATGATGTTGGCTTCCTAGAGAGAAAGGCAAAATTAAAACGATGAAGTGCATCTCTGCTAGTGTATTACATACAGCATACATAAGAAAGTAATGTTGGACATAGCCAATTAGATACTGAGAAGGCAAAGAAAATGCAAAAATATGCATTCATGGTCCCTTCTCGGACACTATAAGGCTTAGTGAATCTGGCCCGAAGAGAAAGACATACAGGCACATAGTGAGAGACACTCGCATATAGAGGCAGATACCAAGTAAAAGAAACACACATAATCAGAGACCTGCACAGACATAGATAGAGAAAGAAGCACAAAGAGACAGAAAAACTAATGTGAAGAAGCCCAAGTGGAAATGTTTCCATAATAAAAAGTTATTACAGTCTTAGTAAACCATATCACAACTGCTGCTGCAATGCTTTTGGACAGAAATTGAGAGAGACACATGCAGAGATAAAAAGGCACAAAGGAGGAAAGAGAGAGACAGAGAGACTGAATCACGCAAACAGCCCCATTACATTTTAGGCTTTGCGGCTGTACCAGGGCCGATGTCGGCTCAAAATTCGTCAGAGTTACAGAGCGATAAAATTGGCCAAGGCCGCAATAGACGTGGACGACATCCAAGTCCGTAAACCATGCTTGCGCATGTTGCATTAGCGGTTGTGAACATGATCAATCAGTCAATCCCGTGGTTACCCGGGTTTAGATGGAGCCAATAGTAAAAGAGATTTTCATCATTACGTCACTGAAAAATGGAGGTTAGATTTCAATCACAAACGGTTTAAAGTACATGATGCGATTAGACCAGCATTCCAGAAATAATGCAATAATGAAAATTCAATAAATATAGTATTCTAGTCCATGCAAGTTCTATTACATGTATTAACACACTTATTTGGCGGGAGCGATGTAACACGCAAATTAAACATAAAATTAAATATATAGCTTGAGAATGTTGTGCTATTAATTTTAATACCTTACATTACTTTCCCTTTAATTTAAAATACAGTTTTGTATTTATATTTGCATTTAAAGTGATACGGACAGAACTTTAATCCCATTGCGGGTACTCTCTAGTACCCGTAGGCTTTTCGGCTCCATTTGCCCTTTACACGTTTGAACGCCAGTGCATCTTTGGGGATTCGTAGCAATTTAATAGCAATTTGCGATCGAGCTTGACAGATCAAAGGCTGGGCTGAGACTTTGACAGCCTATAGGGTTTTACAGACTGTAACCGGCAGATCGTTTGCGGGTAGCTGAAAGAGGACAATTTAATAGCCTTAAGTCTTGCGGACTTCTTTACGGGCTACAAATTCTTCAGTTGGTGGAATTTAATGGGGCTTAAAGACACAGACTTACACAAAAGGGAGATACACAGACATATACAGGGAGAAAAAGAAACCCCCATTGACAATCTCAACAAGGTAGGTTAGACTTCAACTTAGACAAGGTGTCATAGTGCACCTGAGAGTAAATGGTCATTGTGCTGCCAGCATGGGGAGTGAAAGATCATCTGTCTGTCTGTGTTAAAATAATGCATATGCTGTGGGGAGAGATGGCAGGCTGTGGGCTGTGCACCTCAGTGTTATTCTCCCCAATCCACACGAGACCAGACATGGTTTAAACAGACATTGACAACATACTGTATTACTGCATCTTCTGTTTCAAAAGTAATATAATTAATATAGATATGGTATGTAACAATTTCTTCTAGAATCTCTTACAAATAATCCATAAAAATAAGGCCTGCAATACTATATGAAATGAAACTAACTACTCGTTTAAGTTAAAGACGATAAATGTAGATTAAACTGTATGCAGTGAAATATGAAGACTCATGGAACATTAACTGTAAACTCTTTTCAGAAAGATGTGGCTAATAATGATGAAATAAGAGAACTTGGCGAATTGGTGAGAAACATACTTCCACCTACATTGGTAAGTAGATTTTATTGTAAACATTTCTAAAATTCATGTTATTTTTAAAAATACGAAAAAAAGAAAAAGGGAAAGAGCAACTCATACATTAATTCTCATATCAGATACTAGAGAGAACCAATTGTTAACTGTAGAAAATTTATCAGGCCACTAGAATTAACTGAACACACCTAATTAGCTTTACAACTGTATTCTAGTATCTGAGACAAGATAAAATGAAACATTTGTTTTACTCATGGTTCCTTTAGTGCTGTTGGAAGCCCCAAATAATATCAAAATATACATTAAGCACTTAATTCTTATGTACTGCATTTTGTAACACTACTATCTATAACTATCAGATTGTTAAACTATTTGTTTACATTTATCCGACTTCACAGCTTTATGTCTATCCTTAAAGAACACATTATCATGCTTTGATTATATGATTTATTAAATGGGGTTATACATTAACCCTCTGTCAGCCATATACAGTGCCTTGCAAAAGTATTCACCCCCCCCCCCCTTGACTTTTTGCCTATTTTGTTACATTACAGCCTTAAGTTCAATTTTATGTGATGGATCAGAACACATTAGTCTAAGCTGGTAAAGTGAAATGAGAAAAATATATACATAAAACTATTTTTTTATAAATAGAAAACAGAAAATTGGCATGGTGGTATGTATTCACCCCCTTTGTTATGAAGCCCATAAAATGCTCTGGTGCAACCAATTAAATTTAGAAGTCACATAATTAGTGAAATGATGTCCACCTGTGTGCAATCTAAGTGTTGCATGAACTGTGATTACAAATACACACCTTTTTTGAAAGGCCCCAGAGGCTGCAACACCTAAGCAAGAGGCACCACTAACCACACACTGCCATGAAGGAAGTCTCCAAACAAGTAAGGAGCAATGTTGTTGCGAAGTACAAGTCAGGGTTAGGTTATAAAAAAAATATCCAAATCTTTGGTGATCCCCACGAGGATTATCAAATCTATCATCATAACCACAGCAAAAAAAAAATTGGCTCGTTTTGAGTTTGAGACTTTAGTCTGATGAAACTAAAATTGAACTTGTCGGACATAAAAGAAAATGCTATGTCTGGCGCAAACCCAAAACATTACATCACTCAAAGAACACCATCCCATGTTTTTCAGCAGCCGGGGCTGGGAAACTGGTCAGAGTTAAGGGACACATGGATGGTGCTAAATACAGGGATATTCTTGAGCAAAACTTGTACCACTCTGCGTGATTTGAGGCTAGGACGGAGGTTCAACTTCCAGCAGGACAATGACCCCAAACACACTGCTAAAGCAACACTTGAGTGGTTTAAGGGGAAACATATAAATGTGTTGGAATGGCCTAGTCAAAGCCCAGACCTCAATCCAATAGAAATCTGTGGTCAGACTTAAAGATTGCTGCTCACAAGAGCAAACCATCCAACTTGAAGGAGCTGGAGCAGTTTTGCAAGGAGGAATGGGCAAACATCCCAGTGGTAAGATGTGGCAAGCTCATAGAGACTTATCCAAAGCGACTTGGAGCTGTGATTGCCACAAATTGTGGCTCTACAAAGAATTGACTTTAGGGGGGGTGAATAGTTATGCACATTGACTTTTTCTGTTTTTTTGTCATATTTGTTGTTTGCTTCACAACAATAACAAAAATAAACATCTTCAAAGTTGTGGGCATGTTCTGTAAATTAAATGATGCAAATTCTCAAACAATCCATGTTAATACCAGGTTGTGAGGCAACAAAACACAAAAAATGCCAAGGGGGGTGAATACTTTTGCAAGGCACTGTATTGACATCCAGCTTTAGAGATACAATTGTATTATAACTTGTGTCTTTTAAACTATTTCAGGCATTTACATTATTTAGACTTTATTGCTAGAATTGCTATTTATGATACATCTGTATCATAGTTCAGACATTCTCTGATCAATTTACAAGAGCATTCAGGCATTTCTGTTTAACCTAATTATTAGAACACATTACTCAGGTACAATTATAGTGAAAATCTAACACTGTGCTTCTTCAATTAATCATTTTTTGTTATATTGTTATTTATATGAATCAATAGTATTATATGAATTTAGGCACTTCTGTGCAGATAACATTTTACAGTAGACTCTGTTATCCAGCACCCAAATGGATTGGTAGATGCCAGTTAAATGTAGTTCTGGTTGCTTGAGAGGTCTAGATTAGCAGCACATAGAATTCTCTGCTGCAGCAGCAGATTTCACTCCTCACTTATACCCAGGTACGTTCGTGTGTAGGGTGCGGTGCTGTACCCAGGGACTGAAACGCCAACACTGCACTGGATCAGTCGCTCATGCCTGTCCACTTCCAGGTAAACCTGAATTGCAGAGACATACAGTGGATGCAATCTAGGTGCCTGTGAGCATGTTGTGGCATGGCAATCTGGCTCCTGGCATTTGTTGAGCCCTGTAAATTTACATTTTTATTTAAAGTACAGAATTCAATTTTTTTTTCTGCTTGATCTTATAATTCCGATGCTTAATCCTTTCACTCATTCAACGCATTGCTGGTCCCTCTACCAGTGAAAGAGTTAAATGAAATATATATAAAAAAGAAAATATTTTAAGATAACCTGCTGCTGTTTGGTATATTTCTGAAAGTGTTATAAAGATAAAATATTCTGACAGTATGGACTTATTGTTTTTAATCTACCATCAAAATCTATGTATCTATAAAAACAATCATTTGATGTACGTTCCTATTTTTGTTCTGAGTTATTATTACCTATACAAAATCCTTATTTATATTATATTTATTCTCCTCTGTGTAACATATATTCTGTGTCTAATATGTAAATAATGAGGAAGAGAACTGTTTCAAGTAAACAATACACTTTATTTCCAGAACAAAATCGCTCTTACAAGAAAATTGATTTCTGGTCAAGACATTAACGCTGTATGCAAAACGGTAAGCTTGTCCCAATGGTGTATTCAGTCCACATATAAAGAAAAAAATCAAGAAAACAATATGAAGCAATGTAAAGGAAAAGGAACAAAATATAAAAGAAGTGTTGCATCAATTTATACAATAAGTAATGTCCAGGTATCATTCTGCATGTAGCACTATGTGGAAATATAGATCACTGTAGATGGAGCATAAATCCAGCATGCAAATTTAGAGCACCAAGTGGTAGATTCTGTAAACTACACATGTTCTGAAGAGTTTTGCTGAGGCTGCAACAGCAGTTTTCTACATAGAATGTAGAAACTACAGTGTTCAGCGAACTAGTTCACAGCTTTTCGGAAGTTTTGTTTAGTTGTTCCTTTAAGTCTGACTCTCCATGACCCTATCGCAGCATGCCAGACACCTCTAGTGTCCGGTTGTGCCAATCCAAAAGGTTTTCATGGCAAAGATACTGTAATGGGTTGCCAGTTCCTTCTCCACAATTTGGACCACAGTTTGTCTGACCTCTCTGCTATGACCTGCTCATCTTGGGTGACCTTACATGGTATAGCTCACAGCTTCATTGAGGTAAACAAGCCCCTACACCATGACAAAGTAGCGACCCAGAAAGGGGTAGCAAAGTTAGGGTTAATGTAATTCATAAGCCTTAAGGGGGCACTAATATCACCACGTTTCTGCCCCATCAGAGATAAGTGAAAAAACAGGTGGATAATGTGTTTTCCTTTTAATGATAACAGCTAATTTAATTACATTATGTAGATTTGAATTTAGTTGTTTTGATTGCTAAAAACATTTCTCTGCATTTGCAGAATTCAAAATATGTTGCACCAGCCACTAAGTCATAACCCGAACCTCTTTATATATGCAGTTTCCTGTGGGTAAAAAGTCATTAAAAATATTAAAAATAAACAACTTTTCCACTTTGTTTCAAATGCTCTATCTGTAGGTGCAGAGCACATTTGGTGGCTACAGTGTCCTATTAAATGCAATTATAGAACACCATCAGCCCCATTAAATTCCCTCAGTGTGTAAAAATGTAGCCTGTAACGTAGCCAGCAAAACTTGCGACTATTAAATTGGCCCCGTAAAGCAAGCCGCTGATGATTTGCGGGTTAAGAGATAGAAAACCCTACAGGATGTGAAAATTTGAACTCAACGCCCACAAATATTAAAGTGAAAGAGATGCTAGGTATTATAAATAATAGCACAAAATTCTCAAGCTCGCAAATCGGCAATATAAAATATATTTTTTTCTGTTTCCGTGTTCCGTGTTTTATTGATCCCGGCAATCAATGTGTTAATACAAATAATGGAACTTGCATGGTCTAGAAAAGCAGTCTCCAAACTTGGTCCTGGAGGGCCACACACATGCCTGGATTTGAAGATATCCTTTCTGTGCACCGGTGAGTCAATCAGGATGACTGAAGAAGTAATTGACTCACCGGTGCACAGCAGGGTTATCATCAAACCCAGGCATGTGTGTGGTCCTCCAGGACCAAGTTTGGCCACCCCTAGACTAGAATATGATATTTATTAAATAATTAATATTGCATTATTTCGAAACCCGTAATTGAAACATGTAAGACTTTGAAATCTCACCTCCATTTTTCAGTGATGTCATGATGACGATCTCTTCTACCATTGGCTCCTTCTAAACACGTGTTTGAAACATACAAAATAACAGAAAATGCGTGGTGTAATCATCAATTCACACATGAATTGTGAAAAAGTGCAATCAGCAATGTTGTAGAAATATTTCGACTTTATTATAGTTGTTTAGACAAACTCTGCCATAATTAAAATGATCCTAACGATTGATAAAATGGCCACTAATGTAACAATCTGGTATATTCATCTAGCATAATGTGAATAAGAAGCATTTATTAAACAGATTTCTTGTAGAGCAAAATACTAGCAGCCTTATTAAATTGCGATTTGGTCAATTGAATAGGGCTCTATATAAGCACAGAGCATTTGTTTTTTACAGAAGTTTTTAGTTAGTAAACTTCTATCCAAAAGCAAGGTCTTCACTAACTAAAAACTTCTGTAAAAAAAAATGCTATAAGCTTATATAGAGCCTTATTCAATTGGCAGAATCACAATTTAATAAGGCTGTAGGTCTGAACAAAATGGGACAATAAAACAGAGAAAATAATTAATATAACTAGGACCAGCTGTAGGATCCCTCGTTAACAACACATTTTCTAAGAAGTGAAGGGTTACACTTTCCTGTATAGCACTTATTAATGGTAATTTGTAAGTCTTTTTGCCCAGTAGTGGGCCGAAAGAAATGAGGGCCCTGGTGCAAAAGAAAATGTGGATGCAAGAAAAGTTTTGCGCTGGGCCTCAAAGATCCCATCCCCCTGTACTTTGCTGCCACTTTGCAGCCCTTGCTCTCTTACCTTCTTCCCTGATACACATCCCCAGTGTGCTGAACTGCTCCACACTGCCACCTGTTGGAGCTTCAGTAGAAATGCTTTTTTTTAAACCGGCACACACAGATTTCAAGCTGTGTGTGTGTGCCCGTGTAGTCAAGGAGGCATAGGGGAGTCCCCGTGGAACCAGGGGCAGTTTGGGACAGAATGGAAGGCCTCAGGGGGCCCCTACACTTAAAATAAAATGTAATGCAAAAAAAGTTGAAAAAAATTACACAGCACTGAGCCCCCCTAGAGGAGTGCCCTGGTGCACCACTGGTAGATACGCCCCTGTTTCTGCCTCAAACTAGATGTAATTTACCATTAAAGTTAACTTCAGTTTCTCCCAAAACATTTATAGTTCTTTGCTGCCTATTTTGGGTGTTTCTCAATTAAATGTAGTTAATAAAAGAAAGTAGAAAAAACAAGTGCCATCCATATAGCGTAGCATTGGTGTAAAACATTTATTAGAACAAATAGTGTCATTTTATCACTCACAAAAGTTTTATAGAACAGGTTTCCTACAAACATCACTTTGTCAGCAAGTAGTTCCAACACATAGACCATCATCTACATCCATATATGTACAATATTGCTGTCTGTGGGCAACTATGTTCTGAATTAGAGAATTATACCGAACCAGAAATAATTGCTACTGAAAATAAACTATTGGAGCATTTCTCACCAACTCCTATGCAGCAATGTACAATGACAACACACTATACTTGAATTTCAGCAATATCAGTCTGTTATAGTCTTTAATATACTACCAATGTTGTTGCTGGCACAGAAATGCTGTGTTGCAGCATGATTTTTTCCTGTCATTAGAAAAAATAGATTAAATTGCTGACTCTGTGACAAATAAACTAATACAAATAAAGTAGCATAGCAGTTTAATGGGATCTACGAACAAAAATATGTAATATGCCATCAATATACTGGTCCGTATAATGTTTGAACCTTCTTTTTTTAGTTACCTTCTAAAATGTTTTTACTAATGTCAACCAATTAAGTTTTTTTTTTTTACTTAAGAGCATGAAAAACTTGCTATATTGTTTATTTATTTTATTCTAAAGTGAATCAATCCTGGAAAATTCCCTGTTCTTCTTGTTGCATTTATATGCAAATGAGAGGTTCACACAAATTAATTAGCTGCTTTGATGTGCTAACTAGGATTACGGTCTTCTTATCCATCTATGTAGTAGCCAGAATTAAGACTTTCATTGTTATCCGGCAGTTAGACCCCTCTCCCACCCTTATCCAGCATTATGAGCTGCACATTGGAATACAGGAGCAGCAAAATCAATTCTAAATATTTCAGAAATTATTTAATGTAGAGAAAATCTGCTAGTTCAATGTATAGCCAGTTTTTAATGCTTCATGTCTCCACATAACAGAATTTGCAATAGGAATAAAAAAAGAAAATAATTACTATTTTTTTCTTGTATAGGTGAAAGTTGTGACTGGTATAATCCGTTAATGAAAGAACACACAATACATGCTGGGTAAGTTTGGCTGTAAAAATACATATTAAGAACCATTTTTTATAAATAAAGACATTAAGTAGTACAACAAAACTTCATATTATTATTATTATTATTACTCTTTATTTATAAAGCACCTAGATTTTTCTTAGAGCTACATACAAAGTAGCACAGAGCTGATTGGGTACAATTAGCAAATTACAAAGATATAAACACATTTTAATATAAGTACAATTACAAGTACAGGTGCAGTGAAATACAAATATGAAACTAATGGGTCCATAAAAAGATTTTTGCAACAGAAGTGAGGTCACTATTTTGAAGAGTTTACAATCTAGAAGGTAAAGTTGGGTGTGATATGGAATGGTGATAGATGCAAGATGGCAGTGAGTAAGGCAGTAGGCTTATCCAAGTAGAGGTGTCTGTGTGTTACATTATAGAAGGTGTGTGCAGAGCAATTGTATGCTGTAGTGTATGCAGTTGTGCATATTATGAATAAAGGTGATAAACTTCTTTGAAACGGTTGTGTTTCTAATGAGTTTTTAAAGAAGATAGACTGACCGAGTGAGTCAAGGAGCTATACAGTAAGGACAGCTTGAGAAAAGTCCTAAAGGTGGGAGTGAGATGAGGGGACGAGAAAGGAGGAAAGAAGAAGGTTATTCGCAGAGCGAAGAGGGTGGCTGGGGGAATATTTTGAGATAATGCAGAAATACAAGGGGATGCAATGTTGTTATGAGTTTCATATGTAAAGGTCATGATTTACATTTTTATTCTGTGGTCTATGAGAAACTAGTGTAGTGACTTACAAAGAAGTGCTGCAGTCACTGAGAGTGGAATATGGTAGATGAGTCTAGCAGAAGCATTCATTATGGATTGGAGTAGAAGAGTGATGAGGAGGCAACTAAGGAGTGAGTTGCAGTAGTTTAGGTGTGATATGATATATGATATTTTGGTTGGTGAAAATGACAAGATTTTGTTATTTATTATATGTGAACCCCCAGACAACAGACTTGAGAGGTGGAAGTGATGATGGCTGCCAAAAGTAATCAACTGTGAGACAGAAGGGGTAGGAAATGAAAGTAGTTTTGAGTGAGAGATATTTGAAGAATGCAAACTGAAAATAGAGGGTGAGACGATTAGGAGCTCAGTCTTTGACATGCTACATTTTTGTTTAGATGGGCAGACATCTATGAGGATATGCTTGAGAGGCACTGTGCAACAGGTACTAAAAGAAAGGTTGATAGATCTGGTCCTAAAAAGGTAGATTTGAGTGTCTTCTGCATATTGATGATACAAAAATCCAAACAATTTTTATTAAGGTACCAAGGGAGGATGTATAAATGGAGTAGAGGAGGGGGCCTAGGATTGAACCTTGGAGAACGCCTGCTGTCAGAGGGAGTGGTGAAGAAGAGTGCCAGTGAAGGAGATACTAGATTTTTAATTTTCTAGTTAAGAAGAAGAGGTGCCAGTGAAGGAGACACTAAATGTTAAATTTTTAGATACATTTGAGAGAGTTTTGTCCCCAGTGTGCCCAGGGAGTGGAGAGTTAGGATATGAAAATGGTGGTCAGCTCTATCAAAAGCAGCAGAGAGATACTGGAAAATAAGAATAGAGAAGTTACCATTTAACTTGGCAGTGAGCAAGTCATTAGAGACTTTTGTGAGAGCTATCTCTGGAAACCAGATTGAAGAGCATGAGCGGAGTAAAATAAAAGGAATTGGGATAAGCAGTTGTAGACAAGTCGCGCAAGCAACATTGAAGCCAAGGGAATTAGAGGGATAGGGTTATAGATGCAGAAGCTAAGTCAGATGATTGAAATTTTTTGGTGTATAAGGAGAAGTTGAATAGATGTGTGAGAGCTGGGATAAGTGTGGGGAGTGAGGGAATTGGATCAAGTGAGCAAGTTGTAAGGTGGAAGGTAGATATTAGACCAGACACTTCATCCTCAGGGTCAAATGACTCTATATGTGGGATTGGGGAAGAGCAAAGGCTGGGTGGTGTTGGTTTGTTAAGAGGAGAATATATTAGATCCATGTGGAGAGGAGAGTTTGTTTCAGATGTTATCCATTTTATTTTTAAAGTTGCTGGCAAATTCCTCAACTGTGAGACAGAAGGGTTATTAAATGGAAATAGTTTTTGAGTTGCCTATTATTGGAGGGGCATTTTTTGCAAAGGCGGGAGCAAAGCTCTGATATATTTTAGGAACATGGGGGGAAAAAAATGAGTGGATGAGGGACACAACATTGATAAGATCAGTGGCGCAGCTAGAGCTTTTGCTGCCCGGGGCTGCCGCTGAGTTTGCCCCCCATCCCCAGTACAAACATGCATTTATCTATCTATCTATCTATCTGTCCATCTATCTATTTCCTCCTCTCTCTCACACTCCCCCTTCTCCCCTCCTTCTCTCCCTCTCACCCATGTCTCCCCCTCCTTCCACCCTTACCTCTCTCTCCCTCCATGTGTCTCCCTCTCTCCCATTACATGTCTCCCCCTCTCCCCCATGCCTCCCTCTCCCCTGTCTCTTACCTCCTGCTACATGCTGCCGGTCTGCTGGCTCTTCCCTCTGCTGGCTCCTTCCCTTCCAGCAGACACAAGCAGAGAGCAGGGAGCAGGAGAGGTGACCAGGGGAAGGGTAATGAGAGCCATGTGAGGTGGAAGGCAGGTACCTCCCCCAAAGAGGTGACACCTGGGTCGTGTGAGAACTTCAGGGGTGGTTATAATGAGTTCGCGGAGAGATAGTCACAAATGTTTATAGGTTGCATTTATATTATTGAAACCAATACATTTAGTTATATAATAGATACACACACTAAAGCTATGCTATTTGTTTGTATAATAGTGTTGTAGACTTATCATTTGTGTCCCTTGAAAGGACTTTTTTGTCTAACATCAGAATGTCAATGTACTATATACCCCTGGAAAAATAAGGAGCAGTAACTCCTATTGACATACCCTCACATGCCCTCATGCTCACCTCTGCCAGCCCATGAATCCCAATGTGTCTTCTAAATGCAACTTTGAACCTCTCAAATCTAGATGTTTGAGAACATTGAGAATGTTTTTCTCATTTTTTTGCACAAAAATGTTGAACAGAAGGATACATCAAACTAATACATTAAACTAATTTACTATGCGTCTTTTAGCTACCAAAAAACGATCTGCGGGTTACAGGGCGGAAAATCCCTGCGGTTGTCAAAATCATAACTCCGACCCAGCTAAGCCTTTGATCTTTCAAGTCCATAAATGTTACAATCATAAATCGCTATTCAATTGCTACAATTCCTCAAGATCGCAAATGTTTTCACACCTGTTAATAGCAAATATAGAAGAAAATTAGATAGGACTCGCAAGCCGATTAAATACCTGATCGTAGCACTGTAAATACAAATAAATAATCACCACTGCACTTTAAAAGAGACAGGGAAAGTGATGAAAGACATTATAATTAATTGCACAACAGTCTCAAGCTCGCAAATCTGAAATCAAAAATGTTTTTTTTTCACATTTAATTTTTGTGTTATATCAATCTTGGAAATCAAGGAGTTAATACATATCAGGCCACCCACATGGACTAGAGCATTTCCTTCATTAATTTTTATTATTTTGGACATTGCTGGATCTCAAGTCTGATAGCATATTGGACTTCTAAATGCTAATTGATCGACATTTAACCTCCATGTTTTAATGATGTCATGATGACGGTCTCATTTACTGTTGGCTGTTTCTAAATCGGTAGTTACGGCCTTGCATGACTGATCATGATCGTGCCCTGAAATCTACTTACGATTGCATGGTTTGCGGTTTAGACTTTGGGTCAGGTAGTTGCAGACTTGTTCAATTGCTTCGCTCTGTAACTGTTGCAAATTTCGGGCCCACAGTTTACTTCATACTAGCCGTAAGTTGCAGTTGAAAAAGGCCCGTTGTTTTTAGCAAACTATGGAAACTTTCATTCAGCTACCCACTAAAACCACTGTACAAACAACACAAAGCATTCCAATAGTATAGTGATAATCCATAAGAAAGAATGATCCTTTATATACATGGACTAACCCTTTTAAACAACCAATAAAAAGCAGATTATACACTTATGTATTTTCCATTTCTGCCTCCATTAACCTTGAAAGACTATCACATCATAAAAACAATAAGATCATTGAACGATGCTTATGTTTAATTGTAAAATATAATTTCATACCTTTTACTGCTAGTGACACATAACTAACACACAGTTCTAAGAAAATTCTACAACAAACAATATTTCTAAAAATAGAATTTAAATGGAATTAAATTGTTCTATGGTAAATGCTTTTAAGGAACATATGTGCTTTTTGGCTGGAAATTACTTAGTTATTATAGTTATTATGATGATAAATGTACAATTGCTAAGGTGAGACATGTCCATTTCTTATTCTATCCCATGGAGCCCATTCACTGCAACCTGGAAAAGAGGACCTATAAAATAAATTAGAGATATTTTAAGTCACTAATGGGAAACTTCTCACAGAGGGTGCAAAGGGTTATGAAGGCTAACATTTCCCATAGGAAACAGAGCTAAACAAGGTTGTGGTATAAGAACTTTAAAACGTTTGGGGCAAAACCTTTTTACTTGGTTTTGGCAAATATATGATATTAGAAAGCAGTTGAAGTGTTTTTGAGTGTGTGAGGGAGGGGTGAACTATTTTGTTCCTAGATTATCTGGTAGCACACCGCTCCTACAAATTACTTTTTTTTATCCAGACTCATAAATTACAGCAGTCATTTCGTGGCATGCAGGGATGTAATTTAGACCCAAGTCTTAAATTTGATCATTCTGATCTAGTGTAGTGACTACAGTAAATTAAAGCAATGGTGAGTCAATTTATTAGACTTGGTATACCATTTCAGTACTGCTGCTACATTACATAAATTATTATAAAGCATATATAGCAATGTCCAAAGTATCTTGTTACAGAAGTCTTGTGATGTAATGTTCCTTCCACTGATCACTGACTGATGGTTAATTTTATTACTTCCATGAAATCAGAAAAAAATTGTATCTAAAATCCTTCTGTACCTGTTTTATATATCCATGTTCCCTTTAAAATGTCAGAAATCTTTAAGGAATTCTGGTCAGCTTAGCTCATCTTGGTAGTAAAGCATTTGATTTGTATAAATAATTTCATGCTTTAACTTTATTTGTTAAATATAATTTTAGGATATGATTAACAGAACTCTGTATTTATGATCTCAAACTTTTTTTTTAAGGTCACCTGATCCCATGTAAGAAATGAAGAAATCTTGCAACTAATACTAATTGATATTTCAATGTCTTAATTACTTTTGTTTGATTAATTTCTGATTCAAAATTGATTTATAATTAATTTTAATCTTATTCCATACTTTCTCTACTTCTTTAAGAAATAAATTTGTTGAATTGTAACATGAGTAGTTCTGTTTTATTACAATTTAGTAATAGTTTTTCTTACAGGATAGATTGCAAATCTCGTAACAAAAGATTTTATTTATTTTCATTCAAACATTGCCTTCTATGTTTAAGGAAGCTGATCTGAAAAACAACGTTACACATGTCAACACTAATTTGAACTTATGTAATGTTGTCTAGAATTAGGATAACTAGAATGAGGTATCATTGTAAAGTGAACAAAATGAGAACAATGAGGCAGGTGCCTTTTGGAAGTAGAAGAACAGATATGCATGAATATGTGTATAGGATGGTAGAAATACATGGACATCAATAAATACATGGACATCAGTAATACTTATTAAATACAGTTAATAATATTATGTTTAAATTCATCAGCAAAAAAGTTCAGTTCCCTGGTGTCAATAAAAAGTATAGTGATTGAGCTGCCTCCTCACATTGTTTGCTCATCATACAAACATGATTCCCATGGCTTGCTTGTCAGCCAGTCACATTATGCCTCAAGAGGTTCAACTGAGGCATGATCATGCAGATACAATCATTGTTACAATGATTCTTCATAATAATGTGAAATTGTCCATGATTTAACATTTCTACGTTAAAACTTTAAACGTGGGTTTAAAATAGGGAAAGACTGTAAAGGATAGTTGTTTGATAAAATAAATCTCATAAAACTTGCAGAAGCATCTACTGAATTTTACAGACATTCCAATGTAGAAAGCTAGGAGGGGAACTGTCTTAGAAAGGGATCGCCAGTTACCTTCCCCTAGTAATACAGTTTAAATGTGTGCCTTGTAGAAATTATGTTAATTAACAATGAAGTAAAACAAAGAAACAGAGAATTCATTTATATCATCCATTAATAGGTTTATAATAGTGTGATTAAAATCATATAAGTAAGAGAGCAGTGTGCGTAAGAAGGTGGACTTTCAAATTAGTATGCAAAAAGTAAATACATTGATATTATTTTGAACACATTTGCTAAACACGATCAAATTGTTTTTTCACTGTCTCGTGATCCTGCAAAATCGAATCTATTAATATACTATTTTTTAAAGATTTATATTTTTTATTTTTGCAGTGGCCTTATCCCTAGATGTCGAAAAGGTGTTTGATAGGTCAATTGGGACTTTTTGCGCTTGGAAGAGTTTGGATTGGGCAATTTTGGCACTCAAGCAATCAAAGCTTTGTATTCAAACGCTACAGCGTATGTTACAGGATTAGGTTTTAGATCCAACAGTTTTATAATCAAAAAATGGCACACAGCAACCTTTAGCTCAATTAATTAGAGAAGAAAGAGACATCTTAGGGAATAAAATTGAATGCATAGAAAATAAAATCACCCTATTCGCTGATGATGTTGTTATCACCTTGACTAAACCTTTCAAATCTTTGGAAAAACTTCTACATATATATAGTAAGTTATCTTATTATAATCTTAATTCTAATAAATCTGATATTTTGCTGTTAAATATACATTTTGTAACTGGATTTTACTTTTGCAAGTAAAGGCTGAAAATTGGTTTGACTGTGTTAAACTAGTATAAAGGTTTGTAAACTGTTTACAAGGGGGTTTTCATTTTTGCAAGTAAAGCCTGATAACGTGCAGAGTGCACTAATTGTGCCCAGGTGAGAAGGCAGAAGTTAATATAAACAGGAGAAGGGGCGAACTAGTATTAGTGGAATTCTAGTAAAGGTTTAGGAATTTAAATAAAAGAAGGGAGTTCAAAGAAAAGGGGGGGGGGGGGTCCAGTCCAGTGGCAACCTCACTCAGTGTACATCCTGTCATATGTATGTAGGGTCCATACCTCTGTGAGAGGTGCGAGCATGTTGCCTCTCTGGAAGCTCAAATTGGAGAACTGGAGAGGAGAATTGCAGCACTTAGTGATATTGCTCCACTGGAAAGGGAGTTGGGGCTCACTTATCACAGTTTAGCTGGGCCTAGCATGGAGGGTGGAGCTGGGGTTAGTGAGGATGTCCAGGGAGGTAGCTGGGTTATAGGCCCGGGTATATTCTAATGACGCGGCACGCATGTGATGTCACATGCGCGCCGGCGCCGGGTCAAGGAGCGGAGGCCGGAGCACAAGCATGTAAGTGAGGGGAGAGGGGGGAGTTATTTAGGGGGGTTTAGTTGGAGGAGGGGGGTTGAGGGGGTTTATGCTAAGGAGGGGGGTTTAGGTTTAGGAGGGGGGAGGGAAAGAGACACAGGGGGGGTAGAGAGACACACGGGGGGGTTAGAGACACACGGGGGGGGGTTAGAGACACACTGGGGGGTTAGAGACACACTGGGGGGTTAGAGACACACGGGGGGGTTAGAGACACACGGGGGGGGGTAGAGACACACGGGGGGGGGGGTAGAGACACACGGGGGGGTTAGAGAGACACGGGGGGAGAGTGACTCGAGTATAAGCCGAGGGGGCCCTTTTTTTTAAAAAAAAAGGGCTGAAAAACTCGGCTTATACTCGAGTATATACGGTAGTCATCACAGATAATATTGATATAGTGTCAAATGTTGAAATAGGGCAACCTTTGGGAAACAATGATCACAACACAGTCTCATTTAAGATTGATTTACAAAAACTAAATTTTAAGGGGCCAACAAAAACTCTTAATTCTAAAAGAGCAGATTTTAATGGTCTAAGGGCAGCAATACAAAATATATAATACAATATACTGGGACAGAGAACTGATAAGTAAAAATACTGAACATAAATGGACAACATTTAAATCCTTACTAAATATACATAGTTATTACCATATTTTATGTGGAAATAAAACTAAAAGGAGTAAATCACATCCAATGTGGCTTAAAAATGATTTAAAGATCCAGATCCGGAGTAGAAAACAGGCATTTAAATTATACAAACAAGAGGGGACAGAGACTGCTTTAAGTAAGTACAAGTAAATCAACAAGGCTTGCAAAAGGGCGATTAGACTGGCTAAAATAGCAAATGAGAAGTTAGTTGCAAAGGACAGTAAGACTAACCCTAAAATATTTTTTTAAGTATATTAATGGGAAGAAGGCAAGGAAGGAAGCTAGGGAGGTACCAGTGGTTGCAACAAAATGGGACTACACTACCTTTGTCAAATAATTGGTTAACGCAGGAAGTAATCCAAAACAGGTTGGAAAAAATAAATGTTAATAAAGCGCCGTGTCCTTATGAAATACATACAAGGGTACTGAGGGAACTGAATTCTGTAATAGCCAATCCATTATATTTAATTTTTCAAGATTCACTCAACACAGGGTCTCTACCAGATTACTGGAGAAAAGCAGATGTGATACCTATTTTTAAAAAAGGGAGCAAGAGCAAATCCGGGGAATTATAGACCAGTGAGCCTCACTTCTGAAGTGGGGAAGCTTTTAGAAGGGTTAATAAGGGATAATATACACGAATATGTCTATTTGAACAGGATTATAAGTAGGAGTCAACATAGATTTATGAGGGATAGGTAATGTCAAACAAATCTCTCTAGTTTCTATGAGGAGGTTAGTAGGAACCTGGATCAAGGCAACTCAGTAGATGTAGTCTTTTTGGATTTTGCAAAGACTTTTGTTACAGTGCCACATGGGAGACTATTGTGCAAACTAAGGGATACAGGAATTGCAGTAAATATCTACTCAAGGATAGAGAGCTTGCTAAAAGACAGGAAGAAAAGGTTGTTGTAAATGGAACATACTTCGATTGGACTAATGTGGTAAGTGGGGTTCCTCAGGGTTCAGTATTAGGTCCTCTTCTTTTTAACATATTTAATAATGACTTAGAAGTGGGACTGGAAAGTAGTGTCTCCATTTTCGCTGATGACACAAAGTTGTGCAAGGTAATTAAATCAGATAATGATGTGCTTTCCCTCCAAAGGGATTTATATAAAATTGAGGAATGGGCATCTAAATGGCAGATGAGATTTAATAAAAATAAATGTAAAGTTATGCATCTGGGAAGGAAAAATAGCATGCAATTTATAATCTTAATGGAAAAAATATAGGGGTATCAGATATTGAAAGGGATTTGTGGACAACCACCTAGGTAACAGTGCTCAAAGTCAAGCAGCAGCTGCAAAGGCAAATAAAATATTAGCATGTATTAAGAAGGGTATAGAAGCAAGGGAAGCAAATATAATTCTGCCACTATACAAATCTCTAGTAAGCCCTCATTTGGAATATGGAGTACAATTTTGGACACGACTTCATAAAAAGGACATTTTAGTTCTGGAAAAGGTACAGAGGAGGGCAACAAAACTAATAAGGGAATGGAGGGGATAAGTTATGAAGAAAGACTAACCAAATTAAGTTTATTTTCTCTAGAAAAAAGACGTCTAAGAGTGGATATGATTACCTTATATAAATACATCCAGGGTCAGTATACAGATTTGTCAAGGAAGCTTTTTGTGCCAAGAGGTTTTTAACTGACAAGAGGACATACCTTGAGGTTAGAAGTAAAAAGATTCCACCTTAAAGAAAGAAAAGGGTTCTTCACAGTAAGGGTGGTTAATCTGTGGAATTCTCTACCAGAGAAAGGGTTGACAGCGGATTCGCTAGATAACTTTGTAAGGGGACTGGATTTATTTCTAATTAAAAAGGGAATTCAGGGTTATCCTGGATAATTAAAGAGAGAGTATTGATCCATGGAGAAATCCGATGTCCAGTATCTGGAGTCAGGAAGGAATTATTTTTTTTTTCCTTTGAGATTGGTTGAGTTATACTTGTTTTTTTTTTCTGTGTGCCTTCCTCTGGATTAATTAATAATAAAAAAAAATATATTGATTAATAGTTAATTACCAATTAATTAACAACTAATTAATTAATAACTAATCTGCATATTGCAGATCAGAGGAGATCTTAAAAGGTTGAACTTGGTGGGCTGAAAGTCTTTTTTCAACCTTACTTACTATGTAACTATTTAAAAATCACCCTATTCGCTGCTGCTGAGGTTGTTATCACCTTGACTAACTCTTTTGAAATCTTTGGAAAAACTTCTACAGGTGATAGAATTATATAGCAAATTATCTTATTAGAAACTTAATTCTAAGAAATCTGATATTTTGCTGTTAAATACAAATTTGGACACAAGATCTAAACTTAAAGAAAGATATCCTTTTAAGTGGAATCACAAAGGACTAACCCACCTAGGAATATAACTTACTGTAAAAACAAGAACATTGCTCTCTGCCAATTTTGATAAATCATATAAAAAGTAAAGTTCTATTGCAATGGAAAAATGTAAAACTACACAGGTTGATAGATGGCTTTATTTAAAAAGGCAGGAAAAATAGGATCAAAAAGGAGATTGCGTTTAGAGCTGATGCTAAAGGGGGCCTAGCTTCACCCAATTTGTTAGATTATTACAAGGCAATACATCTTTCACGTCTTCTAAAGTGGGCTAAATCGGAAAAAAATTATAGTTTCTCATTGTTAAAGAAATCTCTGACGTGATTTAAATGTAGAACATTTAATCTGTTATAATGTTTTAACGAAAAAGAGAGCTGAAGAAACTACCCTTAGTTCCTCAGAACACATAGCTAGAGCATGGTATTGATGCAATAAGACATTCAACCCTATACCCTTTCCATCCCCTATTACCCCAACTAGGATAGTTATTAAAAAAATTGCATGTCATACAATGGGAAATGGGAAAGAGGGAAATGCATTAATTTTGGCTGGATTATATCAGGGTGGCTTGCTTAAAACTTTTGAAGAATTAGTAATGGAAAAGATCATGCCTAAAAGGGTGGCTTATATATAATTCCCTTATACAAGCAATATCAAAACCAGAATTTAATAACTATATTGAAATGGAATTGACACCCTTTGAGAATATACTCAAGGGTACTAAAGTAAGCTCTATTCCAACCTTTTACAAATTAATTAGACTCATTATTGACGATAATAAAACTTTAGCTATGCAAAATTGGGAATCTGACCTAAATATGACATTTTCCAAAGAGCAGTGGTTTAGGGCAAACAAATTAACTGAAAAGTATATGAAATGTGTTTCTTTTGGAGAGATCTATTTTACGTTAATTCAAAGGTAGTACTTGATGCCAATACAATTATCCAAATTCAACCAAAAAATGGACTCTAAAGACTGATGGAGTGGATGCAAAGTGCAAGGAAGGCAAATACATATGTGGTGGTCATGCAATAAAATCAAAGCATTTTGGGTGAACTGTATATGTTAAATCTCTACAGTGTTAGGTCGAGAGGTGAAGCTTGTGCCAGAATTTGTTCTCTTTCACATGAATTTGCAAAAAATTTAATTCAGGGAACTAGGTATTGCTATTCACATATTGATGCCAGCAAAATGGTTAATTGTAAAAAATGGAAAATGGGTAAATTCCCATCATTGAATGAAATTGATACGATAGTATCAAGAAATAAAGATATTGAGGTGGATTACATGGAGTCAGAAATGAAAATTAACACAAATACAAAGACCAAGTGGAGGCTTTGGGACCAATTTAAATATTTGCCCTTCTAATGACCTTGACATAGAAATATGACACATTTTCAAGACGTAACTCGAACCTCCCAATGTCCATATCCCAAATGTTGTGTCTTGGTATGCCTGTATGTTAATTTGTTTTATGTATGGAAATAGTAAGTAACAAAACAATGTCTGTTACAAGCAATGTATATATTTTAAAGATTCATATTTTTGGTAGTCTGCACTACATAAGGATGTAGTATGAAGGCAATGGCAGAGCTAGAAAATGGAGGGTCCTGGTGCAAAAAAAAAAAATGGGGGCCCCCTTTGTGGGATACAAAAAAAAAATGTTTTGCGCTGGGCCCTGCAGGGACCAAATGACAGTGGTCCATGCTGTGTGAAGCTCCTCTGCCTGCAGCATAGCTCCAGGACGGCCACTCTCCATTTTCCTGCAACATCCTCTATGGATATATATATACATATACATATATATATATATATATAAATTTCATCCATCTTAGCATCCACCCCTAAATAGCATCCAGTCCTTGTCAGCAGCCAACCTCACTCAGCACTCATTCCCACACAGCACTCAAGCCCTCAGGACCCATCTTACATAGCACCTATCTCTATCTCCTTTGCTCCTCCCTCAAATAACCCACCCCCCTGTACTTTGCTGCCACTTTGCAACCCTTACTCTCTTACCTTTTTCCCTCATACACATCCCCAGCATGCTGAACTGCTCCATACTGCCACATGTTGGAGCTTCAGTAGAAATGCACTTTTTTAAACACACATTTCAGGCTGATGGTGTGTGTGTAGTCAAGGAGGCATAGGGAAGTCCCAGTAGGGCCTTGGCAGGTTGGGACAGGGTGGGAAGCCGCAGAGGAACCCCTAAACTTACAAAATATTCAATGCAAAAGAAAATTACAAAGCACTGGGGCCCCCCTAGAGGTACTACTGGTAGATCCGCTCCTGTGTAAAGGACACTATATATTTTTATTCTAACCTCAACGGATGACCTATTTGTAATCATATACCCTCTTAGGCTCCATTATTCTAAATAAAATATGTTTAATTCAGTTAGTCTTTCTTCATAGCTTCCTTACCAGGGCGGCTTGTGCATTGGGGCAACTGGGCAACTGCCCTATAAAATTAGAGTCCATAAAAGCATATATTTTATTGTATAATTTGTTTTATTTTTTCTTCCTTCCATTCTAACAGACAGTGGTTATCTTTTTCCCCTCCCTCTTTGATTTTCCTCCCCCCCAAAAAATATACATTTCATAAAAATAAAAAATAAAAATCACTGTCTGTGTAATGCATTTGCACAGTGACTGTCATGTAGTGAGATACCTAAAGGTGGAGCCACTGAGTTACTAAGACAGCGTCCTAACCTCTAGGTAGGGCTCTACTTTATGGAAGACAGGCTCAGCACAGCTCTCTGTTTAAGAGCTGTTGGGGCATCTGACAGCAGCTTCCAATCATCCCGGCCACTAGATGCACTGCAGAGAACATACAGTACCTCATAGAGACATGCCTAGCAGTCTTTGAGGGAGAAGAAAGAGAGGCAGCATGGAGCAACATGGATGCAAGGAGCTGTGGTGTCTTTATTCTTTACTTAGTCACAATAAATGTAAGTATTAAAGGCACGCTCTTATGCATGTATTATTCCATAGAACTTTCCACTATATTATTTTAGTCTCCACAGCATAACAAGTCAATCTCACATTGTGTGCCAATATATATATACTAGCGTATTGCCCGTCAAAAAATGACGGCAATCAGATGTGTATGTTTTAAAAGTTGTTTAGTTATTAATATACACATGGAATTGTAAGGTAGCTAATGTTGTTTTCTGTGTACTACTGAAATATAGAATTCAAATTAATAAATGAATTTACGTATTTTTATGCATTGTGTTGAAGAGCTGGCAATCTGTGTTGATGTTGCAGCAGCATTAGTGGTGTGGAGGTGCTGTGTAAGCGTGATGAACGCGTGCAGTGTAATAGTGTGCGTGCGCGAGCCGAAACCGTTAACGTAGCTGTGTACTTCCGCATTATCCTAAAACGGCGGATAATGTGTGGTATGCGTCTTAGCGAATGTTTTCTGTGGTTATAGTGCTGTAGCCTAGTTTTCGTTTTGTTTGTCCGGCATTTTTTCTGCGGCGCTCATTGCCAAAGTACTACGGTTTAACGGCTCGCCGGGCGATGATCGCCTGCGGCGCTCATCGCTAAGCCCGCTAAAGTACTACAGTTTAACAGTAAATTTGTTTGCCACACAACATGACGCTACATTTGTCCCTTTTTTTTTTTCTTAAAATAAATACAATTTTTTTTTTAGAAAATTTTTATTTTTGTAACTTGCAACTTATATTTCATCAAATGCGTTGGTTTAGGCGGGAAATCCGATGTTGCGCGAGACAAAGTCGTTAAATCTGTGTTAATGTGTAAATCTGTAATTGGCTTTCGTAAAATGTACTCGCTACTGTCTTTTTACTCATTGCGCGGTTAATCCGCATCCTTTATCTCGTTGTTTTTCAAACACATACGTCTGTGGCTGTGTTTTACGCAGTTCGTAGTAGTATAGCCTCGTTTTCATTTTTTTCTGCGGCCATTTTTTTCTCGCTTAGCCGATTTTCGATCTTTGTAACTTGACTAAATCGCTGTAAATTGGATTTCCAACTCACTTCCAGACGTCCTGCCTGGTTCCCCATGCTGTAAGTGACCTTTATTTTATTTTTTAGTGTGTATTTAGTGTTTTTTTTAGTGTTTTGGTTCCGCCGCTTATCTCTTAATTCTTGTCATCTCGTATTTTTTTTCTAAGTGCTACGGTTTAACGGCTCGTCTCGCTATGCGAGGCTTGCCTGCAATGAGCGCCTGCGGCGCTCATTGACAAAGTGCTACGATTTAACATAACGGCTCGCCTCGCTACGGGAGGCTCGCCTGCAATGAGCGCCTGCGCCGCTCATTGCCAAAGTGCTACGATATAACGGCTCGCCTCGCTGCGGCGCTCATCGCTAAGTCGTACGCACTAAGCAACAGAGCGGTTTAACAGCTCGCCTCGCTGTGCGAGGCTCGCCGGGCGATGAGCGCCTGCGGCGCACATCGCTAAGGCGTACGCACTACGCAACGCAGCGTGACAACGAATCGTAGTTAGACAATTATAATATGTGATATATATATACATATTTGCATATATTGCATGCTGTATGTGTGTGTATGTGTGCAAATGTGGATAACTGCATTCTGTGTATGTTTGTATTTATATGTATATGCTTGCTGTGTTTCTGTGTAAATATATTAATATTTTGTATGTTGTATCTAAATATATGGGTATTCTGCTGTGTGTATGTGTGTAATTATATGTATATTTAATGCCTACTGTGTTTATATATTGCATGCTCTGTGTGTATGTGTGTAAATAGATGTAAATACTCATAACTATTTCAATGTGAAAATGCTTTATATGTGTATTTTGCATGTTGTGTGTCAGTACTTCCTGTATGTGTGCACATATATGCATATAATGTTTGTATGTGTGTAAATATATACAATTTCTGTTTTTATATGCATATACAGTAAATATATTTAAACTAGGTAATTGCCCAGGAATAACATTTTAAGAGTGGCAATGCTGTTTGCCACCCAATGTGAGCACCTTCAGCACTTATCTGCATCCTCCCGTGTGTCCCATCTTCCCCCTCCTCTCCTCTTGTGTCTCATTTTCCCCCACCTCTCCCTCTCTTGTGTCTCCTTTTTCCCCCACCTCTCCCTCCCTTGTGTCTCCTTTTTCCCCACCTCTCCCTCCCTTGTGTCTCCTTTTTCCCTCACCTCTCCCTCCTTTGTGTCTCCTTTTTCCCTCACCTCTCCTTCGTTTGTGTCTTCTTTTTCCCCACTTCTCAATCCCTTGTGGCTACTTTTTCCTCACTTCTCCCTCCCTTGTGTCTCATCCTCCTCCTGCCTTTACCCCTTTATCCTCCCACCTTCCTCCCTCTCCAAAAACCACCCTATCCCCTCTCTCCTCTCTTCTTACCTTGATCCAGTGATCTCCTGCTGCTGCAGCGCTTCTTCTGCCTATGTCCGGAAAAGGCATATGCTACTGACGTGACCCGCATGTGACGTCACGTCATTCGCATATGCCGGTATGGTCACAGCAAGAAGACGAGCTAAAGCAGCAGTATATCATCGGCTCAAGGTAAGAAGAGAGGAGAGAGGGGATAGGGAGGTTTTTGGACAGCAGGGAAGAAGGGAGGATAAGGGGGTTAGGAGGGAGGAGGATTACAGGCCTCACTTTCCCGAGGGCCAAGGGGGTTAGGAGGGAGGAGGATTGCAGCCCTTCCTGCGGGCCATGGGGGTTAGGAAATAGGAGGATTGCTGCCCTCACTCCCAGGGGCCAAAGGGGTTAGGAGGGAGGAGGATTGCGGCCCTCACTGCAAGCTGCAAAACGTGACACACCCGCAAACGTGACCAACGTTCGCAAACTGACAACTATTATAGTGATATCTGTATACTCAGGGGGTGAGGCATTGAGGCAGAGAAGCCTTCCGAGCTCTGAGATGAGCGCTGATTGCCCTGCGAGCCTCACGAAGCGAGGCGTGCAGTTGAGGCATGAAAACACACGGGACATAGGCTGAAATGAGCGCCAAACACGCTCCTGTGAGCCTCGCAAAGCCAGGCGAGCAGTTGAGGCATTGAAGCACGCGGGACGTCGTCTGCAAAGTCGGACCTCAGAATCTCGGGGGGCAAAAAAAAAAGAAAACAAATCAGAAAAATATGAATGTAACGGCCGAACTGCAGAAATCAAAAAACATAAAAAAAAAATAATTAAACCACACTCACACACAGCACAGGGGGAGGATGCCTGGGACTGAGCTTGCAAGCGAATTTAAGCCCAATTCGCCGTGTTTTGTCACTCGAAAATCGGCTAAGCGAGAAAAATAAAGGCAGACAAAAAACATAAGAAAAAATAAAAAAATCAGAAAACGGAATGAAAACGAGACTAAGCACATTCCAACCTCGGAAAATTAACAATCTCTGAAAAATACGCTGGAGTAGAAAAATATACGACGGCAAAGACACTAACACTTGCACAAACAACTCCATGCATGCAGGACTTTGAAAATAAAAGCAACGGAAAGATTCAGCAAACACACAATGGAGAAACACACAGGTAAGGAACAGGGGGAGAAAGAGACACATACCATTCCCAAGCACAAAACTTGCAGGTTAATGAACCCTGCAAAGAGCGGCCCATACAGTAGGCAGGAGAAAAGGTTTGCAATGAGCGCCAAAGGCGCTCTTTGCATGCCTCATGATGAGCGCCGAAGGTGATCATTGCAAAGCAGGAAAGTTGAAGTAGATGAGGGGAGAGGCTCGCAAAGAGCGCCGAAGGTGCTCAGAGGACCAAAAGTCTCACATTGTGTGACAAATAGTATTGACAGGCTTCACATTTTATTGCCGTCATTTTTGACGGGCAAGTCGCTAGTGTATATATATATAGTATTTAAATGGTACATCTGTGTTGACATTTGAATGTCTAAAGCAAGTTAAAAAGCGTGTTTCCTGCTCAGAGAGAGAGAGAGAGAGAGAGAGAGATTGATGGATAGAGACAGAGGGAGGGATGGAATGAGAGATAGATGGAGGGAGGGGTGGAGAGAGAAAGGGATAGGGGGGGGGATGGAGAGGGGGGCAGATATCCTGTTCTAATATGTATTTATATGTGTTTTATTTAAATCCAAAAAGATTACATCTATTGAGGCACACATCCCTCCTTAACCATTGGAATGGAAGCAAAAAAATAAATTATATTAAATTAGCAGACCAGTCATCCGGGGGGGGGGGGGGGGGGTCACTCTGACAACACTCCCATCCCCTCTATATACTCCGATCTGATTGTGGTTGAACAACAAATAAGTATCGAGAGATAGACACTTGTTTGAAAACATATTTATACATATTCTTGTACAACACAGAAGTTGTCCCCTATCCCAATCAAAAAATTTAATTACAGCCGAAGGATAGAATATGAACAATATGAGTTATAGAGATCCCACTTCAAAGATGTGTATCTAAAGGTTAAATGTATTTTCTTTGCAAGTCTACCGCGAGAAGATGCATTCATGGACCTGAACTGTACCTAAAACAAACAAACAAAGAAAATAACGCCTACAAAATAAGGCCTTAAAAAAGATAGGGACTGCAGCATCTCTTCTCAATAGCATTCCTCAGTGACCATCAATTGGTGACATATTTAACAGAACCCTACCTGTCCAAAGAGAAGATGATCATGGACCATGTGATGGGAGGTAGCCATCTGCGTACAAAACATCTTCATCACATAGGCCAAGACTCTATAGACAGGCTAGATTAGGTTAACATTGTGACCAATAGATTGTAACTGAGGAGTGCTTTTGAGAAGGCACGTAATATATGCGCAGCCCCTACATCCTCCTCCGCCTAGCATCAGGGCCCCTAATCCCCCAAAGGCGGCCACCATCTCACAGGTGCTGGGGTGGGGGTTCGGGGGGAGACATCCTTCCGTGTGGCAGCGGCGCGAGCAGTGGTAGATCAGGTGGTATTGGTGGAGGCATGAGGGAAGGAGAGGAGGGGCCAAGCTGCTGGTGTGTAGTGGAGCCCTTCGGGTGGATGAGGTGGGGCTGGGGACCAGAGCGCTGCAAACTGTATCAGCCCGGCTTCATCCTGAGCAGCCTGGCAAGGTAGAGATACTGGCCTGGCCACGAACTGTCTGGACATGGCCAGCATCTCCTCCTGAGCAGCCTGGCTTGGCGGTGGTGGGGATGGAGGTCTGGCTGCAGGGCCCATTGGTGGTTGGGGAGGAGGTGGCAGAGGTGGTGGTTGTGACCCGGTGGGGAGGAGCTGTTGGCTAGCTGGTGCCTCGCTCCAATAAGGTGGTGGTGGACCTGGTGGTGGGAGCCAGGCTGACGAACTGCAGGGGGAGGAGAAGGTGGGGGCATGCCCCTGTCATCCCTCCAATATGTGTGCCCTGGTGATAGCTGCAGCTGTACATTGTGTGACAGAACAGAAGATTCTATGTTAATTGAGTGTTTAATGCTGCCTGATTACATTCTTGTAAGCAGTTAAACCATAATATGTGAAACATTTGCAGAGGCTGTTAATCATCAATATATCTGTAGACAAACCTTAGCTTGCATAAAATTTAAATGTTTTTATTTAAATTACAATAAGGCAATAGATCACTTTAACATAAAATCCTGTACTCTTTCACACAGTGAATCTCACCCATATTGAGGTAACTGTCCCTTTCACTAGCTATCATTTGCTAGATGTGATCTTTGTTGGGTTTTTGATCTTGATTGTTTTTGGCTCCTCTCTCTTGATTCTGGCTGCAATCTGTGACTGCATACGCTGCATTGGGCACACCCATACATGGACTAGCTATTGGTTGATTACTGTTGTTGTGCCCACTGAAGACAGTGATTTGTCAGCCTCATGGATTTAATGACGCATGACTAATCCATCTATTCCTTCTTTATTCCATAAAGTGGACATGTCAGTGTCCTTGTTGGTCATCCTGTACATGTGTGATGTACATGTGGTGGCATGTTGGTGTATGTGATATTCACCTGAGGCTGGATCCTGGTGGGCCACGAGGCCTGAAGCTCCTGTGGCGTGCACCAGGCTCAGTAGGTCATTGAGGCCCCTCTCCCACTCATTGTAGGTGACAGTCACTCCAGGGCCACTGCTTGTTGCTGAGGCCATCTCCTTGGCCATCTTCCTCCTCACCAGGACCCTAACATTATCGAACCTCTGCTTCACAGACCTCACATCTTTTCCCACCGTGCCCACTGCCCTTATCGCAGCCGCTACCTCCTTCCATGCCTGTTCCCTAGGCCCTGTCAATTAATTTCTGGGATCTGAGGCCTGTGTCGCACTCTGTAATTACGGGATTAGATTGTAACAGCTGAACGCATCTGTTCCAGCCCACTTACAGCTTGTGGGCATGGGAAGGGTTTACATGCTTGCGGCACCGGGCCTTTGGTTGCAGCCTTGTTGAATATAATAGCTCTGTAACTCCAGCAGATTTCAAGCCCACAGTGGCCTTCGTCTACCCCTTATGTCTGCAGGCTTGAAATCTGCTGGAGTTACTGAGCGATTTTAATGGGCTCTATATGTCCTCTAAGTTAAACCCAGTTCAAAGCAATGTGCCAAGGCTGTTCCTAGCTGTCAATAGATAGTTTTAGTTAGTTTACTTTTTTCTAACAAATGTTTCAGAATTTTTTCCTAGAAAGAATGTATGGGTTGCAAAGAATAGAAGAGACTGGATAAGGTAGACTTATACTTACGGCATTGCTTTAAACGTGAGAAACCAATTTAAAAAATTCTAATAAAGGGTGCACAAATAATTTATGCAGCATGATATAGTTTAATTCTTGGAAGTATTCAGCAGGCATTCACATTGCTCCAAGACCACATCCACAGCTGAACCATCCATATCAGAAGTCAATTTAGCTGGGGCCACTTTTAAGGTGAAATAGTCCAGCTTCTGGATAAGGAATTTGCAAATAATAGAAGTTGATAGTTTAATTGTACCATCTCTGTCACGAACCCCCTTTTTTCTGCCTGGATGTTGGGTCATTGAGCATAAACACGCCAATTTAATGTTAGTGTATTCTGTGTTATGTGTAAACTGTGACTGAATGATCATGATGGGATTAAAACAAAGTGTGCTGAGTCTGCAGTGATCAGATACCTCTATTGTACTGTTATCTGTTTTGGTCCATTGTTAACAAATAAATATAATACCATCTGTGCTAGAGATGGCAGGTGTATTGGAGATTAAGCCTAATAATCTCAGGAAGCTACTGTTAGACCCCATGTGGAGTTTATCTCTTGTGTTTGTCTGCCACACCCTCTCATTGTTGTGCTGTGTATACCCCCTCTGTATATACCCACTATAAATTCTGCTGTCAATTTAAAAATAAATCAGTTCACTCAGAGACATATAGAAATTGTATGGTATCTTTATGTTGTTCCTGGTGGCTGAAATACTGAACCTATCTCTACCCTACAAGTAACCTGTGACTCCTGGAAGCACTGGTTCCTGATGGAGAGGCTCTGAGCGATACAGAAGCCAGATATCAGGGTCCTTGTGGGTAAATAACCTGTAGTCTAGAGCAGGTGGCTCTGGGCTTGTATAGCCCCTACTCATGGATCATCACAAGCTTTTTTTTTTTACAAATTAAGTTTTACACTGATTGTATGGTTAGAAGGGAATTTTCTAGACTTGATCACCACCGCTGTGGTTTTTCTAACAGAAGTAACTGCTTGGAGGCCCAGTTCAATCATTTCTTATCAGATTGGCATGTTTTCATCCTGTTGATTAAAAATGTTATTAGTAATTTTAAAATCTGTATTTAACAAATATTTGAGCTTATAGGAGGCTGTTTATGTTTATTATTATGTTTTATAAAATCGAATGTGTTGCTAATGGTTTTTAACCTGGCTGTCTATTGATATTTGTGAATTATTGTGCTAATTTTTTATTATTAGATTATTTTGGTTTTGTCATTATCAATAAATGTTATTTTATATAAGAAGTGAATATTTGTCTATAAATTGATGTTGAACTAAAAAAAATGATTATTTTAATTTTTTAGAAATGTATTTCAACATATTTTTTACATATTGGAGGTTCTACCGAGATTTCAATATCTTTGTACACAAATGTACAATAATTTATCGATTTAAAAACGCTTTACTGAATAGCACTTATTTAAAAAAAATGGCTGAAGGTTGGTTTTGAAATAACAGGGGCATTCTCTTTGGAAGACATAACTGGGCGTGTCAAGCAACAAATGTATTTGCGAGTGTTTGCGAGTAGAGAGAGCAATTGTAAGAATACCTTGATAAAATAGATCCTGAAATTGACGGTGATACAATTGATAATTGGTTGCTTGATAAAAATGTGTTAACAATTGTGATGAACGCTATCAATGCAATGCAAACTAAATAAGAAAAAAAGAGATATCTAGTTAGATTAGTAACAGTTTGCATGGATTGAGATCATGTGGCCATAAACATTGGTATATTTTCTTTATTAAACATAACTCAATTATCTGAGACATTGCAAGATAATTTGACTGTATGGATTATGGACAAGATGTTATGAAAGTAAACCATGTATTGACATCTTTTTCCAATGTCTTAGTTGATACTTTGCTTGAATTCTTGTTTTGAAGGTAACAATTTTAGTAATTGCAACAAACTTTAAGGTTTTCCTTACCAAACCACTTGGTGATTTGGACTAATCTGGCAGCTTTATAACAGACAACGCTCTTTTAGCTTTAGATGCCATCATGGCCTTCTTATTTATTCTAGGCCTTTTACGATCCCAAATGAAGCGAGAGATTGCCCCCTGAAGAACCAAGTGGTCCTTGGTGCGACCAGACGTTGGAATAGTGCGAAAAAGATACAGAAGCTTGGGCAAGATATTCATTTTACTAGCGTGGATCTTCCCTAGCCACAAGATTTTGTAGGAGGACCACGTGTTAATGTCATTGAGTAGTTTTTTTAGTGCAGAGAAATTTGCTGAATACGTTAGGCCAGATTGTCTAGGGATATAAGCCCCTAAGTATTCAAGATGGTGTGGAACCCATTTAAAGGAGAATTTCCCTGATAATTGGAATTCTAAATGCTTTGGTAAAGAAACATTTAACGCTTCACTCTTACTCGTATTAATTTTATCCAAGAGCATAAAATAGATTAGGGAGACTGGTCAGAGGCTCATTAACTGTTAGCATAAAATCATCCGCAAATAGGCTCAGTTTATGTTCTGTCTCCCTCACTCTAACTCCCTTTATATTCAAGGTTACATTCCATTATAACAGTATCAATAGGGATCCCTAGAAAACTTGAATGATATGTGCCCTCAGTCTTATCCTCTGCTAGGGGGATCCCAAATTCAGCCACACCTCCTCTATGTTTTCTCTCCCTGCTTCTTCTTGCTCTTCTATCTCTTCTAGATGTGACCATGCCATCCTATTTTTCTGCCCCTGCTCTACATGCTGCTCCTGTTGAACCTTTCTTCCCTTACTATCTGCCGGCTGCTTCTTCCTTCTGCTCCCTATGCCACAGACTCCTGACCCTTCTTTCTTCCTTGACACTGTCTTCTTGGTCCCTTGCTGCGCCCTCTCCATTTTCTTTTTTATGCCTGAAACTCCCTGCAGCCTCATGTCTGCTGCTCCTTCTACCTGTGTCCCACCTCTGCTCTCCCTCATTTCAGAGCTCACAAACCAACCGTTGTCTTCCTCCTCACCCCTCCTCAATACTGGCCTTCATTGCACACCTCTTCCCCTCTAGCCTCTCACTTCTCTCTGCCCCTCTGCATCAGACCTGCTTACACCAGAAGCTGCGGCTCCCGCCTCACCATTGCCGGTCTGCGCCACTCCTTTCTTGCTGTGTGGCCGGATCTTCATAAGCGGAGTGATCTCCAACACCATCCTTCCGCCATGTACTGGATCCTGCTACGAACTCCTTTTCGACCAGCTCCCTCGCCTGCCACATTAATTGGAAGCCTCCTGCTCTACTCCATCTCTTCTCTGACGTCCTCCAGCAGGTAAGCCGGGCCATGTCCCCTCTGCCGCCTCTGTTCTCGTATCCATCCGTGCTGACTGTTGCTACGCCGCATCCTCCTGCTCTCGACCCGCCATGCCGCACAGCTGCCATCTTCTGGGGGTCCAGCTGGGTCTCTGCTTTCTGGGGGGGTCATCAGAAGGACTGAGCCTCTGCGGTGGCCAGGATCTCCTCAATGGCCGTCCTGTCACTCCTTCTTTTCTCCTGGCCGGTCTCTCTCAAAGGCGCCTCTTCTTCCTCCATGGGTGGCCTGATAGCTGCCATCACCTCCTGCAGCCACTGAGGGCCATGCACTACCACCTGCTCCCTCAGCTGCACTACTAGGGCATCTACAAATAGTGAGACCATGACAAACTTATTGTCCCACTGCACAATGTGTGCCCAAAAGGCGGGAAAACCCTTTATTTATAAATTCCCACAATTCCCCACCCCTTATGACCCTACTAACACTCCTCCAGCACCGAGCCCAGTCAAATGCCCCCTCCCCCTGTTCTGTCTCCAGGTGCAAAGTTTGGACAAAGTCACAAAGCTGCTTATACATCATAACATTTGTTACTTTTCTGAATTTAAAGTTATTACAGAGGTTTTAGTCTTCAAACAAAAACAGCCCAGCTCTTAAGACTTATACAGACAATACGTTGTCTCTAAATAAAATAAAAAAAATTTGGAAGAGACAACAGTGTTATACAACTCAGTTTATATGGATCTAGTGCTTAACATCAATGATTGTTATCATCTGGCGACATTTTTGTTCATTGCTGTTCACGTAAAAGCTTGTGTCCAGAATTGTATTTTATCTATACTGGCTTCGGAAAGAACCAGTCCTAACATCAAGTACAACAGATGTATAAGGTTAACCTGTTTTGTTTAATATAATCAAAGGTTCCTATAAGTACAAAGGGAAACAAAGTGAAAGCAAGAGGGGAATTATGTTTATGTAAAATCAAAGAAAACATCTACAAGAGTTTCATGTTATAAGATGACGGTTTATTAACTTGTCTTGCATTTTGAATTTCTGTCTGTACCATTGTCTAACATACAGTGGGGATCTACACATTCTTCCTGGTACCTGACTGACACCTAGAGGCAGCCAACTCTTACTTCATAGTTGGGGATTACAAGAAGATGCTGCCTGATAGATCACCTTGTAATTACACCATTTTTCTGAGACAGCAAAGTTGTAATAAATATTATTATAGTTGTAATTAATATTATCACAATTGTGTGCCCCAGGTATGAATAGCTGTCAAAAGGGCATATATGTCTTTGATTTGATAACATTCTGTGGTATTTGTAATTAAGGTGAGATCAGGTGGCCAAAAATATTGGAATCATTTCTTTATTAAACATAACTCAATTACATGAGGCATTGCAAGATAATTTCACTGTATAGATTATGGACAAGATGTTATGAAAGTAAACCATGTATTGACATGTTTTCCAATGTCTTGGTTGAGACTTTGCTTGAATTCTTGGTTTGAAGATAACAATTTTAGTAATTGCAACAAACTTTAAATGACCTAAGAGGGGAGAAATACAGATTTTTGGTGATTTCGGAAATAGAATTCTGTAGGATTGCTAGCCTGAATTAGGAATGCTTGCCTCTGTAGGAATGCTAGCCTGAATTGGGAATGCTTGTCTCTGTAGGAATGCTAGCCTGAATTAGGAATGCTTGTCTCTGTAGGAATGCTAGCCTGAATTAGGAATGCTTGCCTCTGTCGGAATGCTAGCCTGAATTAGGAATGCTTGCCTCTGTAGGAATGCTAGCCTGCATTAGGAATGCGTGCCTCTGTAGGATTGCTTGCCTCTGTAGGAATGCTAGCCTGCATTAGGATTGCTAGCCTGAATTAGGAATGCTTGCCTCTGTAGGAATGCTAGCCTGAATTGGGAATGCTTGTCTCTGTAGGAATGCTAGCCTGAATTAGGAATGCTTGTCTCTGTAGGAATGCTAGCCTGCATTAGGAATGCTTGCCTCTGTAGGAATGCTAGCCTGAATTAGGAATGCTTGCCTCTGTAGGAATGCTAGCCTGCATTAGGAATGCGTGCCTCTGTAGGATTGCTTGCCTCTGTAGGAATGCTAGCCTGCATTAGGAATGCTTGCCTCTGTAGGAATGCTAGCCTGAATTAGGAATGCTTGTCTCTGTAGGAATGCTAGCCTGAATTAGATTTTAATTAAGATTAATTGCTCAGAATTTATTTATAGAATGCTATTCTGTTTTTTTCTGGTGAAGTTTGAATCTTTAATGAGTCAAAAATCTTAAAGTTTATTTTTAAGGTATGAAGTGTTTTTAGAATAAGAATCAATCAAGGCAAATCATCTAGGAAGTGGAGATCTGTCAGGCACCTGGCTACATTAAGGATAATGCATCTTTACCTGCTTGAATGAGATATTGAATTGCCTTATCGGTTGTGGAATACAGTAGTGGGTGTTATTCTACAGGAATTGGTGAATGTTAGGGGCAGCTTTACTGTGAGGGGTTGATAAGTTGAATAATAACCTTTCCTTACCTGAGTATTTCCTAGTTGTTAGTCATGTAATATTGATGCTAAACATTGTAAAAGGAGAAATAGTAAAAGGTCCCACAAAATACGTTTTTAATAAATCTTTATTGATTAATTTTTTAGCAATCAGTGGTTCCTTATCTGCTCATTTTAAGTTGGCGCATTCTAGTGATTCATTGGGTTTACAAATTGCGGATATTAAACCAGCAAAATTCCTGTTGAAAAGGTTGTTATCTAAATTAGTCCAACTGGGATTATATTTCAGTTGATCCTTAGCTGCTGCTGCTTTAGCTGAGAATGATTTATGAAATGTGATTACCTCCGAATTTGAGGTGAATTAATATCTCCAGATGAATAGTTCCAAATTTAGGGCTTCATTACATGGCTGCTTGCAGTTGTAAGAAATGGCCTTCTTGCAACGTTGGCACCTTTTTTTGTTTTTTTGTTTTTTTAAGAGTTATTAAATGGCTAGTCTCTCAAAACTGCCCTTCAACCTAGTTGACACGTACCAAGGCTGTTCATCCTTTGATCTCTAGCCCTAAGGTGCACAGCCTGATATAATCTGTGCAGATTAGTATGATTACCCAAAAGGGATTGTGCTATATTACTTAATTTCAAACTTATTTGGTTTTAGTAACTGTGTGATATAAATTGACTTTGATCTGGCTGATGGTCATACGTGAGAGAGTGATATATATATATTTTTTTTCATTCTGTTGAAGCTTTTAAAATATATCAGTAATTGTGTATTTGTGTCGTTCAGTCGTGTCCAACTCTCCAGGATACACCATGCCGATCCACTTGGTATTCGTGGCAGAGATACTGGAGTCAGTTGCCAGTTCCTTCTCCAGTGGGACACAGTATACAGCTCCTCGTATTCCTAGGAATGAAAACATTGAATCCTAACCACATTGTACTGCAAGCTAAATTTAAAGATACATATAAAGAATTGTTTTCTTTGTTGCATCAAAAAAAGAGTATAATATGTTTTCTTTTTTTAAATAAAGTATTGTACCACAAACATGTATTCAGATGTAACTGCTCTTGGTAATCTTTAAACTTTATTTAAATATAGACATTATTATTATTATTTACACATTTTAGTATAAATACATTATACAGTACATTTATATATAGTCTTATTTACAAAAATAAACCTTTCCAGAGAGACTTATATTTCTTTCCCATAATAAGTTCAGACTCTCTCTTGTGAATACTTTTAAAATCTTTTATAATATGATCAGTTATTATATCAGTTATTATATTTACAGGCATTACATGTCTCCTAATGGATACAGCACATTGTGCATTCCATAAATGGTAAACACATAATATATTTACTAACCATAGAGTTCTATGATGAAAAGCATTTATGTTTTCTGGAAACAAACCATAAGCTTTTTGATGATAACAAGTTAAAAGATCTGCAGTCTTATTCCAAACAGAAATCGGACAATCTAATAATAAATGCTCCATTGTCTCTATATCATTACATGAGTCTCTTGGACCACTCCTGTCATCAATGTTTCTATATTTTAGGTTCTGTCTGACATACATTTTTTTCATGGAGCAATAACCACAATATATCCTTTATCTTTGGAGGTAATCTGGGGTCATTTAACTGTTGTAAGCCTATACTATTTCTTGAATCGGGACAGTACTTCAAGTGCAGTTTGGGTGATGTTCTCTCAATACTAATTTTTACATTTGTTTTCTTGATACTTGTTTAACTTCCCTTTTTCTTATTTAAAATTTCTTGATAATATTAACTGACTGGATCAAATATGATGGTAAATATCCTATTTTTTATGTGGTCCTTTTAATACCTCCACCATAAAACCGTAGCTGAAATATTGTTAATCAGACTTTAAAGGAATCGCTCCACTTTGACTATACTCAGTGGCGGCTGGTGAACTTTCAAGTTGGAGGGGCGCCAGGGCGAAACGTAGCCCCTCCCCTTTTCAAACCACACCCATTTTATAACTCCTCCCCCTGACGTCATAATGACCTTTATAAGCCCCACCCAATGACCTTATACTTGTAAAGCCCATTGAAATACATGATCAGCAATGCAGCAATGTCAAGAAGTAAAGTAACAATGTGTTAAATTTATTGGTATACAATATAGATTGAAAAAACTCATGTGACAAGACTACAGCAATATCATAATTGCACCTATACGCATTAACAGAAAAATTAAAGCAGTGACACTTACCATTAGTCGGCTCTTCTTCACGTATTCACGTTCAGTAAGTTGAAAAACGAGTACAAACAAATCTGCTGCCACAGAGGGTTTGCACCTGGGGTTGAAAGAAAACAAGCAAATCAATCAGACCATTCAAGAACAAAACCATACCTTAAAAACCTTAAAAGACCAAGTGGAACCATATAGGCCCCAACCGCACCTTAAAAACCTTAAATAACCAAGTGTGACCAAAAAGGCCCCAACCGCACCTTAAAAACCTTAAAAGACCAAGTGTGACCATATAGGCCCCAACCGCACCTTAAAAACCTTAAAAGACCAAGTGTGACCATATAGACCCCAACCGCACCTTAAAAACCTTAAAAGACCAAGTGTGACCATATAGGCCCCAACCGCACCTTAAAAACCTTAAAAGACCAAGTCTGACCATATAGGCCCCAACCGCACCTTAAAAACCTTAAAAGACCAAGTCTGACCATATAGGCCCCAACCGCACCTTAAAAACCTTAAATAACCAAGTGTGACCATATAGGCCTTAACTGTACGTTAAAAACCTTAAAAGACCAAGTGTGACCATATAGGCCCCAACCGCACCTTAAAAACCTTAAAAGACCAAGTGTGACCATATAGGCCCCAACCGCACCTTAAAAACCTTAAAAGACCAAGTGTGACCATATAGGCCCCAACCGCACCTTAAAAACCTTAAATAACCAAGTGTGACCATATAGACCCCAACCGCACCTTAAAAACCTTAAAAGACCAAGTGTGACCATAGAGGCCCCAACCGCACCTTAAAAACCTTAAAACACCAAGTGTGACCATATAGGCCCCAACCGCACCTTAAAAACCTTAAAAGACCAAGTGGAACCATATAGGCCCCAACCGCACCTTAAAAACCTTAAAAGACCAAGTGTGACCATAGAGGCCCCAACCGCACCTTAAAAACCTTAAAAGACCAAGTGTGACCATATAGGCCCCAACCGCACCTTAAAAACCTTAAAAGACCAAGTGGAACCATATAGGCCCCAACCGCACCTTAAAAACCTTAAATAACCAAGTGTGACCAAAAAGGCCCCAACCGCACCTTCAAAACCTTAAAAGACCAAGTGTGACCATATAGGCCCCAACCGCACCTTAAAAACCTTAAAAGACCAAGTGTGACCATATAGGCCCCAACCGCACCTTAAAAACCTTAAAAGACCAAGTGTGACCAAATAGGCCCCAACCGCACCTTAAAAACCTTAAAAGACCATGTGTGACCATATAGGCCCCAACCGCACCTTAAAAACCTTAAAACACCAAGTGTGACCATATAGGCCCCAAACGCACCTTAAAAACCTTAAATAACCAAGGTTGACCAAAAAGGCCCCAACCGCACCTTAAAAACCTTAAATAACCACGTGTGAACAAAAAGGCACCAACCGCACCTTAAAAACCTTAAATAACCAATCAAAACCATATAGGCCCAAAAAAATGAAATGAAAATACTAAATACATATATATATATATATATATATATATATATATATATATATATTGAGATATTGAGATATATATATATATATTGATATATATATAGATATATATATATATATATCAATATATATATATATATATATATATATCAATTAATATATCTATCAATCAATATATCTATCAATCAATATATAATCAATCAATCAATCAATATATATATATATATATATATATATATCTATATATATATATATATACACACACACACACATAAAGCAATACACATAAAAATATATTAATTGATATTTATTAATTGATGTACTTTATTATTATTTGAGTATTGCTCATGTATTTGTATTAGACATTATTTATTATACATATTACAGTGCTATTTATTTGCTATACATGTTACAGGATATTATCCAAGTGGAACCATATAGGCCCCAACCGCACCTTAAAAACCTTAAATAACCAAGTGTGACCAAAAAGGCCCCAACCGCACCTTAAAAACCTTAAAAGACCAAGTGTGACCATATAGGCCCCAACCGCACCTTAAAAACCTTAAAAGACCAAGTGTGACCATACAGACCCCAACCGCACCTTAAAAACCTTAAAAGACCAAGTGTGACCATATAGGCCCCAACCGCACCTTAAAAACCTTAAAAGACCAAGTGTGACCATAAAGGCCCCAACCGCACCTTAAAAACCTTAAAAGACCAAGTCTGACCATATAGGCCCCAACCGCACCTTAAAAACCTTAAATAACCAAGTGTGACCATATAGGCCTTAACTGTACGTTAAAAACCTTAAAAGACCAAGTGTGACCATATAGGCCCCAACCGCACCTTAAAAACCTTAAAAGACCAAGTGTGACCATATAGGCCCCAACCGCACCTTAAAAACCTTAAAAGACCAAGTGTGACCATATAGGCCCCAACCGCACCTTAAAAACCTTAAATAACCAAGTGTGACCATATAGACCCCAACTGCACCTTAAAAACCTTAAAAGACCAAGTGTGACCATAGAGGCCCCAACCGCACCTTAAAAACCTTAAAACACCAAGTGTGACCATATAGGCCCCAACCGCACCTTAAAAACCTTAAAAGACCAAGTGGAACCATATAGGCCCCAACCGCACCTTAAAAACCTTAAAAGACCAAGTGTGACCATAGAGGCCCCAACCGCACCTTAAAAACCTTAAAAGACCAAGTGTGACCATATAGGCCCCAACCGCACCTTAAAAACCTTAAAAGACCAAGTGGAACCATATAGGCCCCAACCGCACCTTAAAAACCTTAAATAACCAAGTGTGACCAAAAAGGCCCCAACCGCACCTTCAAAACCTTAAAAGACCAAGTGTGACCATATAGGCCCCAACCGCACCTTAAAAACCTTAAAAGACCAAGTGTGACCATATAGGCCCCAACCGCACCTTAAAAACCTTAAAAGACCAAGTGTGACCATATAGGCCCCAACCGCACCTTAAAAACCTTAAAACACCAAGTGTGACCATATAGGCCCCAAACGCACCTTAAAAACCTTAAATAACCAAGGTTGACCAAAAAGGCCCCAACCGCACCTTAAAAACCTTAAATAACCACGTGTGAACAAAAAGGCACCAACCGCACCTTAAAAACCTTAAATAACCAATCAAAACCATATAGGCCCAAAAAAATGAAATAAAAATACTAAATACACATATATATATATATATATATATATATATATATATATATTGAGATATATATATATTGATATATATATAGATATATATATATATATCAATATATATATATATATATATCAATTAATATATCTATCAATCAATATATCTATCAATCAATATATAATCAATCAATCAATATATAATCAATCAATCAATATATATATATATATATATATATATATATCAATATATATATATATATATATATATATATACACACACACATAAAGCAATATACATAAAAATATATTAATTGATATTTATTAATTGATTAATTGATGTACTTTATTAATTATTTGAGTATTGCTCATGTATTTGTATTAGACATTATTTATTATACATATTACAGTGCTATTTATTTGCTATACATGTTACAGGATATTATCCTGTAACATGTATATCACATAAATAGCCCTGTAATATGTATAATACATACAAGTTCACACTAACCTTTTTTGCTCTTACAGGCTTCCATACCTGCTTTGCTAATTTTTTAAAGACTCTGATTGGTTGAAATCAATGTCAATCAAAACATTTCAGCCAATCAGAGTCCTTCAAAAATAGAATAAAAGGAGGAGCGTGGGAAAAAATCAATTAGTCGCGGGGGAGCTCCTTGTAGGAGGAGCTCCATTAGATTGTTGTTTTTTTTTTGTTTAGAGCGTCGGGTTTTTTAGGTGGAGGCCTCTTGCAATGGGCCAGAATGGATGGACAATGGCTTCAATCAAGATGAGGACAAGGGCTTCTATCAAGATTGAAGGACATGGGCTTCAATCAAAATTGATGGGAATGCCCGACTATCCAGGGCAGAAGGCCGCCGCTGGAGGGGTCAATTTGGAAGGTATGTGCTGTTATTTTTACTTATTGTTTTTTTCCCCTTCCCATATTTTTATTCCATCTTTGAAAGTGTCAGGCAAAGTATACTTTTTATTTTAACTGCAATGTTAAAGGTTGATAGTTGTGTCAGGGTGGGCTGTGGTCACTGGGTTGGTAGTTGCGTCAGGGTGGTAGTTAGGTAGGTGGGTTGGTAGTTGGGTCAGGGTGTGGTCACTGGGTTGGTAGTTGGGTCAGGGTGGTAGGTAGGTGGGTTGGTAGTTGGGTCAGGGTGGGGTGTGGTTACTGGGTTGGTAGTTGGGTCAGGGTGGTAGTTAGGTAGGTGGGTTGATAGTTAGGTAGGTTGGGGTGGGGGTTGGCCATGCCCCGATGGGCCTACAGGGGGGGCGATCGGGGGTTGGCAGAGGCCTTATGGGCCTACTGCAGGGGTTGAAACAGGCCCCATGGGCCTAATGCGGGGGTTGGCACCGGCCTTATGGGCCTACTACGGGGGTTGACACAGGCCCCATGGGCCTACTGCGGGGGTTGGCACAGGCCCTAGGGGCCTACTGCGGGGGTTGGCACAGGCCCTAGGGGCCTACTGCGGGGGTTGGCATAGGCCCCATGGGGGTAATCGGGGGTGGCACAGGCCCCATGGGGGTGATCGGGTAATCGGGGGGTGGCACAAGCCCCATGGGGGTGATCGGGGGTGGCACAGGCCCCATGGGGGTGATCGGGGGGTGGCACAGGCCTTATGGGCCTACTGCGGGGGTTGAAACAGGCCCCATGGGCCTACTGAGGGGGTTGGCACCAGCCTTATGGGCCTACTACGGGAGTTGACACAGGCCCCATGGGCCTACTGCGGGGGTTGGCACAGGCCCTAGGGGCCTACTGCGGGGGTTGGCATAGGCCCCATGGGGGTGATCGGGGTAGCACAGGCCCCATGGGGGTGATCGGGGTAATCGGGCGGTGGCACAGGCCCCATGGGGGTGATCGGGGGGTGGCACAGGCCTTATGGGCCTACTGCGGGGGTTGGCACTGGCCCCATGGGCCTACTGCGGGGGTTGGCAAAGGCCCCATGGGGGTGATCGGGGTGATCATGGGGTGGCACAGGCCCCATGGGGGTGATCGGGGGTGGCACAGGTCTTTTGGGCCTACTGCGGGGGTGATTGGGGGTTGCCCAGGCATTGCGGGCCTAGGTAGGTAAGTTGGTGGGTGGGTGTGTGTGGGTAGCAGGCAGGCATAGTGGGGTAACTGGGGGACCCTTCGTTTTATTGGGGGGACTAGGGGCTTTGGCAGGGCAGGGCAATGTTATAACTTACTGTAGGTTAGTCTCAGTGATGGGTTCTTTCTCAGCAGGAGCGGGAAACAGAGAGGGCTGGCTTATGGGGGGAGTATATATAGCAGGGCACCTGTCAGTCACACAGAAACACGAGTCTCTATTAGTTAGTGGGCGCCCTTTGCTAACGGTCTGGGTGGGTCTATATGGGGAACCTGGCAACAACCTGGCAACTAGACAGCCTTCCAGCATTCATTGGCTGATGCTGAAAGGCTGTCAGTCATTCAAATGGATACATTCTCACTGCCCATGCATAGCTTCTCCCTGGTTGCTGGGCGTAATTGATTAACGGTCATGAGTCACTCAGACACTGTCTAAGGGTTGATAATATGATCACACAGCGTCCAGGGAAGCATTGGGTGAATATTTTTAACAAAAGCATACAGAAGAACACATGAATGCTGATATACAGATAATATTTTATTATTTTATGAGAGTACATATGAATTAAATGTGTAATCTAGTGGTAGAGTGACTGAAAATTGTTGCAGGGGCTGAAAATTGTTGGGGGGGCGGTTGCCCCGACGCCCCAATGAACGGGCCGCCACTGACTATACCAAAGACATCCCTCAAAAAATGAAACGCAAAAATATAAAATTTTAAAATATCGGGATTTAACATATTTAGGCCACCTTTGTTTTTGGCCTACATTCTATTCCAGGTTACCAGATTTAAGCTGTTTCACCACAACATCTGGAAGAAAAGATTACTTAAGCTTTTCACGGGTGGTGGAAACAGAAAGCTCAGGTAAACAAACTCTATCATTCTCAAATGGCAATTTCCATTGCTTCCATCTAGTGACCTTTGTTTTACATATATTATTTTTTTCTTTCCAATTCCGTTCCCCTAAATCTGAGTTATTACATTTTATCCCTAAGAGACTGTCAGTTTCTATACCTGGAGGAAGGACATAGTTTTTCTGATTTTCCAATCTAAAAAGCAGTTTTACTGTAATTCATTTGGGAATTTAAGATCTCTGAATGTTTCCCATACTCCAAAATTAAATTATCATATGAATTTCTTGAATTCACAAAAGCGAATAAATCATCAGAAGGTTATAGAAGCAAGGGAAGCAAATAAAGTTCTGGCACTATACAAATCCCTAGGATGTCCTCTTATGGAATATGGAGTGACATTTTTGGCCCCACTTCATAAAAAGGACATTTTAGAGATGGACAAAGTACAGAGAATGGCATCAAAACTAATAAGGGGGATGTAGTGGCTATGGTATGAAGACAGACTAACCAATTTAAATGTATTATCTCTAAATAAAAGGTGTGTAAGAGGGGATATGATTACCTTTTATAAATACATTCAGGGTGAATATAAGGCTTTGTTAAGTGAACTTTTTGTGCCAAGAGGTTTTCAACTGACAAGAGGACATCCTTTAAGGTTAGAAGTAAAAGGTTCCACCTTAAAGAAAGAAAATAATTCTCTACCAGTGGAGATAGTGACAGTGGATTCGATAGATAGCTTTAAAAACGGATTGGATATATTTTTAAATTTAAAGGGCATACAGGGTTATCCTGGTTAATTAGAGAAAGTTTCACTTGGATTCTTTTTCTGTTTGCCTTCCTCTGGATCATTGAACAATTAACAATTAATCTGCATACTGCAGATCAAGGGAGATCTTAAAAGGTTGAACTTCATGGAGTAAAAGTATTTTTTTAACCTCAATTGTGATGTACTATGTAACTATCAACATAAGCAATACACGTTACATGGATCATTGCAGCCTGTTGGATATTTGTATTGGTCTCAATCATCCTAAAAAAAACTTACAACTGTAAACTAAGTGGACACTCCTGACATCCAATTATAATTAGTCTCCCCTCAGTATTCCTATAGAGTGAACAAAAAACAGTTAGAGGTGCTCAATTAGAAAACGAACAAACCTTAATATCACATATATAGTTGTGAGCGTACGAGTTGTTGCTAACGCTGCAGGCTCGCGTAGCGAGCTCGCGGCCCTCGCAAAGCGAGGGCACTGTGCCAGGTTCTCAGTTGCTGGCATGGAGCGCCGAAGCCGCTCCTTGCCAGCAACTTAGGACCCTCGCGAAGCGAGGGCACTGTGCCAGGTTCTCAGTTGCTGGCATGGAGCGCCGCAGGCGCTCCTTGCCAGCAACTGAGGACCCTCGCGAAGCGAGGGCCTCAGTTGCTGGCTTGGAGCGCCACAGGCGCTCCATGCCAGCACCTGAGGACCTCGCAAAGCGAGGTCTTCAGTTGCAGCAACTGCGACCCTTGCAAAATTCACAACACAAATTCCCAACCCAAAGAACTGCGAATCTCGCAAAGTTCACGTCGCAACACATTACGACACTCGCAAACAACATACGACACACGTTCACACACATTACGGCCTCGCAACACTCGGACGCAACTCGCGAACATTACAAAATTCAAAACACAATACATACACACAGCACATACATAAAAACCTTACCTACAGAAACAGGAAGCACCCAGGACCTCAAAAATGCAACTTACAACTTAATTGCACTCAAAATCAAAGAGTTTAGACACTAAATAATTTTATTTATTTTTTTAATTCTTATTTTTTTTATTTTTCAAAGAATATCAGAAATGTACAGAATACGTCAAGAATGTAACATATGTAAACATGTTCATACAATAAAAAATAACTTTTCTTTTTAACGCAAAACAGTTCAATTAAACATCCCATCTCTCAGTGTTTGGATATTGGGAATGGTATAGGATTTATATCCGCTATTCTAATTAAGTTATTCTCCTTTCCTTTACCTCCACCTATTTTACCAGTATAGTCTCAAAGCCAATCCTCGGAGAGTAAATTTTTTATAAAAACAAATACTATCTCCAATTGTCTAGTTCTGAATCAAAAGAATGTGACGAGATCTCCTCCCTTCTTGTTATACAACAAAGAATTTATAAATACCTTCCGTCTTTCTTAGGCTCACCTCACCTTGGGCCTCTAATTTTCCAGATGTCCCAACAGGAGGCCCACCGTTTGTATCTCGCGTCAAATTCCGCTGAGAAGCGACTCATGGTTTGGATATGGTCAATTTTCTGTAGTACTTCTCTAAATGTAGGGGTAGTGTGTTTCCAGTGCTTCGCTACAATGCATCTGGATGCCAGGAATATTTGGTTGGTTAGGAATTGCTCGCTTTTTGTTAGTTCCTTGTTCGGGAGTCCTAATAGTGCTTCTTCTGGTTTTTGTGGAATAGTTTTCCCCCACAGCTTCTCTAGCGTGCTGTATGTTGCCTGCCAAATGTGTCTAATTTTGGGGCATTCCCAAAGCATGTGTGTTAGCGAACCAGTGTGTCCACATCCACGAAAACATTTGTCTGAGTGCGTTTTGTTTGAATGGTGTAGTCTCGTTGGTGTAAGGTACCATCTCATAACTGTCTTTAATGTGTTCTCTTTCAAGGAGATGTTTAAAGAAGACATGTTGGCCTGTTTGATAACCTGATTCCATTGTTTGTCATCTAGTGTGATGTGTAAATCTGATTCCCAAGTTTCCTGATAGTGTGGTTTATCTGCACTAGACAGTTCAGATAGGTTTTTATATATCACAGAAATGTTTCCCTTGCCTCCGGGGTTTTTAATGCAACAGTGTTCATATATTGATTTTCGGTTCTGGCTATTTGATTTTGTAGTCTGAGACAGCGTCTGTTTAATTATCATAAGATTAATCCATTCGTTGCTGGGGATTTGATTTAGTGTATCTCCTTGAGCTCGAGTCCATGTGTCTGCCACAATAGTCAGGTTTTTTTGTATCCACCATTTCATTTGGGAGACTTTGTGTTTGTGGTCCACCTTATGTGATTTCCATAGAGGGGTTAGGCCCGAGCCTGTATGTAGCATGGGGGATTTTTTATTTATTTCCTTCCACGTTTTCAGTGAGTTGCGAATACAGCTTGTAAGATTATGAATTTTTAAATCTGTGTGTAGGCTTAGCCACAAAGTGTGTGATAATGTTATATGATTATTTTCTAAGATTTGTTTTTCTATCTCGACCCATGTTGGAATGGCTTCTTTTTTGTACCAGCTAGTCAATTGTGCCAGTCTTGTGGCTTTGTAATAATTAACCAGGTTCGGAAAGGCTAAACCTCCTTTTTGTGTGGGAGCATGCATTGTATTTCTATTAATTCTTGGTTTCTTGTGGTTCCAGGTGAATTTGAGGAGAGTTTTTTGTAGTGATTTTATGGCTGATAAATTGATTGGCGTTGGGATCGCCCTAAATAAGTATAAAATTTTCGGGATAACATTCATTCTGATCGCGTTTATTTTACCAGTCCAAGATATATTGAAAGAGGACCATTTCTCTATGTCTTGTTTGATTTTACTGATAATTTGGGGAAAATTTGCTTCATACATTTGCTCCGTCGAGCCTGGGATATTAATGCCTAGGTAAGTCAGGTATTTTTGGGCCCATTTCATGGAAAAGTTTTTGTCTAAGTTTTCTACCACTTTTCTGGGTAGAGAGATGTTGAGTGCCTGACTTTTAGCCGTATTGATTTTAAAGCCTGAGATGGTGCCGAATTTTGTGAGTAATTGGAGTAAATTGGGTAGGCTAGTTATTGGTTCGGTCAGTGATAGTAAAATATCATCTGCGAAGAGATTGATTTTGTATTCCTTGGGTCCTACTGTTATACCTTTTATGTCTGGGCAGGATCTGATTGCGGTCGCCAGGGGTTCCAGGCATAGAGCAAATAAGAGAGGGGAGAGCGGGCAGCCTTGTCTAGTTCCTCTGGTGATTTTGAATTTTTTAGACCTAAAACCCTGATATGTTATAGATGCCTCTGGGTTCGCGTATAGGGCCTGTATACCTCCTATGAAGGTTTCTCCTAGACCTATTCTGGTCAACACTTCCCACATAAAGGTCCAATCTATTCTGTCGAATGCTTTTTCTGCGTCCAGTGAAAGTAGCATTGAGTGTATGTTGTTCTTTTTAGCTATTTCTATGAGATTCAGCACTCTCCTGGTGTTATCTGGGGCTTCTCTGCCTGTAATGAATCCTGCTTGATCTGGGTGGACAACCTTGGGTAGTAACGGGGCTAGTCTGTTCGCCAAAATCTTTGTGTATAATTTAATATCTGTATTAATCAGTGAAATTGGCCTGTAGCTTCCACATTGGGCTGGGTCTTTACCTTCTTTAGGGATTACTATAATTTTTGCCTCCAAAAATTCCAGTTTTATAGGGGGACCTTTTAAGAATTCATTAAATAACTCATGTAAATACGGGAGTAGGTGTTGTGAGCATTGTTTGTAGTAAAAGTTTGTAAACCCGTCTGGGCCGGGTGCCCCGTGTGATTTAGTTGTCTTAATCGCCTCCTTAATTTCCTCTAGCGAAATGGGTCTAGCTAATTCTTCAGCTTGGGTATTCTTAATTTGTGGGAGTTCTGTTGAGTTCAGGAAGTTATTTATTTGTGAGTTGTGGGTTTTGGACCCTGAATGTGGAGGGGCTGAGTAGAGCTCCTCGTAGAAGTGTCGGAATGTTTCCGCTATCTCGTGTGGTTTAAAGAGTAGTTTATTATTTTTGTTACTTATCTTAGGAATGAAGGAATTAGCCCTTTGAGTTTTTAGTTTTTTAGCTAACATAGTGTCAGGTTTGTTGGCGCTTCTGAACATTGTTGCTTGTGAGCGTTGGAGAATGGTCACCATTTTTTTCCTAAGAATTGAGTTTAATTGTTGTTTTTGGGTCAAAATTTTGTTATAGATTTTTGGGTCGTGTTTCCTCGTGAATTGCGTCTGTAGGTCTGCTATTCTAGATTTAATAATGTTAATTTGTGCTTGATCTAGTTTTTTCGTCGTTGCTCCTATCTGAATGCAAACTCCTCTAATGACTGCTTTATGGGCTGCCCACACTCCCCCCCTGCTTACCTCACCTCCATTATTGACCGCAAAGTAGTCATCTATCGCTTTGGTAATTTTCTCTTTAGATTTGATGTCATTGAGTAGGTGTGGGTTTAGGGTCCACGACGGGGTCTGCCCCGATGGGATGATGCCGTTTATTGAGATCTGAATCAAGTCATGGTCTGACCACGCAATGGGGTGTATATTAGCGTCAATTAGGTTGTGGGCTAGTCGCTGTTGAATCAGCACGTGGTCAATCCGTGAGTGGGATTGGTGTCTAGAGGAGAAGAAGGTGTATGACCTATCTGATGGGTGTATTGCTCTCCATGTGTCTATCAGACCGTGGGATTTTAGCATATGTTTGAGCGTTTTGGTAGCTGCAGGCGTAGTGTGGGCAGAGGACTTGGATGATCGGTCCCTATCCGGATCTAGTACGGTGTTCATGTCCCCCCCTATTACGAGAGTTGATGGACCCCATCCCGTCATCATTTGTGATATCTTATTGAAGAATTGTGATTGGTCGGTATTTGGAGCGTAAAGGTTAAGGAAGGTTATCTGTTGTTCTTGAATGGTCCCGTGAATTGCAATAAATCTCCCTTCTGGGTCTGATTGAGTTCTGGAGTGGCAAAAATTTAATCTATTGTGAACTAAGATTGCCACTCCTTTTTTCTTCTCTTTCGCCGTAGCGTGGTAAGCTTGTCTGTAAGTTTTCCCCCAGTATGTGGGGACAGCTAATTTTTTAAAGTGTGTTTCCTGGATCATGACTATGTCCCCCCTAAGTTTTTGATATTCCTTTATTGCTATTCCTCTTTTAACGGGTTCATTAAGGCCCTGGGTATTGTGTGAGATTATGTTAAGGGTCATGGTGTGTCCTACCTTTAGGCTCTTTGTACCTTTCGGGAGTTGAGTCTTTGCGGGACGGTGAGTTGCTGTTCTGTTGAGACTGTCCGATAGGCCTCCTGCTGGGATTACGTGGAATACACTTGGAAGTTAGTTCTATTAGGGTAAACAAGAAGGTAGAAGTCTATGTTAATACAAGTCCAAAGATATCAATAAGCCCAATGTGACTCTATGATTATTCTTTCCCTTGCTTTGTTGATAAGGGTTTTGGAACGATTAAGTGTATAATTTAACAGAGTCACTAAGAAATAGAAAGTTACACTGGTGAGTAAAAGTTCAGTTATTTTAAGTATTTTTTGGAGATAGTAGTAGTAAAACTTACTAGAGGGTAGCTTTCGCTATCCTCCTTAACTTGTTTGGTGAGTCCACACGTGTCTTTATATGACACTGCGTGGAATCGCCTGTTTTTTTTTTTTTTAAACTAAAACAAATCGCCCTGAGGGGGCTTTTTAGGTAGGCTAAAATTTTTAAAGTGAAAAGTGGTCTTACATACATCTAAGATATTTACCTGCTTCGAGGGTTGTCTGGAAATGGTCTTTTAAAAGGTCCAAGGAAGGAGTACCAACCAGGGGATTGTCTCAGTAGTGCCCTAGCTAACTTATCCTTTTTTAGAGTTAATGTGGGTCATTATTTACATATTTAGGTGCCCACCATTGAGTCATGTCAGAGCAACTATGGTTTGAATATATCTCTTGTATGCTACAAGTGGATTAATTTTTGGATCGTTGTAGGGCCGTGGGCATGTTGTAATGTAGCTAGCGTCTCCTCATGGGATCTAAGATTATTTACTGGAACAGCCTGATGATGTATTTTACAGAAACAATCTAGAGGGATATGCTGTTAACTGGTTCTATGCTCCCTTGGCTTGTTTTAATGGGGTAAAGCTTCCCTCGCAAAGGCTAAAAAGACCGCATATGAAAAAGAAAGATAAGAGAGAAAAGGCAAAATGATATAACATAAAACATCAATATAAGTTTAAGAGTTCGTCTTGTCTGGACGTGTGACATTTCTCTCTCTGTCACGACGAGTTGACCCTCTTCTTCTCTCTCCTCGATGTCTATTTTCCATGGGGAGCTCAGGCTCCGTCTGTAGGTGAATGTTCCAAGAATTCAATAGACTGGTTCCTTCTTCCAGGGACCGGACCGAGAAGAATTTGTTATCTCTTGAGATGGTCAGGCGAAATGGGAAGCCCCAAGAGTATCTCCAGCCTTGAGCAAGGATGCAGTCTAGAAGAGGTTTCATATTTCTCCTTTTGGTAAGCGTTAGCTGTGATAGATCGGAAAAAATCTGAGGTTGTTGACCTTCAATTTCAGGTATGCCTCCTCTGGATGCTTTCATAAACAATTCCTTTGTGGTGAAATAATGAAATCTTGCGATGATATCTCTAGGTCTGTCCTTCATATTTGAGCGTCCTCCCAGAGCTCTGTGAACCCGGTCTAAGGTGTATTGTTCTGATTTTAGCTCTGGTAATAGAAATTCACATAGTTCATACATGTATCCTTTCAAGTCCGTCACTGATTCAGGGACGTTGCGTAATCTCACGTTCTGTCTCCTAGATCTGTTTTCTAGGTCCTCTTGAAATAGAAGGTGATTAGCTTGTTCTTCTCTTAATGAAGAGATTTCTGCCTCTAATCGGAGGTGAGATTGTTGCAAGTCTTCATATTTTTCCTCAAGTATATTTGTCTTGGAGTCTATCTTTTTTATTTCGGACTTTAGCTCTGTGGATACTTTCAGAATTTCTGTTTTTATGTCTTCTCTGAATGTCCGAATTAGATCTTTCAGGTCTTGTATGTCACCTTTGGTGCTCGGTGTGGATTGTTCCGTTGTCATTGGACCGGTGGGTCTTACTGTTGGAGGGAGCGTCTGGGGGGTTGTTATTGTTGTCTTTGGTGGGTAGTAGGCTTGGATGTTTTTGTTGCTTTTCCTTGTTGTGACTCCAGCCATAATATTTTGTAAGTCACTTTTCACTTTTATCTTTTGTTAGCGCCCCCTTTGTGTGGGCATTGTAGAGGGGTTACATCCTGGGGGGGTTGGACTCCATGTGAATGGTAAAATGTAAGACTATGGTGAAGATAGAATTTCTCCCCTCTATGCACTATTTGAGATGGACACTAGGGGTCACTGGTGTTCTGTGCAGTTGACTTACAGTGATTCTCCCTTCTGTTGGGTTGAGTTTGCTTTTTGTTTTTATGGCAGTGTGTCTAGGTTTCCCCTCATATATGGGCCCTTATTTAGGCAGGGGACCTCTCTCCTTCTTGAATGTAGGTTCAACCTCTGGAAGGGGGGGTTGTGAGTGCCTTTAAAGGAATTATATGTCTTCCCCTTCACCGGGGGGTATAAAGTTTTGCCACACTTTGCTGTTTGGCAGTGTGGATGTCGTCCTCCAGCTTATAATCAGCACCCCTGGGGAGAGTTCAGCTATACATACATTAGGCTTCCAGGAGTTAGATAGGGGAGTTGTGTAGTGGCCCTTGTCCTTTTGATTCTTGAGAGTTATCACTCTTTTGCAGAGGTGTATTAAGTGGACCTTTTTTTCTTATTTTTATTGTCTTATTTTCCCCCTTATGTAAGCTTATCTCGGCGTTGTATTGTAGATTCCAGGTTCCTTAGAAAATGGCCGCCGTTGTATTTTGGCGGGAAATAAACTTGGTGCTGTTAGGATGTGAATGGGACCAAATGGCCGCCAATTGTAAATCTGGGGTATGTTCCACTTTACCAAGGGGATGTGTGGGTTCCCACCCTCGGGGCCCCGTGTAACTCTCTGTCCAAGAGTCCTTAAAATCTCTTTTAACAGAAGTAATGCCTCTGTATTTAATTTGTGCACTAGTTGGGAGCAAAGTTGGTTGTTCTTTATTAGTTGCCCTTATTTGGGCTTGAATGGCAGAGTCTTAATATGTCCCTGGGCCTGTGCAGTGTATGTGGGGGGGAATCGGAGGTTTGAGCCGAAGTGACTCCTTACCCTGCTGTCGTTTCTTCACTGTCACAGGGCCTCCAGGTCTGGCGTGGCGGGAGACTCGGCAACTTGGTTCTCCACCGCCGGCTGCGCCCGAATCTAATGAGCGTCTCACGGGAGCCACGTGGAATGGCAAGCTGTTGCAGATGTAAATAGGCTTACTTGTTTGATTTTTGTCCTTTGAGCCCTGCCGCTAGTCTCGGATCTGTGTTGTCGTTGCGTTGCAGCAGTAGTAGTTTTTTGTGTCCTCCGCTGGTGTTGTGTCAGCGTGGTGTGCCTTTTGACTAAGGTCTTGTGGCTGGCTCACCCCTCCGGGGGAAGAGGGGAGATGTCCGGCGCGTCTCAGGCGCCCGTCGGGCCCGTTTCCACGAGGGTGTGGAAAAATTGCGTGTGCCGCTCCAAAAAAATATCTCCGTGGTCCTGGGGAGTATGTGGTTCTTTGTGTGGTAGTTTTAATTTGATTTGGCGTGAGATAACCACTTTATTTTTAGTCAAGTTGATTACCTAGACGGAGCTCCTCTGTAGCACGACCGTTCAGCTAGCTTGCTGGACACGCCCCCCCTAGACACTAAATAATTTGTTAAGCGACACAAAAAATGGCAGACGAATAAAACGAAAACGAGGCTACACACGCAAACACCATACGAGACACGTTACCACACATTACGACCTCGCAAACATCGGACGCAACACGCCGACTTACAAACATTTAAAACTTAAGAAAGACACACAACAAACACATAAAAAGCTTACCTACAGCAAGAGGAACCATCCAGCACCTCAAAAAAACAAGTTACACCTACATTTAAATCAAAATAAAACACTTTAGACACTAATACCATCGCTAAGCGAGAGAAAAAATGGCCGACGAACAAAACGAAAACGAGGCTTCAGACGTAACTACACTACACTTACTCGCAATAATGAAACACATACTATGCGGAACGTATCACAATCATATTAAACACCATTTTGAACAGTAATACGCAGAAAATGGCGGATGGAACGCAAATTGTAAGCTGGAACGCAAATAGCGCATGCGTATTGCGTTCTAACGGTCTCACTTTCCAGAACTTTCTACAAGTTTATAAATATTGCCTATTTCACACAAAAAAATACATTTCTCCTCAGGTGATGAACGGAGTGACTTCTGAGATAACTGCTGCTTTTACTTGAGAAGACAATCGTTTACTAATTTACTACTTTGCATTGTGCAAATTACAACTGAGAGGTAAGCTATAATATATTACATTTTATTATCAGGACAGGTCAAACAAATAAAAAAATAAAGTAGGATTTATGTAGTGACATATATGGCACATTTATGTGTATAGGCTCACAAAAAAAATACGGTTCATTTAACAAAACAACAAAAAAACATAATTCAATATTAAACAGAGGTTTATGTATAGTGACATGTGACACGCACATATATGTCTATAATGTATAGTGACATGTGACACGCACATATATGTCTATAATGTATAGTGACATGTGACACGCACATTTATGTGTATTGCCCCTGCATAGTGACATGTGACACAGACATATATGTGTATCATGTATATTGACATGTGACACACACATTTATGTGTATTGCCCCTTCATAGTGACATGTGACACGGACATATATGTGTATAATGTATAGTGACATGTGACACGCACATTTATGTGTATTGCCCCTTCATAGTGACATGTGACACGGACATATATGTGTATAATGTATAGTGACATGTGACACGCACATTTATGTGTATTGCCACTGCAACAAAATTAGCTTAAAACAAAATCAGTAAACAACTACATTTAAATGACATTATATGTCATGTATACTGATATGTGACACGCACATATATGTGTATCATCTATAGTTACATCTCACACACAGACATTTATGTGTGTTGGAAAAAAAAAATATAAGGTTAATTTAACAATTTAAATATGAGTCATGTATACTGATATGTCACACGCACACAAAATAATTACATTAAACTATGGAATGTGCTTCATGTATGTGACATATGTGTGTAGCCCCCACCAAAAAATAAGGTCAATTGAAAATAATTACAGAAGTATATTTAAATGACATTAATTTACTGCTATTCAATAGATCATATAAAGCTGAATCTTTCTATTTATTTTAATATTCAAACAGACTCTGCATCAACAGTGTCACTCAACAATTTGCACCGTGCACTGTGAAGCACAATCCCTTTTAAAGAACACCAACAAAGAAGAAGAGGTAAGATACAACAAGACATTACATGCTCAAAACGCCATGCTTTGCTAGATGAAAAATTATAAATATACAAATAACTATTTCACTTTCTTTTTCAAACAGACACTACAAGAAGACCGGCGGATTAAGATTGGCAGGAGGGGACCGTCTGTCATTCGACACTTCAATCAAGGTGAAGTATTAAGTATAAAAAAGAAAGAACCATGAGCCTTATTCAATTGCGACTTGCTCAATTGAATAGGGCTCTATATAAGCACATAACATATTTTTTATACAGGACTTTTTAGTTACAGAACTTCTAACCACTATCAAGGTCTTCAATAACTAAAAACTTTGCTCAATAAATATGTTATGTGCTTATATAGAGCCCTCTTCAATTGGCAAAATTGCAATTCAATGAGGACATATATATGTTTAATGGCCAAGGGCCTCACTCAAATGTGATTTGCCCATTTCAATAGAGCTCTATATAAGCACAGAGCATATTTTTTAAAGGAACTTTTTATTTAGTGAACACGTTGCTTTTGGATACAAGTTCACTAAATACAAAATTCGGTAAAAAAATATGCTCTGTGGTGATATTGAGCTCTATTCCATTGGCCAAAACACAATTGAATGAGGAGCTGACAATATAACAAATGCAGTAACCAAAGGCCCTCATTCAATTGCTATTTTGGACAATTTAATATGGCTATAAATAAGCACTTTTAGGCCCTTATTCAATTGCCATTTTGCTAATTCTATAGGGATCCAAATAATCACATAACATATTTTTTAAATAACTTTTCGTTAGTGAAAACCTTGCTTTTGGATAGATGCTTAATAAGTAAAAACTTCTTTAACAAATATATGTGATGTGCTTATTTAGAACTCTATTCAATTTTCAACATTGCAATTCAATGACGGCCTTAGAGTACTATTACATTGTAAAAAATGCAATTGAATGAGGGGCAAACTATGCAACATATGCAACATATGGTACACACAAAGGCCCTCATTCAATTGCAATTTGCCCAATTGAATAGGGCTCTAAATAAGAACATAACATTTTTTTTTAACAACATTTTTAGTTACTAAAAATCTATCCAAAAGAAAGTTTTTCACTGACTAAAAACTTCTTTAAAAAAATATGCTATGTGCTTATTTAGGGCACGATTCAATTAGCCAAATCGCAATGGAATGAGACCCAAACTGCTACACACAAAACAGAATTGGAACAAACTCACACAAACACATAGCAAAATAAATTAACTTTCTTATTTAATGTTTAACAACCTATAAGCCTTACAAAAAAGCCAAAATAAGAATAACAAAAGTGTTGCGCACCTAATAGCATTGTACAAAAAATCACACAAACACATAGGAAACTACATTAACATTCTTCTTTAATGTTTAACAACCTATAACCAGTACAATCAAGAATAAATAACTTTTGCACAAGTGGTGCGCACAAAACAGGATTGTCAAAAACTAACACAAACACATACCAAACTACATTAATTATATTATTTCATGTTTCACTAACTATAACCATCCCAATAAAGGTTAAATAAGTATACCACAAGTGGTGCGCACAAAACAGGATTGTACAAAAACTAACATAAACACATAGCAAAATAAATTCATATTCTTATTTAATATATCACAACCCACAAGCCTTACTAAGAACCTTAAATAAGAATAACAAAAGTCGTGGGATTGTACAGAAAGTAAAAAAAAAAAAAATAGTAAAAAATAACCATAACTGATACAATACAGCCAAATTCATAAATTTTTTACTTATTTAAAAGACATTTCACTCAAACAACATTTTCTATTTTATATTACAACAGATACTGCGTGAAGACAATCGGACGAGGACTTTCTCCACAGGACCAGACCATCGGACGAGGACTTTCAACACAGGACCAGACCAGCGGACGAGGAATTTCAACACAGGACCAGACCATCGGACGAGGACTTTCACCAAAGGACCACAACATCGGACGAGGGCTATCGCCACAGGACCACAACATCGGACGAGGGCTATCGCCACAGGACCACACCATCGGACCAGAACTTTCAACAGAGGACCAGACCATAGGACCAGGATTTTACACACAGGACCACACCATCGGACGAGGACTTCCAACAGAGGACCACACCATTGGACAACGATTTTGAACCGAGGACCAACAAACATTCGGATTTAAATCACACTTCAACCAAGGTACAGTATAATAAGTACTAAAGTAGAAAACTAAAGAAACTGCTTTCAGTTGCATCCGTGTCAACAGAAAAATAAAAAAAATAATTTACTATCTCCCTTATTCTATTTAAATTGCTACTATGCAATACATAGCTCAATAACCACATCAATTTTTTTTTTAGCAAAGAAGTTTTGCAGTGGTAAATATCTATCCACAAACAACGTTTTTAATAAATAAAACCATTATTTTAAAAAAATATGTTACATGCTTATTTACAGCAGTATTCCATTGGCCAAATTCTTAGCCAGTGAGGACAGGAATTATAATTTTAACTAAATATAACTGATACATTAATGATTTGCCTTTTATTTCACCAATTGTGCACAAGAATCTTTAACAAGAATTACAAATTAAAATATACACAATTACATTTATTTTTTTTCCTTTACAGATTAATATGGCTGATAACGAGACCAAAGAAGAGAAGAAAAGACGTCAAACTAGAGAAAGACAAGAGAGATGGGCCGCCCAGCAGACACCGGAGGAGAAAGAAATTCGACGAGAAAAAGAACTCAAAAGACTTGCAAATAAAAGAATATCAGCTGCAAAAATGAAAGATACAACCAAAAAAAATAAAAAGATAATAAAGCATTTACAAACTGTTCCTCAAACATCAGATGACATTTTACAAGATACCAGTCAAGACAGACCAAAAAAAGCAACTACAAAAACAAAGCATTTACAAAATCTTACTAAAAACTTACAGGACATTTCAACAAAACAAGGACAACATATACCAAGAAAAGCCACGAAAAAAACTAAACATTTAGAACCTGTTGTTGAAACATTTTATGACTTTTCACCTGATGAATATGAAAGTCAACATCCGATATGCTTTGCAAATTGTCCTTTACTCAAGTCTTTAGCAGTAGAGGTTCATAGTTGTGGGGACATGAGTACTCAATGTCAATTTTGTGAGGCTTATTATTTTAAACAGGAGAGACCCAGAGATGGACAATTTATTAGTTGTTGTCAAAAAGGCAAGTTCAAACTTCCAGAAAGGAAACAATTTCCAAGCTATTTACAAAATATTATGACTGAACCTACTTTTCCAAATTACAAACATTTTAAGACAAACATAAGATGCTACAATAGTGCCATATCATTTGCATCTATGGGGGCAACATTGGCTGCTAATGTACCAGGACATGGTCCTTACTGTTTTAAAGTCCAAGGACAAATTTATCATCGGACTTCACATTTACATCCAGAGCAAGGAGAGCAAAGAAAATTTGCTCAACTATATGTCCTAGATACAATGGAAGCTGTTGACCAACGTATGCAGATGGAAGAAAATAAAAAATGCTTACCCAGTGTTTTCATAGAGCTAAATAACATTATGGACAACAATCCCTGCAGTAAAGCATACAAAAAATTGGCAGAAGTAGAAAATGAACAACAACTTCATGCACAAAGACATCAATTACCCATGCCAAAGGTTAATATGGTGCTTAAAAGAGACAGACATACTGATAAACGTCGTTATAACTTGCCAACATCAAATGAAGTTGCAATGATATTTCAGAATGATGAAGGAGAACCACCATTTCAAAGAGACATTAGAGTATATCCCAGAAATGAGGAGCAACCATTTATTAATATTAATATCTTAAGTCCAAATTTAGATCCAATGACATATCCCATCTTTTTCCCACATGGAGAAGCAGGTTGGCAACCAAAATTAACCCTTCCCAGTTACCCAAATGCTAAAGCCCGAATCCGAAATAATGTTTCTATGCTTGAATTTAAAGTAGCTCAAATTGCCATTAGAGATGAATTTAATCCAATTTTATGTGGTGGAAAACTAACACAACAATGGATTATTGATTCATATTTGCAAGTTGAGGCAAATAATTTAAACTTTATAAAATATAAACAAGATAAACTACGTGTAGAACAATATTGTGGACTCATGGACTATGTTGCTGACGTGGCTACAAGCAGAGACATGACAGCTGGCAAAGCCATCATTTTACCATCTTCCTTTCAAGGATCTCCTCGAAATATGAGAGAAAGATACAATGATGCTATGGCTATTGTGACAAAATTTGGAAAACCAGATTTATTTGTGACATTTATATGTAATCCACAATGGCCAGAAATTAATCAAAATCTACTTCTTGGACAAAGTGCTTCAGATCGACCAGATTTAGTAGCCAGAGTTTTTAAGATCAAATTAAATGAATTAATACGTGACTTCACTAAAAATCAGTTATTTGGCAAATGTCTTGCTTATGTATATACCATTGAATTTCAAAAAAGAGGCCTTCCACATGCACATCTTCTCATAATACTTCAAGAGAAAGATAAATTAGATACTTCGGACAAAGTGGATGCAGTCATAGTTGCTGAACTACCACATCCAGAACTATATGGTAGACTATATGAGATTGTTACTCATCGCATGATTCATGGACCCTGTGGAGACCTTAATCCACAATCACCATGTATGGAAAATAATAAATGTTCAAAAGATTTTCCAAAAGATTATAGAGACAAAACATATGCAAATTGTGATGGATATCCACTTTATAAAAGAAGAGAAGGAGATAGTGCCATTATTCGTGGAAAAAAAGTGGACAATAGATATGTAGTACCCTACAATCCACATTTACTCATGAAGTACAACGCCCACATCAACGTAGAAGCCTGCACTTCCATCAAATCCATTAAATATGTCTACAAATATATTTACAAAGGTTATGATGCAGCTACTGTAGTCGTCAAAAGTGCAGACAACCCTGAAAGTAGTGAGTTAGTACATGATGAACTTGCATCTCATGTAGATGCTCGCTATGTCAGTGCGCCAGAAGCTATGTGGCGGCTTTTAAAATTTGAAATGCATGATAGATCACATGCAGTATATAGGTTAGCAGTACATTTGCCACAACGACATTTAGTCTATTTCCATGCTGGAAATTAAATGAATGCATTGGCCCAAAGTGAAGATCGTCACACTACACTAACTGCATGGTTTGCATTAAATTCCACTGATGCTGAAGCAACACAATACTTATATATTGAAATTCCATATCACTATGTTTTTGTGAATGGATTATGGAGAGCAAGAAAAACCAGAGGCAATAAAATAATTCCACGAATTTACACAGTCAGTCCAAGAGATGTTGAACGTTTTTGCTTACGGATATTACTTTTAAATGTTCCAGGAGCACAAAGTTTTGAACAATTAAGAACTGTTAATGACATTGTATATGAATCCTTCCATTTAGCTGCAAGACATAGAAACTTACTCGCTGATGATACAGAGTGGGAAAGTTTAGAAGAAGCAGCACAATGTCAAATGCCATGACAGATGAGAGAACAATTTGCTTTTATTTGTATCTTCTCAAATGCTCCAAATGCATTAGCTTTGTGGGTGACTTTTAAAAGTAATATGGCTGAAGACTTTATGCGACGATACAATGAACCCATTGCACACTTAAAAGCGTTAATGGAAATCCAAGAAGTCTTTTTAACTCATGGATTAAGTTGTGCAAGTTTTAATTTGCCTGATCCAGGTCTTATAGATGACATTAACTTTGAAGACTATGACATTCAACTACAAGCAGAAAGAACAGAAGAAAGACTTGCAACTTTAAATACACTACAATTGCAAGCATTTCATGCCATTAAAAATGCTATAGATGATGACATGGTGACAGAGCGTTATTTCTATCTTGATGGACCTGGCGGATCAGGAAAAACATATTTGTACAATTTATTAATGAGTTCAGTACGAGCACAAGGAAAAATAGCAATGGCGTTTGCCACTACTGGAATTGCTGCACTTTTATTAGAAGGTGGAAGAACTGTTCATAGTGGATTTAAACTGCCAGTGCCTATTTTAGAAAATTCTGTGTCAGATATTCGCATGACATCCTTACAAGCAAAGAAATTTAAGAAATGTAAATTAATTATAATAGATGAGGCCACAATGATGTCATGCTATGCCCTCCAATGTATTGACCGTTTGCTTCGTGAAGTCATGGATAATATTTTTCCATTTGGTGGAAAGGTAATGTTGTTGGGTGGCGATTTTAGACAAACATTACCTGTCGTTGTACATGGAAATCGAACAGACATTATCGAAACATGTATAAAGTCAAGTACAGTATGGAAACATTTTACCCATCTTCAACTGCAACAAAATATGAGATCAGAAGGCCAAACTGATTTCAATGATTGGCTTATTAAAATTGGAGAAGGCAGAACAGAAAAAATACTACATTTACCTGACGACACTGTAGAGATCCCACCTCATATGATTTGTCAACAAGATATTATATCGGCTATATTTGAAGGGAGCATAAATAACGAAGAATATTCCGAGCTTGCCAACCAAGTTATACTGACGTGTAAAAATAAAGATGCATTAATACTCAATAATGAAATCTTAAAAAAAATGTATGCACCACAAAGAAATTATCACACTGCTGATTCTGTACTTGCTGATGACAATGAAAGTCAGGCAAACTTTTCAACTGAATTCATAAACTCTTTAACTCCTTCTGGAATGCCACCACATATTTTGCAGCTAAAGAAAGGTGCAATTATCATGTTACTGCGAAATATGAACCCCAAAAAAGGCCTATGCAATGGCACAAGATTAATTGTTCAACAATTAAAGGACCATTTTATAGATGCTGAAATTTTAACTGGGACCCATAAAGGAGAGAGAGTTTTCATACCAAGAATAGATTTAGCACCAAGTGAAAGTAGTCTCCCTTTTATACTTCAAAGAAGACAATTTCCCATTATTATGGCATTTGCCATGACCATTAATAAATCACAAGGTCAAACTTTCAAATCTGTGGGTATTTTCTTGGAAGAACCAGTTTTTGCACATGGTCAATTGTACGTTGCGTTGTCACGGTGCAAAAATCCACAGGCTATTAAAGTTTACATTGAAAACAATGAAAGTCAAGGTGATTTATTAGAAGATGGACGTATTTTTACTAAAAACATTGTCTACTATGAAGTACTATAACTTTGCAGGATACAAACTAAATCCATGCAAAAATACAAAACAATTGGTTGTTTAATTCAGTCATAATTAATGGAAGTCATGTTTATTGATAATTCGCCTCACAAAATACTTGCCTTGCATTTCTATGAAAAATTATGTTAAAATGTCACTATGTTAATGTTTCTAATGTTACAAGTTTAAAAACAATATTTTCAAGTTATTTCATTCAACATATTACAAAGTTCATGTTAAGAGCTCAAGCACCTTTTAAGTCACAATGTAAATATTCTCTGTTATCTTAAGATTACTACCTACATTAATGTTTATCGCCAGCTTATGTGCTCAGTAATGAATTACTTTAATTACGTATGGTGTAAGGAGAGTTTTTACTGTATGCCTTCCTCTACATTCATATTAAACTTATCAATTATTCTGATACAAATTGCATGTTAATACTGATTAATTTAAAGTTAAACTGTTTTTACATTCAAATGTTAATACTTTTAATTCAAAATTATGTTACAAAATGTATTTACTATGTTCCTGTTTATAATGTTCAAAATTAGACAAATGTTTTGCAAAACTTCCAAAGTTACATAAAAAATAAAGTTCAATTTTAAAAATATATACTTTCAAGGTTATTGCTTACATATATTTTAAACTTCATGTTAAAATTCGGCACGTTTCAAAAAGTCTTTTTACTTTTTACTTTCCTCTGGATTCTATGTATATTAAAGTGAACAATTCTTCAGATACAAATTTCATTTTAAAAAACCATTACATCAACATTTTACAAAAATACATGTTCATATCACAATACTTACAAGGGTCAAAAATATATTTAAATAACTAAACAACTTCACAAACATATACATCACATTGCCGTCATTTTTTGACGGGCAAGTCGCTAGTTAATAATAGTTCTAAGAACATGATAACCCACTCTTACAGCAGCCTAATTTAGCTCACTTGTGCTTTAGCTCACTATCCTGTAGTATATCAGTCTGGTCCCACTCACTAGAGTGATCCAGCCCCAAAATATCAGCCAATTCTACTGTGAATAGGAGAAACAGCAAACCCCAGATGTATGTTTCAGCCTTCATTCAGCCTCATCAGTTAGGTGTCATTAGTCTCCTTAAGGGCGATAGGGGAATGCAGACATGGACCCCTTGCTCATTGTGCCTAAGGTAGTTATCAGCTACACCTCACTGACGAGGTCCAAAAAGGCTGAAACGTACATCTGCAGTTTGCTGTTTCTCCTGTTCAGGGTAGAATTGCCTGGTATTTCAGGGCTGGACCACTCTAGTTAGTTCAAACAGACTGATAGACTACAGGATATTTTTCCCTGTGAAGGACACAAGTGACCTAAAAGAGGTTGCTCTCAGAGTGGGTTATCATGTCCACAGAACTAACCTATAAAGTTAGCTCATTATCTGATTGAGCACCTCTATTTTCTTGTTTTTGTTTATTTGAATGGCCAATAGGGATTAGTCTCCCTAAGGGTGATAGGGGAATCCAGACATTGACCCCTTGCTCACTGTGCCTTAGGGAATTATCAGCTGCACCTCACTGGCGAGGCCCAACAAGGTCTAACGAGTGGGTTACTTTAGTCGGCCTTGGACTTTTTCCTTTGGGACGGGGTCCTTGCTGCTATTGGCTATAGGGTATTCCCTCTACGATTCAGACAGCGAGCAGTGAGGATTTTTGAAGAGACCCGCCCCCTCGGCCTTGGCCTCTTCCCTTCAGGGTTGAGGTTTTGCTGCTATTGGGGGGGGTGGCATTCCCCTTTACGTTCAACTGCGATGACCTATTGTGATTTTTTGTTGGCCCGTGGGGCGCGACTTAGGGACACTGTCTGTGTACAGATAACTAAACAAATGAGGGAGAAGTTTACTGAGACCTTTCTATTTGCTGAAATATTGTTGGGCCTCCTCAAATTTAGAACTTAGGATTTCTTATGTGCCCAGGATTTCATAAGGTTTGGGTTTTTTGATCTGACTTTCAAATCGACTGACCTCTGCAGGAAGTTCCATGAGAGATTTCAGAAGAGTATAGGTAACCCTAAATGAGCAGGTATAAAGCCAGAATACTTTTTATAGAAGAGGAGGTATTGTTAACTATTCATGTTTTTAATCATCATTAGAGAAGAGTATATCACGGCTTTTCTGTATAAATATTGCTTTCTCGTAAGGTTTGTGAGAAAACTAACAAATTCACAAAATGTGTGGAATGGGAAGAGGCAATTTAAAGTCTGCTTTATGAGAGATGATACATGCCATGGCGGGTTAAAACAACTTCCTGCCAATTTTTCCTTAGGCCCAGATAAAGGGCGAGCTTATTTCAGGGGTCAGCCTTTTTTTTGTAGTACCTGCCTTAGCTATGGGCATCTGGCCATAGATTGTCAACAAAATGTGTGTAAGATTTGTGGAAGTTATGAGCATTATACAACTAAATGCCCAATACAAATGTGTAATTGCTGTAATAGTAAGGAGCATTTGTTCAGTGATTGCCCAAAACGGCTGTGATCTTATGCTGAAGCGGCAGGCTTTTCTCAAGGAAAGAGTGCCACTAGAGTGGAGATTAGTAAAGCCCCAAATCCAGAGGATATACCCACGGTTGTGGTACAATCCGAGGATAAAAGGGCTGAGAATATGGGTGAGGTCCTTGATGTAACCATTGAGGCTTTTCCAGTGCAGATTCTGGATGTTATTTTGGAGGACCAGGAAAGAGTTGACTCCGGGGTTCTCCCCGTGTTGCCTTTGATAAAACGGACCCCCATCCGAGGTGATGCCCCATCTTACACCGAAATAGTGTCCTGCAGTGTTGATAAAATGAACGTTCTGGTATTACATGATCCTCTTAGAGAGGATGTGGTTGATGTGAATCCAGATATGGAGAGCATAGTCTCTAAGTTAGGTGAGGAAATTGCCTCAATTTCTTTTTCATTGACAGGTGTACTTTAAGGACAGCAGTCAATCTGGGAGTATGAGACCATTGGAACGAATGTGTCTGGTATGGTAGCCTTGTTGGAACAGATGGACACTAGTGAAAGCACAAAATGAAACCTGTGTGGAAGAGAAGGGAGAAGAGCCGGACACAAAGACATTTACTACCGGGAGGACCAGAGTGTCAGATTCCGGGGGTGTTTTGGAGGACTTTTGTTCACCTATTTCTTCTGGTGATGGTCGTTTGGACATTTTGAGCATTTCATCTGATGAATCAATCAGTTTGTATATACCTTTTTACAGCCATATATCGGATATATGGCTGTAAAAAAGTGTAAAAACAGAAAAAAAGGATGGATAAAAAAATCTTGTTGTTAATTACCGATGTATCATGACACAGGCGCAGAGAGCAGCATTGTTTGCTTATGTGGCCACTTTAGTCGTGAAAATTGTGTTATTGCAGGAATGTGCCTTGTCCTCTAATGTCAATGTTTTGCAATTACAGAAGGAATGGAAACATGGCCCTTCCATGTGGTTGGGAAGGGATGAAAACAAACCTCTCCCTCGCCTGGGTCTCTTTCCCCCACCCTGTGTCTCTTTCCCCCCTCCCCCTTTCCCTTGTCTCCCCACCTGTGTCTTTCCCCTCTCCCTTTCATGCGTCTTTCCCCCTCCCCTGTGTCTCTTTCCACCTCCCCTGTGTCTCTTTCCCCTTATATCTCTTCACCCCCGTGTCTCTTTACCCCTCCCCTGTGTCTCTTTCTCCCCTCTCCCTCCCCTGTGTCTGTTCCCCCTCCCCTGTGCCTCTTTCCCCATGTCCCCCCCTGCCCCTGTGTTTGTCCCCCCTCCCTCGTGTCTCTCCCCCCATTTTCCTCCCCTGTGTATCTTCCTCAACTTCTCCCTCCCCTGTGTCTCTTCCCCCTCCTCTCACTCCCGTGTCTCTTCACCCCCCCCCTCTCCCTCCCCTGTGTCTCTTCCCCCCTCCTCTCCCTCCCCTGTGTCTCTTTCCCCCTCCTCTCCCTCCCCTGTGTCTCTTTCCCCCTCCTCTCCCTCCCATGTCTCTTTCCCTCCTGTGTCTCTTCCCCACCTCTCCCTCCCCTGTATCTCTTTCCACCTCCCCTGTGTCTCTTTCCACCTCCCCTGTATCTCTTTCCTCCCTCTCCCCCATGTCTCTTCCCCCCTCTCCCTCCCATGCGTCTCTTTCCCTCCTTCCTGTGTTTTTAACCCCCTTTCCCACCCGTGTCTCTAACCCCCTCCCCCTACCGTGTCTCTAAACCACAGGGAAGGGGGAAAGAGACGCATGGGAGGGAGAGGGGGGAAAAGAGACACAAGAGCGAAAGAGATACAGGGGAGGGAGTTAGAGATACATGAGGAGGAGAGGGTTAGAGACACGGGAGGGAGAGGGGGGTAAAAACACAGGGGGGGGGAGAAGACACAAGGGAGGAGGGGGGAAGGAGACACAAGGGAGAAAGTCTGGTAGGTCTTTTTTCCTGTAGTTTTCAGTCATTTCTGACTCTCCGTGACCTCATGGACTGTAACACACCAGGCTCATCGTTATGTCCCTGGTCATGCTGATCCACTTGGTTTTCATGGCAGAGATACTGAAGAGGTTTGTCGGTTCCTTCTTCAGTGGGCCACAGCACTGGTATTTCTAGGTGGGCTCCCATCCAAATATTGACAAGGCCCAACCCTGTTTGGCTTCAGGGTGGTGTGATCTCTTGGTTCCCTGACTGGAATCAAACCCATGTTGCAGTGGTGAAAATACTAAATCTTAACCACTGGACCACCAGGGAACCCTGCCTGTAGATTACATGCTGCATTTTAACAGTTTAACATGGTTAAAAAACAGCAGTTCCAGATATATCTGAAGACTTCTCTCAAGTCACCCATCTCTATTCTCTCATTTACATAGTATATATAAAGTGTGCCTGTTTTATGTAGTAGTCGATCCATCATTTTGTTTGCCTTCCTCTGGATCAATTAACAATTAATCAACATATTAAAAGGATCAGAGGTGATCTAAAAAGGTCGAACTTGATGGATTAAACATCTTTTTTTAACCTTAACTATGTAATTTTAGTTGCACTAATTTCAATAATTTTGTTTATCCTTTTGTAATTATTGTCTACATTTGGACAAAGTTACATAGTATTATACGCAAATAGTAAAGGCCCGAGATGTTCAATGTTAATACTTGTTCTTTGGCCATTTAGCTGACTAAATGAGTGGGCCAAACTCGGATGCCATGGACAGTCATAAAACATGGATCATTTCACTGTCTATTAGTAGGGGAAGACATGGCAGAAATTTTAAACAAAGATTGTTCCTAATTGTATCCAAACATGGTCATATTAAGTAGAGTTTTCTCCCTTCATCCCTCTGGCTGATACATTCTGACATCTTTCCGGACATTGACCTTGCTTAAACAAAATGTATTTGAGGCCTGGCTAAGGATCTATAGTGCCCTTCCTTTCTTTTTTTCTGCAATTTCTAATTTATTAACCAAGCACCAAATCACTTTTTTCTATTTCTTTTGTTATATCTGTTCCCTACTTTTAAATAATAACAAAAATAATTTAAAATCTATTTTTTTGTTGCGGTCTTCAAATTACCCCTAGAAATATATTCAACCAAGGTTTTGTGACCCAAGATGTACGTAATGCTGAATAGCAATAAAAGAAGCATTAATCTTATGATGCAACAAATTTATTTTCTGAGAAAAGTATACAACATTAGATTATAAGTAATTAAAAATTGATCCTTGAATCAGATAGTAATCATAAAACATATTTTCAGGAAAGACTAAATATTGATTGATATTGTTTTCAAGAGTTCTTCATTCATTGCATGAAGTCCTGTGGTCAGAGGACCCTGCAAATAAAACAAAGAGCATATGTTGTATGATGGTAAAATCACAAGTAAAAAACTGTTAATCTTGTATTAATATGCATATGGTGCTAAATGCCTGGTTAAAGAGCATCTCATTCGAAATGTCTGCAAAAGTTTCTGAATGTATTAAACCTGTCTTAATATGGTAATTTAATCAAATGATTAAATAATTTCTGAGGTCAAGGGAGGCCCCATAGACATTCTTTATGTTTTTGACTAAGCAGAATTCTATATATGTTTATTAATGGAGCACTGCACTGCTCATATAATACTGTTTCATTTTAACTTTAGATATGTCTAGCAATATATTAATATTTTTTAAAAATAAAATCAATGTAATTGTGAAAATGTATTAGGTATGCTGAGAGTAGAAGAGGATCTATCTTGATGGCTGGTATGTTTGGCCACTGCAGTCAAACAGATAAAAATGTAGTGCTGCCCGCTAGACAGATCTGCTCACACCTCATAGGCACCTAATTGTAGTTTCAGAGACGTGGCTCTGATAGAACTTGCAGCACTAAAGTTGAAAACTAAGTATTAAAAAATCATTTGTTTTATAAAAAAATATATTTTAATCTTAACCAGTTACTAAATAAAGAAATATTTCATATGATCACTATATTGGTCCTTAAATGTATGATCTTACACTCACATATTTATTCCAACTCTTCCACATACATGTTTATACCAATATATTAATTTCACAGACTAACACACACTCACAGATCCACAGTGATGCATCATACACACTAAGACACATAGGGCCTCATTCTATTACCGGCCGTAAATCGGCCGTAAGGCTGCGATTCCTTGCGGGGGTTCTGTTACCTCGCGATTTAATTATACGGCCCCGCAAGGATCTCCCCTTATGGCCGGCCGCATATCTTGAAACCGGCCGTAAGCTCTGAAATCTAAAAACGCAAAAATAAATTCAAGCCTGCACTGTACAGCTCTGTAAATGCTAGGGATCATATTGGGGGACATGAGGATTAAAAGTAACCCCCTCTCAAGCTTGCACATCAGCCCAAACCCGAGTTCAAATTAACTGTTTATTTTCCGGCTGCGGCGCGGGCGTGTCTGAGGTGCTCCAAGCACTCTGGACTTTTTACATGGATATTTTACGTATATTAAAAAAATATTATTTTACGGATTTGGGTATAGGGTAATTATGTGCTATTTTTTCTAACACCGAATATCACTTTATAGACTCCGCAAAGTGCAGGATGGCTTTATTTGAGCTATTTTATGTGCTTAATTGGTGCTAGCGAGACCTTTTTGCTGCAAGTAAGCTGCGGCTCGTTTTTAGCCTTGCAGACAGGGTTCCCGGAGCAATAGAATCGCAACCAGGCTTTTCTTACGGCCGATTTCCTTGTGGCCGTTTTAGATCAAAGGCTTTCCTCCGGCGCTTGCGGCCGCAAGAGATAGCAAGGCGCCGGCCGCAAGCCTGCCGGAGTCCCCGGCCAGAGTGGAATAGAATAGCCGGAAAGCTTGCGGACGGTCCTTGCGGCCCCGCAGCGGCTGCGGCCGGTAATAGAATGAGGCCCATAGACCAGAGAATTACTCCCAAATGATAAGTTTTTGTTTTTCTAAAGTGCACATGTTAAATATATCATAGCATCTTCTGTTTTATAGGCAGTGAATACATTTGTATCTAGATCAAAAAACTATACTGTTTGCTTCATTTCATACTTTTATAATCAAAGTTTTTAATTTTAATTTCTATTAGCCCTCATTCCTAATAACATATCTCCCAACCTCCACACGCTACTATCTCCCTTGTACTCACACAATTATTAGTTTACTGTAAGCCATAAAATGGTATATTAGTTCATAATAAGTATACCTCTAACAGTACTATCTAATGCAGTAAGGGTTATTTTCATTTCTAGGTATAAGTTAATAGATAATTCATAACAAAGAATTCTCACCTTGATATGTACCTCCGATCTTTTCAGCTCAAAAGACACCGCCAAGGATACCACCAAGAAGACCGTTACTTCCAGAAAGACCACCAAGTAAGCCCTTAGCACCAATGATATTGCCAGTAAAACCACCAAGTAGGCCCTTAGCACCAAGGATCTTGCCAGTAAGACCACCAAGTAATCCCTTAGCACCAAGGATACTGCCAAGTAGACCATTAACGTTAGTTAAACTGCCAAGGATTCCAAGAACTGCATCAAGGACACCGCTAACCAGACCACTTACACTTGCCAACTGCAGGATAAAAAAATATTTACAGTTATAGTTTATTTGAAATCATGTTTCCTTTTTTAAATCAGATATTTGTTGTCATTCCTTGAATTAATTTAATGCAGCACATGCACTTTTATAATAAAAAATAACAATATCAGTGTAAAATTGATGCTTTTGATGGAATTGCATGATATTTCAAGTAAAGCTGAAATGACAAGCCATATTACTTTACATTTTGTATTGAACATATTAGACAGTGAATGAAAGAGCAGGTGAGATGTAGCTTAAGTTAGAATAGTTAAGAAAACCCCCATTAGACAATATTTCCGGTGAGTGCATGGTCTGTGACCTAAAAGCTTTGCTCTAAATGTAATAATATATCTTCTGTCCTTTCACCTACGGTGTTGTTATTGGATCTTGTCTATTATGTAGCTGCACAGAGTCTGAAGGCTGCGGTTGAATGCTGTGCAGGCAAACAATTATTCCCCCCTTCGATGTGTTGAATCGACAGTGAGGCCATTGATATGCTAGGTGCGGGCACTTGGCCCTCGAGGGCCTCGTGCATGCCACTCATAGCTAAAGGCCTCTTCTGTCGGCACGCCTTATGCGCCGCATCGGAGGGGGAAAAATATTTTGGCTTTCACTACCTCTTTTCACCAGTAGGTGGCACAGCGTTCAACCGCAGCGTTCAGACTATGTGTGGCTATATAATGTGAAAGGACCCTGTCATGTATTGTAGAATTTGAACCCCATAAACCATACAAAAAAAAAAAAAATCATTTTTTTTTGTTTAAGGGGCTTTAGTGTCTTGAAAAAGAATATATGGGTATAATATAAACACAATTATTGCAATGGTGCTGAGTAAGCTAATTCTTCATCTTCATCACTAAACTCCAGAGTGAAAGCAAGGTAATGGGGAATTGAGTCCTATATCAAACAATTATTCACTAAATCTAATTTCACTGATTCTCAGCTCAAACTTATATTAATTGTAGGTGTGTTTTCATTAATTTAAAGTCACTTTTTATTTTTATTAAGGCCAGAGAACTTTGGTGCGAGTCCTTTCTAAACACTCCTGGTCATCTCCATCTGACAAGGATAAAGTTTTAGTTAAGTTTAGATAATACAGCTATTAATTTTTCATTTTAGAATAATTTCAAGAAAAAGATGAATACAACAGCAAGGGATCATGATTTGGTTTTATAGGTTTTATAGGGTGGAAGATTTAGGGGTAATGTAACAGAAGAAAGCGCTGCTTTACAGAAGGAATAATAGATAAATGGAACAGCAGCCCAGTGAGCGTTTAAGCATGCCTGGAATAAACACAAGACATTCTTGGGGATTAATTAAGCCAAACCTTTAGACAGTTAGAATGGGCCTTTTGGTTCTGATCTGCTGTCAAATCCATACTTCTGTGTTTATTATATCATCAAGTAACTACATTTTATATGTTGATTGGTCATTCTTTTAAACTACTTTTTGGTTTTATTTTCCAATACTAGCATATTTTTAGATTTGGTATTAAAAGCACAAGTAGGGTACACTTACCAATGGTGTTAGAATTTTACCTAACTCTAAACTTGACAGAAGTCCATGAACATTCAATATGTTCTGCAAAACAAAATATAAATATTTTAAATAAAAATACTTTAAAACCTTCTTGCTGTTTGTACAGTATTTACTGGAAAAATGCAAACATTGGAAGTGAGTGGAATAAGATATGTTTTTAGTGTTACAGACAACACAGTTCAATTGAGAATAAATAAATTAATGAGAAAAAGACAATATTCTGACTAGATGACTATATAAAATATAAGACAATAATCACGTGTCAGTAATTGGAGGAGCACGTTTATACCAAATACAGTGTGCATAATGTGTAAGTAACATACATGGATGATAATTATCACACTACGGGAAAGATTCACTAAGTATAACAGGGGCGGTGATGTGTTGTACTGAAGCCATCACAGCCCTTCACACCATGTATACAAGGTTATCTATTCCAAAATAATTTTTTTCACAAGGTTTTAGAGATTTCTATGGATTTTTTCTGGAATATTAAATCATAGGTAGAGTAGCCTGACTGAGGAGTGATATACTGATGTGCTAAACCTATAATTCTCTGTAATGATGGATGTCAACTTCATTGACTTGAATAGAAAAGAGATGAATTGTTGTTTATGTAAGACATTGAGATACTGCAGAAACAAGGAGAACATCATGGCATAAAGTAAAAAAAAAAAGAAGAGAATTGTATGAAGAATAATGACTTGTATCAATATTAGTATGGGAATGACAACACAAATTTTAAATATTTGGTAAAGGTATTGCCATTTCATAGAGCAGCTGTTAGTAGGGGTACTAGATATGGTCATCAGCAGGCTCAGCCAAGGAGGAACATTGGGGATCCTGGGCTTAGAGTGACACACATTATGAGTAGGTCATAAGGTAGGCCTAGGCGGTGTGAGGAGCAAGAAAGGATCCAAAAGTGAATCACTCTGTGCTAGTGCAGAACCAGACTGTGACATGGGAGGTCCTGGTAGGCATGCTTCGTGGTGCTTAGCTCCATAACACCACTTATAATTCCACCCCTTGTTAGCAACAGGGCATTGGCTTAGTCAATCAGTTAGTCTATATGCGTATATAATCTGTCTACACAGTGCCTGATGTAATATAGTGCTTTTGGTGTGGATAGCCTCCACATCTCTTACCTGATCCTTAATGTCTCTCTGTTTGATGGACAAGTGCTTTTCCTGCATTGTCTCCAGTTTAGCTGCCGGTTCTAGCCCAGTCATGAATCTAGTTATTGACATTTGAACTTCTATCTGAATCCTACGCCTAGCCTGTATTTCAGTCTAGCTTTCTACACCAGTTTCCATGCCAAGACTAGTAGTGTACTTAATACTGCTTGTTCTGTCAAGCCTACTTTTTCTAAACTTCAAGTAAGGTATTTTTTCTATGCCAAGCGTACGCTGTAAAATCTGCATTAGCTAATATCTCAAATCACGATTTTCTTGGCTTCTACTGTCTTGTCTATGGAACTTTCCCCTGAGGATCCTCCCGATGACCCTGTCACACCTGACAGCAGCATTATCAGATATATTCCAAATTTTGTCATGTAAGACTACACACACTAAAACGCACTGTTATCTATAAACTCATATTCCATGCCTCACTCTGTTTTTTGTTAGTATACAAATATGGATAAATAAACATATTTACCAGACAGTTGATCTGCAATATTTGAGCAAGAAGTCCCTTTTCTCCATCAGTCAAAGAAACCTTAACGAAAATATTGCATTCCATTAGTATATGGCAATATATTATTGCAGACAACTTAAACTGAAAGTCTACAGATAACAAATTAAACATATTCAAAGCTAAGTGGACAAAATGTATTGTTGATGTTCATTTACACATGTTTATGTCAATACAGGGATGCACAGCTCAGCTACTTGAGATGCTTAGTTAGTTCCACCGATGTCTCATTGTAAACATTTTGTTTTATCTCTAGATTGCCTATAATCCATGACAGATATGTTTTCTATACTTCAACTGCTATTTTTCATACAAAAAGTTCTAGTATGTTTTTAAAAAAATCTTGAAATTAAATACAAAATTTAAATTAATGGCACTTAATAAATACTTGCTAACATTATTAATAACATTGTATATTATTATCACAAGAAACAAAATACAACATTCAAGGCAGACTATAAGCCTGATTCATTTGCAAGCATCTGGCGGGATCCTGGCCCTATGTCTTCAGGTGTGCTACGGGCTCCAGTTCGTCTCTGATTCCGGTGCTATTCAATAAAATGTGCCCGCAAGTTACGGGCCCAAAGACGACATTGTAATCGTTTGTAGCAGTTCAGGGCAGGAATATGATCAATTAAGCAAGACCATAACCTCCCATTGTGAAACAGCCAATAGAAAATGAGACCGCCATCATTACGGCAGTAAAACATGGAAGTTATATGTCAATCAATTAGGTTCGGGGGTCCGATATGCAACCAGACTCGCAAACCATCAAAATAAAAAAGAATAAAAATGAATGCCAATACTGTTCTAGTCCATATGGGTGGCCTGATATGTATTAACTCATTGTTTCCCGAGATTGACATAACCCCGAAATGAAACATAAAAATGCAGTTTATTTTACTGCCGATTTGAGAGCTTGAGATTGTTTATTAAAATTCTAATGTCTTTTATCGCTTTCCCCATTATTTACAGTGCAGTATTGATATTTTATTTGCATTTACAGTGCTACGATCAGGTGTTTGACCCCCTTGCGGTTCCTCTCTAACACTCGTAGGATTTTATCCTACATTTGCCTTTTATGGGTGTGTATTGGGCTCTATGTTTTTAATAACGAACACTAATTGACTGAATGATACATGGGTTTGATCAACCAAGTTGAAGGGCTAAGAATATTAATTCCCCCAAAGAAAATAGCTACACAGACATCAAATAATCACTTTAACAATTATTGTGAAACAGTGGCTCCAGGGGAATGTATGTGAAAACTAATTTATAGAAAAAAAGAAACACTTTTTACCATTGCAGCTAAAATGAGCCATGTATAAAGTGGTATTGAATTAAAAAGTGAAATACATTGTGGACAGATGTGCATGTCCCTGGGCAGTTTACCTTCCCAGTTTCCCAAAATGCAGTGCAATCATTGTATTTCTTAGTGTTCTGAGCAGGAAATATTTTTTTAAAACTTATTTTTTAGACATCCAAATGTGAACACCAATTTGCTTTTTATTTGCTGTACTAAATATAGTGAAGGGATTTTATCACTCTTTTGCCCACCCTAAGCATGATTCAAGTATCTGTCCCACACTGCTGAGATCCATTTAGGAGAAAACAGTGACTGTCTTCTTATGAATCTTCACTTGTACAGATCCATCCCATGCTATGCATGAAACTTGTAAGGACACGCTTATGTTAAAAGGAACCTGTATAAACTAGTATTGGATAATTCATTGTGGACTCAGTTGTACATCCCTGGGCAGTTTCCAATAACTATAATTCTCTATCATTTTGACCATGAAATACATTTTTTGTAAATTATATATACTGTACTTTAAGTCTAGAAAAATCTATATTTAAACTGGAAGTCTATAGCACATCACCGCCCCTGAAAGAAGAGAGCTTACCAATAATGCATCAATTCTGCTGTGATCTATACGCAAAGCACACTTAAGTGTCTCCCCCTATAGAAGAGAAATTCAAATAATTTATGTCTTATTTTCACAATGCAAAATGTATTTGGAAATGTGCTTGAATCACAAACACTGACAACAAAAATGTTTAATAAAAAGTCAAAGAAACAACAGTTGCATTCATATATTACAAAAGAAATACATTATCATACTGGATGGAATATCATAGTAAGATGGGATTATATAGTGTTCATTAAAAAAAATCTGTGGTTCTTTTCTAAAGGTATTTTTATATACCGTATATACCTGAGTATAAGCCGAGGCACCTAATTTTACCACAAAAAACTGTGAAAATGTATTGACTTGAGTATAAGCCGAGGGCGGAAAAGAGGGTCCTTCCCCCCTGATCATCCTCCTCCTTTCCCCCCTTATCATCCTCCTCCTTTCCCCCCTTATCATCCTCCTCCTTCCCCCCTTATCATCCTCCTCCTCCTCCCCCGTTATCATTCTCATCCTTCTCCCCTTATCATCCTCATCCTTCCCCCCTTATTATGCTCCTCCTCCCCACATTATCATCATCCTCCTCCTCCCCCCCTATCATCCTCATCCTTCCCCCCTTATTATCCCCCTCCTCTCCACCTTATCATCATCCTCCTCCCCTTCCTCCTTCCCCTCTTATCACCTTCTTAACCCCATAACTGTCAGGATCGGCATCAGCTCATTGGAGCATAGTAGCAAGTAAGGAGAGAGGGGGAAAGGGATTTGAGTAGGTGCAGTAGGGACGAGGTTATGGGGGAAAGAAGATGATGATAAGGAGGGGGGAAGGAGGAAAGGAGGAGGATGATGATAAAGAGGGGAAAAGGAGTAGAAGGAGGAGGATGATGATAAGGGGGAGGATGATAAAGGGAGGAGGAGGATGAGTCTAGCAGTGGCATTATGTACTGACAAGAGACTGGGAGGCCAGCAAGGGTTGAGTTGCAGTAGTCAAGACACGATTTTCAGACAGTGTATTAGATTCTTAATTGTGTCTTGTGTAAGGTAGTGACGTATTTTATTATTTTTTTTAGATGAAGAAGGCAGCATTTTGTTAGTGACTGTATGTGAGGAATGAACAACGGGCCTGGGAGGTGGGAGTGATGATGGAATTGTTGACAGTGAGAGAGATGTGAGGAATTGAAGCTAAAGTAGAGGGTGTGAAGATTAGGAGTTCGGTCTTAGACATGTTGAGTTTGATGTGGTGGGCAGACATCCAGGAGGATATACTTGAGAGGCATTTGGAAACATGTGTTAGAAGAGAGGGGGGTAGATCTAGTACTGAGAGGTAGATTTGAGTGTCATTTGCATATAGATAATACTGAAATCCAATATATTAATATTAAATAGATTTTGGTCAAAGAGGTGCAGCAGATGTGGAAAGAAGCACAGGCAAATCATAAGTGATAAGTGCCCATGGGTGATCCATTATCAGCTTCTGAAATGTTTATATATATAATAATAATAATAGGATAATTTATGAGATTTTGTTGTTGTAAATAAAAGTTTACAACAGATATTTACAAAAAAAATTTGCAACTGAACTTTTAAGAAATATTACATATGTATAGTTTATATTTTTTATCAATTTAGAAAAGAACCAACATTTTTCTGTGATGATTTGTATAACACCATCAAAATAAAGGTAAAACAAACTATAATTTTGTATTAAATAAATCCATCTTACCACATTATTTAGAAGAGTTGGAACTGTCTTTATAATCTGTAAATTAAAATAAAAACAATGTATTAAAATGATATTCTTAAATATAAACAGATTATTTTGATGAGAAGTACAATTATTAAAACTAAAAAAGAAAATTAATTTATATTAAGATAACATGTATTACTAAAATAGGAATTATTTTTGTGTGAAGTAAATGATCTCATAAAAAATATAAATTTTTGTATCTATTATCACAGAAGGATGTGAGTCGCCTGCTTTCGTAAGATTACAATTTAGTTACTAAAAGGCTACTGAAAGTATATTTGTTTTCAACATAATATTAATCTATTAAACACTACAAGTAAAGTCCATTTATTATTTAATTAATATTCTTTTAAGATATTTTAAATAGCAAGTTGGAGAAGTGGGTCACATATCCAGTATGAATGGCATAAAAATAAATAGCACACAGCAATATTTGACAAAGCCAAATAAACAAAACAAAACCTTTTTAGCTGCACTAGTTTCTGCGTGAGCCCCGTACTATTGTATTATCTCACACTTGCTGTTGGAGGAGTAAATTGCTTTGACAACATGCTATACAGAAGATTTTTTAACTAAATCTGATGTTTTCTGTTAGTTAGTCATTCGGTTGTGTCTGGCTCTCCTTGACTCTATGGACCGCAGCATGCCAGACACATCTGCTAACTACTGCCCCTCTAAAATCCATGTTATGTTCATTGCTTCAATGACCTTGTCTATCCACCTCCTCCTCTGCTGTCCCCTTCTTTGTGTGCCTTCAATCTTCATGATTACACCTTCCATCCATGTTTACATGCTTCTCTTTATTTTATCACACAGGGGGCAGACACTTATTAGTTTTCTTTTAAACCTATATCTTCCCCTTTCCATTCAGAATTGATTTTGGGGGAAGACCCCTACATCAATACATCAGGCTTTAGTTGATGATGCATTTTGATATAAATCTGACAGATAAAGCTCTTTAGTATGGAGATGACAGTTTGAGCCCTAAATCGTATTGGCTTTAAAATGAAATAAAGACATACTGAGCTGGCTACCTACGTTTCATCTTATAAAACAGTGGATGTGGAACTTGATACAATAACTATACCAAGATCTTTATTACACGCTGATGAGGATAAAGACACACAGTATTTTATATAATACAGTAAAACACATAAAGGATTAGGGTATGTTTATATTTTATAATGTCTTACACTTGTAGTTAGAGAATCAAGATTTAAAATATTCTTGATGTCACGAGTAGTATCCTAGAAATGAAGCAAAGTATTAATTATATTCTTATATATTTCATATTCTTATATTGCAGTGCAATTATGTTGGAACTTGTCTATGCTTTTCACATCAATAGCACTATAAAAACATATACGTAAATAAATATAATATGTATACGTAGTAGAAGCTTCGTGGTCGCACAAATGTGAATATTCCTAGGGCAACATAAAACCAAAATACACCAATGCTTGTAAAGTAATATCTTTCATTGAACTTTTTTTGACATTATAATATATATTTTAGTTGAACAAGACCAGCCTAATCTTTAGTGGATACCATTTTTGACACTCATTACATTGATATTTATGCACATGCACCATAAAAGCACCAATGAATTGGTTACTTATAAATATTCTTTATGGGAAAATATGTCTAATAATAATACTCTCACTAACTTAAAAAGTTTCTTCAGTCAACTAAAAATGCAGAATAACATTTTTGTTCCAGCTCTTATGCTCACCATTCTCGTCAGATGAGCAACTCTGTTTAGTTTTTGTTTTGTTTTGTTTAGTTTTTCTCACCCTAAGGGGGATTCGGGGATCCAGACATGGACTCCTAGCTTCCTCTGCCTTAGGGATTACAGATGCACTTCACTGACAAGACCCAAGAGAGGACAAAACATACATCTGGGGTTTGCTGTTTCTCCAATTCAGGGTAGATATGCCTGGTATTTTGGGGCTGGATCACTCTTTAGAGTGAGACCGGACTGATAAATTACTGGATATTTCTCTCTATGAAGGTTACACATGAGATAAAATGCTCTATGAATAAGTAACCAGATCTAAAGAACAAGCCTAATCTCAGATGAACGCCTCTACTCTTTTTCTTTAGTTTTGCTCACCATTTTTAACAAAGTTTAAAGCTGACACTGTTGCAACAGAGTCCTAGAATCTGTCTGATTGGTTGACAATATTTACAACAATTTTAAATATTTGAGTGACAAATTCTACTGTTTAATGATTGACCAAATTACTTGTGCCAAAATAAGTTTTGTTGTTGAAACTGAACCTGCTTTTTCGCTAGTGTACAAATAATAGGTAGAACGTACATATAAAGTGGTGTCTTGTAAATGCTCTGTATGAATTGAATGCTTGTAATTATAAAACAGAAATGTTGTACTTACACCCACAAGCTCTGTAACACACTGGCTCACAGCAGATTCCTTTACAAAGGACAAATATTATTATCATCATTTTACATCAAATTCACATTTTTACAATAAATGTTTTTTTTTTTTTTTAATACAGATTGAGGAATGAAAATATAAACCACCTCTAAAACAAATTACTAAATCATGGGATTTTATTTTGTTTATTCAATACTAATGGAAAATCTAAATATATTGATGATTCATCTACAAAATGCCAGACAATAGTAAAGAAGAAGAACAAATTGGTTGACCAGTATAAAATGTATGGCGAATGTACAAGAAGCAAATATTAAGTAAGTTTTTATCTTAACACAATTGCATTATATATACAATTCATATAGATAGATTTAGTATATATTATGCAGTTATTTTTTAATTATAGAATTCTTGAGATATAAAGCACTGTATGTGGCTTCCAATATGTGACACAATGCGATCATACATTTTTGTTGTGTGAAAAATCTGCAACAACTACCTTAGCAGTTAGATCCCCTCCCTTAGACAAATAATACTAAGTGTGCCACAAATTGGCTTCCTGAACCACACATTAGCATCTTAGAGTTTCAGTGATTCAGGTAAATATATAACATCAAGAGGGAATGCTGATGCTTATTTAGTTACAGCTAATACAATAGACTTGAAGCCATATTACAATTCAAAGCCCGTAACCGCTACGGGACACCTGCAAAGCCTGCAGACTTGAAATTCGGCTTTGTTACAAAGCTATTACATTCAACCATGCCGCGACCAACAGGGTTTTAAACGTTGGGCTAATTTAATGTGGCTGTTAGTAACTATAGTTTCATGGACTGGGAGAAGTTCCTGTCACATGAAATGACAAAAACTTAATACTCTGACATCTCAATCTTTTTTTAAAGAGAACAACTACAAGACACCAGTGGATCCCACAGAACCTCAACATGAAATCCACTTGTTTTGGATGACTTAATTGTTGCATTAGGATACAACCAACATGATCGCATTCAGTAAATGAAGGGTGATTTAAGTGTTATAACAATAACTTGCCTCAAATTCATATACTAATTAAGAGGATTAAATGTAAACATAAACATATATTATGCAGTTTTATCATGTACAATTATGCCAACAGAGGGTACTTTCATGACTGATTTTGTGGCCATGATGGGGACCCCCTGCACTCCACAAGTAACTCTGGGAATCTATCACATAGGTTTGCTAATATCAAAGGCTATGAAATGGACATAGGATGTGTTAATGATTGTGTGTATTATGTGTAATAAGGTGGTTTGCGGTCATTTTATACAGTATAAATAATGTATTGGTGCAAGAAGCAGGCCCTAGGATATGCTTATATAAAATAAAGTTAATTCAGTCATGTATGGGAAAAAGGGTTACGTTTCTTCAGGAATTTATGTATATATGCAACTACTGAGGGCGGCCAGGCGTGTATCCTCCCTGGCCTCAGATAGCCATAAAGGGCAAGGTGAGTTTATGGTCCTCTGTAAAAGGAAATCTAGAAGATGGGGTTTGGCTATAGAACTGGGGGATGTATCTGAAGGGAAAATAAAGTCAGTGTGGTTGTACTAGTCAAAGGTACCTGTTGTATGCTTCTTAGATCCTAAGAAAAGGGCTCTGATGGTGCCCGCCTCTTCAGAAATGATGCTCAGATCTGAACGGTTTGCTGGGCGAATTTGTCGTAATAGGTACGTCTTAAGCAACTTTGTATAATAATTATATCAGTGCACCTCTATTATATTTTTCCCACTAATTAGAATGTCCCGTCCAAAGTTACACAGTCTACCTTTAATTACTAATGGATGAAAATATCAGATTCTCATTTTCTTTGAATGGAGTCTCACTAGTTTAAATCCAATGCCTTAGATAAGCAGACAGGAGTAAATTAGATGTAATTAAGAAACAATAAAGTTGGCAAATAATCTTTAGCGTAAAGTATAAACAGTTTTACTATGTACTTTACTTTGTCTAATGATGATAGATCAGATTCTACAATGGGACATTTTGTGGTGTCCTCATTCATTACAGAATACATTTTGTGCAAAATGTAGTATTTCCATACATTAACATTTTAGTATAAATATAAATAAAAAGATAATCTTACCACTGTACATAAAATCTCCATTGCGTGTATAGGAAGTGGAACTGCATCCTACAAAATATTTAAAAGAATACAGTGAATTACAAATATATGAGTATATATATGAATATGGATACCAAAGTAGGCACAAACAAAACACTTACAGCCTTATTAAATTGCGATTCGGACAATTGAATAGGGCTTTATATAATCACAGAGCATATTTTTTTTTCCAGACGTTTTTAGTTAGGGAACTTTAATCCAAAAGCAAGAACTTCACTAACTAAAAACGTCTGTAAAAAAAATATGCTCTGTGCTTATATAAAGCCCTATTCAATTGGCGAATCGCTATTTAATAAGGATGTTGGGGTTAACCGTTTTTCCCCTTCAAAATTAAGGGCCCTATTAAATTCCAGCCTCGTAAATAAGAGGCTTCTACTTAAGCCCTACGTACTGCAAAGTTTCTCTAAGTTCCAATGCTATTAAATTAGCCCTGCTGCGAGCAACGTATGAGCTACGCAGCAGGGCCGTACGTATCTACACTGCGTAAATGTACATGAGGAGTGACAGCCTGCGAGATGATATCGCAGGCTCCCACTCCTCATCAATTGCTGCGGGGGTCCTAAAAGGGACCTCCGCGGCAGTCCCCCACATAAGCCCTGCCGTGGGGGTACTCCGAATACCCCCCCGGCACCTAAAATTAACCCCCCCTCAATGCGGGGGTCCCCGTCGGGACCCCCGAAGTGTCCTCACATGAACACCTTGCTGCAGGGGTCCATAGGAACCCCCGCAGCCCCCACACATTAACCCCTTGCAGCGGGGGTCCTCGATCGGCACCGATCAGGCCCCCCCGCTGCATTTAAAACTTTTAAATTCCCCGCCGCGGCTCCTTAAAGGGGCCGCGGCACACTATTACCCAATCCCGGCCGCGGCACTTAATATTAAACCCCCTCTATGCTGGGGGTCCCCATCGGGACCCCCGAAGTGTCCCCACATAAACCCATTGCAGGGGGGGTCCCCGATCTGCATAGATCAGGCCCCCCGCTGCATTTAAAACTTTTAAATTCCCCGCCGCGGCTCCTTAAAGGGGCCGCGGCACACTATTACCCAATCCCGGCCGCGGCACTTAAAATTAACCCCCCTCTATGCTGGGGGTCCCCATCGGGACCCCCGAAGTGTCCCCACATAAACCCATTGCAGGGGGGGTCCCCGATCTGCATAGATCAGGCCCCCCCGCTGCATTTAAAACTTTTAATTTCCCCGCCGCGGCTCCTTAAAGGGGCCGCGGCACACTTTTACCCAATCCCGGCCGCGGCACTTAAAATTAACCCCCCCTCTATGCTGGGGGTCCCCATCGGGACCCCCGAAGTGTCCCCACATAAACCCCCTGCAGCGGGGGGCCCCGATCGGCACCGATCGTGACCCTGCTGCAATTCAATTTTAAATTTCCCGCCTCGCGGGTCCTCAAAGGACCGTAAAGGTCCTGAAAGGACTCGCACTAAAAATATTAACCCCAGGCAACTATAATTACCCCATTAACTCATGATGGTCAATACAGACCACCATAAGGCCTAAATTAACTTATTAACTCATGATGGTCAATACAGACCACCATAAGGCCTAAATTAACCCATTAACTCATGGTGGTCAATACAGACCACCATAAGGCCTAAATTAACCCATTAACTCGTGATGGTCAATACAGACCACCATAAGGCCTAAATTAACCCATTAACTCATGATGGTCAATACAGACCACCATAAGGCCTAAATTAACTTATTAACTCATGATGGTCAATACAGACCACCATAAGGCCTAAATTAACCCATTAACTCATGATGGTCAATACAGACCACCATAAGGCCTAAATTAACCCATTAACTCATGATGGTCAATATAGACCACCATAAGGCCTAAATTAACCCATTAACTCATGATGGTCAATACAGACCACCATAAGGCTCTATTTAACCCCATCAGTCCCATAAGGGTATATTATTACCATTATGGGCCTGTTACAACCCAACATTAACCACATAAGTGCCATGATGG